>NC_051169.1:66203032-66793032 GCF_013339725.1 Rhipicephalus microplus
CACCTTTTGCGAGCTCAGTCCGTGGTGTTTCGTTTACAGGTTGGTCGCACTTATCTTTCTTCACTCTCCGAAGCGCACGCGCTTTGGGTGTCACATCAGTTTGGAGCGCTTACTTTTCGGGAAGAAAAAAAAACGATAGAGAAAAAGATACGAAAGTGAGCCGCCTATGGAAAATGACTCGCGCCTATCGTTTCAACAGGTCGTCTTAGAATCGATCTCATTACGCTGATTATGTGACCCCGTTTCAAGTGATCGCAGAGGAAGTGAAAACCGGGTTAACAACTTGCCGTGGCAATGGTGGGTTTTCACAGAACTGTTCTTTTTTTTTCTTCATAGCGCGAAGACGATTTTCCCGTTTCCGAAAGAGAGCCATAAGTGTTCGCGGCGTGAATGTTATGGCGCCTATAGTGTCTCCACGAATACAAGCCGAGTGCCTCTATCTTTCTTGGCAGCGAGTTCTCTTAGAGAAAGAGTGAAAAAAAAAAGATCGGAAGGGGGGAGGAGGGTCGTAAAATGGAGCGCGATCTAAGAGAGAACGAACGTAGCTCTGCCAGAATGGCGTGACATAATCTATACCCCTCCTCCTCCCCGCCCTTTACACGCGTATGCATGAAAAACCTGCGATAAGCGCGCGCGGATGACCCCGTAGTTTTCATCTCGCGCCAACTACGCAATGATGTCACATTTTAATTCGCTCATGAAAGTTTTTGATGCAGGCACGTTTAAGCACGCGCGTTGAATCTCGAGTGTGATGACTTGTCTTCCTCATTCGCTCGCTTTGTGACTGTCTCGGGGGGAAGAAAAAAAGAAAGAAAGAAAAGAAAACGGAAAGGAAAAAGTGAGGAAGAAAGGGGAAAGAGAAGAAACACACAAAAAGAAAGACACAAAGAAAGAAAGAAAAAAGAAAGAAAGAAGAAAGAAGAAAGAAAGAAAGAAAGGAAAATAAAACAAAAGAAGGAGAAGAAAAGAAGCAAAGTAAGAGGAAGATAGAAATAAACAAAGCAAGTAAGAAAAAGTGTGAGAGGAACGAAAAAGAAAAAGAAAGAAAATACAAAATAAGAAAAATATATGATAGAGACAGAAGAGAGAAGAAGAAGAAGATAGAAAAGAAAGAAAGAAAGAAAGAAAGAAAGAAAGAAAGAAAGAAAGAAAGAAAGAAAGAAAGAAAGAAAGAAAGAAAGAAACTGGCCGACCTTCAGGGTTCCTATCACGCAGGCATATCTTCTCGATGTTACGAGGTTAATGGTACCTGCATATCTCTTTTCGTTGTCTCTACATCTTGAACGCGATGGCGGTGATACAGCGATACAACTCGTATCTTAATTTTGAATCTCACTTATACTTCAGCGCGCTATCATGTTCAAACTCTATCGGCGGCCTGCTGCGTTCAATTTGTGTCAAGGAAGAGTGACCCGTGACCAAGAAAGCGTTTTCCCCCGTCAAATAAATAAGAACAAACTAGCAACGCTTTCGTCCGCTCAAACCTCGTGCCAAAGGTTTCTTCCTGCTTATCGCCACTGAGTGCTTTCATTCACCTTGGATTGAATTGGAGTTGAAACCTTTACGTGGACACGTACGGGTTCTTTTCATTTCTATTTGTGTTCACTAAAAGTGAAATCGATGCTTTTTAAGGAAACTGCAGCGCGACTGTTTTGAGCCGCTCTCGATCGGCACGGGAAATATTTCGTTTTCGATCTTGCACAGTTCCATCCGCCGCCTCGCTCATCTTCCGTCTAGTGTGGATAAATATCGACATCACGCAGATAAGAAGTACCGTTGTACCGTGCACACTGTTTTCAATATCGCCGGTGGAGTTACGTAATAGAAGATCGCTTTAGAAGCTTTCCGAGTTTCGTTGAACGGCTAAGGCAACCTTATTTCGAGAACCGTCCGAGTATAAAGCCTTAGCGACGGTACTTTTAATCACAGCCCTAAGTATCAAGAACAGCCACGGCGGGAATTGTTGGTCGGGACACGTAGGCCTGCCCCTGCTAGAAGTTGCAAGTCTTGCTGGGATTTCCCGCGGTGTTGTCCATAAATTGACACCAGGCGTCGTTTGCAGTAAGTTGCAACACGTTGCGGTGGAAGTGCGCGTGCGTATATCGCGTAGCACGTGAGGTCAATTTGTTTCACCAACGCCTCCTCGAAAGACTATGCCTGGAACGTGGCTCTCTCTTCAATTGAGAGCTTGCTGCCAGCACAAAATCTCGGAGGCCATGCCTCCTACCGCGTGTTGCGACCGTCCGCCGCGTGGGACCACTCGCCTCCGTACCGCTCTGTCACGTCACATTAACGTACCGCTCTATCACGTGACATTCACAGCTGCTCGGAGACAACTGTGAGAGCATTGCTGTGTTTGCAGGGGGCGACCGCCACAGGCGTTCGGCTCCGTACCGGAGGTGGAGGGTAAAATCCGAGGATAAGGTGGCCCGATCGCGGCTCACGTTCCAGGCATAACTTTTCTAGGAGGCGTTGGTTTCACAGACCGGTGGAAACACGCGGGGTACAACTAATAGATTCACCGTTCATATTGCGAGTGATTGTCAGTAAACCGCCAAATATGCGTTAGGTGCTTTCATGGGTACAGTGTCTCCTGTTCGAAAGTTTTGACCCAATAAATCATTACCTGTTTCTGTACTAACGGCACCCGCACCCACTGGTATTGGTGAAGACTCCACTTCCGAACGCAAACCAAGTAGCCAAGTCGATTCGATGTGCATCTCAATATCGGATAAACTGCACACCTCGAATAATTAGAACAATTATTTTTGGAGCCCTCCCAGCCTTCTGAAAATTGATACTCCGAATGTGTCGCATGACTATGAACGTGGGTCTTACGACAGATTTGTCGAAGATACACTGTTATATCAAACTTTTTCACGATTTTTTTTTTTTACTTTAGTTGGCTGTACGTACGTTTTAAAGGTATCCGCCTTTCTTTGCGCTGATGCAATCCCTGGTCTGTTTCGTTCCAGGGGGTACGTGCACCCTGAGTGCCCTGCTCGCAGCCGTCCCGTGCGAGAATCCACAGCCGAAGTCGACAGAGGCTTGCGGAGGAGGCCAGATGAAGATCCCCACCTTGTTTAGCCGGGGCGTCCATCCATGAATCGGCTCTACAGCGTCCTCAGCAACTTTCAGCAACAACCTGTCACCAGCCACCGAATACTGGTCAGTCCTCGCTCTTTTCTGATGTGCGATTTCACCGATCAAAGATTACTGTCTCTCAAACGAACAAGGTGGTCAAATGCTTATATGTTGATTGAATTTTCTGATAATATTATCTTCGTGGGCATCTTCGCCTAATTTTCTGCGTGGGTTACAATGATAATTTCTGGCCGTATTGAACACGCATGGAGAGCCTTGTATCCATAGGCACTTTGCATAGTTCACTTATCAAGGTATAAAGTGGCTATTGCATTGCTTGAGTAAACAAAGTATAGTGTTCTGTGCATTTCCGATTCTGTACTTTACTTACTTTAGTTCTGCACGAACATATATGCTACGATTTACTGAATTCCAGAGGCAAACATGTTAGAAGGACTGAAACACTAAACCATAGCCTCCACTTCCTCTCACTCCAATCACCGACTTCACATTCGTTTTACTAAACCTTGACAGCTAAACAAGCAACAGGTGGGTGTTAAATATTTTTGTTCACGACACGACACCTGTCTTTACGCTGCTGCGCTTAAAACGGAAACACAACCGGGTTGCCGCCGCGATCCCAAACTATAGGCAGGAATTGCGCTGAACCGTCCACTGCAGAGTAAAAATGCTACGGATGGAGTCGAACACCAGAAAAACTGTACATATCTGGCAAGAACGAGGAAGACTTCGTATTTACCACTGGGTGCGTCGTGAATTCACACTCCACCGTTCCACCGAGGGAGGCGATGCAAACGGAATCGCTTATGCTAACAATCAGAACGCTTCCATCTCCTGCACTTCATGGTGGCCTCCACTGCAGTGCCACAATCATCTATTCTATGCCATTATATGTCTCATGAAAAATTCCACGAAAGGCTAATTTAGGTCGCACACAATGCATGAAAGATAAATAATACGCCTAAAGGACACATCTGCTTCGCAGTTATATTTTCCTGTGTAATCTATACGTTGCGCTTGAAATTTACGAAGGGCGGATAGCGTCCAAAAGAGATTACAAGTTCATTTTTTTTTCTCTACAATATGACTTGCATTGGGCACAAAACGTCTCGCACAGAGCTGCTGTCGCATATGGAAGAGCGAGGTCGCTCCGTTTTGTTTTTTTTTTTTTTGTGAATATGAAACACGAGATGGCCATCGCGCCGCGTTTCTGGGCAACCCCCTCAGGCTATAATAAAACGGGCCGTATAGCTGTTCAGCTCTTTGTGCCATTCGAGAGAATGGAACGTGCCGCCCAATTCATTTCCGCAATGTTTGAATTTCATTACGCAGAGCGGCTCGTTTTGTGCCGCGGACCGCTGTCACAGAACGAGCGCTAAAAAAGAGCGCGCCGCCAAATCCTTGCGACAACGGGCGGCAGAAACGCCGCGAGGTAAAAAGAGAAAAAAAAAAAAAGAGAAAGCAAACATCGAGGGCTCCCGGGCGCGCGCTCTCCCCGCAGAAGCACGGTTTCGCAGACGAACCTCCTCACCCCACATCGGCGGCCCAGCAAGCCCGCGATTTTTCCAGAAAGAAGTGGGCGGGGCCATACCGAGTTGACTCACCGGCCGGAGAGGACATTCCAACTGTCTCGCCCTCTTCCCAGCTTTCGCCGCGTATCGCGCCGACGAAATGACCAGAAATTTCTGGAAGGTGGCGCGGAAGGTATTTAATCGAGCGGCCGAGACGACAGAACAGGAGGTGACGGAAGTTAACGCCAGAACGCGTAGGAATTCCGCCGTGTAGTCGGCGAAGGTTCTGCCCGTAGTGACAGAACAGGAGGAGACGGAAGTGAGCGCCAGAGTGCGTAGAGAGTCCGCCGTGTAGTCGGCGAAGTTTGTGGTCCGTAGGGACGGCTCGAGCTACAGGCAAGAGCGTGGGTTACCGCTATTGAGCGAGGACGCGTGGCAACAGCTGCGTGTGTGAAGCCGACGTGTTCGGGCGAAGAAGTTGAAGTTTGAAGAGTGGCCAATTGAAGACGGGAGGTTTCCTGGAAGAGAAACTTCAGAGAGCTGCGGAACGACAACAACGCTGGACTTTGAGTGAGTGATTCTCGGAAGAGTATCATTCAGACTTTTGTTCCAAGGACTTTGGACTGAATAGGTTTTCTATCTCTTTAGTCCTTAAGTGTCTTGGTTGTTCAATGCATGTGACTGCATCGTAGTGCGTATTGTTGTCTGTGTCCGTTGTTTCAAGTGTGGTTGATTGTACTGTGTAGTACATTGTCTGTTTGGTGACGTATTGTATGTAACTATTGTGGAGTGTGCATACGTGTGTATTGTTTTTGATCTGCCGTTAATGAGAATATAATTTTGTTTGTTTATCATCTCTCGGCTCTGTCTTGTTCTTTGGGCCACAGCCGGCGTCCGCTGGCGCACCAATAAGGACCACTTCTAAATTGTCCACGCTTTCGTGGTGCGGTTCGGGGGGCCGATACTTCGGCTCTTGGAATTAGCCCGGCGATCGCCTCCCTAATAAACGGGACAGGTGTGACAATTAATCTGGCGTCCGCGACAGGACCTTTTGGTGCACAGTGTGTCCAAAGTAGTGAGAAAGAGCCTCGAGTTGTTGATAGTGCTATCGGAACGATTTTGTGTGTTCTCGTTAACGAGTGCAGGAGAGTGTTCCGATAGACTGATTTAGGCAGATACTTTTTGCACGCGGCAAGGTTTTAGTTGCGAGTTGCGAGACACAATGGATCTCGAAAAGTTAGTTGCTCTTGGTGAAAAGATGGGTCTTTCTGGCGCCGAACTACGGAAGTGGGTCACCCAGAAGGAAAAAGAAGAAAAAGAGAGAGCCAGAGAAGAAAGAGAAGCAAAGGAGCGACAGCTGAAAGAAGAAAGAGAGGCAAAAGAGCGACAGCTGAAGGAAGAACGAGAGCAGCAATTGAAGTTGGAGCTGGAGAGAGAGAGGTTGGCAGCTGAAAGGGCGAAAGAAGAAAGAGAGGAAAGGGAACGGCAGCGACAGCACGAGATAGAACTCGAGCGGCTCCGTTTGCAACAGCGAAGTGAAACTCCGGTCCAAGCTAGAGTGGAAAGCAGCGAACGAGAGGATCACGGCTTCCGCTTGAACCCAAGCAAGCTGCTCGTAGCGTTTGATGAAAGGAAGGACGACCTAGACGCGTACCTCCACCGATTTGAGACGATTGCGAAGAGCCAGAATTGGCCGGAACATCAATGGGCAACTGCTTTGAGTACTTGCTTGAGTGGTGAAGCGCTCAGTGTGTACGGTAGGCTGACGCCGACCGATGCAGCCAACTATGCAAAGGTGAAAGCTGCTTTGTTGAAGCCATTTAGATTCACTGTGGAAGGGTTCCGGGACAGATTTCGGACAGGAAAGCCAGCTGATGGTGAGACAGCTACGCAGTATGCTGCCCGACTTTGCCATTATTTCGACAGATGGATTGAACTTTCAGGGACAGCACAGGAGTACGATGAGCTTAGAGAGCTCCTAATTAGAGAACAATTTCTTACTAGTTGCCACCCAAGCCTGTCGCTGTATTTGAAAGAGAGGAAGGCAGAGTCATTTGAAGGAATGCTTGAATTGGCTGATCAATTCTTGGAAGCGCAAGGTGGCACTAATTTGGCCAAGGTAAAGAAGGAGTGCCCCGACGATTCGAAGAAATTGGCTCCCGAAGAAAAGAAGCGTGCACCAGAGAGCATTCCGCGATGTTTTTTGTGCAACCGAGTGGGTCATCGCGCGAAAAACTGTCGAACGATCTTTACGAGCCCTACGGTTGTAAAATGTTTTAAGTGTGGTCAGACTGGGCACAAAGCAGACGCTTGTCGGAACGGAGTGAGTCAAACTCACCAGGTATCTTGTGTGCAAGCGGCACCGAAATCTGATAATAATGCCGTCACTGATGGATTCGTAGAGTTGAAGAATGGGGAGAAAATTCCTATTGTGGGTGCTGTAATGTCAAAACAGCCAACCGGTGTTACGAAGGGAATGCCAACGCTTCCTGGAAAGATTGCAGGCAAGAAGATTACGGTTCTAAGAGACACCGGTAGCTCCACGGTTATCGTGAGGAGAAATTTGGTACGGGAAAGAGAGTTGACAGGCAGAACGAAACCGGTTTGCCTAATTGACCGTACGGTCCGGATGCTTCCCGAAGCAGAAATCGAGGTTGAAACCCCGTACTTCAGCGGGAAGGTTACTGCGTTATGCATGACGACCCCCCTGTATGACCTTGTCATCGGAAAACATCGACGGGGCGCGAGGGCCAAGTGATCCAGAATGTTTGGAAGAAGACCCGAAGATGGAGTCCTCGCCAACACAGCGGCCGCGAGATACAGTGGAGGAGCATCCCGTGACGGATCTCACTAGAGCCCAAGGGGAAGCTGCGGCGCAAGAGACAGCGAAGGAGAAGACGATCGTGTCGAATAAGTTCACGGGCCGAGCAACCGGACTTACGTCGGCACAACTTCAACCGACCGACAGTGTAAAGGAGACGGAGCTGGCCAGCCGGGCAAAATGTAGAGGCATGATCAAACGGGAAAATAAACAGACAGGACCCGTCGAATGTAATGACGCGTTAACGGTGTCGGAAGAGACAACGATGGCTGAGACGACGCCTCAGATATCGTCGTTGGAAAGGGCTCGCCGAAAAGGAACGTGGAAGCACAAGAAGAGATCGAGCGAGCACCGCAAAAGGGGGCGCAAGCGCTGTTCGAAGTACTCAAGATAGGTGCTGAGGTGGAATCAGAATGTGTTCGGCAGGGCTGAGTGACATATGTTGGGTTAAGGTCCTTGTTATCCTGTGTCTCAAGTGTATGTCGAGTGAGTCAGTGTTCTGTGCTGTGATGTGATGTATAGTGTTGTATAATTGTTGGATAGACAGAACTTTGTACGTTTGTATTGTTTAGAATGTGTGATGAAGTGTTGTAGGCATGTACCTGTGGCTATATTTCATGTGTTGTGGAATTGAACTACATTGTACGATTGTATTGAGTGATATATTGTGAATGTGAAGTGTCATGAGCGACGGATTGTGTTACAGTCTGTGAGAATGTGTGGTGACTGTTCGCGCTCGTTTGTGTGGTTTTGAATATTATGAGATAATATTCTTAAAGTGGGGGGCAGTGTCACAGAACGAGCGCTAAAAAAGAGCGCGCCGCCAAATCCTTGCGACAACGGGCGGCAGAAACGCCGCGAGGTAAAAAGAGAAAAAAAAAAAAGAGAAAGCAAACATCGAGGGCTCCCGGGCGCGCGCTCTCCCCGCAGAAGCACGGTTTCGCAGACGAACCTCCTCACCCCACATCGGCGGCCCAGCAAGCCCGCGATTTTTCCAGAAAGAAGTGGGCGGGGCCATACCGAGTTGACTCACCGGCCGGAGAGGACATTCCAACTGTCTCGCCCTCTTCCCAGCTTTCGCCGCGTATCGCGCCGACGAAATGACCAGAAATTTCTGGAAGGTGGCGCGGAAGGTATTTAATCGAGCGGCCGAGACGACAGAACAGGAGGTGACGGAAGTTAACGCCAGAACGCGTAGGAATTCCGCCGTGTAGTCGGCGAAGGTTCTGCCCGTAGTGACAGAACAGGAGGAGACGGAAGTGAGCGCCAGAGTGCGTAGAGAGTCCGCCGTGTAGTCGGCGAAGTTTGTGGTCCGTAGGGACGGCTCGAGCTACAGGCAAGAGCGTGGGTTTACCGCTATTGAGCGAGGACGCGTGGCAACAGCTGCGTGTGTGAAGCCGACGTGTTCGGGCGAAGAAGTTGAAGTTTGAAGAGTGGCCAATTGAAGACGGGAGGTTTCCTGGAAGAGAAACTTCAGAGAGCTGCGGAACGACAACAACGCTGGACTTTGAGTGAGTGATTCTCGGAAGAGTATCATTCAGACTTTTGTTCCAAGGACTTTGGACTGAATAGGTTTTCTATCTCTTTAGTCCTTAAGTGTCTTGGTTGTTCAATGCATGTGACTGCATCGTAGTGCGTATTGTTGTCTGTGTCCGTTGTTTCAAGTGTGGTTGATTGTACTGTGTAGTACATTGTCTGTTTGGTGACGTATTGTATGTAACTATTGTGGAGTGTGCATACGTGTGTATTGTTTTTGATCTGCCGTTAATGAGAATATAATTTTGTTTGTTTATCATCTCTCGGCTCTGTCTTGTTCTTTGGGCCACAGCCGGCGTCCGCTGGCGCACCAATAAGGACCACTTCTAAATTGTCCACGCTTTCGTGGTGCGGTTCGGGGGGCCGATACTTCGGCTCTTGGAATTAGCCCGGCGATCGCCTCCCTAATAAACGGGACAGGTGTGACAACCGCGCTATGCGGCGGAAGTGAATACGAGAAATAACCCCCGGGAATCCCTCGTTCATTCCATTGTTTCCGAGAACTGCATGAGGGAAGGCGTTAAACGGCGTAAAGAACAACAAATAAAAAAAACGAATCAGAACGATGAACGTTGATTTGAATGAAGAAGCACTGGGCGAAAAGTTAGGGGCTTGATTCCTCTTTCGTGGGAATCGATCATAACACGTAAGAGAGAAAGGCGTGCTCACAAAATAAATTGCAGCTTTGTTGGTCCTTGTAAAGCGTGAGCGCACGAATTTGTAGGCTCTTCATTGAAGAATATAAACACGAGCAAACGTGTCCCGTTTGAATTTACATATAGAGTGCCGTTCCTTTCGTTATCTCCGTCTCTCACCGATTAACCCGGCCTGATGATATAGTGCGTGGTTATGATGATGGACCGGCAACTTACAGGTTGCGGCGTTGAAGCCCCGCCCTCCCTCGGTGGCCACATTTTCGGCATAGGCGAAAATATTGGAGGCCCATGTAGTGAGATTTCGATGCACGGTATAGAGAATTACAGCTGGTAGAAATTTCCGGGGCCCTCCACTACGGCGGCCCTCGTAATAGCATCGTGGTTTCGCGATGTAAAACTCCAATTATCGCCATTTTTCACCGAATTCTCCAAAGTGAACCACGCGACCTGTTTTTCTGGGCTTCTACCACCTACTTTCTCTAATGCAGTATGTTGCCCGCGACAATTTCTCAGAAGCGTTCTCAGCCACAGTTGTAAGGGTGAGTGAAGTCGAAACCGGAAGCGAATGAAGACACGTCTCCCGCGGATGCTTGAAAAGTAGTAGGCTGTTTTACCGACGTAATTTTTGTCATGGAAATAACGTCGATAAAGTTTTTGGAGTAGCCTGGCATAAAACATTTAAACACGTTAAAAAAATTAAGGTACAAGCGGTAACAGAACAGGAAACTTATAAGCGTATATACGAATACAGAAATAGCAAGGCTTCTCACGCTTCAGTCAGAACTTTAGCGTTGCTGCGTTCGGAATGGTGGCATTATAGGCGGAGAGACAGGTACCTTTAGTACGAGAAGTTTGCCGATCAGCTTATTCAGAGAAGTATGATTTACAATTAAGAGGTGCAGTGTCTGAGAAAAATTCGGAACCTACAATACAATACAGTACTCAAACTTACTTATTTCGAAAATTCGTTTCTAATGCTGAATATCAGTGATGAAGTTTGGGCAAGCTTTTCTGCTCCGATTGGAAGCAAGACGCTGATTTCAATGCCGGAGTGCGAGTGCGGGCTGCGTTTTTTAATCAGATAGTCGGAGCGTATATTTATATAGCAGCGGTTCAGTGAACTGTAGCGACACTAATTCAACAGAGCACGTAAAGTTGATCCACAAAACTTGGTGGAGTGAACCGGAAATCGGCATTTCTGGTCGCATCTCCCTCGGCGGCCTTTTCGCACGCTTACCAGCTTTAAGACCTCATTGCGTAGTCGCGACTTATCGTAGCAGTGACGGGCTACATGGACGACTCAGCTGAGCGCGCGCGCGCGAATATTTTTTTTTTTTTGGTACCAACTCTGAATCAGAAAAAAACTCAAGTTCCGATAAGTGCTTTGAATCGGACACGGAAAGCGATGGTGGAACAAACGCATACGAACTGGCACTCGACAAAATGTTCGGCCTGCATCGGCCAGCTAGCACTTCCGCTTCCGCTTTGCTCCGTCGTTTGGTGTTGTGTTCCAATCGTAAATTATAAGGCGCTGTTTTACGCACGAGATTGGCCCGCGTAGTCGGTCAACTGCTCCAAATCTGTCCAAAGAATATGAACTGTAGAACTACTT
This sequence comes from Rhipicephalus microplus, assembly GCF_013339725.1. Classification (NCBI taxonomy): domain Eukaryota; kingdom Metazoa; phylum Arthropoda; class Arachnida; order Ixodida; family Ixodidae; genus Rhipicephalus; species Rhipicephalus microplus. The sequence goes on from NC_051169.1 coordinate 66,214,274, forward strand.
TTCTTCCCAGGCAATAACACGTGATTTTTAGAGCTGTGACACGTGTAGTGTTCATGCAAAACATCAGAAAAACTGCAGCGCTTGACGGCCGCAGAAATGTTTAATTTTAGGCAGCGCTAATAATACGCGCTCCCCTCCAGCAATCACAAAGCTGGAATGCCGAAATTGCACGTACTCTCGGAATCGATGTTACCGCGATCATTTTGCAGGTAGCTCGCTGTATCGAGATCTTCTATTGTTTCAAGTACCGGGAGTCGTCGGATTGAATTGGCGGACTTGCTTGTTTAAAACAATCGATAGCGCGCGCGCGTGTGTGTCTGTGTGCGCATATGCGTGCGTGCGTGCGTAAACGTTAAAGCGACTGTCTACCGTCCTTCACCGCTTTTCAGCTTTGTGTCGCAATAAAAAGCGTACCATTTCAAGTGTCCAACCTTGTAGCGGTTTCTTTTGATAGTGTGTAAAGATATTTGAAACATTTTTTTATCTGCGTTGTATCTTCATTCATCGGTGGGATGAATGCCCACAACACTGGTCCAGGGAGGCGATGACGATTGTGCCGCTGGTGAAAGCGGAAAACTGAAACCGCGCACGGTTTTTGCAGGCTCCATCAAGTTTTGTTTAATAATGAAGCAAATACCTTAGTGGCCGTCTAAAACTGCCGGACCTATTTTGTTGTTGTTCTTGTTCTTATGAGCGGCGGCGGACGTATTTTGTTGTTGTTCTTGTTGTTCTTATGAGCGGCGGCCGACGCAGTGCCCGCGTTTCTCCGCCGTTTGCAGGCAGGCATGCGGGCGAGAGAACACTCCGCCGGCAGCGCCACCAGGTGCCTCTTTGAACGCGTTAAACAAAAAAAACAAACATTACTCTCTGGTGCAGCCAAAGGCTGCCTCGATTGAGTGAAATACAATTCCAAGTCATATACGTTTGTTTTAAAGCGAAATGAGTCTACCTGCGAATATTTTTTTTTTCTGTCCATAGATTGAACCACATTGATGTTGGGTGACGCTAGTGGTCTTTCTTTGTCGACTTTCAACATATAAATAAAATTAGAATTCTTTTTTTCATCAAACAAAAGCATGCTCGTTGCCGCCGATGTTATGAAGGATTTTCTCGTTTTCGCCACAACCAGATATTTTTTTTTTCCCCCGAGCGGTGGACATTCCCTTTAACTGCCGAGCCTCACACGCATGTGTGAAGAAACATACGCGTTCTCTTGCCCAATAGTTGATTCACGGGAAACAGTAACGAAACACACCTCTTTCAGCGAGCATTTAGCGAGGCGAATTGCGGTGGGAACATTGCCGGATAGCAAAACCTGGGGTAACACTCCCTGCAACAAATCGAATGAACGCGTCCGGAGTGACAGCTGGTCTGCCAGATTGCGCGAAGCACCCGTGACGTAATCGAGCCACTACCACTTCGCGCGAGCGAGAATTAAATAACGCGATGCGCCATTGGGTCTTTTATTGAGTGGTACTTGTTTTCCTATAAAATGGGTCAAGTTGCGCGTGAATGTTCTAGTTGTTAATGTAGCCTTGGAGCCACATAAAGAAAAATGAGAGAGAGAGAAACGAGAAATAAGGAAGGCAGGGAGGTTAACCAGATGCTAGTATCCGGTATGCTACCCTACACTGGGGTTGGGGAATAGGGGGTTGAAAGAGTAAGGGAGAGTAAAAAAAAATAAATAACAGAAAAACAAAATAAGAGAAATAAATAAGAGAAAAATGAACACATAAAAATGGGTATAGGCGTTGTGGTTGGTGCTAGTTCTTGGAGTACGAAATTGTTTGTATTGTCCCGAATGTAGAAAAGAATAATAATAATAATAATAATAATAATAATAATAATAATAATAATAATAATAATAATAATAATAATAATAATATAATAATAAAGGAATGAAAAAGAACTATAAAGAGATTTATTACTGAAACATCAGCACATGTGGTATACTGAAGATTACAGTTCTAGTGGCGAAGGTGGTGAGATCGTGGTCCCCCCGTGAAATTGAAAGTGGAATTAACGCAGAGGGGCGTGAAGGATCGCTACGCAGAAAAGCAGGAAACTAATGGATGCATTTCATGCTGCTATTTTACGTATGTTTGTTCTAAAGGTAGCGCGCAAAAAAAATTGAATGCAAGTTGCTTGAAATTTGTAAGAAATGTTTTTAGGCATTACAAAAACACGGAGGTTAATCATAAACGTAAATGAAATCGTTGCCTCATCGGCAGACATCCAGATTTCTCGCTTTGGATCTTTAGTAGAAGCCCCTCTTTTTATATAAGTGTCAAGGACAAGCGAAGATATCGCAAGGTAGCATGGTTACCTACACATGTTGTTTTGTTATCTTGGCAACATCGGCCTTACTTACCCGATAAATGACACCATCAGTGACGACAGGGTGCCAATCTAAATTCGAAGCCAACGTTTCTCTTGGCACTTTCAACGTTTATATTCATACCCTGCAGTAACGTCTTCAGAATCTTCTGTAACTCAACGCCGGCCCAGGTAAGCATCCTTTAACATTATCAGTCACAGTATAAATTTTGCTCCGATTACATACAGATTAAGCGCGCGTATTGCCTCATGGCCGAGAGAATTAATTAAGATTAGATCCAAGGCGCGAATCATGAAATCGACGCACTAAAAGAAAAAAAACTACCGTTTTAGTGTTCAGCGAAGCACTGCCGCAACACGCAGGCTAGACGGGTTCTCGTGATCTCGCTGTAACGACTCCACCATGAATGAAGCTCCAAATGGGGCACGCTCAAGCAATGCACGATGCCAAGAAAAAAAGAAGAAAACAAAACAAAAACAGCGAGACGCGGGGCGGACGGTAGCAAGTGGAAGCGAAAAAGTTTCGTTGCGGAGGCAGCATGCTCATATATTGTTCCGTTTGTGTCGACGATATCATACTGTTCCCCCGATGGGCAAAAGATATCCGAAATATACTCTCAGTGCCCGGAATACCCAAGTCGACCTTAGGAGATTTCCGATGCCGCCTTGCGAGCACATCCGAGAGGATCACTCCCAGATCCTGGTCACGTGCACCTGCGGCCTTTTCGTAAAACCTGGCAACGCTAGCGCGTACACGCAGCTGCCTGCGTGTATCTGCCTCTTTCATCTGGATAACAGGCGACTTGTGCTTGAGCACGACTCTGTAATACGGACGTGCTTTCGCGCGCGCAATGTGTCTCGTTCGGCACGCCCGCTCTCGGATAACTGAGTCATCATTTGCTCCTTTCCTCTCCACCGTTTCGCAAAGCATTGCTAGGCTGCACTGCATACTGATTCCTCGTGACAAGCCTTCCTTTTGGGTGCCTGAGCTGCTTTTTTATCATTGCGAGATTGCATGAAGTTGTTGTGTATGCTTTTGGGGAACAAGGAAGGTATTGTAGAAGGTATTGTAGAAGAATACCTATGACGACTGCCGATTCATGTACCAGTGAGTGAGTGAGTAAGTGAGTGAGTGAGAACCCATCACTAAGTGAAATAATCGATGCTGTTAATGAGTAAGTAGCGCCTGAACAAAACAATTCAAGAAGGTATTAAGAGCACTCATCCGCTTCCTTGTTTAATTAATTGCAATTTACTATTGTTATGACTTGAGCTCTGTAGAACTACGTTTATTTCATGCATTACGACATACGCAGCACCATGTATATTTTTGCTGTCTACGATTCGGTGCGCATTACTTTTGCTGTATTTCTTTTCGTCTTCGTCTGTTGATGTAAGGGAGTATCTCAATGGAACTACTTCAAAGATTGCAATTGGAAGACAACTCTCGCAAATCAACATATCAACACAACCACCTAACTACCATACAAGCAAACAAACAAACAAATTCACAGCATATACATGAAGTGATTGATGATGAGTGGAGCGAAACATCCATCTGTCCGTCCGTGCGTCCACCGATGCTTTCGTCTGTCTGTCGGTCTGTCTATATGTATGTATGTATGTATGTATGTATGTATGTATGTATGTATGTATGTATGTATGTATGTATGTATGTATGTATGTATGTATGTATGTATGTATGTATGTATGTATGTATGTATGTATGTATGTATGTATGTATGTATGTATTAGTACAGAAAAAGGAACAGTATACAAAGTATATATACAGGAGGAGGTCTGAAAGCACAAGGCTGCAGGGGGACCTCCTGTTCAAAATGGGATTACAAAATTTACTCAATTAGCAGTAGCAGTGAAAACAGAGAGATGAGTAAATTGACAAAAACGAACACTACATAAGAAACAAGTAAAAAGAAGAGTGGAATAAACAATATAACAAGATAAAAACATCTAGTAGTTTATCAAGTATGAATACAATTGTTTTTTAAATGTGCCAATAGTCGAGCATTGCTTGATGTGAGATGGCAATGAATTCCATAATGGTAATGCTGAGAAATATGCAGTGTGGCGACCAAAATTAGTGGGGATAGTAGGAAGTAGAAAATTTCTATTTGAAGCGAATCTAGTACGGTTTAAGTTAGACAAAGCATTAGGATAAAAGACGCTTGATGAGACAAGATGGTGCAAGGATTTGAACAGCATGATAATGAGGTGATATTTAAATAAACTAACAGTAGAAAGTATTTCGAAGTTACGAAGTAATGATGATGCACTAGAACGATAGGAACTGAAAGTCATTAGTCTGATGGCTTGGTTTTGAATGTGCTGAATGGGGGATAAGTGGGTGAGGTATGTATTTCCCCAAGTGGTGATGCAATAATTAATATGGCTGTCAATAAAAGCATAATATAACTTGATTAGAGTTGAAATGTTAAAGTAGTAACGTGCTCTGATTAGCTACCCTATGTATATGTGTATGTATGTATGTATGTATGTATGTATGTATGTATGTATGTATGTATGTATGTATGTATGTATGTATGTATGTATGTATGTATGTATGTATGTATGTATGTATGTATGTATGTATGTATGTATGTATGTATGTATGTATGTATGTTTTTGCCTCCGACACGTATGGCGACGATGCAGGAGACCGAGAGGCGCTCTTTCCCCGCGCACCCAGGCACAACCCGCGCAGCAGCCGTCGGAGAGCGGGACAGACTGCCGGTTACGCCTGGCGCGGGACAAGCGAACTGAAAGAAGCCACTCGTCTCTTACAACTGTCGGACGCTTCTAGGCCACACCAACTAGGTCTTGATTAGGATCTCGCTGTGTCGCGATGGTAGCTAGCGGTCACCGAGAGCGGCGAGAAGCCGAACATGCGTCACTGAAGAGCCTTCGCCCATAGGCGGAATTGGGGGGCAGTCACTTTGTAAACCATCAACGTTTACTATAGCAGATTATCGTTGGTATACAAAGCCGGCTAGCACGACGACGTAGGTTGGGGTGAATCCCACTAACATGCAGCCGTCACGGCCTTCAATAGGGTCCCAGTCTATTGTCTGAGGCCGGTTTCCGGTGCTTGGCAAGGGAAGACAAGACTTCCCCGGAACTCAGAGTGGCTCGCCGCCGTCTCCGTGGCGCTGGGAAGGGGAGGCTTTGCCGAAACTCTGTGCAGCTAGCCGATCTCCCGCAAGGCCCCTAGATGAAACTTGTTTTATCTAGGGACCTTATCATCTCCCGAGGGAAGAAGCGCTTGTGCATGAGGACAGTGCCTCTGGCACAACAGCCTGTACTGTTGAACGGTGCATCGGCTCTTCGCCTTTTCTCTGAAGTGTCGAGCTATATGTTTAAGTTCCTTGAAGTTTGGTCGTGACAAGCCGAGTTAGTGAAGTTATGAAATTTCGCTGTTTTTTCTTCTCGGTATACATTTCGTTCACTCTTACTTACGTGTATGCGAACGTGCGCCTTCTCGCTTATTATTTCGGGTGCGCCCATGGAAAAGAAAATTAATTTTATCCTGTGCTTGAACTGTGGCGGGCTAAGTGTTTGTTCCAACATCTAAATCTATCAGTCAACGATTATAAAGACAACGCTACAACATTGCTCATAGAATAATGGTATCAAACACGGTTACTCATAGTTACGCTCGCGTTTATTTTGCTCTGCTTACATTCTTTTGCTTCAGCTTCCCCAATATAATGGAATGCTTGTGATCATCCCGTTGTATGCGTTTAGACTCAAACATTGCAGGCACTCTTTTGAGATACCCACAGAGCTTCGTAACACGACAAAATGCAGAATTAGGGCGAAACGCTAAAGAGTACGTCATAATTATTTTATTTATTGATTTATCTGCTTTGCATACACAGATACACAAGGTCACAGAGGAAAGAGGGAGAAAGCAAGCTGGCAACTGCCACCTGGAGGGTCACAATGCCTGCTCACACTTTCGGGAGGAGGGAAGAAACAGAGAACAGAAAGAATAGAGGGGAGAAAGAGGAAAGAAGATGAGGAAGGGGAAAAAATGACGAAGGATTCGACGAGTATGAGTAAAAAACATAAATAAAAATAATTGAAAAAATATCTATAAACGGGTGGCCAGGTCCGTTTGGTTCATTAATGTAAGGAGAGCTTGGTGGGCCTGGTCGCGTCGGGAAGCACAACCGCTCGGGAAAAGGTAGCCGTCTGGGATCGCGCACTTAAGTCATAGAAATTCATATTCCTTAATCAGCAAGGACCGCTGCGTATCAAATGTGGGACATTACACTGTCCCACGTAATCAAGCATGATCCCGGGACAAATGCGATAACTGCAACGGAGGAAGATGTCATGTAGACTACAACATACTCTCTATACAGAGCACACCACACTATAACCCCTGTCGGAGATATAATTACGATGTAATAAGAAAGAGAGAGAAGTTAAAATGAGAGAAAGGCAGGGAGGTCAACCATAATTGTAGCATCTAGTTTCTTACCCTACACAAAGGGGAGGAGTAAGAGAAAGAAAGGTGGTAAGAGGTAATAAAAGAAAATAAGCAGCAATAAAAGTATAACATAGCATCGAAAATTATACAACTAGTATGAAAGTGCTATTGCCTTTGCGCAAGACGTCTTTATATTTGCCACACTCAGCGAAAGAGAGAGAGAAGGTGAGGAGGGGAAGAAAAAGCAGTGACAGTGACTAGATGCACGTCTGGCTTGCCAGACTCTCTATCATCCATCGTAGAGTCCTTAAACCCTCTCCAAACCAATGTCTAGCCCTGAAAATGAAAGAAAAGAAAAGAAATGCGAATTTGTACACAATACAAATTGCACTGCAGGGGTAGACAATTTTTATAAAAACTTTCTCCAGAGCCACAACCGGAAGAGATTTAGAAACATTGGGAACTGTGCAGCCAGAAGTTGAAAGACAGTGACGCATTTCTGTTTTTTTTTTTTTATTATTTCACGATGTTTTAAGATTTTCCACCGTACCCGGTGTCTAGCAAATCCTCTGAAGCTCTGTGCCCTCCTCATGCACTTTGAATTCTGTATTACTTTTTCATCCTTTGGATTGTTATCTGCAGGATTAGGTGGGCGCTTAAACCTTAGATCCTGCCGGCTAACTCGCTACCGGACAGGAACTAATGTTTCTCGGCCGTTGCTGCCAACCGAAATCGCCCCCTGACATCTCCGCTGGAGCTTTCTGGGCCGCATTGCGTGACAGTGGGCGACTGCTCTTCCTTCACGCACTCCGTATACGTCTAGCCCCCCCCCCCCTACCCCTCACCCCCCCACCCCCACCCCACACCGACGTTTTTTTTCTGACAACTATGCCCCTTCCGCGGGGGACTTTTGGTTTCTTTGTTGATTCTCACTCCAGTTCAGAGCACTTCCCGAGCAAGTCCTGTTCTAAGCTACCCTTCCTCTGCCGACGTCTTATTTACTCTTTGTGTTAGTCCCATTTTTCAGTATGGAAAGTTGACTGGTAGCCAGATTTGACACGACCACGCTTCTTCCCTTAGGCTTTGTGCAAACATTTTGGGTTCTTTCTAACATGCTCAGTTTGTCCGTTAGTTTATACGTTAACCCGCATTCCTTGTGCAATAAAACCGTCTAGAAACGTCCGACAGCACCTTTATCAAAAGCCCGAAATTCCCTTCTTCGTATTCTCTTTTCTAGAGCGGAGCTTAAGCTCGGATTAAGGCACGCGCTGCAGAAAAACTCAGTTCAGTGCGCGCCACGGATGTTGGACAACCTGCACTTCCGAGTATGCAGCTTGTCCAACTTACAGTAGATGGAGAGAGTGGAGTGAAAGAAAGTGCGGCAAGTGGTCGGGAAAAGAAGGCGGGGCCTCGGTAGAGTAAAGCCCAGTAGAATTACTGTATTACTGAATTACTGTATTACTGTATTACTGTATTACTAAATTACTGTAGTAGAATGAGCAGTACTGAGGCTGGAACCCGAGAAGTGGGACAGAAGTGAGCGAGGTCTCTGCACGGTGACATGGAGAGGAGGAGAGAAACAAAGAAAGAAAGAAAGAAAGAAAAGCTAGGAAGTGGAGAGGCGGACAAGCGAAAAACAAAAACAAAATTAAATTTCTTAGCGAGGTGGGCTTGCAACCCATGGTCCGGAGGTGAGCGTCATAGCCAACCGGCTGTACAGACACTCTTTCATTGGAACAGTATGATTGCGTTTCTGTGGGCAATAAGATGCGAAAAGAATAGAGGGAAAGAGAAGCAGAGAGTATAGAGAGAAAGAGGAATAAGCAGAGATAAAAAGAGCTTCAGCTGAGCTTTGTCGAGCTTTGCTGCCCCTCTCTAGGCCCATGAGACTATATTTATAGCCTAAACGACCATTTTTAGGCCCACCCAGTTGCATTGTTTCTTCAGGCTTGGTAGTATTTTTTCTTTTTGCTTTCTCTGTAGTAACCGGGCTCAAAAACATAGTGCGCGGATCCAGTGCCCCTGAAAAATGAGGCCTTCCACGAGGCATTCCAATGAGCCTTCCAATGAGGCATTCCACGTCGTATATATAATCTACTCGCATCGTTGTGACGGTGCGTGTGTGTGTACGTGGAGCGGGCATTAACTGCGGCAGCATTCATTCATGTGAATCGCCGCGGGATAGCGCTAACCTTTGAGCGCGTGACGATGCTTCGTCATCGCTCGCTTTAATTCGCCATCAAGGGCTGCTCCAGCACCTGTCCTGACCCCGTAAAAAAGGAACAAAAGACGTAAAAAGGAGGTCCCCCTCAACCACAACTGCTCTCGCGTGGCACTCAACGCGTGGAGGAAAGGTAAGGCGAAAAAAAAAAATGAGAACACTGGGATTCTTGAGTACAGTGCTTACTAACATCGTCTCTAAGGTGCGTGCCCGTGGGGACCCGTGAGCGGACGACTCTAAATCCTTCCCGCGGTTGACTAGCGAAGAGCCTCGGCCCTCGGTGACAGGCTGTGACAAATGCTCGGGATGAAGCGGAAATCTGGGGCCTTCGGCGATAATGGATCCCGCTTGCCGGCAGCAGTAGACCTTTGTCCTCGGCTGAGTTAAAGGGAAGGTGATACACCCTGGAGGCCCCCCCCCCCTTTTTTTTATTGTTTATTCACTGCTCTTCACCCGCCGTTTTCTCCCCAATTTATTCATTTTGGTTCAGAAAAACAAATAGCCACTTGGTTTTCTCGAGCTTGACCTTGTTTTATTCCATACTCTTAGACTATTCAGAGGCGTTTGACGTGGTCCCACATTAAGATTTAATCACAAAACTTCAGGCTTTCGGTATTGATGACACCTTAATCTCGTGGATTTCCAGCTTCTTAATGAACAGAACACAACGTGTAGCCGTAAACACGCATATGTCCGATAGCCTCCATGTGTACTCGGGAGTACCGCAGGGTTCAGTCCTTGCGCCTCTACTATTCCTTATTTATATCAATGATATCCAATTTTGTATCCAGTCACCAATCCAGATGAGGCTTTTCGCAGATGATTGTGTCGTGTATACAGTTGTAAGACATTCGGAAGACCAAATCGGCTTGAACAACTCTCTAAAAAATATTCGCGCTTGGTGCCAGAAACGGGGCATGAGACTGAACGCATCTAAAACCAAATGCCTCACATTCACTAACAAGAAGAATCCGCTTAAGTTTTTGTACACTTTAGAAAATATGGAACTCCCTAAAAGTGATCAGGTGAAATACCTTGGTGTCACGCTTTCAGCAAACTTAAGTTGGGAACCTCATATCGACACCGTCTGCAAAAAAAAAAAAACGGTAGGGAAGCTATCCTTTCTTAAAAGAAGGTTGCGAAATGCTCCGGCCCAAGTCAGATTAATTGCATACAAGACTCTTATTCGCCCTGCCTTATAATATGCCGACGTAATATGGAGTCCCCACCACCAACACCTAATAGACAAAATTGAACGCATTCAGAAATTAGCTGCACGGTTCATCTACTCTAATTATTCGCGGCATTCAAGCGTCACCGGCCTAATTATTAGAGCGAATCTTCAGCCACTTTCCAAACGAAGAATAATTTCTAGGTTAAAATTCCTATACTTACTCTATCACGGTGATATTAAGATACCGCGCTATCTGTACTTACAGGACCCATTTAAACACTCACTCAGGACAAATCATAACAAACTCATTTTTCAACCTGCTAGTCCGGTCAATACACCTAACTATTCTTTATTCCCAATGGCTATTAGTTTTTGGAATAGGTTGCCAGTCAATGCTGTGAATTGTTCTACGCTGGAATCTTTTGTCAACTGTCAAGAAGAGATTGATTTTTCTAAAAATGTATACATGTGAATCATGAAGTATCCTATGTGTATCAATACTTTCTTTCTTTTCTTTTTGTGGAGCGTTATTGTGTTTCATGTTACCTCTGTTTATCCACTCCTACATGGGCCTGGTTAGGGCCTGCAGTATATACAAATAGATAAATAAAAATATATTTCTCATTTGTCTTTAATTTGACGCGTTTTGCTATAGCACCGTTCACTTTCACCCTGTTTGAAAGGTCAGTGGACGCGACAAAAAAAAAAAATAGGGCGTAAAAGACTGTTAAACGACACTATACAGCAATTGGTGTACGATTGGTACACTTCATAGTGTTTATTTTGATGTTGGTACTTTATCTTTTGTTCTTACTGTTGTTGGGTGAAGGGGTATGACATGGTATAGAAAAATTTACCAGCTATACAACATTTATATGGTTCAACTGAGCCTCTTAAAAACAGTTATACGCACATACAATAGCCTCCTTTCCCTTTCATATATATATATATATATATATATATATATATATATATATATATAATCTTACACCAGTACAAATCCCAAAAGCATGCGTAATGAAGGCTACTGTATGTAAAATGTGACCACGTGTGTAATTGGCTTATTCCTGTGCGGTTTGTTTGATGTGCATGAAATACCATGCGCCTTTGTATACTGCAGAAGCCTGTCGAGTTTACTGAGTTTATCGACCTACAATGTGCAAAAACAAGGGAAGGTTAATTAACAACTAGTAAGCATTTCCATTGCGACATATCGCTGGCGTACAAAAATATTATTTCTGTGTATTGTGTCGCATCTCATAGCGAAAGTCACTCGCTACACAGGCGAGCTCAAAAAAAAAAAAAGAAGTACATACTTTCCAGAGTGGGCCCCAATGCATGTGAAAAATACGAAACTGATACATGGCGGCTCTTAATTACAAAGAGCTTCAGCCATTTGTTTATGGTTAGCTTGTATTTGCAGACGCAGTTTACATTGGCTTATTCCGTGAAACAAGATGCAGGTAACTGTATAGGAGCAAGTAAATATACTTGTGTTCACTATTACCGCAAAGGTTGGCTCGAAGAACTGAGCAACACACTCACAGACGCTTGCATTTTAAGATATTGTGTGTTTGTGCGACGATAAACTTGACAAAAGCATTAAGGTACATTTTTCAGTTGACCATAAATTTAAAAAAATATGCACACAAGAAAAAGTGAATAGGCCGAAGAGCATTTTCAAAGCGTAATTTTAAATGCGCACTCGTGAGTCAGTGCAAGCCACCTGTTAATGAATCTCTGTGCCAGGCATTTTTTCAACATCCCCCTGCATCTCATGTCCTTCGAGACTGCGCTTCGGAGTTATACTGTCAACAAACTTCCCATAGCTAAGTAATGTACCTTCTTCTAAAAGCTGCTTGAATGGAACAAGAGAATCAACGTGCATGGAGCTTGACTAGGTCAGAACAACCTCTACGCTGTCTTACACTGGGAAGTGAACAACCTATATATCCTAATCTAGAAATTTTGAAAGTTAAAAGTGTAAATAGCGAGGGAGCGTGCCAAAGAACACCACTTAACTTTGTAACACGTGTAGGCGTAAGAATAGTGAGGCCCTCGAGTATCGGTTTTTGCCATGGCTTGTGGCACACCCTAAGTGTAAGCTATAGGCAATGCGTGCCTTCACCAACATGTCATGTGTGAAATCAATGCGCTAATAGGACATTGTCTTTTCATTTGTGTCTTAATTCATGTGGGCAGACAAGCGCGTGCATTTGAGACGAGCGTGCACGTCTGTGCGCAGGTGCCCGGAGAGCGGTTGCCGAGCGGAATCACCAATGCGAGCGCCTCGGCGGCCATGCAGCCCTCGTCCGCAAGCACCCTGGGCTCGATCGCGAGCGTTCTGCCCACGCTCGAGGCGGCGGCCAACAACACGACGGTCGCGCTTCAGGAGGACGCCGTGCCTTCTTCGGGACATCCACTGGACAGTTGGGACCTATCGTGCCGCTACATCATCGGCACGTTCCTGCTGATCATCATTCTGACCGCCATTACGGGCAACATTCTCGTCTGCCTCGCTATCTACACGGACCGGCGGCTTCGCAAGCTGGGCAACCTGTTCCTTGTCTCCCTGGCCGTGGCCGACCTGCTGGTCTCGTCGCTCGTCATGACCTTCGCGGTCATCAACGACCTCATGGGCTACTGGGCCTTCGGTCCGCAGTTCTGTGACATCTGGATCGCCTTCGACGTCATGTGCAGCACGGCGTCTATCCTCAACCTGTGCGCCATCAGCTTGGACCGGTTTCTGCACATCAAGGATCCCCTGAACTACGGTCGCTGGATGACAAAGCGTGCTGTCCTCGGGACCATATGCGGCATCTGGATGCTGTCGGCGCTCCTATCGTTCCTGCCCATCTCCCTCGGCTGGCACCGGCCTTACCCGGACTCCCTGCTCGTCGTGAACGGCCTGACCATGTGCGCGCTGGACCTGACACCCGAGTACGCCGTCACGTCGTCGCTCATCAGCTTCTACATGCCGTGCGTCGTCATGGTGGCGCTGTACGCCCGTCTCTACCTGTACGCGCGCCGACACGTGCAGAACATACGCGCCGTCACCAAGCCGTGCGTGGTGAACAACAAGGACTCGGGTAGTCCGACCAAGTTCCGAGCCATCGGTGGACAGTCTTCCCTGCACGTGATGGACCACAAGGCCGCCATCACGCTGGGTATCATCGTGGGCGTGTTCCTGTGCTGCTGGGTTCCTTTCTTCTGCGCCAACATCGTGGCCGCCTTCTGTAAGACTTGCATCTCGGAGGAGTGCTTCAAGTTCCTTACCTGGCTCGGTTACCTCAACTCGGCACTTAACCCCATCATCTACAGCATCTTCAACACCGAGTTCCGCGACGCCTTCCGGCGGGTCATCACGGCTCACGCGTGCTGCAAGGCACTCGCCGAGCGCGCTCGTGCGCCCAGCGACTTGTCGTACCGCACCAAACGAAGCACCATCTGCGAGACACCTCGCGCCAACAGTCTGGCGGCGGTCAACTGCCGCCACAACAACGTGGTGACCGCCAGTGAGAGGATCTCGCTCCGGGCCGAAGTCGACACTCGTGTCGAGATCAGTATCAAGAACATTGGGGAAATTTCGGACATATAGCAGTGACGCACCTGAGAGCCGGCGCACCATGCCGTCTAACGTTCTCCTCGTATAACGACCCGCCTTCGAACTCACCCGGCGGACGTGTCTGCCGGAGGAACTGTGACCACGCCTATGCACAATGAACGAATGATGTCTGTACGTCCTCTGGCCGTGGCCTGAACCTACGGATGAACTGTAGGCCATGCCCTAATACAGAGCCGCGGACGGCGCGCCCAGGCTACTACTTATAATGACTCGAGCAGAGTGTTAAATGTCCTGCTCCCTTAATTTATTCAACGTGCCACACGCGCCCTGGTCAGTGATGGCCTGCATCCGTCATTACTACCTCATCACTCTGTGCACCACCATCTTTCGCTCGAGGAGCACAAAACCTGCTCATCCGGTCGAATCGAAACTCAGTGCCACCTATAGACCACTCGACTGGTCGATTACAACGTGCGAGTGAGTTCTGAGCGAACTTACTGCTTAACAAGACTACGTTCTGCAGATGATCGTGAGCAACTGTTATATAGCCCTACTCTTCGGTAAAGAAACGTTGGTTGGCGCAAGATACAACAAAACGGATGTTCGGCAGTCTGGGCGCGTGGCCACCCGTGAGAACCGCATCTTCCGGTGAACTGCACACCGTGTGGTGAACATTACGTCCGAGTTGACGTTTTTGTCGAGCACAGTGTGTACCCACACTTTTCAGACGATTCACGCTTTCGTCGAGATGAGCTCCCTTCGGGCGAAATCTGTATATTGTCCTAGTCGGCCAACTGCGCACAAACGCGCGCGCGCACACACTTAATGATATTCCCCGGTCACATGCGGCGCAGTGTTCTTACGGGAGCCCCCGACAATCGGTCACACGAGCCTGAAATCACACGTACGGGCATCACACGAAACCGGAGACTTAACAGAAATCTATACGGGACAGCTGTGAACGACACCGCAGCGTTCGCAGAGTTGTGCCTACTCAGCGACGAGTTTCAAGCCGCCAAATGCCTTGTTCACTGTCAGCTTCCTTCTGTCTTCGACACGAACCACTTCCTGTATACGCAGCGAGCGGGCGTCTTCAAGTGACTCGCACGTGTCTCGTGTAAGCACCGCGGAGGCGCAGAGCTGTTAAATTCACTCTTTACTCGCCCAAGAGGGACTATCACCGCGCTAAGCACCGACCCCTTCCTTGTACGAATCACTCAGTGAAGTCCATCACCAAGTATTAGCATGGTAGGCGAGATTGGATAGACGCCAGGTCTAAACCAAAACTGTTGATGAAAACAGGTGTAATGGTTAGCATGCTCTGCTGCTGACCTGAAGGTGGCGGGTTCGATCCTCGCCACGTAGGTCACATTTCGATGAGGCGAAATGAAAGAGGCCCGTGTACTGTGTGATGTAAGGAACAACAGCTGGTCAAAACTTCCGGAACCGTTCACTCTATAGTAGACTGTACCTTCACTAAGGCGTTCCTCGTAATCATATATCGTGATTTTTGGAGGTGAAACCTCAGATAATATTATTATAGACGAAAGACACCCTATGAAACAGGTCTAAATGTGCTACATGTCCGTGAGGTAGAGAAGAGTCCATTTTTGCATGACTAAGCTTGACAATTCACTCCTGTACAGATCAAACTTTGTGGCAATGCGTAGCATGGCGTCGATGAGTTAGGTCTTCTACCTCGTGGTCCGTCCGAATGAAACAGGGGCTGCATTTGAGGGCGTTCGATTGAAACATTAACAACAGTGCAAAAATTAAGTGCGAACAAAATCAGTCACTGTTACGGAGCGTTACTTAGCGTACCAGGGGAACAGTGCTTGGCGAAACAAACTGGCACATATTGGACCACTTTCCGCTTGCGCTATTTTCACGAGGCGCAAATGCCAGGAGCAATAAAAGCAACGGACGACAAAAGTGCCCTGGCCTTTAGTGGCAAACGCTCTTTAGTGGCGGTCAATAACTAGGCATAAAATTTTATATCGAGGCAAAGGAATCGCCGAAACGAATGGTTTCAGACCGCGGCCATGTTTCGTTGTTTCATACTACGTGTGCCAGAGTAGAGTAACGAGCGTAGCGGCTTGAATATACTCGTTTCCGCAAATACTTATGTGTGGGGAGAACTCTTATGCTTCGAGAAAAAAAAACGAATGACTTCAGTTCATATAGCACGAAGCCTCCATCTAGTCTCGGCAATATTACTCCGCTTAGCTGGAGCCTATGTAGCATTCACACATCAACTTTCTTCTGCCTCTCGCCTTCCATCTCCTTTCGTTTTCATTCCTAGGGGCAAGACTGGCAGCGTTGAACTCTCGGACGCCTAGCCACCGAGCCCTAAACATAGTATTAGCCTGCTGTTGTATATACGTCACTTTCATCTGGCCTTTCCTCGAGCGTTCTGAATCGGGACATGTCCGGCATCTTCATTCTCCTCCCTCTTCGCTCCTTCTGTAACGCGACGTCGGTGCTTAGTGCGTGTGGCAGTTCTGGTCTCTTTCATGTCAAGGCGACCCCTTGTGGGCAAGTCTGCTCTTTGGTCTCACTGTGTTGTGCGTGTGTGTTTAATGGGGTCTTAATGGGGTCGAGCGTGGCTCGTCCTATATGTACATAACTATACGAGTAGCCCGTGTAGTCAGTGTCTCTTGTCAGGAGAGGACGCCCAGTCGCAGCTGTGACCTGTGTATAGGTCGCACCTACTCGAGCCACCGTGTCCCTGCTTCGCTTGGCTCGCGACCGATCACTCGTCACGTGATGGGACTGCGAAGAATCAAGTGACTACCCTCTATTTCTTCCCAGGAGCGTGACAACTCGACTCGTAGATCGTAATCTCAATCGGACAAGCGATGCGTCATTGGACCTAATAAACGGATTGCCTGTTTTTGTTAAAGCCGTGCCTGGTTTGAATCTATTTCTTCCCGCCATGTGCTGTCTCGCTGTACCCTAGGGGAAGTGAACCTTCAGCTCGGGTGTAGCACAGATGGCTCTGAGCGGGCGCACGAAATTGCTCGCAACAAGTGGGTCCTTTGTTGTGTTGTGTGCAGGGTATGCTGCGTACCATGAATGACAGTTGTCACAGATGGGTGATTTCATTATTAGTCCACTAAACAAGAGTTCAGCGTATATCGACTAAAACGCTAAACGACTACGTTCAAAAACGGTTTTCTATCAAGGGCCATCACTCTGTTAGAGTTCTCAAACTATCAGTTTCACTGTATGGCTTTAGAGCTTTCTGTACGCAGCTTCGTTTGAATACCTTATAGCTTTCAGGCTAGGCGGATGTTCGGGAGACGATGGAGGTTTGAAAAGCTGAGAAGCCCTTGAACAAGAGGTGTTTGGAGTGACCCTCTTCAGCTGCACCACGTGCTCAAAGACATTTCACCTCTTACAGCATGCTGGGCTACGGTTTAAACACTACCACTGTGTGAAAACGTGTGTTCAATTTTGTGCGTCAAATATTTTGCTGACAATGATGCATTTCGCTCTAAAATTGTGAGTGAATTTGCTTGAAGTAGCGACGAAACGTTTCACAGCATGATTCGTTTTACATATGATCCTAAGTTATTAACATTTATAGCTTAAGTGGCAAGCGACGTCGGCGTGTCGGTTGTAAGTGGTCAAACTAGATATTGAATTATTGGTGTACAGCACCTCAGCGAGCATACGTGGACCACGCTTTCCATTTAAACAATAAGTACAAAATTATAAAGAATTGGTAGCTTGAGTGAGCTGAGTGGCGTCTGCAGTGTCTTCACGCTTATGTGGAAGATGAGCTTATATGTATACTCAAGCTGCTATAAGCATTTCCCAGCTTCCCATAGTGACTTAGAAGTGTACCAGTTTGCGCTAGTTGGTATGGCATGACGATAGTTATAGCGCAAGAGCAGAAGGACTTCTTTCTGTCCCTTTGTCGTCGTTCTGCTCTCGCGCTGAAACTAACGTCTTCCCGTTGTGACTTCATCAGAAGCTCACCGCGTCCGCAGTCTTTGACAATCAACACGTAATCGGAAGAACACGAAGTACTCAGCAAATTCAAAGCTTCTCACTCTCCTGCGGTGAAACAGAGGTTTGGAGGACTAGGCGAACATGAAATTGTTAAGCGTTAATTAGTCAGAGCCTTTTTCTAGTTTGATGTCAAGTGAAGAAAGAGAAAGAGTCTTTTTCAAAACATGCGGTTGCGTCAACCCCTTGTGTTTCGTGAAGTGGATTATGCGGAGTGCGTACCGGACAGCATGTACTTTGTATCAAAGGTTCTTTTGAGGCACTTCCCAGAAAAAAGGTGTTCAAGGACACCCGGTATAAAACTGAAGCGGCAACTGCGCGCACGCTTTTCCGCAATTGCAATGTTTTAGAGGCGAAGCGAACACGCAGAAAGGATGGGCAAGGCGGGCTGGGGATAGTTCTCGCAGTGTACCAGCTACTGACAAGCGCCTGTTTCGAGTGTTGTGTCGCACGTTCGAGTCCCTGCCGGAAAACTTCATTGAATCGGGTCATTGAGTAGAACATATGAGAAAGACGTTCTCGTGTTGAATTCCGACGCGTAATAACCAATCTTAGGTGCTTTAAATGCACTCTGCAGTTGCCGCTACTTTCATTACTTGTACTGCTTATAAGGTGTTCAAGTCACTTGGAGTATGGATGTATCTACATCAACTTAATCACAGCGAAAACATCGCCTCTGAATTTCTGTTTCACTGTAACAGTAACGAAACATAGATGCGCCAAGTGTGCGATACAGATCTAAATACCTGGAAAAATATGATCGAATATTATAGACGCCAGTGTACACATGGTGAAAAACGCAAAATAGAGGGAAAAACAAAGGGATGATATGAACGAAACAACTGTTCCGACACAAGTGGCTTATTATACTGTTTCAAGAAAAAAAAGCGAGCAAGTGAGAAAAAGCAGCGTAAAACATTTTACAATTGTACACGTAATATCATTGAACAGCAAGTCAAGATGCATGCACTATAAACTCGAACAACTACGGGAGTATATGCAACAGAAAGCTACGCAAATTATAAATAACAACATGAAAAACAATTTACAAAAATATGCACTGGTAAAGCTAACTACAGATGCGTATGCTTAAAGACACACTCAAGGCAAGTACAGCGTTCAGTTGTATCAGTAAATGAAACCTCTGCGATAACTAAAAGATACTGCCGCATGCGCTAGTAGGAGACCTGGAAGCAGAAAAAGAGGACATTCCCGAAATAAACATGGCGCCCTTAAGTTTTCACTCATACCCACCGAGACGACATAAAACTTCGCTGCGTCTTCTCCGGTAAAATACATCCTTTTGGTAAATAATATTTCCGTTTCACTCAAAATCAACCAATGATTCAATCGTATCACGTCTCCAAAACTTTCTCTATATACACGAAGGTAAGTGAAAGCTTACCTCCGTCTGAAACGCACTTCAACGACTAATTCACGTCGTTACTAAACAGAGTTGGTTGTTGCTGTCCGTGTAAATCATGGACCTCCCGGATTGCTTTCCCACTATGTGTAGCACCAGCTTTTTGCTCCGCAAAGTTTACGCCTTCGAACTCTTACACCGGAAAAAGAATCCCAAATTAATGCGCTTTTAATGGCGCCTCGATCAGTATACATACAAACAAGTTCTTCTGGGCCTCTTCTGCATGCGGCCCTGTAACAAAGACATGCATGCATTCAAAACAGAATGTAACATGTGTAACGATTACTATAGCCTGCAAACTCGAATTCTATAGAGAGCTTATCATCATAGTCGCGCTCGTTCCCATGCAACATGCGTTATCTATCAACAACTACATAACTATGTGGCTACGCACATACGAAAAGAAATGGTTTTTCGTCGGCGATGCGACTCCTTCATTCGTAGCGGTGGCACACACAACAATGTTTCAGGCCATCCGGCAGAAACATAATTATCGGAAAAATTGCCCCTTTCGTTGCCTCTCGGGTTGCACGTAGGAAAGCCTTATCGAAAGCCCTAACGCAGTACGACATTTTATTGGTTTAGATACGATACCATCCGACTATCACCTATACGAGCAAGATGCTTACAGCAACTATATTGCCTGCGTCGTAAAGGTGTTCGTTTGTTCTCCTCCACTTTCCAAATAGATTCAGTTTGTTTGTTTGTTTTCAATCAGCCAGCGCAGCTGTATTGACCTCTTCCGGGTTGCTTCTCCTTCTTCAAAGCAACAACAACAACAAAAAACACCCACAAATCCCTTCGCTTGAAAGAAATAAATAACAAAACAGATTTACTCTAGTGCTTTGTTCACCCATTATAATGATAATAAATGGCGCGAGAAAGAAAATAGGCGCCTAATTTTCGTTGACCAGGTGGGGCTGTCACAAGCGCTTTAAACTGTAATTACACTGATTGCCGAGACGCTCGAGTGATCAGTGGAAAGAGCTCTTCCGGAGCTGCATCTTTCGTTGGCTCTTCCGTTGGCGAATGAGCGCGACCCCTTGTTGTTCTCCCGGCGCCTGTGGATAATCGTGCGGACTAAAAAGGACACGGTCACACACACGAGCCCTTGCCTCGTTCCTCGAAAAGCTCTCTCGCGTCAATGGCCGTCACAGATAGCGACGGGCTACGGTCACAACCGGCCGCACTCCGGGAGAGACGCGTCTGTAGAGCGGAAGCCTCCGAGCGTGTAAAGGAAAATGCTTGTCCATCGATATCTGCCATTCGCAGTTACGCACGTACCACCTCTCCGCTTCTTCGGCATTCGCAGCGCCCCTTGTCTTGGTTTCGTATGCGGTGCATACCCGATTCTCCGCAGCACGGCGCTGCGTTCTCATGCGGCGCGTGCCTCGAATCGCGAGGCTTAGCGCGCTCGTGCCTCTTAAATTCGTTCGCCCGTAAAGGCAGGTGCTCACGTATGCCACTGCACCCATACGTTAGGCCAGCGATTTCTTATGCAGTCGCCTCGCCTCGTGCGGTGACGAACTACGCACTACTTTCCGTTTCCCGTCATGTCCCACGCTGAGAGGCGCCTCAATTCACTGATTCCGAGCAGTTAGGTCTACTGATGGTGTGCACCTGCTGGTGCTACTTGTTTTCCCTGAATAGGTTCTTATCCAATCCAGTGCATGCAGTATGAAGAGAAATGGGTGCAAGACGGGATGAAAACGAGAATTAAGTTTCGAAACGTGAACATTGCAGCAGTCCGCTGTCCGTATAGTGGTGCAAGGTTTTTGAACCCAAACAACGTAGTTCTGCGGCACTGATCCAGCTTTAACTGCTTTAGAAATCATATATTTATATAACAAATTATATACACATGTTCGCCGTCATTGTGATGTCCTGTTATCAATGACCTACGCGCGGTGCACGCATGACAGAAGTCAGGAAAGCTTATATCTGACGCGGCACTGTGACGACCCGGCAGACGTGTATCGAAATATCTGGTGAATTCAGTAACGTAAATATGGCCATGTTGGCATTCCATGTCAGCGTCTAACGCACAATGCAATACAAGGTCGGGTTTCGTCTTTAGCGCTATAGATGCTGAACGACAGAGATTAAGAAGTTTCTCAAAGATGCGCTTCACGCTACAGGCTGCACACACGCTGAAGACACGCGCCGTCAGTTCCGTTCAGTTCAGCCGGTGTGGTCGATGCCATGATGGCGTTCAATGTCCCGATGATGACAGCAATGATGTGCGCACGCAAGCATTGGCGTTCCTGAAAAGCTCTGAGTATGTACTGCACAGTAGTCTTGATATAAGTGACACAGTACGTCACCGTGAAAAAAAAAAAAAGTCGTATGGCAGACGATGGCCTACAATATAGTGAACAATTTGATAAGCGCTGATTTCCTGCTCAATAAATTTCGAACTATTCCAGTCTTACATATTACCATAGTTGATTGATACGTGGGTTTAACGTGCTAAAACCACCGCATAATTACGAGAGACGCCGTAGTGGAGGGCTCCGGAAATGTTGACCATCGGGGGTTCTTTAACCCGCGCCCAAATATGAGTCCACGGGCATACAGCATTTTCGCCTCCATCGAAAATGCAGCCACCGCTGCCGGGATTCAATCCCGCAACCTGTGGATCAGCAGCCGAGTTACTTTACCACCACGGTGGGGTATATTACCAGACTTCTTCACATTGCTAAGCATCAGGCCGCTCTTGAGAGAACGAACGGCCTTCGACAGCAGCCTATTATATACAACGCCAACAATGCAAATCATGAGAATATATACACTAAACGTGGTTGTGCGTAGTGAACGCCAACATTAAGCGACCGGTTTTTCTGCAATATACATTTCCTGTCAAATATGTACCGCGTATATAAACGAGAATAGAAAACAAGTGCAAGAGAAGTAAATGATGTGAGAGAAGTCAGTGACATGATGGAGTTCACATGGAATTATACTTCCATGTTTCCCGTCATACGGTGTCACATTTGGCGTTTATGCAGACCTGTACGAAAAATTCAGAACAGGGCTCTGTTACTGCCTCTTATGTAAAGAAATGAGGGGTATGTAATACGTAATATAAACAAAATTCCACCGCTGCGGTTCAATGAAAAGGGGAGAGTTACAGGAGGGGCTTATATAGATTAACGGTATCGTTCCTCCACAGTCTCAGTTGTTCCCGTGACTTTAAAAAAAAAAGTGAATGAGAAAAGATGCACGTACATTTCTTATGAAATTGCTTAATGCCGTATGTAAAGATATTACAAAAGCTCCCCTTACTGGTATAAGAACTGCCTTTCAAGCAATACGTTGTCACCTTATCTTTGAATAAAAATGAGTTCACATAGGATAGCGTAGAAAAAGAGAGGGGGAATATACTTTGATTTATTTCTTCTTTTTATTTTCAGAATAATATAGTTTAGTAGTGAAAACCTATCTTACAGAGGTACATCGGCCGTCTACACTTCGTGACCAAGCTCGCAAGGTTTCACGGGAGACGTCAGCCCCGGTGCCAAGACGTACTCCGGCTTTTGAGTGACACACGCATTGCGCTTCGGTGTTCTCGTGCTTATTCTGGTCACGAGGAGTCCCGTAGTCATTGTCAAAGTCAGGCGAACAGGTGGTCACGTCCGTGTGCGTCACTTTGCAAGCAGCGCCAACGAGGCACCTCGGCGCTTTCGGTCGCTTCTCAGGACAGCTGCCCACACACAGTTTGCCATTGACAATGGCTCCGTGCAACGTCTCGTGTTATCGTCCAGTTTGAAAAAAAAAAACGAAGCCATTTCATCACACGGGCATGTTTGGTTGTGGCACGGCCGGACTCGACTCCTTCTCCGGCGCTCCCCTTAGGAGCGTCGAGTCCGGCCGTGGTTGTGGCTAGGAAGTTTGTGCGATGAGCATGGGCGTGCGCAGGAGTCTGCCGCAGCGCGGCGCCACTGTCTGTCGAGTGCAAAAGGAAAACTTCGCCATGAAAGCAGAAACGAAACTAAAGCGATGATGTGCTTACACAAAGAGCTGCCCCTTTGAATCCTTGGTTTCTCGAAGTAAACGTGAGAAATAAACGGATCATCGGCCGTCATTACCGTCATGCACCTGCTTGGGCACAAATTATAGCGTTGCATTTAACACAAAGACGGGGCAATTAAGCCTGAGTAAATGTATGGGGGCACACTCGGCGCCCAAGTTAAATGACGAATGCGGTACTGATTGGGTCTCGCCCTTCCCTTTGGGCCCGACACGATGATCGGCTGAAGTATATACGTCCCACATGCCGCAATGCACATAGCGCTGAAAATTAGCAGGTGTATGTGCGCTGAGAAAAACGGAGAGATATTTTTTTTAGAGTGCAGGTTTAGGCAACCTGCGGACAACGTGGCAGTACCATGCGACCCCCAGTTCCTATGGCCCCCCTACCCCAGTCACGTCGTCCGACCTTTCGCCTCACCTTGTCACTCACTCCCTATCTGTAGGTTGACATTGGAAATTTTTACCTCAAATGTGTTTTTTGCTCGTAAGCGAGGTCTGCAGATTATAACCTTGTGACTTCCGTGACGCAAATAAAGATAATTTCTATTCCCGTTTTTTTTTACATTATTGTCAATTGCAATTCACAGAATTTATTTCTCTTCGGCCCCTTTTTGAGGCGAAGAGCCCACGCACACCTCAAAAGGTTGCCAAGCCTTGATTCAGAGTCGCTTTCACTCCGCACTGGAATAACGGTAAGATGACCGTAAAATTTGTTGACAGACGATAACGCAATCAAAAATGGGCCACTGGACGATGCCACAAGTCGCATCGAAGTAAAGAATAGAGTCGACGAGCTAACACAAGCGCACAGGTATTGTCCCCAGAATATATATATATACATATAGTGGTAGTCCTGTGTATACACAGCCTGTATTTTTAATCACTTATCGCTAATTAATTAACAATAAGAGACCGAATTTCTATACTTGCTCCAATAAAAAATTTGATTTATGGTAGACCTTTAACCCTAAAACCAAGCATATAATTGTTGCTCTATTCAAACTAATTGTTTCTTTTTTTCCTAAAAAGAAAGAGAAAAGGTGACGTACAACATAAAGTTGCTGTTTCACCGATTCAAGCAAAAAATAAAAAGTTAGCTAATTAAACTATTATTTATTTGCCCTTTGTTATGAAAAAAAAACTGTTTATATCCACGCACGACTACAATATACTACGGGTAAGACTTCCCCAGGGCTCTTTTTTTATTCTTGGTTTAACTTATGCATGTATACCGTGCACTGGATGCGTGTTAAAGATAGGGAGCCTTCATGTGCGCGCGTTTACGGAGACGCACGCACATGGAGGCTCCATAGTTGAAGAAACAAGTTGAATTCAGCTCGGAGTACACCGCTAGAATCCAGAATACCTCATAATGAGATGCTGGTCCCGGGTTTGAGCCTGAATAATAATCTGCTGAGGAATACGTGTCATTGGTACTGAAATACAATATATGTGATGCCAAGCAAATATGCGGTGATGTGTTGTAAATCCCTCCTAACGTTTTTTTTTTTTTTTTTTTTTATTGCGAATGCATTTCTATGTCAGGCGTCCGTAAAGGATCCGTCCACCGCCCTCTATTTACTTGAACGTGACGTGCCGACGCCACAATGCAGTGCGTTTGAAACGCGTTTGTGCTGCCTGCGTTTGTGTTGATAAGACGCTGATATTGTGGCCGCCAGGTAGAATGACAACTCGAGCAGGTGCTGACGAATGTGCAAATAAAAGGTTACGCAACAAATCTTCGTCTCATCGTTAATTTACGACATTAAATTTACTACGCCATGTATACTCTTAGCTCAAAAAATGCCTTCGCATTTCCTCGCGATTTTATTCGGGGAGGTGGGGCAATTTTGTTTTTCATGTCGCAACTTATAAACTTATGCAAGTTAGCCAGCCTGTGGCGCAAATCAAGAAAAAATTACAATAGGAGACACAAATAAAACTATGGCAGCCATTATGGTTTTAAATATGGATTTTATTTTTATTTATACAAGAAACAAATCATATATAAAAAAACGAGCATGGTATCTGAGCTCAAGTACCTGCATTGTTCTATTCGGTGTTTTTTTTTTTTTGCCGGTTGAGTGACTTTAGCTATTTGCATACTTTCACACAGCTGACGGGTATTGAACACAGCTGCACATTAAAAATAGGCCTTAATATAAAGTTGAATTCACTGGACTTAACTCTCAAGTGACTGAAGTACATGCCATTCTAAAACTGAATCTCAAGGTGGGACACTTGCAAGAAGTGCATTTATTCTGCATTTAAATGCGCAAAGCTTGAAAAGTAAGGAAGAACGCGTTTGCATGCTTCTTGATGATTTTAAATACAACTTTGACATTTTAGCCTTTTCTGAAACATGGTTCACCGATGAATATGAGGTACAATTCCCAGGTTACAGATGTACAACCGTATCCAGAAAAGAAAAGCGAGGAGGCGGGGTAGCATTTTATATCAAAAACGATTTGCATTTCGAAACTGTGACAGAGTTTTCAGTCGTAAACCCACACTACGAATCCCTCATGATGAAGTGCTACCATACTGCAATTGTGGTAATTTATAGGCCGCCCTCTGGTGCCATAGATGCCTTTTTTAACTTTTTAGAACGTATGTTGAATTTTTGTTCCGAACTCGGTCTGACTATTGTTACGACGGGTGACTTCAACATCAATATGCTGTCTCTAGAACGCAACAAACAAGTTCTTCTTGATCTATTTCTCTCTTACGGCCTAGAAAATGTAATTGATGTACCGACAAGAGTAACAGATGTCTCCGAAACTCTAATTGATCTATGCTTTATCCCACAAACGAATGTCATAGAAGCAGGTGTCTTGATATCTGATGTCAGTGATCACATGCCAATTTTTGTTTTCTTCAACCCTCATTCAAAAACACATAGAATGCGTGCCAATAAAGCTTTTAAACTTAGAAAGATTAACAAAAGCAATGTTGCTGCTTTTCAAACGGCTGTTAGTGAAACCTCATGGTCTTATCTGTATCAGTTAACGGATCCTGTCATTGCTTACAATTATTTTATCAATCACCTTAAAAAACTTTATGATGAAGCATTTCCTGTAACTACTATCAAACAAAACAAGAAATGTAGGAAACCTTGGATTACCACGGTGCTTCTAAGGAGAATGAAGGAACCAGACAGACTTTTTAGTCAATTCATTAAAACTAGACAACCTAATCTCTTAACTGTTTATAAGAAAATTAGAAACAAACTAGGGCGTGATATCAAAGAAGCAAGAAATTGTTATTACGAAAGAAAGTTCGAAACCATTCTAAATGACCCCAAACGTGTGTGGCAAACATTAAAAGGCCTACTGCCGCAAAAAGAGCCACTCAGCGTCTCTGAAATTGTAGACAGCGATATAACTTATACCGGTATATCTTTGGCTAATAAGTTTAATGAACACTTTTTAAAATGTGGAGCATCGGTAAGTGATAACTGTGACAGGCATAATTACAGGTCATACATTATGCATAACTCCGTGAAGTCTCTTTTCATGGAGCCAACAACAGAACATGAAATTAAATCCCAAATACTAAAGTTAAAGAATGCATCCGCATGTGGCCAGGACGAGATAAAAGCCGAGCCGATAAAAGCAGTTGTCAACAGTATCAGCAATCCTTTATCGCACATATGCAACCTCATTTTGGCTACAGGCGTGTTCCCTGATAAACTAAAAATCGCTAGAGTAACAGTTATATTTAAGGGAGGCGATAGAAATGACATGAACAACTACAGACCAATCTCGGTACTACCACTGTTTTCAAAAGTTTTCGAACAAATGATTATTGTAAGAATTATGAATTTCTGCACTAAAAATGATGTACTTACAGGCAATCAATACGGCTTTCAGAAAAAGAAGTCAAGTGAAATGGCTCTTTTAAGTATCAAAGAAAAAATAATTCAGAATTTTGAAGACAAAAAGTATACTCTAGGGATATTTCTTGATTTTAAAAAGGCATTTGACTCTATTAAGCATGATATCTTATTAAAAAAGTTAAGCGAATATGGCGTTAGGGGACTTGCTCTTGACCTTATACGCAGTTATTTGACAAACCGCTACCAATACACAGACACCAATCATTCAAAATCAGTTTTAGGTGAAATTAAATACGGTGTTCCTCAGGGTTCCATCCTTGGACCACTTCTTTTTTTATTATATATAAATGATATAGGTAATATTCCGTTCACGCCAGATATAATTCTTTACGCCGATGACACGAATGTATTTTTTTCAGGAGAGAACCTACATATTCTTCAGTTGCAAGCTAGCAAATGGCTCAATAATTTATCTGAGTGGCTTATTGTAAATAAACTAGAACTAAATACCAAAAAAACTAAATATATAATTTTTCGCTGCCGAAATAAGTCAATCAGGAATGACGTACATTTGAAATTCCGTGGCGAGATCATCGAGCGTGTAAGAATACATAAATTTCTCGGTGTTCTTTTCGAAGAAAATCTCAGCTGGTCCCCTCATGTCGATAACCTCACAAGACGCATCTCACGTTCAATAGGTATTATCAGCAGAGCAAAGCAACTTTTGCCACGTTGGTTAAAACTCCAGCTATATTACGCACTAATTCATTCCCATTTACAATACTGCCTCCTTGTGTGGGGAACAACAACAAAAACAAATCTTAAAAAGCTGTATATCCTACAAAAACGTATTGTGCGAATTATTGAAAATGTGCCATATATAACTCACTCCGCTCCACTTTTTAAAGCGAACACTATATTAACAATGCAACACATACTGAAAAAGAAGCTAGGCATTACAATATTTCAGAAAATAAAGTTATGCCACGATAGTTTTTTTCGACAATTTCTGGGAAAAGGACACGCTTACGAAACCAGAAAAACTAGGTATGATAAAGGTTTTACACGAACTAACTATGGTATGCAAAAACAATCTTACGTTATAGCAGACTTTCTAAATCATCATCCTACCGTGATAAACTTGGTACAAGAAACGATGCACATGAAATGCTTCAAAAGAAAGTTAACTGCATATCTCCTATCAATACAAGAATAATTCCGTTTTCTTTTTTTTTCTATTTTTTTTCTTTTTCTTTTTTTTTCTATTTTTTTTACCTTGCTGCAGTTTATACTGTATATGTATATAGAAAATCTTTCTGTTTCATATGTATATAGAACAATGTATATATGTAGAAAATCCTGTGTATGTTTGGCCAAAATATGTATACTATATGTAACCTTGTGTATTTTGCTTAGATAACTGCCAATGATGTTTGAGTTGTGTGTGTCTAAAAAGGGGTGTGACACCCAGTCAGGCACTCGTGCCTTTTTGTCACTCCTCCTAGACAGGGCAAATGTACATATTACTTGTCTTTGTCTGAAATAAATACGAATACGAAAAAGTGTCCCTGCCCTTCACTCCCCCCCCCCTCCCCCTCCCCTAGCCTGAACACAAGGGGAGCCAGACACTCCTGACCTCCATATGACTTACGCCAACGCAGCCAGCTCAATCTTCTATTATACCCCTGTCATACGGGTTATATGAAAACGAAGCACACGTTCAAGGAAGTTGACTGCATGGCCGTATTATTGGCCGTACGCCTAGCGCAGTATACAAGTATGAAGGGCAACAATTGTGCGCTGTCTCTGTACCTCTGGCTGTTCACTCCACCTCACGCACATAATAGAGCTCAAAGGCAGTGATTGTCTTAGTTCCTTCCTGTTGTGCGGCGCTGATACTCTCTTGAAAGGAAGTTGTCTTGCGTACGGTATGCGGAAGTAGAGAAGCACTGCTAAAACAGCTGACCGCATGTAGTACTGCTTACCTTCATCACTGTTTACGAATTTCTCTTGTTTCGTTAATTGATATGAATATATATACTTACCAATAGGATGCGCAATTTCCTACCCATAAAAAGCAGGACTGTTTTCGGCGCCCTTTCCTTCGAGCAAATTAATTTATAAATTAACATGTCGGGTTTTATTTTCCTTTAATTACGCCAGCTGGCTTGTAGCCAAGAATTTTTCTCGGGAGGGGCCCTCTTGTTGAAGGCCTTGGCTATTTCACAACAATGCCATTTGTATTATTTAAACTCGGTAATACAACCCCCTCCAAAGCATTTCGGAAGAGGTGGGTGGCTGCGGGGCACCCCTTACTCTCCCTGGTTACAGGCCTGCAAAACGCACCTTTCCCGTAGTGAAAGTGCATAAATTTTTTGATAAAGGTCGGTCCCGTGCCGAGTGAGACGCCCTACTGAAAGTGCGCTAGCAAGAATGGCGTAAAAGTAATGCTGCAGAATGCATCACACGCACAAAAGAGGAAACATTCATTAAAATCTTGTACCATACGGGGCAGTCAGCAGAACTTTACTTTCTTTAGTTATTTGCGTGAAAGTTTAGGCAGGCAACCATGCGTTTTGAAAACACGCGGGCGCGCGTATTGACCTTGCCGCATCGCATGCCGCTGACGTCGCCCCCTCTTTCGAGCACGACTCGAAAACAAAAGTTCAGCGTCGTCGGAGAAACGTCCGCAAGACGTCGCTACCTGTCTCGTGACGTAACGTAAACACAGAAACGCGAGGGGAAGGGGACACCAGGGCAGCAAGAGGAGAAGCCGAGGAGGTGGCGAAGAAGGGGTCCCCAGGAATTTCATAATGGCTGGCTGTGGCAGCTTGTCAATGCCAGCCAGCGTAAGGTAGACTTATTTCCTCACCTGTGTCAACAACCCTAAAGCCCGAAAAAAGTTGCCACCCGGACCCGATCGACACTGCACCCTTCATGCGGATCGCACGGATTCGACATGGCACGTCCCGAGCGGTCGGACTGGTGGTGCACAGCAGCGGTAGCGATGTGCTCTTGTTGGTGAGGTTTTATGCCGCTGCTACGGTTGCATCGGAGCGTCGCCGTGATGCCTGTTCGTGACAAACCCGGCAACTGCTACTGCCGGCATCCAGCGACGCGGAGTCAACCTAGCGTGGCAGGGTTCAATAACACCGCCGGTGAGCTTCCGTCCGTGTCGTGATTACGTCGGCATCTCTGCCGAGGCTGCGGGCTAGACTTCTTCCAAGGTAAGGAACCGCTTCGGGGCCCATTCGCCCTTTCGCTTGCGGTTTCTTTCTTTACCGGGGCCGTTCGGTGTAGCGCGCGGTTTCCGTATCTGACCAAGTGACAGTGGCATGCTCGCGGTAACTCGGAAGAAAAAGAAAATAAAGCTGGAGAAAGTTCAAAGTGATCGCCGTCGTCACGGTTTGGTGCGCCCGTGAGCGAATTCAGGAGCGAATATTTTTGCGCTGCCTCCTTCATGCTCAACTGAAGTAGGACACCGCGATGGGAGGTGCTTCCAAGCGCGCCTCTGCGATCATTAGGCGGTCACTGCAGCGCTACAATGTTTTCGTTTATTCCGCGAAAGTCCCGCGTTCTTCTCAACATAAACGTTTTAAGACAATTGCCGTGTGAATGCTCTTCCTTCATAGCTCTCAGCCAGAGTTATTACTTGCCCTGTAGCCGCTGTACTATCGTTATAAACCGCTGCTGGAAGTGCTGGAAGCCGCTCGTTAACTAGTACAGATCTTAGCATACCAGTTTGTTAAGTTGTGTGGCGCGTAATTCGAAAAGTCACTCATAAGGGGCTGAAATGTTGACTTTCATTGCCGGTTGCTTTCGCCTGGCAAACAATTGATTTTTTGGTACTTTCAATTTTAGAGCCATCGAGCGCGCGCCTGTTGCCGATGATATCGGTGTATGCATCGATCCTTAATAGCCTTGTTTTCACTGAACGGCTTCCGAAGCATTGATCGCAGCGAGACATGTGCTTCATTTTCCCGCTGTTCTTTTCCTCGCAGGCGCTTTTTTTTGTGTTCTCTGCATGGCGGAAAAAATGGAGCTTAGAAAGGTAAGCTTGTTATCATTGGTTACCGATCGTTTGAATGATAGTTCTCGTAACGTGTACTCACTCACGGTGTTTTCGTCACTTTTCTCCCCTCACCGTTTGCAGAGCTTGAGAAGAAAGTTCTCAGGAAACATACGGTTAGTTGACAGCTACCTTTACTTACTTTTTGAAGTGCCTGTGCAATGCTTCAGCTTGCATTTGTTAGCTGTTTGTGTAAGAACACGTTAATTGTGGAAAAAAAAATGTCACGTTACATCTTCAGGCCCATGTCATATGCCAACCAGTGTAAAGTATTTGCTGTTTCTTTTATGTTGAATGTATCTGTGTTGGACATGTGGGGAGCTATTACGCCGAGCACATCTGGCAGGTTATATTTTAAAACGTTTACGCGTGACGGACGTCGGAATGAAGATTTAAGCAATGCGGTAGATTTACGTTGTTTTACGTTTTTCTTTTTTTCTGCTGCAGCAGCCAAGCTTCTAACTTTGTTATGTCTGTGCCGCACATGCTCTCCTCACAGCTGTTGAACAGTGTAAAATGTAACATTTACATTTGGAGTCTTGTCACTGTATGATAAGCAGTTGTCGGGTGCACGTTAAAGAACCCCAGGTGGTCAAAATTTCCGGAGCCCTCCACTACGGCGTCTCTCATAATCATATGGTGGTTTTGGGACGTTAAACCCCACAAATCAATCAATAAGCAGTTGTCATAAAAGCTGTTCACTGCAATTTAGTGTTCACCGCAGCAGTGCATCCTTCCCAACTCATTGTTTCATTGCTTTAGAGCCTTTACAGTTCATTGCTTTGCTTCATGATAAGAGTTTGTATCTAAATTTTTGTCAGCTTTAATAAGGGCTTCTTGCACCCTTGAAAATAATAAAGATGAGTCTTGATTAAGCAAATTGAAAATGTGCTGGAGAATAAATGTTTTATAATAAAAAATACAATGTACAGAAATTTTTATTTCAAGTAATATGTGCCTTGTTCTACTGCATTGAATCCACTTAATTTGGCAACAAGAAAATATCTAGGTATAATGAAATTTTGTTCAGTTTGATGTTAGTTGAGACGTTGCCCAATGCTGTGGTTGAACTCCTTTTGGATTAAACATTTGGGTGAGTTGATTCACGTGGATGATATGCGAAAGTGGCATGACAAATAAGGAACAAAGAAGAGACACTATGAGAATGTACTTACAGTTGAAGGTTTATTTAAACAAAATCATATGAAAGCGTTGTAATGACTGCTCAGACAATGAAAATGTAAAGAAATGACCTTACACGGATAGAGATTGGCACACAAAGAAAGGACAAGAGCAATGACGAAACGGTGCTGGTGCCGAAATTCATAATGTGAACGACGTGGGCGGTAGACATATCCAGCTATAAACATAAAGGACAGTTTTCTATTCACACAGAGCATGACATGCAATGCTCGTAAAATTCTAGAGTTATCATTTTGGCAGTGTCCACAAAGGCCATCATTGAAGATGATCATTCGATGAGTGATGAGTTTGCAGACCAAATGCTGAAATTCGGATTGTATTTTCTCATTTGGTAATCTATTATTAATAATCTTGGACATTAGCAAATAAAATGAAATTTTGTTTGATTGCATTATGAAGTTTCTTGTAACAGTAGAGTTCATTATGGTACTGCTGGATTTGGGTTCGCTTATAACCGTGTTGCTGCCATTTAAGTTGTATGTTGTACTTCGGTAACGTTACTTTATTATCTTTCAACATGTATCGGCACTACAGTGTGGTTTTTTCCTAATCAATGCTCTTTCACGTAGCTTAAGGAAAAATATTAATCAGGACATATAGGTACAGTGTAACAAATTTAATCGGAACATATAGAAAATGGTGGTGGTAGAATATTCCTGTTTTATTAAGCATTCTTTCATCACTCCCTGGCTTTAGGCTCGCATTTTCAACTGGTGTCCTTAAACTGATCAGTGGGTTAGGTATATTTGATGAAGCATACTGCTGTGTTATGGGCAAAAAAAAAAGGAATGGTACATTGTCTTGAGTGGGCTGTCTTTTAAAAGTTTGCTCTTTCACCCCGAAATGGGTGAAATACCGCATGGAAAAAAATTTTAGTATTGAGACAAGGATGAATTTTAATAAATGAGTGATTTGCATGCGCCTGCGTACGTTAATGCCAAGTGTACGCTGGACATATTTTGTATATTTCCAGTTCACCTGTCGTAAGAAGAGACAGCCAGGCTGAAGTTGTACTCAAGGGCTGGCTTTACAAACTCGAGGGAGCAACGATAAAGCAGTGGAAGAAGCGATTGGTGTATCCTTTCAGAATACTGCTTGTTCTATTACAAAGGTACACATTTAGTGAATCTGCTTCCTCTTATCTTGTATTTCAAATCGGTCACTTGAGAATAACTTTTACGCATATTTTTTTCCCCGTGACATAGTTTTACTTGTGGGTCAGATAAGCCGAGAACGAAATACTAATTTGTACGTGGATTGCTTGTGTTGCCTTACAGTTAGCAATTGTTGCTACTGTGGGCGTACAAAATGTACCTTCTTTTTTTATTCCTTTTGCATGATTTAGCAGTCTTCAAGTTAGGTGTCAGTTTACCCTAAACTTTATTGTTTTATATCTCTTTTCTCAACTATTTGCCATTCAAAAGTCATTATTTTATTAGTGTGTTAAACAGTGGTGTTTTATTGTATGTAGTTATATGTTAAACAACTCAAACACTAACCTTTCAGGCCCTGAAGAAGAGAAGTGTTTAGGTTCCATTCTACTGCCAAGCTACAAGATCAGGCCATGCACAGCCGACGACAAGGTGTCCCTGAAGCATTCATTTGTGGTGAGTCTCCCAACAGACAATCCCATTTCCATTCTTTGAACCTGAATGGAGGGTTTGCCTGCAACTGCGCAAAGCTTTTTTCACACAATACGCAACCGTCTTGGGGTTTTCCAGGCCGAGCACCAGAACACAAAGACGTACTATTTTGCCGCGGAAAACAATGCTAGCATGTGTCAGTGGATGAATGCCATGTCCCTTGCGGCCCTAATGCAAAAGGACACTGAGCGCAGGTGAGTGGTATTAATTAGTGAAATTATTTCTCATCGATATGCACATTGTGCTCATATTTAGTGATATTCGGAAGTGTAACTGTGAAATGGTGAAATTCTTGCTTACTGTGAACATGAGAAGTGGATGTGTCAACATGGCGCACTATAAATAAGTGTAGCTCATTTAGACGTAATATACAAATTATGAGGTTCTAATTGAATAAGCAATGGTTAATTCAATCCTTGCAAAGCCTTGCCAAGATGGAAAAAGTCTTAGCAAGGCTGTAATAACATGTTTTGATTGTTGTTGTTGTTGTTGTTGTTGTCAGCCTTCAAATGGCACCTCGAGTGGTTG
This sequence comes from Rhipicephalus microplus, assembly GCF_013339725.1. Classification (NCBI taxonomy): domain Eukaryota; kingdom Metazoa; phylum Arthropoda; class Arachnida; order Ixodida; family Ixodidae; genus Rhipicephalus; species Rhipicephalus microplus. Next base: position 66,248,774 of record NC_051169.1, read on the forward strand.
TCGTCATGACATAGGCCCAGTCACGTTGCCTCCAGGATGTTTAATTCAGTACCATCTTATCTCGAAGGTCATGCCTAAAAGCCGTACACTCTAGGCCATGACCCTGTAAAGCATCTCTTCAGGCGAATGGTGACTGTGGCATTTTTCTTTTTCGATTTCAGCATCAGAAACACTTGGTTTGCCAGCTTTGCACGGTGCTTCCACCAGTATTTAAAATACACAATTTTGCGCGGAGGCTCCTCCATGCTTGTGCTATTTGAAGCTATGTTTTCTATGCAGTCTGACGCTTTTCTGTGGCTGACGTTTAGCCATTTCAGGTCATCGCAGCTTATAAAAGCTGCCTTAATTAAAGGTTAATCATGTTTCTAATACTTGTCTTTCTCTTTGACTTGTAGCGTGTTATGCAAGCATACCTACATTCTTCTTTTTGGCATCGCAGAGTTTTCTATGATGACTTCTTTTCACGACGTTTCTGCCTAAGTGTTGTCGTGGCAAAGTGAAAACCGTACCTGTTGGCAAGCTATGTTAGCTTCTTGCTTTGCTCCTAATCGCACTTCTTCGTAATAAATAGTAAAAGTAATTGACAAGATCGTATTACATGCCAGAATGTCAACTTCTGTTATAAAGGACTTGTAGGGGTGGGCTTCTGGTAGACCTTTAGGACCTACGGTTCGTTGAATTTGCACCTAATACCTTTACACATGGCAGTTTTTTCGATTAGAACGTGACCATTACAGCCTTCTAGTATGACTGAGGGGGCTCAGATTCAGACATTCATAACAGCTGCAGCAAATGTCATACTTTGATGGGGATAGGTGTTGCTATAGAGAAAATTTCGCAAATTGGCATTTGGTTTCATATCGTTAATTGAAATGTAAACTCTTGATGACAAGATGGCCAACAATATATGTTTGTTGGTAAAAGTCTTTTTGTGATGCAGAAGGTTGTAGATCCCGTCTGGCACATAATTGCATTCTCATAAAGAAGTGTAAGTGCTCTTGCAGGCAGTAGGTTAATGTTATCATCAACATCCCCAGAAGCTGTTATGATCAGCTATGCCCGTGTCAATCAGCCCTAGATATTGTCTACTAGTCCTCCTTCATTAGAATTTATCTTCTATGTCTTTTAATGGCCTTTCATTGCTTTCTTTTGTTGGTAAACTAGTTGTTTATGTTGGTTATTGGGGCATACTGCCTGAAGCTAAGGCAAGTGTTAATGCTGTCATTTTTTTATGCAGCCGCCAAGCACTGCCATTACATGGGATGCAAGCTGCAGCTAACCCTTCTCCGGGCATGCCACCAGACTACCATTTCTCGCCGCACGTAGCTCCACAGAGGCCTGTTACGCAACAACCTCAGCGTCCCTCTGACGAGTCTTTCGAGGTTGAGGCATACTCTGCAGGGGCAACCGCGGACGGCCACTATTTGGGCAGTGGTGATCAGTACCCTTGTTCCTACACTCGTAGCCCCATTTACGACCAACGTCCTCCACCCGCCGCCCCACGACAGCGCCCGGGCTATCCAGTTTACGCCAATGCACCTCCCAAGCCTCTCCGACACGGCGCAACTTCTCCAAATGTAGCCGAAGGGGGCGGCTACGATGCCTGCAACAGTTATGAGGGCTACGACTTTTACGGGGCGCAGGAGCCCTTGCCTGCCTATGCTGGCCGGCCTGTTTCTGCCCACTACGGTGACAATGTGCCAAACTCTACCATGACATCGACTCAAATGATGCGGCCACGCTCAGCCGACTTTCTGGAGCGTGACGACGACGGCGAAGACAGGGAGCTATACCTCCGCAAGAAGAGTGCGCCGGCCGTTGCAGCTAAGCCTCGCCCAAAGTCCAGCATGGCTCATTACGACTGGGAAAACGAGGACGAAGCTCATGACTGGCGGGTCCAGCAACAGCAGCATCAACAGTGGAGGTCTCGCACTATGGAGACAGTGGCACAGGACTGGTGTGCTTCACGACGAGTCGCAGCTGGGAAGAATGCCATCTGGCAAGGCATCAAGTGCATGTGGAAGTTCGGCACAAAGCAAGAAGGCAGTTCACGTGGGTTTTTACATGCGCCTTCTATTGACCCAGCTCTAATGATCAAATATTGTGGAATGCCCTGGGCTTTCATTACTAAAATGAACCATGCTATGCCCTTGTACTATTTCAGTTCGATGGCCTGTGTTCTTTTCCCTCGAAACAGTGTAACTTATTTAATGTAGTTCCTGATGCCAGAGACATGTTTCAGGATTCTTTCTGCGTTAAAGGATGCCTGAAAATGTCTCATTAAATCTAAAGTGCCGATTCGCTCGCCTTTTTCTGCGCTCATATGCATACTATGATGACTCTGTTGTAATCGCGTATGACGACTCTGTTTATTCTCGCGAGCGAACAAGCGCCACGGGTGTGAAGAAGCACGCACCCGAAATACGATGATAATTATGAGCCCAAACAGCCGATGATGATTGACCGCTCTTCAATTAAGGATGAAGTGCATAATATATGCCTACAATACCTATAACTATGTGGGAAACGTGGGGAGTAAGCTTGTGTGCAAAATCTAACCACTTTGCACACAGGCATACCCTTCCACTCTTCCGCTTGCGAGGGTGGAGGAGAGTGTGTGCATCATTTATAAAAAAACTGTGAAAAGGACTCTGAACAAGAATTGGAAAAACCTACGAAAACATCATAATTGTGCTCGGAAGACATGACTGTTTCGTTAAAGGGAACTTATTTCACATATTTTTTAGCAGTTGGCTGTATATTTAGTGGATTTTGAGTGCGTGGCAGCTGCACTTGGGTGGGAGACGTGACATCACTATTGAGTATTGTTAGCGGTTGGCGCTGTTCGTGGGGGTTCTGGGAACTATAGTGGTAGGCGAGCGGGCAGAGAGATGCGAACAGTGGCTGGCATTGTTGGCATGCTCGTTTCCCGCGAGTGTAACGCCACCTCCTCTAGTTGACGGCGTGGCTTCTATATGCGACAGTTTGCGAGAAACGCATTGAATTCGTTATTTTGCCCAAGTTTCTGCCTGAAATAAAGGCTGTGTTCGTCCGTTTCATTACCCAACCCAATCTTTAAATTTAGCTGAAAATCATGAGAGCAACAATTTCGTTGAGTATCTATTTAAGGAAGGCGGTTGCTGACCTGTCATAGACAAGTCCTCTAGTCAAAACAGCGCAGTTTTTGTTAGACTATTCGTCATTATTTCAGGCCTGCATCATTCCACGAGGTGTTCTTCATTTGTTTTTTGTTGTTCTTTCTGTAATTATATAAATGAGAACTAACAGACGAAAACAGGGAGCTGTACTTCCGCAAGAAGAGTGCACCAGCTGTTGCAGCTAAGCCTCGCTCAAAGTCCAGCGTGGCTCATTATGACTGAAAAAACTAGGATGATGTTTGTTAGTTCTCAATAGTATTGTGTCTAACAAAAAAATGAGCCCTCAAAATTACTTCCTTGTGTAGCTATAACATTTTATACATCAGGGATTAAGTGTTCATTTTAAAAGACAGGGTTGGCAAACACAGACACAGGAACGAAGTCGAGACACCACGGACGTCGACTAACTCACTGGCTTACCGACCAGCTAACTCAATTCTCTGCTATTCCAAGATTGTTCAGCATTGCTTCTTCTTTCTCATCATTCACTGGTTGTAAATGTACTGTGCCTCTTTTTGTGGTTTCCTTCACTTTCGAGGCTTTGGTGTCAATTTTCTATTCTGTGTGAAAGGTTCTCACCAAATAGGATCATTATTCAGTTTAAAAAAGTATCTCATGAAGTATCTGAAGTGGTTGCTTGGGTGTGTTATACGATATAGTGAAAAAACAAACTGCGCAAAAAAAAAAAATGAGGGACCAGACGAAGAAGTACTTCAGCTCTTTGTATGTGTACTTTTTCTGGTCTCATTTTTTTGCGCTGTTTGTTTTTTCATCATGAAGTATCTCATTGGCTGAATACTGCTCTGCCATAATTGCAGCATACTATTGCGTCATATTTCTCCGCTTTACTGTAAAGTCTTGCCTTGCTGCAGCTAACGTTATGGCGTAATTGAAATGCAACTTCACATTGCAAATTGTGCAGATGTCTCTAAAGGCACGTCTGCCGGTCAACTCAATTCGTAAACACTCTGTAAAGTAACAGAACAGAGAAATTGCATTTGTTTGTGGTGCCACCTTGTGGGAAAGGGCTAAATTACCTTAGAGGTTTGAAGATCTCCCAATTACTCCCTTTCTTTGCCACCGTTTGTCACTGTTGACAAGAATCTTAAGATGATTCAATTTTGAAGGGCTCATTGATGATTGGAAATGTGTCAGAATTTAGATTGCAATTAATTCTCGTCACTAGGCATCCTGCACTCACGGCCCAGTTTTCACTGGGAGACTGTTGAAGCACTCGCTTGTGCTTCAATATCTGTTAGCTTTGTGTGATTGTGCCTAGGAGTGTGCAAATGGTAGTTTGTTAGACAGACTAATATCAATCCAATAAAACCAGAAGCAAATGCAACCGAATATTGATAGTTTATAATATCAGACAGCTGCTTCTACAATTACCTTAAGGTGATGCTCATGCTTTATATGCTGGTCATTTTGGCTGTAAAACCGCAAATGAAACATTGGAATCAGATAAACAGATTTTTAATGCACACAGAATTCTCCAGAAAGGGGAATGAAGCTAGTACAGCCGGCAAAATCTGACAAGCAACTCACAATAGTCTACTGTATTGTGAGCGCTCGAAGAATGAAGTTTATATTAGAAACACATTTGTGCTAATCTTGTGTTTGCTAAGGTGCAGTTGACATTTCGAATTGTTTGCCGCTATTTGAATAATATTCACACTTCTCCACACACAAGTGCTTTTTCATGTTGAGACTGAATAAACTAATAAATTCAATTGGATATTAGACGTTTCCGAACTTTTGCACACCCCTGAGTGTGTTGTACAGAAACAAAACCCTCGATCCACCTCTCACCTTTGTTTATTTCAAATGGTGATGTGTTAATTATCAATTGAAAGGTTTATGTGAGTGTGATACCAGACAAGGCTAACTAAGCTATGCTTGCACCAGTTCCAATGGTTCAGAAGGTCTGCATGAATTTTTTTTTTCTGCCTTTTCCCGTTTTGGCATAGAAGGAACAGTCTATGAAGCGACTACTAGAATGGAAGCAACGCATGCTGCAGTCTCCCCTTTGCAAGAAACAGGGCCAACAGCAGCAGCAGCAGCAACACCATCAGCAGCAGCGTGTCGTGCCTTCTCCTCAAGAGCTCCAGTCAGCAGTGCTCCGTAAAACACCGGTGCCTGAGTGCGCACCGCCTCCCGAACGTCCTCCATTGCCTGAAGAGTACAGGCGGCGAGCTTCGGAAGGTTCCAGGCCGATGGATGGCATGATGGGGGCTCACTTCAACACAGAGCTACGAGGAGAACCTGTAGGACGGGCGCAAGAGACGTCGGCACCTTTAGGGCCGGACCTTATCCGTGAGTCTTCTATACAAAGCAGTTCTCCTGCATTTGACTCACTTTGCATGTTGCCTTGCTTACTAGATTTTGTGTCAAAGTTTGTTCAGTGCTTATCACCTACTGGTGCAACCTCTTTTTTTTTTTAATCAGTGATTGTTCATGATGTCCTGAAAGATGGGGCTCCCTTCCCCCTCTTTATTTGATCTATGTAAGTGCCATTATAGTGGCATTTTATTGTGGAGCATTGTTTGCTGTTTGGAAGAGCAGGTTAATCGTTCAGACTAGGGAGTATTCATTCTATTGAAGAGTAGCATTCAGTTGTCTCTATTTGCTTTCCTAACCACCAGAATCATCCGGGCAATTCACGTAGCAAAAAAGCCTAACATAGGGCCGTCCAAGGTACCAATCAGAACTACCCCTACAAATACACCAAATGCTGACTTTTCTGCATAGTGACCCAGTAAAACAATAATCAGTACCTGAGAAATCCTCAGTGTTAAATATATACCAAATAAAGAGCACAATTTTCTATTTAGGAGTATACCTCCTTTCCGGACATTCCTGGCTTGGTGGACCTGTTTAGCTGAGGAAATTAGCAAGTAATTCTCTCTAAGGCATGCCATAGTGGGTGACTCGAGATTAATTTTGACCGCCTGGGGTTCTTCAATGCGCACATATATCGGAGTACACAGGTACTCTGGCTCTTCGCCCCCCCCCCCCCCAATCTAAATGTGGTCGCAATTGTCGTGAATCTCGCTTGTGTAGTTGAGCTTAGTTGTGCAACGCCTTAGCTGCTAAGCTACCACGGTAAGTTGTGAAATTATCACTCGCAGCATCTGACAGAAAAGCACATAGCTTTGCTGAATCACGATGCCTATTTAGGTAGCGCATCCATGCCATTACGATACAGGTTGACCATGTGCATAGCACTCAGGAACTGTGTGGTATTCTAGTTCTAGTATATTAGAGAAGGAAGTCCTTTTACTAGAAATTTTAAGAAAGCTATCCTAAATGCATGTCAGTGTTGTTTGTGAATAAGATTTTTTTCTTGAGAATCATTGGAGCTGTTTTTCATGTTTATTAAAGTTTGTAGGTTGATCTTACATTACCTTGTTACTCACATAACACTAATAAACTATTAAGGGAGAGCTTTCATCCAAAAATATTTATTTTTCTACACTCTGAGAAAGCACTCAAGCCATCATTCCTGAAGTACACTTGACTGTGGCGCAAAATACATTTTGTGAAAAGGAGTGTAGCAGATGAGAAGAAAGCAAAGTGCCGAACTACCAACTGTTAATGACAGTCTGGAAAGCCTACAAAAAAAAAAAGACATTTCCAAGAATGCATGAACAGCCAACAGATGGCGTGCAGCGACATGGTCAAGACAACATATTATCAAGAAAGTGCATTTCTGTTGAATGCAAAGTTATAGTAGAAATGTCACTGACACAATCAGACCCCTTTTTTTTTTTTGAGAAAGAAAGCTTCCAACAACCCTCTAGCAGTTTGTTTGCTGCTTTTACCAAGAATCAGTGCTTGTGCAAAGCATGGTTCATATCCACAGGCGTTGCAAAGCACGGGAAGATGTGCATAATTTCTCTTACCTATGCTATTAGCATGCATGGGTGCAATTGAGCCGAGGGGCTGCAAGAAGCAGGCACACAAAATATTTTAAGACGCTGTGCAGAAGGGCGGTATATGGAGTACGCCTGAGCTGCGGCAAGTCCTACATCGGACAAACGAGACGTTGCATCAATGACAGACTAAGGGAGTATGCTGATAGGATAGGTAAGAGAGATTATGCGCATCTGCCGGCGCACTGCAACACCTGCGAATGTGACCCATGCTTTGCGCAAGTGCTGATTTTGGCAAAAGCAGGAAACAAACTGCTAGAGAGTTGCTGGAAGCTTTCTTTATCGAAAAGAAAGAGTTCGATTTGGTTAGTGCTACTTCTATAACATTGTATTGACAGAGATGCACTTTCTCGATAATATGTTGTCTTGAATATGTCGCTGCTACATCATGTGTTGGCTGTTCACGCGTGCTCGGAAATGCTTTTTTTTTTTTCTGTACACCTCTCAGACTGTCATTAAGCAGTTGGTAGTTCGGCGTTTCACTTCCTTCTCAATTGCTCCCCCCCCCCCCTCCCTTTTCACGAAGTATATTTTGTGACGCAGTCGAGTGTACTTCAGCAATGTAAGCACCAACTCTGCCAAAAAGAAGTCTTTTAGGAACTAAAGCCATCATACATGGTTTCCACTGCTTGTCCGAATGGCCCCGGATAACGTGCAACCATAGGAACCACTTTGATAATTTTGCCTCCTTTGTTGGTTTTTAGCTTTTTCCTTTCTGTGCTCTTACATGAGCTTGCACTCACTGGCATGCTTCATGACGTATGCCCCATTAGCTCTCAACAACAACTTTCAGATTATTTGCCTTGTCTACTTGCAATGTTGTTCTGTTTTGATGCTGTTGGTCCTGCCCGTGCTCCTGTTTATGATAGCCAGTTGCATCAAGGCCTGCCTTAGTGTTTTGTTGTTGTTAATCATGATGCTGATGACATTGATGTAGCATGGTTCAGTTTCACTTTTGTTGAACCTGTTTCTGTTCTTTCTGTTTGTTCCCCTTACCCCCTCCTATATTTTTATTTCTTTTGGATAAAATACCCCGGAAAAAAACAATACCCAAAAGAACATGCAAAGATGTCACCTATAAGGTATCGCGACAGCCCAGATTACGTTAACTTGCGGAACCTTCGTTGCGATCCTGAATTCTACCGCGAGAAACAGCCCCAAATTTACACCCCGCCAAATGTGCAAAGCCAGAAACCCTTGCGTTCCTGCCTGAGCCAGTCAAGTGGTGACAGGAGGCACTTACCTTCACAGCACGAACAACCGGGTGCTGATCGGAGCAAGCCATTGTCGAAAACAGATCAAAACTCTACTCATTATTGTGATGAAACCTCTCCTTACAATGTCCATCAGGATTCTCAGAACACAAGTCAATTGTCACGTGCTTTTAGTCCATTTGAGAAGACCTACTCCAATGAAGCACACAACAGGTCATACAACGAAGCACGTGAAAAGCCTTGCACTGAAGACAACCGCCCCAGCTTCTACTGACACAGCTTATGTCCATTCTGACAGGCAGCTGAGCCCAACTAACATTCTTGTGCAACGAGGGAACCAAAATGCTACTGCTGGTAGTCACATAAACATGGAGAAAAAGGTTCAGCAGCTGAATGAGTCGTTCAGTGAAGCCAGACAGACTAGTTACTCTTCACCAGGCTCCTCATTGCCACGGCACCAGAACGACGAATCAGCATTTCTTGAGGAAAAGAGCTTGCTACAAGGTAGGCCACTCAGATCTCCTCACGGTAGCGCTGTTATTAGAGACCCGAAGAGTGTTCTCAGACATCACAACACACGGCTGTCATCCAGCGACCGTGCCACTGATCAGGATAGCAATCTTTCGAGGTCGGACCAGGGCCTGAGCAGTCCACGGCCTAATGTGCCTCAAGAAAGGCTCTATGGCAATGCTGACATGTGGCTTCGCAAGGACAGTCCTAGCCCGTCGCGTCCACCGCAGCATCCCAAAAATGCCTCTCAGGACGAGGAATCGTTCCTTATTAAGAAAGAAGACTATTACAGAGCTTCACAAATGTTCTATCCCAAGCAGCCGGCTTCGAAAACACTGCTGGGTTCTGTGTCTGACATAGAAAGCAGTGGCAGTGGTGCTGCCGAAATGGAGTCCTTTGACAGCCGTTATCGCCGAAGCTCGACGACGCCAAAAAGTCCACAATGGGAAATTGACAAGGACTGTCGGACTCCCTGTCCCGGACAACTTGGATGTCTCCTTCCAGTCGACCAGCAATAATTCCGTCTTTGAAGCATCGTGTGAGGGCCAAACGCCAGGTGATCAGAGCCCGGAGCTATTCCAGGGCACTCTGCGCCCCAATCGAACGTATGTAAGGGACAGACAGGTAACCAAGAGTCCAATGCACCTGCCGAAAGATGTTGGCATTGACACAGAAGTCAAGTGTGTTGATGCAACTGAGGTAAAAACTCCTGTGGGGAGCTCAAGCTTTCGAAGAAATGAGGGCCGCATACCAGAAAAAGAAGGAAGCACCACCTGTGAACATAGTACAAGACAGAATCAAGTGCTTTGAACCTAAAGACGAAACAAGTCCAAGGCATGGTGAAAGTGTTCGAGAAAGCTGGGAAGCTGCAGAGGAAGGTCGAATTGGAGAAAGAGCTGCATCGTCAGTGGTGGGCAACAATATTATTCCTCAGGACGTTGAGTTCAGGACCAGTGCGTCTGATGCTGCAAAAATTGACTCTCTATCAAAGTATGGCAGCACATCAATCCTTGCAAGCCTGCACAGAAGTGCTGAGTTTAACAGAGAGAGTGCACAGCATGCTCGCGGCGACTACTTTCGACAACAAGAACAGGCACAGAAGCCGGACACCGTATCACTTTCCAGGCACTGTCCACAAGAGCCACCTCCTTGTGCAGTTCAATCTAAGCCACCTGAGGCACACTACCTTCCCATGGGCTGGTTGACAAGCGAGGCTGACTACGTTTCCATGAATGTTGATCTCAGTCCCGGTTGCCCGTATGATGAGCCGGTGTACAATGAGCCCGTGTTGCCAGTCACCAGTTATGCGCACGATTCCTATGGAAAGTCTTCGCTAGCTTGTCAAATCCTTAAATCTGAAAGTTCAGGGTCGAGCAGTGGTGGTTCAGTGGAAAATATTTACGAACAAGTCCAGCAGACCTCAGAGGACTTGAATTCAATGCCGTACAGTAACACTGGAAATAATGTACAGTCTAAACGAGAAGTCCCCCTGTTTATGAAGAACCATATCGACTAGCACCTTCACAGCCCGAGGGCAAGTCACCTGAGAAGCCAAAAAGTCATGAGATGTATATGAAAGACGGATACAAGCATCTTGTGAGGAAGGCTATTCCAGATTTATTGCACCATGAAGAGGTTAAGGACTCTGGAGCCTCAGATGCGGATGATGAAGCTAGTCGGGCTGATTTTGACACTGCCACATCATCTTTGCCGAGCTACCAAAAGGAAATTCTGAATGATCACGTACCTTCGCCTCTTCGATCACCAGCCCAGCCCTACTTACCTGTTTACACGTCACATGCTACGAAATACTCATTCAAAAAGGAAAGAAAGCCTGATGATGCGACATCGTCGTCACAAGGTACTGATGCTTTTAAAGAGCTCGAGAAACGCAGCCCCAGCCAACATTCTAAGTTTGTGTCATTTGCCGGAACGGCCCCGTTGACAAATTCTAAGATTAACCCCGATGCTTTTGTTAAAGTTTCCTCGTACCAGAGTGAAAACCGGCCTACTAGCATTGGACTACTGAAAAGCCTTGATGGAGAGACAAGCTCCAGTGAAGCTGGTTCTAGCTTGACAAGCTCTGTGGTTAAAACAAGTAGTGCAGATGCCTCACTGCGCGGGTCCTCAAACCAAGGTGACTTTAGCCAGGTTTCATCACCCCTTCTGTCCACTGCCCCTGATGTCTTGCCATCGGAGGTGCGGTGCGTTGTTTCAGAATCCAACTCCAACAAAGTGCTGAACAGCAGCAGCAGTGGCAACAGTGCACCTTACTACTACTCAGACATCTTTGGTGGCAAGCTAGGATCAGCGTTTGGCAGTTCTGCAGCGCGGCCTGCTAGTCAGCAGTCGAGGACGACACCAAACATGCTCAACAATACTCGCGACGTGACATCCATGTCTCCACATTCCAAAGATCACGTCGGTCGCAAAGTCAACAAAATCTCCACTCCGCAAGCTGGACTAAGTGTCAGTCACACGCGCACCCTCAGTGAGCCACAGTCAACGGCTGACTTGGAGAGCACACTTCGCGGTCTCCTCCATCCAGCGAACACTCGCAAGTTTTCCGATGCCGAGCGCAACAAATACGTCGCCGGCCATACGCTCGAAAAGACGTCACACATGTCGCGCTCAGTCCTCTGCCACATGCGCAGTAAGCAGGCAGCTGAAACGAGCCAGCCAAGGTCGAAGGATTGCATTCCTGCAAGCTGCGGTGATTCTGAAGAAGGCACGAGATCTCGAAGCCCTGGGAGGATGCTACCGAGGCGCTTGTCTCGCTCGCTGGAAGACATCATCGACAACTCGCCTGGAGAGCATGTGACTCGCAGCAAGACGCCCTTGATACCATCGAGCTGTCAGGATGAGCCTTACTACGAAAATGTTGGATTTGGGAGCGCACGCGTGCAGCCGTCACCTTCGAAAACACTCAGCGGTGCCAGCCCTCAAGTGTCACCAGCAAAGCACAGCATCTACGATGGCGAAGATTTGTGCAGGGAGTTTGTGGCTTCCAGCGTGATGAATGATCCGCTCGGGATCTTAGGAAAATCTGCTGAACAACTTCCCGCCGAAAAGCCGCAGAAGACCGCAGCTTGCAGTGGTGACTTTGTGCAGATGGGCTCTTTGAGTTGCAGTCTAGGATCTCTCAAGTTGTCTTCACCCGAGCGTCAGGAGGTGCCTTTATATTCCAGCCGCAGCCCAATGGTTGAAACAGGTAAACTACTTTTTCTTTTCATTATATTTTTGTGATAATATTCGTGTATTTAGGACAAGTTAGGGTATTCCTACTTGTTTGGCCCTACATACCTGCATGGTTTTGTTTCATTTTCGAGTGTGCATGTTGATGCATCTTTGTGATTTTGTCGTGAAATACTATTGTATATATTTGCCGTTAGAACCCTGTGGTGTATGAGCACCATGCCTTCTTGTGACTTTTTAATTTTCTTTTGTAATTTTTTTCCAGGTAAGCGCTGCTGGTCAAATGACTTCAGAAATCTGCTGCTCAAAGTGATCTGCACCGGCATAGTATTGACAATCTGCATGGCCATGGAACAGAAGTTCAATCAAAAAACGTGAGTACATGCAGTAAACTGTGATCATGTAGTTTTGACTGTCACATTGCCCTAGCGCACAATTTCAATGCTGTGCTCGCTCTCTGCAGTCACCTGAAAGGGCCTCTCAGCCGACATCCCCATCAAGTAAAAGCCTTAGTCATAGCATTTCGGCTGGTGATCTGCTCGGAAAAAGCGTAAGTATGAAATACATGTTGTGCTTGGTCTGACATCGCAATCTATGCGTGTGACGTTTTGATTGAAATGTCCATAAGCCTCTTGGCATTACGCCTCAGTCACACTGCAAACGTTTTTAGATTGTCTTGATAATTTATACCTGTGTCACATTGACCTTCTTGAAAGGCCATCGAAATGCCACAACTCTATCAACTCAATGGAGTTGTTGCTCTGCTACAAGGCAGTTTTGAACAGCCATGGAAGTGGTTCAGGCGTTTATGGCAAAAATCGTGTGGGGCTGTGGATATGCATTTTCGTAATCAGTGTCAGCTAAGTAAACGGAATCATGTAAGCTTACTCGGATATGTGTGTTGATGTTGCTTAAATATTTCAATAAATAGTTTATTAATAGTTATGAATGCTTATTTACTTTTAAGTTGTTGGGCAGCAAAGCTGTGGCGAACAATACATAGCAAGACAGCACACTGAAGAAACGTACATGGTTTGTTGAGATTATGTGCGGTTTGTCCATTTCAAGTGACAGAAATACCCTATTAAAGAACTCATAACCTTCACATATACTGCTTTTAAAGCATACCGGTTTCATTATTTTTCTTTTTTACTAATATAAACAAGTACAATGCAGACGAAAGGTCACATTTGTGCTGTTCCCGCCTTCGTTGCCTCTGTCTAATGGCCATTGAAGTTTCAGTGGAGTTTAGACTATTGTCCTTCTAAACCTTTCAACGCCGTGTGAGACTGGTAGAGTTAAACCCCTTTGCAAGAGACATGTACCGGAGTGCAATTCTTGTCTTTTATAAGAGGCGTCTTTTTTAAGCAGGGTATCATGTATGTATTTTCATAACAACCCCCCTTTTACTATAGGCATACTGGTGTCTTTTATAACCATTTGTATCCAACATCAGTGTCTCTTATAAAGGCGTTTGACTGCATTACGAGTCCTGAGATGACTCTGTCGTTTGATTCCCTGACATTACACCGAGGGCTTGACAGAGCTGCCTTTTTCACTTTGCTTGGTGGATTAGTTTGTCTCGATGCAAACATATGTATAAGCTCGAAAACAGCATGCAATGACAGGACAACAAAATGAAGCACCTGTCTTTGCAAGTTGTCTTCACACTTGTACTGTATGTACCAGTTGGCCCAATTGCTGTCACTGTATATTTGAGCTGTACTTCTTTATGCAGGTTGCAAGGATGAGTTCAAAAACCTATGTTCTGTGAGCCAATGCGTACAACAGTCTGTGTTGACCATTTGCAGCACCTGTGATTTTTTTTTTTTTTTTTTACTGTGAAAGCTGATGAGATCACAACAAGGGATCACAACAAGGGCCGTTTCTCGCGCCATAGTTTTCTGTCGATGCCAGTGTCCTTAACTGCTGTTGTGCGAATTAAAAAAAAAAAGGAATAAGAAACGATATCCTGAATGGAACAGAGTTTGAACTTCTGCCCTCTCTGTAGCAGCCCAGTATTCTACCACAGAGCCATGCCAGTGCTTGAAACCCCTTCACAAAATGTCCTTGTTGAGGCATGTCGGAAAGGAACCATTATACTGTATGTAGTATATAGTGTGCTAGATGAGAATTGTGTAACCAGGCACCACGCAATACAAATTGCAGAACAAACGGGTAGTTGAATGTTTCCAATCAATTACAAGGGGCTCAGCCAATATTCTTCATTGTTATTAGCCACCCCATCAACAAAGCATTGTCCTGGCTGCAGAATGCCAAATATAGGTGTAGTGGGTGCTTCGCAACTTGAAAAAAAGTTATGATTTATAATGTAGCGGGTACCTTGTGAGCATACTTTTATTAGTAGCCCCCCAAGGGAGCTTACAATGGCTTCTACAAATGTTTCTCTTCCACATTCTGCTGTGAATGTGCGGCGTTTTCTGCGCAAGCCTGGTGTTTGCTTTTAGTAGCTCTTACTTTTGCTTATAGCAACGACATCCCGCACACCAAAAACAGTGGCAATTTTTAACGAGATACTGTACGAAATTTCCCCCATTAAGATTTGCCGCCGAAGATTTAATGTATTTTTCACAAACTGTCATGTTTAGCAGCCGCGCCATGTACTAGAGGTGACATTGAACATCTCTAGAAATAGGCGCGCCAGCAGTGCCATCAATCTCCTATGTCTTTCAACCAACGCTCACTACCAACTGATTTAATTACGAAAGAACTGGGGTAGTGAGTAGTTGGTAGTGAGCACCCATTCCTGTCTACTTGTCCCCTCTGTCCCGTCTTTTTTTTTTTGCACTTTTTTTTATTTTTAGAGAATGCACCAACTCACCCAGCTACGCATTCTTTCAACGAGGGCTGGGCAAACATCAGAATTGTATCGTGAAACGATACGAGATACTCAAGCAAAAAGTATTAGAGATACAAGAGGTACAGATACAAGATACTGCTGCAAAAATTATCCAATACGATACTTGCCAGTTATATCTTAACTCTTTCAGTACTGCGCGAGAATGGTTGTTTTTCATGTGTCTCAGGAAGATCGTTTTTGCCAGTTTGAAAAGTACTCCAGCTTGCATTGTAGCATACCGAACTTTGCAGAATGAAATGCTCTTTCGAAAAATAGATGTTGTAGAGCAACAAAAATATTTTATATTGAGTAAAAATGTGAGAAGTGTGAAATTTTTCATCTCAGCTGGTAAATAGTGCAATAAAAAACACTATAATGCTAAAATATTCAAAACAAAGAAAATTCAGAATATACATTTTGTAGATAAATGACCCAGAAACAGTATAAAAGTAATTAATATTGCACAGAATGTTTCTCTTCACATTAGCAACGAAAACCAGAACCGAGGTGCTGCTTCATTGCTCATGCCATGCATGCAGTGAAGCATTGCATGGTTTTTCATGAGACACAAGTGTACTCGTACACTCTTCTCAGTAAATTTTTGTTGCCGTGCGATAAAAGTGTCCAGGTATACCAATAGATAGATACCAGTAATGTGAGTAATCCCTCTATAAATGAGATGTCCAACGAACTTCGCTATTTCATCTAGCGTCACCTCTTTCCATGAGCCACTTCACTCCACACAGGTTGGCGTTCCAATATATGCATCCAAGCATATTCCTTTGCATCTTCGAGCATATTGTAATAAAAAAGGACAATATCGCGCACAGTTCTAAAATGTTTCGCACTGCTCCATAGTCGGGGCCAAGATGTGCTCCGGGGGCCTTGTCGTTAGGAGCTCTGCAGCCAGCGCCAGTACACTGCCCTCCAGCGAAGTGTGGACCATTCACGTAACCAGAGTAGCCATAAGATTGTGCACAAAGATCAAAAGCTATACGCACTTGCGGCAGAGGAGATAACTTGAGGATGTAAACAAAACAAACCCATGAACGGCTAAGAGTGTCTCAGTCTGACGCAAAACATCGTCTCCATAAAACTTGAAGCTGAGGTGGTGCTGTTATCCATGAAATCTCCGCTCGTTCTCACTCAATTCAGGTGGGGTCGCAAGACAGTTTCAAGCAGCGCATGTGTTTTGCAGCGCCGATGTGCACCCATGCACACGTGATGACTGTGCAATAGGAGCGTCTAGTGACACTAGATGTAACCCTGTGTCTGATATAATGATACAAGCAAACCCAAAGTGGCTGAAAACTGGCTGTGAGAGCCACCTGCACACTTTATACATGCGGCGGACCTTGAGAAATGTTTTTGTAGAATCAACTTTCCCTGTCTTCTAGCAACAGCTCTCAATTGATTAGCTGGCATAAATTTCCGACAATTATTACTGCTTAACTCAGTCAAACTGCAAAGCTAACACATAAATTCGATATTTGGCTTGCAAAGTTTCTTTTTATTGCATAAACTTTGATGTTACTGTTGCATCATCATGAGGGGGCATGCACTTCTGTCAAGTTCGCCAACCTAGTGCATTTTCACATCTACACACGCACATTGGTTCGCGCAAAAGTCTGTAAAAAATCGCTATGTTTCCCAAGTCGGCAAACTCAAAAAAATTCTGAAAGTTGAGTGGCCAAACTAACTACTAGAAAGGGCTGGGTGCACGAGAAATAAATTTAACATGCCAGAATCAATGACCGAAAAGCGTCGATCATCGGTGATCGATTTGAATAGGCATGGTAGTGAAATAGTTAAGATACTTCAATACATACACAATCTAATAGCGAATGCGTATGCACAAAAACGACGGCTTGAAAGTTTCTGAAATGCGCTCAATTTCATTTTAATGAAATGTTTGTTGGTAGCTTAAAAGCCTTTTTTCCCAAAGTAAATTAGCGCACTTCTGAAGAACTTGTTAGGGTTTGTTCTAGCTGATGAACAGGACAGCTCAGCTGACAGCGGTTTTTGCTTGTCATTTATGTAATTGATGGGAGCCGCTTCTGAGCTCGCAGACCAGCTAGTAGACTGCCATTTAGTCACGCGAGTTTTAATGAGAAGCCCTGGCACGATGACGCAGATATTGGTGTGCAATTTTAGCTTGTCCATAAAAGACTGTGGCAATACCGAATCACCAGTGTACCGCAGCAACAACGCTGGTAGCAACATTCTTGTGGAACACTGTGCATATAGGCCTATGTAGAGCGCATACAGCTGCTATTACTTTTTTTATTCTTTTTATCAGCTAGCATAAATCATTCTTTATTTATATAGTACTCATTAACGTGCAATCAAGTTTCTTGAGTGAGAGAACACGTGCACCTAAGAAACATCTCAGGCCTACTGCATTGTCACATGGTGGTAAGCATGAAGACCGCAGTAGTCACTCTGGTAGAAACGAAACTCACTAATGAGCGAAATTGTTCCAAGTAATTCAAAGAACAAGCAAAGTGCACTGTTCTTGGACAGCGGCAAATAGTTTCGGAAATCTTATCATCGGCATTTTGTATTTATACAGCAGCTATCACACCTTCCAGCATCGCTGGTGCATGTGTAAGCTCGCAAATTTACAAGAGTACGCATACTGTGGGTAATCTGCAATAATAATGGTTGAGTTTTTATGTTTTAAAGTACAATGGGGTGATTACGAGGAACACAGAAGTGGAGGGATCTGGAGATTTTGACCGTGCGATGTTCATTAAAACACAATGAAGTCTAAGTACGTGTGCCTTTAGCATTGTGTGTAATCATAGCAGCACAATCAGAGACAATCTAGAATTTACGAAATGTTGTGGGCGGCTTGCGCCGAGTGGTCATAATTTTTTTGTGACTTATAAATGATCACACCAAAATGAAAGAAGGATAATAAGGTGTGGCAGGATAGTTTCAGAAATGGTCGCAGGACTACGCTGCTACACGATCTGTTGCCGCCTATATCTACCTGGCAATTAGTAATATTAAAAAAAAAAATAGAGAGGACTACAAAACAATTATGACAAAAACGGAAAAGCATTCTGTTTAAGGTATTCGTGGTGAAAAAGTTGCGATGCACGATACAGGTGGCACTCCTAAAAGCTATGACAATTAAGCATGAAGTGTCATCAAGTTACCTGTTAAGTCAAGGCAATGAAAAAAATTAGGGCCCGTGGAAAATTGCCTAAAATGGCTCGTTGGGACATTCATAAGAAAAACGGGCCATTGGACATAACAATGTTTCTAGAATTTCTTTTTTAAGATCTTTAATATGGTTACTAAATATTCCAATCATTATGATGCAAACTCAATTTTGGGCCATTTCACCCAGCAGTAAGCAGAATATTTGGTGCTTACTTAACGCATGCCTCCGTAATGACAAATTCATTTCCCAAATCGGCTTGGCAGAAGAGTGTGTATATAAATGTGTGTAGTAGAAAAATAAAGCAGGCCATGAAAGGTAAAGGTAAAGCAGTGCACTTGTTTTAGCTGCGCTTTACAAAAGGCATATTGTGTTCAGGAATCTGAAACAAAATACAGTTCTGAGCACTAGGGGATGAATGGGATACTAGAGAAGGACAACTGAGAACGCACTTGTGCTAACAACCATAATATAGTTTCTAGATCCCCTTGAATAGAAACAACAGGAACAAAGCAGAATGGTACGCCAGGAAACCTTCTAATAGGTGAGCACTTGTTCTATTAGATACAGCACCAGGGAAGAAATCTCGAAAACTAAAGGCATGGGGGCGAGCTTGTGAACGTAGTTTCTGTCAAAACTGTAGAAATCTGTCGTGTCGTGTTGCTCTTCCACACCTGATAGCCTGCCCTGGCTGGAGGAGTCGGGCGAAGAAATAAAGTTGTCAATGCTCTTAGTTTTATTCAGGTGGCTTAGTGGCACCAGTACCAGCCTGAAAGCTGGAGTTCAGTCAGCGATTAATTTTTTGCATGGCATTAATTTTTCGCATGAGTCCTCAGTGTCTTGTATCTTAGGATACATGATACATTATCGAAGGTAATGGAGATACAGATACTGGTCTTGCGAGATGTTTCGCAATACAAATACTACAAGATACTTAAAGAGTATTTATGATAATATATCAGATACATGCATTTTCGATACAACCTAGCCCCACTTTCAAACCACCTTACTCCCAACTACAGTTCTTAGAACCAGTGTCAACGGCACCAGCAGCGAGCTATGCTCCTGGCTGAGACACATCTCAGAGCTTTTTTACAGCGAAAGCTGTTATGATAGTTGTCTGCCACCGCCGCTGGTGTCCATAACCTTATAGTGTGAAATTGGCAAAAAACCTAGCACCAAAGACACAGTGGGGCTCAAACTTGGGTCCGCTGGGTGCCAGCCCAGTATTCTACCACTGAGCTGAGCTATGCTGGTGCTTGTGACTTGTTGGCAAACTTGCCTTAGGCAGGCTTGATGTCGGGAAAGCAATTGCGTTAATACGACTTATAAAGCGTTTTAAAACAGCGAAAAAACAACCAGTCGTCGCACCATGTGAATAGCGTAACGAGTGGGCCATCCAATGCTCCAACACATTACAAAAGCTTGTTCTTCTTCCCCTATAAACTGTGGCACATACCCATTTCAGCCATAATTACTCATCGTCGTCAGCCACTGGATGAACAATTGGCAGGAAATTCCTTGCAAGTGTTTAGCGGATACTGTGCTTCTGAGAAGAATGATGAAAAATAGCATAGCAAATGTCGGCCTGCCACCCAGACGTTTATTATTAATGCCCTAGTGGGTATCAAGCAAGTATGCTTGCAGTAGTTACCAAATGAGTGTTTTGAAAAAGCTCTGAAAGGGTTATTGCTTTCGCTGCGACTGTGCTGCGCCTTCAGCACAGGTCTAACATTTTTTTTTTTTTCTTTGGAAAGGGGAGAGTGGCATGTATAGGAAAAGTGGAAATATGGAAGTAGCTAGACAAGAAAGTGTGCATGCGGCTTCTACCGCTGCAACACTTGATGTCATGGCCATTTAATGCGCAGCTCCTAGCACACTAACAATCCTCCAAAAATACAGCCAACTGTCAGAACAGTCTTGTATTTCGTGGAATTCGAATATCTTTGTTGTTTTTCCCATTTTAGAGTGAAAGCTGTTATGATATCACAACATGGGGGCTGCAGTCATCTGCGGCCGCTGTTGTCTGTAGATATCGCACAAAATAAAGAAAAAACATCTAGGATAGAACTGAATTCGAACTTGGGTCCTCTGTGTGCCTGCCCAGTATTCTGTCACTAAGCCACGCTGATGCTTGGAACTCCTGCACACAAAAACACAATACAAGTATTATATTGGGAAGAAACCGTGTTAACATATGCAATATAATGTGGTAGAAGAGTAAAATAACAACCAGGCAGCACAGAGAGCAAATTGTTTTACCAGGCATGACACAATATGAATTGCATTGCGAGAGGGTTGTTGCATGCTTCCAATCAATTGTAAAGGGCTCAGCCATGATTCTCTATCGTCGTTAGCCATTGAATCAATTAAGGGAGCAGTGAGTACCTTGCGAGCGTACACGTATTAGTAGTCCCAGGAGAGTTTGTAACGGGCTTTAGAAATGGTACTCTTTCAGCTTTCGTTGTAACTGTGCTGCTTTTTTTACTCAGGCCTGGCTTTTTTTTTCAGTGTTCATTTTTGGTGCATTTTTGCAGTATAACTATGATTTTCGTTTATCTTGCTTGTCTTTCCTTGCTTCAACAGAGTGGCCAGCGCTTGCAACTCTCAAATGGTGGGACGGAGCATTTCTGATAGGAGAGTGGCAATCACCAGTTTTTAAACTGAATGGAAGCAAGCCAGATGACATGTGCTGTTGCATGACCAAAAAGAGACATGAAGGGTGTAACCAGCTTTGTAGTGCATAGGTTCCTGAGGGGGTATTTCTTTATTTAAGGATGGTTACACTTAATGAAGCAAATGCACAGCGAGTTGAGACTCGTTTGTCTCGACAAGTAGTAGAAGTAGTGCTTGGAAAAATCAGTACAGTGGCGAGCTGAAAGGAGAGAATCCTAGTTGAATTCTTGGTTGTGGAAACGTAGTAGCCGGCACTTCCACTAACTTCGACTCGTGTTGTTTACACTACATTTCGCGTTTCTGTTTTTGTCTCTTACAGCATGAAGAACTTGTCCTTCTCCTGATACAGCTGAGAAGAAGTCAGAGCAACTTATCGTCGTGCCAACTTCAGTGCAAGGAGGAGCTGCATGAGCTGAAGCAAAAGCTTGTTCAGAGGTCTGTGCACTACGATATCGCATTTTTTGTGCTGGAAAGTAGTGCGACAGTTCTGAAAAAAAAAAAAAAATGAGGGAAAAAGAATTTTTTTCAGCGCCGTTCTTGGCTAACATGTCAAGATGCTTCAGGTCGTGTATAATTCTTTCAAGTTATTTGACCTTCTTAACAGTGGGACAAACAGTCCAAGAATATTCTGATGAGTCTATTTTCATGACATCGCTTAGGCATATTGCTTCGAAAATTGGTATTCAGAGGCCATACCCTAGCGTAACATGGCGCATGGATATTCGGGATGCACAGAGAGTACTACTGCTCTTATTTGCAGCCCCTAATTCGCAAGTTTTGTTATCGGGGTCTCATTTAGCGTTTTCTTTTTCTCCATGTTGAATACTTTCTGTAAAATTATGGATGATTTATGGAGAAACTTTTGGTCCAGAAAGGGTTCACAGTCAATCAGTTGATAAATGAATTAATAATTCAATTAGACTTTATTTAGTCATTAACCCAATGGCTTCTGCAGCCGGCAATTCAACGGTTAGTGATGGCAAGGCCGAAAGCGCTTCTACTGGTGAATCGCGGGCCACTTGGAAAATCGTTGTTTTTGGCAATGCTTCATGGGTGGCGGTACATTATTAGACGTTTGCTAATTGTCAGATATGTTCTTTGCTAGATGGACGTAGTTGTCCGTTGTTGAAGCTGTCTGTGTGCGTCTGTAATTTGTTAGCGGTGAAGGGTGTACATTCCCGGCTTTTTTGTAACATGGTGTTGCGCAAAAACCAGCCTGTCACTACCTCACCATTGTGCCGACTAGCCACTGAGTGGGCTCAGTTTTCTCGTCAGATCCTGTCAAAGAAATTAAAAAAAAAAATCATGCAAGGTTGTGCTTAGGTTGCAAGGCACATGACACATGGTCCGAGATCCGATCAAACAGCGAGAAATACAGAGTTGCTTATCGCATACCTGTGTGCTTCAAAGTGTTTGACACATCAAAGTGATACTGAAACAGTCAGTGCAGTGAAGCATTAGTAACAGAATAAAATAAGATTGGTTATTCTATGATTTCTTCTCGATTTTATTGCGATTTATATACACCGACTTATGCTGCCTTTGGGTGCAAAAATTATTCCTGCGGAATACCAGGCGGGACGGGCTAATGAGAGTGTGGAGGCCAAGGGATCAAAAACAGGCTTCAAAATACTCATAATGAGGTTGTTCCGAAGCACATGATTGAATGAAATTGTGAGGCTGATAAGTACAAAAACATAGCTGAAAATAAAATATGTCAGTGCAAATAAATTTATTCTAAAAGACACAGGCACTAGTAGAAGATAAAGACTCCACAAACATCAACTACTAACAAGTGCAAAGGTGTAGAACGGGGGAAAGAAGAAAGGCGCAAAAACTTATTTACGCATGCATATCTAAAGGCAAACCTATCAATCCATCACGTGTGCAGGACTCTATGACAGATAATTATTAAGGCATTTGACTTCTTTATTATTAAGGCATTTCATGTCTTCTGCTGATATACAAGGTTTGTTAGAAAAGAATTCGACCTTATTATTATTTTTTTTTTGCGAGCACATGATGGGTTTGAAACAAGCACGCTTGCTTCAGCTAATCTTGAACCTTCGTGCACATGCGTGAATTTTCCCCCACCTACCAATAGCCTCAGTCGCTTGGACACAGCGTCTGAATGAGGTAGTGTGCAGTGCTCTTGTCGGTTTTTCATTGCAAGGAAAATGACGGAGCGACTGAAGCAGCGCTGCTGCATCAAATTTTGCAATAAACTGGGCGATAGGAAAGTGGAAACCATTGGGAAGATCACGACGGCTTTCGGTGACGCCGCTATGAGCCGCACACAGATTAAGGAGTGGTACAACCGGTTTGAAGACGGCCACACATCGGTGGAGAATGAACCACGCTCCTGTCGGCCATCAACACGCCGAAATGACCAGGTCATTGCCGAAGTGAACACTTTGGTGATATGGGACCAAATTGCAGAAGAGGTGGGCATCAGCACTTTCTCTGCACATTCCATTATGACCCAAGATTCGGCCATTAAGAAAGTTGTGGCAAAATTTGTGCCGAAACAGCTCGCATCGGAGCAAAAGCAACTTCGTGGTGAAGTCTCACAGGACGTGCTGGATTTCACAAGCAGTGACCCTAACTTCATGAACACCATTACCACTGGTGATGAGTCTTGGGTGTATGTGTACGACCCGCACACCAAATCCCAGTCGTCAGAGTGGAAGCATTCCACGTCACCAAGACCAAAGAAATCCCGTCAAGTGTGCAGCAATGTCAAAGTGATGCTGAGTGCTTTCTTTGACTTCTGCAGTGTGGTACACCACGAGTACGCACCACAGGGTCAAATAATCGGCAAAGAGTACTACAGGGATGCCCTCTGTCGCCTACGTGATACTGTGCGATGCAAGAGACCTGAGTTGTGGTCAACAGGAAACTGGCGAATCCATCACGACAGTGCTCCTGCGCATTCCTCACACTTGGTTCAGGCATTTTTGGCGAAAAGTCAGACTCCTGTAGTTCAATGGGCTCCTTATTGTCCTGATATGGCCCCCTGCGACTTCTGGCTATTTCCCAAACACAAGAGGACAATAAAAGGAGAGCGATTTCAGACAAGGGAGGACATTACGGCTGCAACAACAGCTGAGCTTCACTCCATTCCGAAACCGGCCTTCTCAGAATGCTTCAAACAATCACAGCACCGCTGGGAGAAGTGTGTGGAGCACCAGGGGGACTACATTGAGAGTAATTAAATTTCAAATGCTCCAATTATGCCAGTTTTTGTTTTTTTCTTCCATCAAAGGTCGGATACTTTTCTAACAGACCTAGTACATTCTGCCGCAAAAGTTTTGAGTGGTGTTTGTGTTGCATATTGAATGTAAGATGTTGAAGTGCTGCATGTGTCTTTTGACCCATGCAGTGGTACACAGAATAGCGCAGCTGATGTTCAGCGTTTGGTGGGCCTCCAGAGGAGCCTAAATGAGTTGACAAGGAACCTGGACCTGACTCAGCCACTCATCAGCCTTGTTGAGAACATGGTCAAGCTTGGCAGTCTGTACACTGTTGCTGGCATCACCAAGCAGGTGAGGGCAACAGGGGGCTAGTATCTGTGTTGCACTGCTGTTGGTGTATTGGTGCATTGCCGGCAAGGGAAAATAGTATTTCAGAATGGTAGGAATGGCGGAAAGCTGAGCTAGTTGGTAAGTACCCATTCTAAAAGTAAGGGCGTGCCGACACAGGACGCAAGAAAGAAGACAACACAGATGGAGTTTGTGGTGTTTTGACTTCTTTTTTGTGTTTGTGCAAGCCCTGTCTTTTAGAACTTGAAATAGTTGGTGCACCCTGGCTGTGACAGCATGAGCACCACTGATTGCTCAGAATAGACCTACTTGTGCAAGTTGCTGCTGACCATGTCAGGTTTGCAAACCTCTCTTTAAAGGGGCCCTCTAACACTATAGAAGCCTCCATGTTTTATTCGTGGGTTGTGTAGACTAAAGTACAGACAGACTAATGCAGCAAGAACGGCAGTGATAACGGCACGCAGTCTGAAGTTATTCGACTAGGAAAATTCAAAATACAAGAAAAAAAAAATGCCGACCCTCACTTCGATTTTCGCGGGGTCACTTAACCGCATTTCACTTGCCTATGACATTGGAAGGCTGCCCCAGTGAAATAAGCTGGAAGTGCGTACGTAGAGGAAGCTCACACCCCATTCTTGCTTGTCCTTTTTTTTTTTTTCCAAGTAATGTTGACCTGTGCACTATGTTGAAGCAAGGTATTTTCTGCAACATACTGAGTCACTTCCTTGTCTTATTCTGAAAAAGGAACTTGTGGAATGACCAGGACAGCGAAGTACTGTTGACCTTTCGCGCGCTGTTCGGTGAGCCGCCCAACGAACAACAATGGTGCACTGCACCCCTTCAACGGCGCACGTGCGGAAAGAGACAGCTCGTAAATTCCCAAAAGCAAGAAGAGGGACAACAGAGAAAGAGGGGTCTTTCATATGGATATATGACCCGCGCAAACCAAAAATCCAGTGGCGAAATGGCAGCCAGCGTCTCTGTCGTACTTTGTAGTCGCAGTGACCTTTTTTGTTGTTGTTATTGTGGCCGCGTTTGTTCCAAGGTGCGATGAAAAATTCACCGAAAATAAAATCAAACAGCTTTGTAACAGTCAGTTTTGATCCTACACTAAGATCACTTCTAACATTGTTACTTTTATCCAATTATATGGCGGCAACCTTCCAGCGTCATTTCTTCCCGCCTGGTGAGTGCCACTACGTGGTGATGCAGTCGGCAGCAATGTAGCGATTTTATTGCATGAATAAAATACTAAATAATTTGATATCGGCGTTTAGACCTAGGCTAAAATTATCTCCAGCTATCGGTCTATGCAAACCACAAATAAAAAATAGGTGCTTCATCAGTTTTTGAGGGCCCCCTTAAAGTGGCTCTTGCAAAATCTACGGTTTTCACGAAAGATACAAAGCGTGTTTTGTTATTGAAGGGGTATTAGTGGTTCTGTTGAACAATTACTGAATTGGTCTCATATCAGTGTGTAATTGGAGCCCATTTTGAGAAGTCTTCATAAATAGTTTCCTCATCATGATAATGCGTGAAGAGAGAGAGCACGTCGTCTTTGCTATAATTGTCATGGTCTTATGGCAGAAGCACTATGAGGCCGAAATCCAAACGGGACAGAAGATCAGGGGATGATAGAGTTTTGTAGTGATGGAAAAACGAATGTCGGGGTAGTCATCGTTTTAGCAAGTGCACTTGTCTTCATCAAGGCAGCAACTTCCTTCCTTAGCGCCTGATTACGACGTGCGCTTCTCTCACTCTCTCCCCCAACCTCAAAAGCTGAAGAGGTGAACAGAAAGCTTATATACAAAGGAGGAAATTAAAACAAGAGGAGGGGGCTATCGAGATAGGTTCGTTTGTCGAATGGGGTTCAAGTGTTGGTTAGTAAAAGGAACGGAAAAAGGGGGGTGGGGGCAGAAGCATGTACAAGGAGCGAGACGTACCCTAATTGCATATTGGTTTTGCCATGCCGCCTGGGCAGTGGGTGAGGCGTTGCACTGAGTTCTGATTGCCTTGTTGCTTCAAGAAGAAAAATGATATCGTTATACGTTTTCAAGAAGTAGTGCTTTGCTGGGCTCAGCGCAAAAATAAGTCTCTCTGTGAAGAAGTAGTGAGGGTTTTCTTTGACTTATCTGTCGTTTGGTTGTACCATTTTGTTTTTTGTTGTTTTCTTGCTCTAGAAGAAAAAAATGGACGAGGGCGAAGACTACCGTTATGAGGACACTTATGCGGACACCCTGGAGGCTGAAACATTGGAGAAGCAGCAGCTGCTGATTGAAAAGGAAATTCTCCATATCCAAAACATGCTTGCTGAGAGCACTTCAGTGAGTTCTTTTAGTTCATATATGCACTTTTTCTAGCGATCATTTGCGTCATGTGCGCAGCAGGCTTTCCTTAAACGCTACTCATGTTAATGGTTGAATCGGTCAAAGTAATCTTATCACTTCAATTGACATTTCAGAGTGTTTAGCGGTGGGCAAAACTAGGAAAGTCACTCTCGGCCATGTTGGATGAACTCTGGTAAAACTGAAGTTATATCGAGTCTAGTGACGACACGATACAGGCTTTGCACCTTTTTGAAATGAACCCTCAAGGGAACAAGCATCGCGATATTCGTCGAGTTTGATGTTACCTTATACACCTGCCGCCTGGCGCAAGTACCTCGTAGTCAAGCTAAAGCAACCAAAGCAAGAAAGGATCGAGTTCTGAGAACAAATTAGTGTAGTTTATTTGTTTATCCTTTCCCAGACAGGCACAGTCAGCTGATTGGCATCTGTGCTTTCAAATTACGCGTTTACAGTGTGTCATGATTCCGTTTTGCAAAGATTGAAAAGTCAACGGGCCACACTTTCCCATGGCCACTCGGCTTGTTCAGAGTGCACATTATGACATACTATCATCTGGGAACAGTCCCGCAGTTGCAATGTAACAGAGGGGCTCCCAATACATGGAATGCTATGGGAGCTATGCGAATACCAGCAGAGAATGATATACCAGCTGGTAAAACTCGGCACTGAGGAACATAACAGCAGGGTGCTCTACCAAATAGCTTGAGCTTTCGAGACAGTGATCAGTTTTCTAGAAAATAATAAAACAGAAAGGGTGTGGGGGATCATGTATTTCTAAGATAAGGAACAGCTTATGGTTTGTGGGATGTTTCCACTGGTTTCATTGTAATAGATATCTTTTGTTCTATCACTTTTGTTGGTTCAAACTTCGTGTAAGTGGAACTCGATGAGCATCCTCTTGAAGTTCGAATTAAAGCACTCTTGCTGTGTTCGATTTTCACCATCTTGAAACAATAATAGGTTGAATTTTTGGGCTTCCTAAAAACTGAGAATTCGTTCATAAGATTGGGCTGTCTGGAAAAACAAATTCATGCTTTTTTATTCTGTTTAAACGGTCAAATCACGGCTGCCACACGTGAAACAGCTTTGCTGCCTGCTACTACATTTATCAGCCATTTTGTGTCTGCCCACCTTTCATTTACACATTAGGTCCTGCTTAGCCCCATGCCAACTGCCAATCGCAAGGAGGGCCAGCGCATGGGCTAGTTGGTTGTACACAGTTTACATTTGCGACGCGCTGTTTGCACACGAAGAAAGCCACATAAAAGGCACAGGTATGACACTTACGAGCGCAAACTAACAACCGTTTATTTGATGGAAACGTGACAAATACGTGAAGGAAAGGAAGAAAGCAGGAGCCTGCGCACTGCCCACGACAAGAAAGCAATCGTCTCAGTAAAAATCGCCAAAGCTGGCCTTCTCGACTATCTAAATTTCTATGTAAAAAAAACTTCATCATCAGTCAAATGTATCGATGGTGCATTGACACACATATCTTCACCAAGTTCGCGCATAGCGAAAGCTTCAATAATTTCTCTTTCTTTCGTGTCTTTAGATCGCAATACAACAGTAGTTTTTTCGAGATCTGGTTGACAATGTCACCTGCTGCTATGGGTAGCTAAGTTACCTGGGTGACTGATGTGCTTATTGCTGTGATGTTGCTCGTGTAAATGTGAATTAAGGCACCTACCAGTTTGTGCAATGTACAGTCAAACCTCAATATATCGAACACGGATATATCGAATTATTGCCTATATCATGCGGAAAATCGCATGCATTATTGATTTTTTATTTCGAACAAAGTTTGACATATAATGGATATATCGAACTCAGCCACCCCAAACCGCCCGCGCTCCATTGACAGGCGGCGAGCTTTCCTGCAACTCTCGAAAGTAGCGGTAGAGCGGCGGGCGTTTACGAATGCTGCACACGTCCATGGCGCCAAGAGCGCCACTTTTAAGGTAGCGGCGTACGCGCGCCGCAGCTTTGCAGCTTGCAGTCGTTGCAGTCTCTATCTGGTAGGTGTTCTGTGTCTCTATGGTGTCAACGGCACAATGCGCACCTGTTGGGAGAATTCGCTCGCAGGATTTCAAGCTGGACGGTTGTGCCCTCGCGATCTCCGACGCCAGCGTAGCTCCCGCCGACTGGTTCGCCCTCCGCGGTCTCTTGACGCCGTGCAGCTCTCCCATTGTGGTGCCCTGCCCTTGGACTGCTTCGACCAGATCCCCACTTTCCTATCTCCTTCTTTTTTCCATGGCTTGCCTATTTCTTCATCTATTTCCTTCTATTCTTTTTATCCCTCCTTCCCCCCACCCCTATAAGGCACTGCGCCGTGTCGCCTGAAGGCGGACAGAAATTAGGCGCCTTTTTCCTCTTCCTTACAATCACTACCACCACCACTTCTTGCAAGCTCCTCTCCCGTAGCATCGGCAGGCATCGGTCGTTGTGCTCGCAGTGTTCGTGCGTTCGGAGTTAGGCCTGTCGCGCGCTGTGGTGCGCGACAGGCCTAACTCCGAACGGCGGAGCTCACGGATGTGGAGATTGTCGCCGAAACTACTGTTGAGCAGCCAAATGAACACTCTGCCGAGGTGTATCTCGCAAGCGCTGATGGTGCCCCGCTCCCGACATCAGCTGAGGTCGTAGCTGCCTTGGCCCTTGTGCGCCGCCACTGCGGAGCGATTGAAGGCACCGGCCTATCACTTATGGATCGCCTGGACTATATTGAGGACGCAGTCGTCAAACACGCCATGGCCGACAAAAAAAAGCAGGCTACTCTTTTTCAATATTTTAAACCAACACAATAAATACTATGTCTGAATATTCAAGTGAGTATTTACTGCACCACACTTGAACGGTTCGTTGGTTGTTTTCAGCAAGCTGTTGACGCAATTTTTTCGTGATTTTTTTTATATGGAATTCTGGATATATCGAACTATTTCGCGATCGCCGCGCCGTTCGATATATCGAGGTTCAACTGTACTGTTCATCACAGGACAAAGGTATAGAATGTAGAACATCTTTTCGACTCAGTGCAAACTTGTTAACTGCTTAACATGTATAGTTTTCCCTCTTATTAAGGTCGTTTACTTGGTGACACAGTTAAATTAATTTGTTAGGTGGCTGTGAAGGTTATGGGTATGTCGTAGCTACTTGTGATCGTTTTCAGTCCGTGTGAAATACCGTGGACATAGAGAATAACTATAGGCCTCTCCCTGGACATCCGTCTTATACATCTTGCTGACGGTCTTTAGGAGCCTCTCAGAGATCACTAGCAGGTACAGCGTACCCATGACCTTCATGGCGCCTAGCAAATTAATTTCACTATGTCATCAAGTAAATAGCCACTATGAGAAGGAAAACCATACATGTTCAGCTAAGCATGTTAACAAGTTTATACCATGTGAAGAAGATGTATACTGTTGTATCCCATTGTCACTGCGAAAAACACTACGTTTGACAAACTAGTAGGTGGCTTAATTTATGTTTACGTAAACATATGTACAACAATAAGCACATTAGTCACCCTGGCAACTTAGCTACCCATTGCAGCAGGAGCCATTGTCAACCAGATGAAGTTTGATCAACGATGCAGTTTCTTTTTTACATGCAAATTTAGATAGTTGACAAGGCCAGATTTTACGATTTTCGCATGGATTGTTGCTCTCCCGTCGTGGGCAGTGCACAGGCTCATGCTTTCTTTCTTTCCTTCAGAATGTACACACTTGTCATGTTTCCATCAAATAAACAGTTGCTATTTCGCGCTCGTGTGCGTCCTACCTGTGTCTTTCATGTGTCTTCCTGTGCAAACAGCGCGTTGCAAGTGTCAACTAAGCCAATCGCAAGTTCATGTCTCATGATGAGTACTAGCGGTACCAACATAGCACAAAAAAAAAAATTATGGCTTTCTCCCATGGAGCTTTTGAAAACGATAATGCGAAACAAGGATATGTGATGGAAGAGTGTGCAACTCGTCTGGCTTTCCCAATACGCTACTTCGCGAAAATACGCTGCCACTGCTGCCACGTGGCATTGATCGTTCCTTCGAAGGTCGTAGGTTCAGTCCCATTTTCGTCCACTTTTCTTTCTTTAAGTTTACATTACAATCACTTGATATTAACAACCCCTATACTTTCCTTGGCATCAATGTTTGTCTTTTTTCATTAATATTCAGCCTTTGACATTCTTTTGCCCCTTTTCAGCATAAAGAAAGAAACTGAGGTCACGATTGAAAATGAATCTTTCTTTTTTTCTAGTGCGGGAGCCCTCTCAAGGATGACTTGGAAGTTGAGCTGAAAAGGCTTCAAAAGATTGTGAATGACCTGCTTCAGAGAAGGAGTAAAGTGTCTATGCCTCCCGACACATACGTGGAGAAAGAGCCTCAAGTGAAAGCAAAGCCCCCAGAACCAAGGCATAGCCCGACTGGTAAGTGCTCTGTGGAAACTTTAGGATATTCTGATTTAAAGGCTGCATGATGGCGGTGCAGAAAGTACAGTACAGTACAGTGGGAGGCTGTGTTAACCATGATACCCGCAACTTTCTGCCACACTGTGGCCTTTGTATGGAACCACTTGGAAAAAATTACATGAACTGTAGACGGATAGAGACAAAGATAATGATGAATAGGTTGAGTACCTACTAGTTTATTTTAACTCCTTGCTAACCTTAACTGGCCATGCTAACCATAATGGTAGAAAACACTCAAAACTAACCAGGCTGGTATAAACAAGCTTTATTAACAAAATAAAGCCAAGGTTGTTCTATGTAGACACCTGGACGTAATACTGAGAGATTACAACAGTCATTTTATCTTGGATACTTCAGATTGTGCTATGCAAATAGCTTTTCTTTTTGAGTGTAAATAGTTTTAATTTTCTGTCGTGAATGTCAGTGTTCTTGCTTTTTTCATCTGCAGCAGGTGTACCTGAACGGAAACGGCACCAGAAAACTTACTACGAAACTGATCTGGACTCGTCGGTGACCAGTAACCTTGCTCTGGACAGCCGGCCGACATCTTTGTGTGACATAGTCACTGTGAGTTGATATTCTGTTGTTATATTACTCGAATCATTATGATTCCTGTAGAACAGTGCAGTGAACTGTTATTCAAATGTGAACTTGAGACAACTGTTGTATGATGCTGGTTTTGCAGATAATGGCTTGTGGTGCCTCATGGGCTTCGTCATGCACTATAAGGGGACTTAGTTGCAGACAGAATCATCATTCCAGGCCATGGTTCTTTTTTTTTTTTGCTTTATAGTTATTGCCTGCAGTCGAACTTGGTTTATATCATACGGGATCAATATGTTTACGTCAATACTTTATAAACCCCCAGTTACTGATCGGCAAATTTTGCATCAGTACTGTAGTAAACTACTGAGCCATTCATGTTATAGCACAGTTCTGTCATCTGTTGCCAGGGTACTTGCTAATGAGTGACCTGGAAAGAGTTAGCTCAGCCACAAGATTCTCTTACCTGTTTTCTGCTCATGGAAGCTGCAGCATTCACTCCTTCCAAACTTTGCGCATTTATTTTAGACTTCACAGATCGCAGAACTGGAGTCCCCCAGCTTCTCGCCAGAGCCAAACGAGGTGCCTGAGGACAGGTCATCATACGGGGTGCAAGACATCAGCAAGGCCGATGACCGCACCAAGAAGTTCTACGGGTTGCTGCCTCGGGACCGTGCTCAAGAGATCAAGACAGTGCGCATTGTCAAGCGCGAGTCCGAGCGTAGGAACAAGGTCAAGGACAGGCGGAGGGGCTGGCCTCGATGACAGCTGCCCTTGGTTGGCTGAGGAAGGGGACTCGGTCTTCCAAAACGAGGAGGAGGAAGAAAGTGGTGCGTTTTCCAGTCTCCTTCTTTAGTTGCGATATCCCACATGTTTTGCCACAAAAGCTGTTATGAGATTACAACGGCTTCTTTTGGTGGCATTGCAGAGTGATGCTACTTTCTGGTTCGTGGAAGTAGTTCCTGTTATTAAATTTCATTTGCCTCATGTATTTCTACAATGTCTTTTCAATGCCTCATGTATTTCTACAATTTTTTATTCAATTTTTAGTGGCAGCCAGAACTCCAGACACCACTGCCTCGATGTTTGAGTCGTCATACGAAACCAAGGTAAAGATTTTCTTTCTTTTAGTACTTATTGGGCTACTATTCTTGTGGAGTAAATATGTATGTCTTGGAATGTAAAAAGCACTGAAAATTAGTTACCACCGTGAAAGATGAATTGCGGCATAGTATTAAAACTTATTCTTTTAAGAAGGGTGCTTATGGAAACAAAATTATTTAATAATTATGCCAAAAACGTTGGCGATTCTTTAGTTTATGGCAATCTGACTGTCCTACGAAATGTGTATGTGTGCGCAGGCGATGAAACCAGATACAGTAAACTTTCGTTACAACAAAGTCACTTTATTCGACTTATCGCTTTTATCAAAATGTCACGCACTCGCGACCACACTACGTGTACAGTATAGACTGCTTATATAGTAAGTCGCGGGAGTCGCGAATATCCGCACTATAAGCAGTACCGCACTATAACCAAAACAACCTTTTTCAGTGCAAAGGCTTATCGGTCACCTAGGCCACCATCCTCCTCCCTTACTCGGAGAGCCCACGCAGTGTCCCGCAATTTTTTCCTTTTCTTTTTTTTCCTTCTGCTCTACGTTCCTTTACTCCGTGTCCCCTCCTCCTTTGTAACGACCTCGTCTTTCGCTTCCCAGCGGTGCACCCAGCGCGCCTCCTTTGAGAAGTGCACTCGCTACTGCGTGTGTCACAAACAATTTCCGGCAACCGCATTATAACCGGTCTTTCATCTTAAGGGACTGCACAATAAGCGGTATGCGTATGCGTGGGGTTCTATGGGAAAGCAAACGGGAGTAAAAAAAGACCGCATTATAAGCGGTTCTGCACTATAAGGGGTTACGTTATAAGGTGTCTATACTATATTTTAGATCAGATTACTCGAAGCATTGTGATAGCTTGCTTCACTTAGAGCGAAGTAACAACTTGGGGATCCGTATTCACGGAGGCGCGGGCAAAAGACCGCTGACGCCACCGGAGTGTTTGCGTGCTCTTTTCATCCGCACTCGCCGAGCGGCCTTTTCTGCGCTGAGCGAGCGATGCTCGCGCTAGCATCGCCAGGCTAAGGCATGGCAGTGCAGACTGGTGCAGACGGCTTGAGAGTCTCTGTCGCGCAGATTTTACCCTCCTCCTCCGCGCCCTACTTTTGTACTATCTGGTACGGAGGCGCCCGAAACATGCTGGCTGCTCCCCCTCACTATGTCATTGGCTACGCCGGTGGTGTCACGTGACCAGTAAGTATCACTGAAATTTTTTGTGTTTACCAGAATGCAAAAATTCTAATTAACAATGATGTGTGACCCGAGAAATTTCCTCCAAAACTATCCAAAACACACCTTTGGTGCTCCAGAGGTGCTCCAAAACTTTCTTTTTACTGCTCTAAAGCTGCTCCAAAACCGCATTACTCCCGCTCCCAAAGCTGCTCCAAAAGACTGAAACACACTTCCACCCCAGCTCAAAGCCCATGCTTTTCAGGCTCGCATGCCATTGTGCGCTAACAAAGAAGGAAGGGAATGCGAACATGCAACAAGATTGCCGAGTCACTTCGCATTCTCATTTGGGTATCCTCGGCAATGGGTTTTTTTGGAGAACACTATGCCCACGCGTTAAGACCTGCAGATTACGCGCCAAACATACCGATGCACTCGCAAGCGGCGTGCAACGATCTAGATCAGCACGATGGAATAGCGCCAACTTTTCGTCAACTGCGCTCGAAAAGAGATCAGAACTTGTTAGAGCGCGACTGACAATTGATCAATATTTACTATGAAAAGGGCATTTTCTGGGTTTCAGCGTGGCCCAGTGTTCAGTATAGTAGGATGTCCCGCATTGAGGGAGTTTGATATACGGGTGCACCTTTCCCATGCTTTTGCATGGGAAATTCAAGGGGTCAACTGTTCGATATAGCCAATAATTCGATATATCTGCATTTGATATAACGGGGAGCGACTGTAGTGTTTACTTGAAAGAGGCTTAAAGGAGCACTGACATCAAATTTCAATATCGAGATGTGCCAATGATTCAATCGCTTGGTATGCATAGGTCTTCTAGGCCAAACTTCAATGACATTCGTCGCGTGGAAGTTATTTTAATTTAATGTCAAACAGCGTAGAAAAGCTAAAGAAGAAAAAAAGGAAAATAGACTGCCCTGCGACATCTACACTATTGCTACATGTTCGGTGTGATACATTCCACAAATACCATCCTGAGTGACAATGCCCTAGTAGCAATGACGTGTACGATCCGGGTTTTCTTTTCGTGGCGCCGAAGCGCTGAAACGCACTCGCTCGTCGCGCCTGATCTTTATCGCACCAGTTTGAATGATTTCCTGAAATTATGAAGATAAAAACCACCTTTAGAAGAATGGCGAAAGAAAAGATTATGACTAAACGTGTGCTTGTCGGTCAGCATGCTGGTTAATCGTTGTGAGTGGCAGGTGAGTAGCAGTCACCTAGTTCGAAGCACGGAAGAAGAGCAATGAGGGTGTCTTTTTATATCACGTGTGTGTTACACATGAACACGACCACAAGCTATCAAAAGTGGAACAGCTTATAGTCAGATATCATCGCTAACAAGTAACATGCAGGTATCGTTAAATTTTAGTTCATCTGTAGACTTTGCGTCCACGTAAAAGTGGTAATACCGTGTGAACTGTGAGAGGCTGGATAAGTGGGGCCATCTGGAGGCGCAAAAAAGAAGCCTGGCAAGCGAAGAAACGAATTCTATTTCTCCTGCTGATGCTCATTCGCGATAGCTATATTGCATTGACCCCTCTGCATATACCTGAATGCATTGCACGCCAAAACACGCCAATATAGCTAACTGAGACACACGAGCAAACATGGCTGAAGTATGCATCCTCGGGCACCTCCGCAGTACTGCTCGAAACGGCGTCCATTTTGGAGTCACTGTTCTGCAAAAGGTCGATCGAAGCAAAAATAATTCGCGACGTCGCGAATCGCGGAGATTCCAAGCTCCAGACTATCGTATTAAGCCCAAATCGACACTTTGTACGGTGACGACAGCAATGCAGGCGACAAGGCATGACTGAATGTGTCCGCCTAGCAGACAAAATGTTTGCGGAGCAGCTGAGCCTGACGTCACTCTTTTCTGTGGAGAAGTTGTCAGTTGTGGCGTGATCTGGAGGTGACAGCGAGGTAGCGCCACTGCTGGTGCTTCCCAGTGCTGAAAATGGCGAGATTGCCAGCTATTTTGAGTAGTGCTAGATATCATTGATACAAATCATAAAAGTGATAGTTCTTCATCTCTCAGTTGCGTTTTAGGTCGCAAATCGCTGCTACAGGGTCTATAGCTACTCGCTGATGCAAAAATCTTGGCATGAGTAAATTTGATGTCAGTGCTCTTTAAAAGTTCAATAGATCTCTAGTGCCGACTTCTTGATCGTGCCAATTCTCAACATGTCGGTCTCCGTTTCCTTCACCTTCTTCTTAACCGGTAGTTATTTTTGGTTTTCCCCCTGCTGTTTTCTACGTATTTACCTGTAAATTTTCTGGTTCGCTTCCTCTATTTTGTGTCGACATTCCTTATGTACAAGTCCTTTTTTCTCATTTTTCTTTCTTTCATTTTTCTCTTCTTTTTTTACATAAACGCTATGTGTACATCTGTTCTTTTTAAACTTCACCGTAGTATGCCTGTTCAATTTGAAAGTTTGGTTGTGATTGTTGCATTGAGGTCGTTAATTTAATCACATTTCGCTCATATGCAGTTAATTAAGACACAAGCAGACTATAAAAACAAAGAATGCTCCCTCACGGGTCTTTTCCTAGAGCCAGATTTTACGGGCTTGCTTGATGATTCTTCCTACTTACAGCAACATGATCTTCTCATAAAACTTGTTTTTAATAGCTAGTGAAATTTAGATTAAAAATTTGAGTGAATGCTTTAACGAGTGGACTTGTCGAAACGTTGCCTCGAACAACCTCACACGTCTTCTTATTCAAGGATTTCTCTTCTTCCCATGAACTTCTGCTTTAAGTTAGCTTCATTAGCATTCCCATCTGTGGCAACTTTCGAGCAGCGGGCCTGTTCACTGCACCCTAATATACAGTTGCCTATTTTTAAAAATATCTGGACAATGCCTAAACATTTTTTTGCACATATTAACAATTTTTAGCACTTTTTGACTTTGACTTTTATAGCTACAAAGCTTATAGGTCGACGTTTCAGCATATGGGAACATTTGGATTGTTTCTTTGAAGTCAGCGTGTTAAAAGAGGTGAAAATGCCTATGCAGAAGCCAGCCCAGGACAGCACAAGCTTCGGAAGACAGGAGTGCGAGTTCATCGTCATCGGAGAGCATGGCCAGCGGCCAGCGCACACCATTCAAGAACGAGTCTCGTCGCAACAAGCGCCGCCACTACACCATCTCCGGCAGTCATCCTTTCCTGGAGCAGCATTCACCACCTAAAATGGTAGGTGGATGCTTTCTCGTAAAGCTCAAGCTGGATGCCTGTCATCCTTTTAGCAAGGCCAAGATCCAGGCCCACCAGACATTTGATGTAACCAGGGCAACATCTTTAAGGGCCCCTAAACCACGAAGAGGTTAAAATGTGGTTGTGGTGCTGTGGTTGTGCATGACTCTTTGACAAACGCATAGCTGCAAGAATTTTTCAGAACGAAGCCATAATAGTGGAGTTACGTGTATTTAAAAAGACACTAAATGCAAATAAGTATTTAAGTCAGAGTGAAAACTTAATGTAGAATGTCTAAAACGACTACAGTTAAACCTGCTTATAATGAACTTCCGTCGTATAACAAATTCCTTGATATAACAAAGTGTTTATATTCCCCGCTGTTGCTTCATAGAAGCACATGTATTCGCGACCTCTATGTAACAAAGTAACAGCAGGAGACAACCTCGGTATAGTGAATTTTTCCCACGGGCAATTTAGAAAATTTGCTCCACGTTTTGTTACAAGCATGCATCTTCCGCAACTGCCCCCCCCCCCCCCCCCCCCCCCCCCCCCCCCCCCCCCCCCTCGCCGACAAAGCCTGAAGCGGCGCGCCGCGCAGCACGCCCCAGGCGAGAACAAGCGCTCGCTATTGCGCGTCGGTGAGCGCGAGCGGGTCTGCACCCTACGAGCTGGCATTGGTTCTCGCCGCCGCGAGCTCATGCGCAATTGTCCCCCCCCCCCCCCCATACTCTAAATCAAAATAAAAAGAAAGAAAACCACTTTTTCACGTTGGAAGCGCCACGCTTTAGTTAGCATCACATATGCGGGGCCGCGCTGACCATAAAGAACTCTTTACCGAATACTTTTCCGCGGTGTCCATGTCTTTCGCCCTTCGTTTTCGACGTCGTGTGTGCGTGCATAGTTTCACTGCGCGCGCATGGTACGGCCCCTGATGACATTCATCTTTGCTTTTTTATTTATTACGATAGCATTTATGCGAAGAGTCCTGGCTGGTTTATTGCCGTCGCTGTCGCAGACATATCCAATATGAAAACTTGAGGGGAAAAAAAGACGCCCGCGCTCGGCACCCAGCTCGTCACGATGCGCGGACGTGCGCTTATCTCCCACGCGTACTTTGCCCGGAGAATAGAGAGGAGAGGGGAGGGTTAATGCCTCTGTGCATGCGCTTGTTCTTTGGCGGGGAAAATAGTGCATTCGACCTTGACCGGAACGATTGCGTTTATTTGCCGCGCGCACAAAGATTACTTCACTCGCTGAACATGCGCCGTTTGCGAAAAAAGCTTTTCTGGGGCACTTGTCAGTTCGCCCTCATATCTGTACCTGTGATTACGTTTCGTGCCTCGTTTTTATTTGAACACTGCGTTAAGTGTCAAGGGGTAAATGTTGTTAGTGTGCTCTCGTCCTGTGAATTTTAGTGCGTCATTTGCGCGTGAGCAGCGCGTTACACGTTTCCATCTGCTTGTCGTTCTTAGCGTTACATTCAAAGTTGTTGCTATTGCAGTTTAATTGCTTCGCCCTTGCGGCAAAGCTGTGACTTTTCTTGATTTCGGACAACCGTGTCGTCGTCACCAAGGGGATGTCAGATGAGGCATGGAAGCTCTCCGAGACCACAGTGACGACAGATCTTTGGTGGTCAGCTCGTAGCGTGCTTCTGTCTTGCGCCAAGCCACGAGTTAGCAGACTGGTAGCTCTCGTGATTAGCTGATTAGTTCTGGCAACACGACGGCACGTTGAATGCAATGCAATGAACGCGATAGCAAAAAATTGTAATGATATATGAAGTAAGGCTGCAGCCAACTAACTCTTTTGGATCGGATATCGCGGAACGAGCAAATACAGGCTTTCCAGGGAGAAGTGCTCTTTTCACACAGTCACTTCACGTTCAAACTGCACTGATACTCGCCGAGATAGCAAGTGTGCCAGCGATGGCAACCACCCTTGAAATCTAAGTTCATAAGTGCTACTCGATCGATTCCCACGCCCCCCGTCTTCCCGCCCTCCCCACGTTATTTCATGCTCGTTCAAGACGGGTGGTTTACTCTGTGTTCGAGCATTGGACGGCGGTTATAACACGCGGGAAACGTTATCTTATGTACTTTCCAGGTGATAGGAATGGGCCGTCTGATTTGATTTATGCTTCAGCAGCGCTCACGCGCTTTTACCCGCTAGTGAAAGTTACGAAGCGCAGAGGCATCTTATCAATTTGGACTTGTTACGGAACATGGCGGTGACGTAAAAAACCCACCGAGTGTATTCATGTAATTTCTATCGCAATAATAACGCAGTTTTTTTACTGTAAAATAAGTGTTTTGGGTTAGCTTCCCTTCAGTAACCCTCTTGTTTAACTTGCGTGTTTATTTTACTGATTTTCGTACCGAACCTGCATATAATGAAATCCTCTGTATAACGAACTTTTTTTAGACTTCATCAATTTCTTTGTATCCAGGTTTAAGAGTATATTATCAACAGCAGTGCCCTGTTTTACGAAGAAATTAATGCAAATGCACGGGAACATGAGTAGGACATTCGCAAAATGATCCCGAGGATGTCAGACTTACCGCCTACAATTAATCACTAGTAATCTAACTAGCTCCACTAAATAAAGCACCTTCCATGCATTTAGAGACGTAATAAAATGTTGCTTGTTTGTTTATGTTTCATTTTTGCAAAAAAGAACCGCTGGACATTGGTGAATGGCACGGGTGGTTCAAAAGTCCCATTTTCGCCTAGTTAAACCGGACAGGTCGTACGATCTAGCGGGGCCCAGTTGAACGAAGCACGCCTGCAATCTCGGAGGCCTTGGCAAGAAGTTGTTCAATGGCCGTTGTTGCTGCCATGGCTACCACTACTTTCGTGCTGCTGCTACTAATGTCAGCAGCCGCGCAAGAAAGCCGGGTAACAAAGTGCACGGATACAGGGACGTGAAAGGTTCCCACTTGAGGCGGGTAATTCAAAGTGTGCTGACATGATTCAGACCACAATAACGTGATTTTATTTCAAAATACGCACTTTCTTAGCACAAAAGTAGCACTACAAGGTTTCTAGACCGCTATTTCAGCACTCAACATTAACCTAATATTTCATTTTGTGTTCCTTCGAAGAACCTAAAAGGGGCCCTCGCCTGCTTTGCTCTTTCCTTCGCTTCACTCGGTTAGTAAGTTGATCTCTCCACCTAGCCGAGCGCTCCTCCTAGAGCGGTGAGTGCGGGCACCTGTGGGTAAAGCAAACGGGTTTGTTTTAGTGCTGATGTGACCAGATGCAGGTGATGGTACCACAGCCAGCGCTAGGCACGCTGAAAGGCGTAAAGAAGATTGTTTCCTAGAGTTCCTGGCATGCGCCGGGCTTATACACTGCCATTTTTGGCAATGTTAATTGTGACGAATTATGAGCTCAATGTGTGTGTGTGTGTGTACATGAAATGTTGAAAAATTATGGAAGGTGGTTTAGGGTTAAAAACACAGCAGTATAGAACATTCAGACAGGTGAAACCATACAATAAGAAACTCACTCGTGAGTCAACGGACTCGGACTTCCCACGATAGTGGGCCACACAGGGAGATTCAGAAGGGAAACAGATAGTGTGAAATTAACTACAATGCATTAACCACGATGCAGTTAAACATGTACACTTTGTTTGTGCTCTAATTTATCATCTTTCTTTATCAATACACTACGTGCAAGAAATATTGCACATTATTGTTTATACGTTTCGGAAGTCCCCACGTAATTTGTGCACCCTCTTCCAGGAGCGCAAAAATTATGAGAAAAAGTGTGCGAATTATGCGAGTAAATACGTATTAGAATTATCAGTACTGGCATGCCATCACAAATTGGGTAATAATTCTTTTATAATAAATATAACTTACTCGCCAACTTGTTTTACTTCTAAGGATAATATTGCTTGCACAAGCTCATGAATTGTATCAAGGGAAATAAAATTACTATTATTATTATTGGTGTGTCTCCCATGTAATTATTTGTTCATTGATAAGGAGGGATCATTTTTGTTCTAAAATGAATCATGGCCTTTTGATAGCTTTTTTTTTTTTCGTGATACCACTTTTAACAGTACAGTCTACGCTCGTTATAATGGACCCGGGTACAACGGACTTTTGGATACAACGGACCATTATTCAGCCTAAGATTGGTCTGTGTATTATATTAATGAAGCAAAGTTCGCTTTTAACGGACTGCGATACAACGGACTATCGGCTACAGTGGATCAAATTAGCGGCAGTTTTTTTAGAAATTGCACACCAATAGCAGACTTTTGCTGTGTTGACATGGGCTAATAACAGATTTGGCCACGGTAATTTTAAATTGCAGCTGGCAACATTGGGGGCTTTCAGCCAAGCCAGTCTGAGAGCACGTTGGCGATGTTGGCTGTGTTCCAATTCTTAAACGGCCTACGCAGACTGTTTCTTAGACGGTCTACGCAGACTGTTTAGAAGAGGGCCTACGCATTCTTAGACGGTCTACGCAGACTGTTTAGAAGAGGGCACTGAGCCCATGCTGTCCGAAAATCGGAACACGTCTGGACGGCTTTTATGCGACGAGGAGCCACCTCACGTTGAAAAAAGAATCTAAAATAAACAAACGTAACAGTTGTATTTTCTGGCTTATTTCGTGTTGAAATCGAAAACAAATAAATGTTACTTACACTGAGCGTCTGGGGAAGCGTCTTCTTGTGTGCAGACGACCATTCCGGCGAGATTAGATCTATCCTGAGCGATTCGCTGAGCCGCCATCTTGTTTAGATGGCAAAGTAGCCTGCATCATATTTGTCTATGATGCGGTCTTCTTGAAGTTGTCTA
The DNA here is from genome assembly GCF_013339725.1 of Rhipicephalus microplus. NCBI lineage: Eukaryota > Metazoa > Arthropoda > Arachnida > Ixodida > Ixodidae > Rhipicephalus > Rhipicephalus microplus. The sequence goes on from NC_051169.1 coordinate 66,290,714, forward strand.
TTTCGTCGGCTACATGAGAATTAGAATGGGACTTGAAATGGCCGCCGTCCATTTAGCTGTCTACTTAGCCGTCTACGGTGAGTATTGGAACACACCTGTTATGCCACAGACGTAGCTAGTTGATGCCATTTTGCCGTTGTGTTCCTGTGCTTGACTGTTCTGTCTATTAGCTCATTTCGACGTAATGGCCTGCAGAAAGCGGAAGCAAATTTTGCTGAATGACAAGCTCAAGATGGTGAACGCGGCTGCACGTGGTGAGAAACAGGTGGACATTGCAAAAACAATGGGACTGTCCAAGCTGACTGTGAGTTCAAGTTTAAAAAGTAAGAGTATTGCCGGCAAGCAAGTGTCGGGGGAAATTAATCCAAACCGTTTCAGGCTCCGCGAGACAACGTAGCCAGACGTTGAGTTTGCACTACTCGTGTAGCTGCGTGATGCCTGATCTCGCAATATTCCTGTGAACGGATTCTTACTGAGGAAGTGGGCCGAACAGCTAGCTGTGGTCCTCAGACACGACGGCGTCACTTTCAGCGATGCATGGCTGGAGCGCTTCAAAGCAAGGCACGGCGTCACATTCATGCAAGTTTGCGGTGAACGCAACAGAGTGTGTGTCGACGCTGTCGCCGAATGGCAAACCATTGAACTACCAGCGCTTCTTGCCAGATGCAGTGAGGAGGATGTATTTAATGCAGATGAAAATGGTTTATTTTATAAGGCCAAGCAGAATAAGACTTACACGGTTTCTGGCAGTCACTGTCATAGTGGTAAGCGCTCCAAGGAGCGTTTGTCCGTGTTATTTTGTTGTAACACCGGCACTGAGAAGAGAAAACTGTTTGTGATTTGCAAAGCCAAGCAGCCTCTTGCCATGTGGCATGTAAAAAGCATGCCAGTTGAGCAGACTGCTAATACAAAGGCATGGATGACGAAGGACATCTTCAATGCCTGGCTATCGCAGTTCGACCGGGAGATGTTAAAGCAGAAGAGGAAGGTGCTACCCTTCCTGGAAAACTGCTCCAGCCACATGAAGCCACCCCAGATGGAAGCAATTGACCATTTAAAGAAAAGTGAGCGCCCCCTGTCATGTAAACAGGAAAGCTTCGCTTGTGCTTTTGGTTGGAAAACATCTTCGCCAACTAACATGCTCAAGGCAGTGTTTAGCGGTTCAGGTGCGCTTGTTTTGTTACTTTAGGGCCAAAAACAAGTGCCAATTATTGAAATAACATGGTGAAAAAGGAAAACATTCCATTTATGTTTGTATAAAAGGTGAAAAGAAAGGATTTCTCACGTTTCAGTGTCAGCAACAACTAAGTGAGGTGATACCTGCACTCCGCTACTTCGACTGTTCGCCAAACTTATCGCGCCTGCTCCTTCAAGAAAGAACATTATGTTATACACTTGAGGTTGAGCCTTCAAATGTCTGACGATGAACTAGGTTCGATGAGGGCGGCTTGTGCACTGTCTGTGATGCGTGGTGTTAGCGTGAAAATGGCAGTGTTCGTCGTTACTACGGGTCACATCGTTGGAATGTCCTGCGACTGTGTTACCGGGAAAGATATCTTTTTATATATCGGTAGAGTGTACTATAGGCGTTTCTAGTACATTCTGATATGAATGCCTCTAGTTAAAAGCACCAAAGTGTTAAATGACGATGTAAACAAATAGGCACTTTCCTAATACGCTACATTGGATTTCTTCATGTAACACGAGTTTCTACTACTATACCGTATATATTTCGCACGTATAACCCGCACCAAAAACCCAAAAATTTCAGTGGCAAAGTGGAGGTGCGGATAATACGCCGGGTTTTTCCTATAGTGCTGCTTCACAGCAATGCGTGTTGTGCTGTGAAGCCCTTTAACAGTGTAGCGAAGGCTACGAAGGCGGTTTCCGCAGATTCGTGTTGCTCCGCAAGTAGCACGGCAGCTTGCGGCTGATTTTGGTTTCGCTTGCTTGCATCGTTGAAGCGTTTAGAAAAACATTTGGGGAGAGACAATTCGATTGTTCAGTGTAAAATCTCACTGTCACACCACAAGTATATTTTTTGGACGTTCGCGGCCGCTCAGTGACCCTCCACATGTCCCTACGCCACGGACGCCGTGTTTACTTTTGGAAATGGCTTGCCGAAAAGGTGGTGCTGTGTAAGAAAGTTCCATAATAAATAAAGCAGTATTTATTCCAGCAAGGCAAATGAGATGTTATAGTGCCTATAGAGATTGTTGCGCTCGAACTTCGTGCGTTCCCCGAATAACTATGTTACCCACCCCGTGGCCGGCGACCCCTCGCCAACAAGGAAGCAGGGCCACCGGAATGCAAGACGATGACTGTCTGCTGGCCACAAAGGACGCGACAACTCCCGTGCTCCGAGGGGTGCAATTATGGCGCCTTACAGGAGACCAAGCCAGGCTGCAGGTGGCCGGTACACGTGGAAGGTACACGTACGCGTCCGCCGAACAATCAGAATCAGCGGAGGCGTTGGCATTGGTGCACGGGCCAATTGTATTGATGGCCTGTCAGCCCGGCATCGCGGGAACTTACTCGGAGGCGCTTTTCCACAACCTGGCAACGCCCGTCGTCGATCATTCCGAGAACCGATGTGAAAGAAACCTGAGCGACGGCGGAGAACCGATGAGTGCGCAAGAGGCGGTGGGTCTTCGAGGTTGTGGCGAGGAGAGACACATCCGTGCGTTCCGATTGGACTGTAAGAGTGGTGCGTTCCGATTGGACTGTAAGAGTGGTTGAATGGGGAGACAGGGGATAAAACCAGGGGTGCAGGGACAGTGAAAGAAAGGAAAGAAACGAATAAACGTCTCTATATCCAGATGATGTCGGAGCGGTCGTTTCCTCAAGGTGCCAGCAGATGAAAAGTTCTCGTCTTCGGCTTCCTTGGCGGCAGCAGCAAATGTCTCGCAACAAGCGAGAGGCGAGTGGAAAGAACCAAACGGAACGTAACTGAGATATTATCAGTAAATTAATGTACTACTTTTAACACTGTAGCAGGCATGCATTTCGGTTCTGTTGTTTCCAGGGTGCTGTTACAGTGTACTAGAAGGTGTAGTGCTGTCAAGTTGTCGCCGAGTGTGAGCGCTCTTTACCTCGCTGATACTGCAAGTTCTCCACATCTCGACCCGTTCGCCAAGCCTAAGTCGATCTGTTCTGTCACCATGAGTAGCGTACGGTGGCAGGCCTTCACGGCACAGCAAAAGCTTAAGATCATCGTCGTCGCTGAGGAATTTGGAAATCGCGAAGCGGGAAGACGGCACGATGTGGACGAGTCCTGTGTGCGACTGTGGAGAAAGAAGAAAGAGAGCCTACAAGCCGCGCACCGCGACCGTAGGTCATTTTGTGACCCCAAGACTGGTGAGCTGGAGGCAGAGCTAGTAAAGTTCTTCGAAGATGTAAGAAGCAGAGGTCATGCCGTATCGACCGAGATGGCCCAAGTGGAAGCGCGGCGACTTTCGAAGGAGCTAGGCCTACCTCGCGAGTTCCGTGTGAGCCGCGGATGGCTGCACCGCTTTGTGAAGCGGCAAGGGCTCTCAATCAGACGGCGGACTACAATATGTCAAAGCTTGCCAGCTTCTTATGAGGAGAAGCTGCTCAAGTACCAGAGATATGTAATTGGCCTGCGAAAGCAGCACAATTACATTTTCTCGCAAATCGGCAATGCGGATGAAACTCCTGTTTATTTTGAAATGCCGTTGGACACAACGATTGAGAAGACGGGCAGCAGTTCGGTGAGCGTGCTGACCGGCGAGAACACGAAACTGCGCATCACAGTCTTGCTTTGTGCCCTCGCCGACGGCACGCAGCTGCGACCGTTAGTCATCTTGAAAAGGAAAACTCTACCAAAGGTTCATTTGCCTGCCGGTGTGGTGGTGCGCGCACACGAGAACGCGTGGATGAACAGTGACTTGTTCGTAGACTGGATCAAGACGGTATGGGAGAAGAGGCCCGGTGCGATGCTCGCAAAGAGGTCCATGCTCGGGTAAGGTTCCTTTTGGCGTTACATAAGTCAGTTGCTAGACTTTGGGGTAATTGTTGCCAGACTGCCGCTAAATTTGGCTGAAAATTTTTTCTTGTAGTTGTGGCTCCGCCGTAAGAGTTTGGTGCCATTCGTGGTGCATTTCGCGAGTGCATGAGCGACGCTGGCCGTTTTAATTAACGGAATGAACCGAGCCTAGCAGAAGTCGAGCGTGGTGCTGCTGTGCAATTAAGAGGCCGTTTTAGTTCTGTTTTAATTAATGGAATGAACTGCGTATTACAGAATTCGTTTTATATTCACGGAATGAACCGAGCCTAGCAGAAGTCGAGCGTGGCGCTGCGGTACAATTGGGAGGCCAATTTAATTTACGGAATGAACCGCACATTACAGAATTCGTTTTAATTAACGGAATGAACCAAGCCTAGCAGAAGTCGAGCGTGGCACTGCCGTGCAATTAGAAGGCCAATTTAATTAACGAAATGAACCGCACCTAGCAGAAGTCGAATTCGTTTTAATTAACGGAATGAACCGCGCGTTACAGAATTCGCTTTATTTACGAAATAAACCGCACATTGCGCAGCAGCGCGGCGCTCGACTTCTGCTAGGCGCGGTTCATTCCGTTAATTAAATTGGCCTCTTCATTGCGCAGCAGCGCCACGCTCGACTACTGCTAGGCACGGTTCATTCCGGTAATTAAAAAGGCCAGCGTCGCTCGTTTGCGAAATGCACCGCGAATGGCACCAAATTCTCACGGAGAAACCACAACTACAAACAAAAAATTTTGCTGTCAAATTTAGCGGCAGTCTGGCAACAGTAACCTTCCCAGTCTGGCAACCACTTATGCAACGCCAAAAGGAACTTTGCCCATGCTCGTTCTTGACTTGTTCCGCGGCCACACAACTGAGGAAGTGAAGGACCGCCTTTCACGTAACGGCACCAACTTAGTTGTTATACCCGGTGGAATGACGTCAATGTTGCAGCCTCTAGATGTGTAGCTTTACAAGCCCCTCAAAGCGCATGTCAAGGGCTATTACGCCGAGTGGATGGCTGAAGGCTGCTACGACTTGACGCCGACAGGACGAGTCCGAAGGCCTGATATTGCTCTATTCTGCAAGTGGATTGTCGAGGCATGGAAGGCCATTCCAAGTGAGATGGTGCGACAAAGTTTCAAGAAATGCTGCATCACAAACAACATGGATGGAACCAAAGATGACTTTGTGCATAATAGTGAGGACTGCGGCTCAAGTGATAGCTGTAGCGAGAGCAGCGACAGTGAGTGAATTGTGACTGGCCTTGCAGACAGCGTATTCTGCTTGCTAAATAAAGCTTTTTCTGTGTACATATGTGCTATGTTGCTTGAGCAGTAGCTTTTGTACAGCCTTTCCTGTATATCAAATGTGCGGGCAATACGCGAGGATTTTTTTTTTTTCTTTCTCGGTGAGCTGAAAGTGGGGGTGCGGATTATATGCAGGGGCGGGTTATACGCGCAAAAATACGGTACATAAAGGGGCTACCGATGCAGCTGCCACTAATGTAATGTGACTATTAAATTACCCATGCTTCTATCAATTATGGTTTGCACAGATACGTGATCCTCTCGTATTAACGGAAGTATTGTGAGGTCTATTAGAAACGCTAATATACGCAAGACTTGTGTGCTGCCGTGGTACACTAATAAGATCCTAAAGTGTTAGTTCAGCCAGCGCTGGTTCGACACCTATGGCGAGCTGCGTGCGCCACACTCCTCTCTTTCAATAAAGGCTCGTCCTTAACTAACCTTTCATATGCCGTTGTCCGAGCATCTCTTTTCAGCAAGTATACTTGCAGACGAGAGCCTGTCAGAGTTAGTGCTCATTCTCGGTTTAGCTGTGAGAAAAATCAGCAAAAACTCAAAAGAAGGATGATAAAGGCATAGCTTATCACACACAATCACCTGTAATTTTCGTAGGTTTTTCTCACATCTAATCATGAAATATCAGGCCTAGCTCTTCACGCTTCTCTCTCAATAAAATAGTTCGCACAGTGTGCTGGCATATTCACCCTAACTACGAAAGCAAGGCTGCTCAACCACGGCAAATGAATTTATGACTGGCGGCCTGCCGGGAAGATGTTTTCCAACCAAAACCAAAATGCCTGTAGAGGGTGCTACTTGTGCCGTTACTGTTCATGCGCAGTAGTTTTCGCACAAATGGTCAATTGAGCCGGTCCAATTTCCGCCAAATGTGACCTCGGTACTGCAGCCGATTGACTAAGCAGTCGTGCATTACGTGAAGGCTGCCTACCAAACTCACCTTGTCGTACGCCTGCTCTTTGACATGCAGAATAATCAGGCATCGAAAATAAAAATCAGATTTCCTGTGGAAGTGTTGGCAAGCGTTTGGCAGAAAGTCAGCGGTACGTTAATTTAAAATTGCTTCAGGAAGGCTGGTTTTCAACAAAATGATGGCAGCGCCGACAACAGTGCAGATGAAGAGTCGTCTGTCCCAGATGAAACATCAGACCCATTGGTGTGGCCGTCGGTCAGGGAGGCATTCGGGAAAGACAGCTTCTCTGACTTCATCACATTTGACTACAACGTCGTCGACAATGAGGAGGCTGATTGACGAGAAGGTGAGAGCGACGATCGAAGCCCGTTCTGGGCTGTCATCAGATGACAGCGAGCAAGAAGACAAGTCTCCTGCAGTAAAGCTGACTTCACAGCAGGTGATTGACCGCGTTGATAATTTGAAGGCATACTTCCAGCTGCAGCAAGATGAATGCAGTGTTGAAGTGTTGCAGCTGAGTGAAATGCGATGCAAAGTGATAACATTATCGCTCAAGGGTGCTCGTCAATCGTTGATCACTTTTTTTAAGCAGTTCTAAATAAAAAGTTCTTGTTTGCGTTTTGCATTAGATGTTCGTCGCTCATTGCAGTAACGTTGTTAGGCATCGCGACCATGATTTGAAAGCAAGATGTTCCGGTGCTCCGAGCAGGTGAGTACCGCTGTTAAATCGCTTCTGGCAATAAGTGGCCCTACTTCAGCAGAGATGTCTTCGCGTCTGCACAAAAAAGAATTAATTCGGAGCCGATCAACAGGAACCGATGAAAACGCCTTTTATTAGCAGACTAAGTTTTGCTGCTGTGCATGAGCCACATGGCGTCCCTGCATATACTGTAACGGCTCTGTGCTGCAATTTTGTTAATAGCCGCTCCTAGTAATTGAAATCTTGTGTAACCATGCTAGTGAATGCAACCAGCAGACCTAGCCTGTCCCATAATTCTAATCGGAATCATCACACCCCCCTCTCGCCACGAGGTATGGATGTTACAGACTGCGGATGGAAAGGACTTATTTTGCGGGATTATCATGGTCCATTGTAACGAGAATAGACTGTACTGCAATTTTATTGCGAATATGAAAAAGGTAAGATTGATCATCATTGGCTCCTCTCGTAATTACCATCTTTCCTAATTTACTTTTGAAACTCATTACAATGGACACACTTACAACGAACATTAGGATATAATTGACTAAAATATGAGGCCTGCAAGGTAGTCAGGACTTCTTTACAGCGGACTTTTCTGCCATGGAAATTCTAAATTTTGTAACTTCCGACTTAGAGAATGACGTGGCATGCTTTTGAGACGAGAACAATGCCGCAGATATCGGCGTACCGATTTAAGAACGAAGGCCGCCTCTATCCAATCTGTTAATGATTAATTGTGGCAAGCTTTAGTGATGAAAAATCGGCTCACGGTGGGCTTGGTTTTGCGTATTGGGGCACTGACGCGCGAAATCGCTGGCTGCTGCCACCGCTGTTTCAAGCGGTCAGTGCGTGGTGAGCATGGCTGAGGTCCACTACCGAAGCGCAAGATTCGCGGTTCTAAGGAGCCAGCGATCGATATGATTTGTTGCTTGTGACGAAACACATTACAGCTTCTCCGCTCTCGCATATCCACTAGCGTGATAGTCTTGTCCGCCAAGTTCGAGACAGAGCTAGGCCTAGCCACGACTTCGATCAGAAAGCGCTGCTGCGATGTGCATGGCTGCGGTGCCCGATGTTTCAAAATATGACATGCTCGATCGCGAGGACAAAGATCTGTGCCGCGGTGGTGTTTGTCGCAAGGTCATAAGTGCTGATGAGCAGAACCATCTTGCCAACAAGTCAACACTACAACAATTATGCTCATGCGCTGTACTCATCGCGATGTTCGCGACGAGTACACTGCACGAGCGTAATCTGTAGACTGAACATCCGCTTGTTGCTGCCTTAACAACCCGTGAACACAGAACGAGCATGAAAATGCGACTAAGTAGTGCGATTTTAGACAGCCGCGGCCGTGCGACACACTAGAAGCAGACGACGATGCTATCCCGAGGGCGTATCCGGAACGAGCATTGGACTAGCGAGGCGTACTGGAGCAATACGGCAAAAGCAGCCAACTGGAGTCCTTGAAATGAATTTCAACCATCTGCTTTTTCAACACAGAATGTTCTTTACAAAATACTTTTATGACGAGCTCAAAATGGTGGTGGCCAGTTGTGTCGTCGTGAAGCTATAAATTTTTGAAAAATGTCTTTTTTTTTTTAGACTTCCACGGTGATTTTCACCATCTCAGCAAGTGCAAAAAACGTTTTACAGTACTTCTACGTAGTTTTCAGTGAAGATATTTTGGAATCAGATAGAAAAACGGCTACAAACACTGAAGAATGATTTCCAAAAAATCAACTTTTTTATGCTCCATTGCCAATGCATTGCATTGCCAATGAATTGCATTGCCATTGCAATTTGCGTACCACGTGCACAACTTCTGGAGCATACCTTCGACGCCTTGAAGAGTGCGCAGTATCAGGAACAACCTCATGATTAATGTCACTGAGACGTTGCAGAACTTTATACGGACCGAAGTACCGTCTTAACAGTTTTTCATAGAGGCCACGGCGCCGAATAGGTGTCCATATCCAAACTTTCTCTCCTGGCTCGTAGGAGACTGGTCGGTGACGAAGGTTGTACCGTCTCGAATCGTAGTCCTGCTGGCGACTAATACGTAGGCGTGCAAATTGTCGGGCTTCTTCGGCCAGCTGAGTGATATAATCAGCATCCGTTTCAGCGTCTTTGCACTCGTGCGGTAGCATAGCATCCAGCATAGCATCCAGCATAGTGGTGACTTCACGACCATGAAGAAGTCGGAATGGCGTTGTTCTTGTTTGTTTCTTGATGAGCCGTGTTATAGGCGAACGTGACATACGGCAAGATCTTGTCCCAGTTTTTATGCTCCACATCGACGTACATGCAGAGCATATCCGCTAGTGTCTTGTTGAGACGCTCCGTAAGACCATTCGCTGGCGGATGATACGCCGTTGTTCGCCGGTGGGATGTGCCACTAAGTTTCAAAACCGTCTGTAATAGTTCGGCTGCGAATGCAGTTCCCCTGTCAGTTATTACCACTGATGGAGCACCATGCCTCAGCACCACATTTTCTACGAAAAATCGGGCTGCTTCACTTGCCGTGCCCCTCTCCAAAGCCTTGGTTTCGGCGTAACGAGTGAGGTAGTTGGTGGCTACTATAATCCATCTGCGACCTGCTGATGAGGTTGGAAATGGGCCCAAAAGATCCATTCCGACTTGAGCGAATGGAGTAACAGGCACGTCAATAGGATGGAGAAGGCCTGCTGGTTTGACGGGTGGAACTTTTCTGCGCTGGCAATCAAGGCACGTCCGAACATAGTGTTGAACGGTTGCCGTCAGTCTTGGCCAGTAGTATTTCTGCCTCGCTCTGCACAACGTACGCGTGTAACCCAGGTGGCCGGATGTTGGTTCATCGTGGCATGCCTGTAATACTTCGCTCCTTAGAGATGTTGGGACGACGAGTAAGTAGTCGTTTCCATGTGGCGTGAAGTTCATCTTATACAGGACGTCGTTGCGCAAGCAAAATTACGAAAGCCCTCTCGCAAACAGTCTAGGTACAGCTGAAGTGCGACCCTCTAAAAAACGTATTATGGGTTCTGGTTCGGGGTCGTCTCGTTGCAGCTGTGCGACAGTTGCCGTGTTTACAACTCCGACAAAGGCTGTATTGTCATCTTCTGCCGTCGCAGGTTCGTATGGCGCGCGAGAAAGGCAATCAGCGTCTGAATGTCGCTTCCCCGATCTGTAGACCACCGTCATGTCAAATTCTTGAAGCTTCAGGCTCCAGCGCGCCAACCGTCCTGAAGGGTCTCTTAAATTCGTCAGCCAGCAGAGGGAGTGATGGTCGCTGACATTAAAAGGACGACCATACAGGTATGGGCGGAATTTCATAACCGCCCACACCACCGCAAGGCACTCTTTTTCCGTAGTGGAATAATTTTCTTCCGCACGTGAAAGAGTTCCGCTCGCGTAAGCAATTACTCGTTCGGCGCCATCCTGCCACTGCACAAGTACAGCTCCTAAGCCGACATTGCTAGCGTCGGTGTGCACTGTTGTCGGTGCGTCCTCATTAAAGTGTGCGAGGACTGGTGGCTTCTGAAGGCGTTGCCGCAGCTCGTCGAATGATTTTTGCTGCTCTTCATTCCATACGAATGCGACGTCATCTCTGGTAATGCGGGTCGACGGCGAGGCAATGCGCGAGAAGTTCTCAATGAAGCGTCGGTAGGAAGCGCACAGTCCTAAAAAACCGTCTGACCGCCTTTTTGTCAGTTGGCGCTGGAAAATTCGTAACGGCAACTATTTTTTCAGGGTCAGGCCGCACACCTTCACTACTGACAAGATGCCCCAGGAACAGAAGCTCTTCGAAGCCGAAATGGCATTTTTCCGGCTTAAGTGTTAGTCCGGCGGAACGGATAGCTTGAAATACTGAGTGCAGTCGCTTGACGTGTTCGTCGAATGTGGCGGAAAATACGATGACGTCATCTAAATACACTAAGCACGTATGCCACTTGAGGCCTGATAGTACGGTGTCCATTAACCGCTGAAACGTTGCCGGTGAAGTCGATGCGTGGAAGTGGGTAGACGTCTTTTTTTGTCACCTGATTCAGCTTGTGGTAATCCACGCAGAAACATAAGGTGCTGTCTTTTTTCTTCACTAATACAACCGGCGAAGCCCAAGGGCTTTTTGACGGCTGAATAACGTCGTCTTCAAGCATCTGTCGCACCTGCTTTTCGATGGCTTCATGTTCTCGCGGAGCTACCCGGTACGGGTTTTTCCTGATGGGTCTAGTCATGTCGTCCATTATAATTCGATGTTTCGTCAGCGGCGTTTGACGGACCCTGTAAATCGAAGAGAAACAATCTTCAAACTTGTTAATAAGCTGCATGATACTTTGCTTCTGCGCCGGCAGCAAACTAGGGCCAATATCAACAGATAGAGGTGTGGGAGTCAGATCAGTTGAATTATCTTTTTCAAGAGTTAGGCAGTCTGTCATCTCGGCGAGCTCTTCCACGTACGCGACTGCCATGCCCCTTGTTAGATGTCGGCGTTCAGTGCTGAAATTCGTAACAAGGACGTGCGTATGTCCGCATTTTATGCTTACGATGCCTTTTGCGATAGATAAACCATGGCTGAATAGCAGTGTTGGAATTTGCTCGGCGATGTTTTCAGAATCGCTCGACGTGTCACATGTCACAGCCACGAGTGCACTCGACCGCGGTGGGATGGTCACGTCGTCTTCGAAGACGCGCAAAGGCTGACGTCGCTGGTCTGTACAGGGCACATCCGAAACTTGATCTGGGGCCGTCCAAAACGTAACCGATCTCTCAGGAATGTTGATAATGGCACCGTATTCACGTAAGAAGTCCATGCCCAAGATCAGGTCTTTGCAGCACTCCGGTAAAATTACGAAAGTAGCGACGAAATCTGAACTGCAGATATTAATTCGAGCTGTACATTTGCCCGTCGGCGTCACCAATTGACCTCCTGCGGTTCTTATGTTTGGGCCCGTCCATATTCTTCTTACTTTCTTTTGGCAGTCGGCGAGTTTACGGCTGATAATAGAGAAGTCCGCACCAGTATCTACCAGTGCTGTTATTGGGCGTCCGTCTATACAAATGTCTAGATTGGCGCTTACGATTTCCGTTGATGTCAGTGACGTCGTATCGTCCTTGGTATCGTGCGTCGTACGATCCGCGGTATCATTCGTCGTATCGCGTCGTAGAGAAGATGTTGGGGGTGTGATAGCATCTCGACGGGCGGCAACCTTCCCCCCAAAGGTCGCAGCTGTTAGTTTCCCCGACGCGGGCTAGGAGATCTGCCCCAGATCACTTCGGAGTAACTGCGCTGCGGCGACCAGTTCAGTGCAGGTGAAGGAGAGCGGGGTCGACGATACGGCACTTTGGGTTGCTGTGCTTGCGGGCCTGCACTGCTGTCACGGCGGTTATCGAAATAGGCACGAGGGGAGGTTTGTAGAAAGTTGTGATGTCTACGGTCACGGTACGGGCAATTGCGGAAATTATGGCGGGCTTCTCCGCAATGAAAGCAAAGTGGTCGACGGTCGACGGTGCGCCACAAGTCCGTCTTACGGATGAATGGTCGACTGGTGGGCATACCTTGCGACCAAGATGCAGATGTCGGCGGAGTGTACATCGGCGCCGTTTGCATAGGCACGTTGGACTGTGGATACAGCTGCGGCGGATTGGGAGCTGGGGCCCACGGCTCGTAAGGCCCTTGGCTCACGTCACGATAAGCTAGTGGCGACGAGTTGTACGACACCGGAGTGGGTCGACGGACAGCTGATGCGTAGCTTACAGACCGCTGGTCTGAGAACGATTCGGGCAACGAAAATGCCTGGCGGAGTTCTTGCCGCACAACTTCTGCAACGCAAGCCATGGTATTTTCTTGTGGAGTCACAAGGAGGTTTCGGATCTCCTCCCGAACGACCTCACGAATGAGTTCGCGCAGAGAACACTCACTACCGGCACTCAAAGCAGAGAGGCTGGGAGATGTTTTGGTTGGTTGGTCATGGTATCGGCGCCGTTGCTGTAGTGCTCGCTCGATTGTTGTAGCCTCTTTGACAAATTCCACTACGCTTGTTGGTGGGTTGCGTAGGAGACCGGCAAACAGCTCTTCCTTGACGCCCCTCATCAGATGTCGGAGTTTTTTACCTTCAGGCATCTCGGGGTCTGCCCGCTAATATAGGCGGGCCATGTCTTCCGCAAACATGGCGACGCTCTCGTTTGGTTTCTGTATGCGTGCCTAAATGAGCTGCAGAGCAGAATCACGGCGGTCGATGTTTGCGAATGTCCCGAAAATTTGCTGCCGAAATTCCTCCCACGAAGACATCGTTGACTCGTGGTTCTCGTACCACGTACGAGCGCTGTCTGCCAAAGCAAAGTATACGCGCGATAGCTTTTGTTCAGTGGGCCAGCGGTTGGCTTTGGCGACTCGCTCATACTGGGCTAACCAGTCCTCGACGTCTTCATAAGCCTCACCGTGGAAGGTCTCAGGAATTAGAGGCTGATCAACAGTAAGCTGTGAAGGCCCTCCGGTAGCCATTTCTCCTGGTACGGTGTGTTGCTGGAGAAGTTCGAGCGGGATCGCCTTAGGACTAAGGCCTCGCTGTCGGCAACTGTAGCGGTGGACAGGAGTATCCACTGCAGGAACGGATTGCGGTGGTGGACTCGATGTGCTAGGGCGCGGAGTTGTCCTAAGCATCAGTTGGAGAAGTCCAGCACCTCCACCAATGTCGCTAGGTGAAAATAACAGAATACAGGACGACGGTGCGACCAGAAAAAACGAGGTCTATATTAACAGAACAAAAGAGCAGCCACTTCGACTTCTTCTTTCTCGGAGGAACCGTGGGTGCTTGGGTGCTGTCCACGCTCATCACTTCATCGTCCTCTGTCTTCTTTCCCGGCCTTTAGCCGTGACAATATTTTGGAATAGGATAGAAAAAAGGCTACAAACACTAAAGAATGATTTCCAAAAAATCAAGTTTTTTTATGCTCCATTGGGAATGAATTTGACATGACTCGTGATTCTCTCGGGTTATAACAGACCCATTCAGTGTTTCCATAAAAGTCTGATGTAACAGTACTTTGATTTTACATACTCCTTTTACAACAGACCAAAATCCTCTTCACTATGGAGGTCTGTTGTAAATGAGGTTATACTGTACTGCAACAGTCTCAACTGGTCTAGTTTTCCCATTATCATTTATTCGTGCATTTTTTTTTGCGCACGTTCCTCTTGCAGCCCACTGGCCTGCGCTCACGAGATGACATGGACATGGAGCGATGCCTGAGAACCGTCAACACGCCTGACATTGTACGCTCCACTATAAAAGAAGTCTGAAGTCTTCGATGAACAGACGATCGATATGCAGGTGGGAATGCTGTATACTTGCTGTGTAGCATAATTCTTAGAAGTATTCTCAGGCTCTATTAGTGATATTACAGGTGTACCTCGATATAAGGAACATGGCTGTTCTGAAATATCGGATATTAGAAAACAATTCAAGTTGTCTAACCAGTACTGTAATATAACAAGCATGTAATGCCAAGGTTATTGATTAGTCTAAAAATTTACTTTCTTTACTTTCTTCAAAACAGTACAATAAAACCTCAAAATTTCCACCCTCATGAGCTTATCAAATCTGTTAAGTTACTGTCGCACATTTGTAAGATATTGGTCGCATCTTTTTGTTAACGGAAATCATGGCCTAATACCGAGGTGGAAAAAGGCATTGAGATACCACTGGCCACGGTTCTTTGTGCAAACTCAAATGAAAGGCTTGGGATTTACAAGGATTTTCGAACGCTTCAAGTTATATAGAATGTGCCCCTTTGCATAGGTGCCATCATGATCTCTCTCTTTGGTTTTTGTTTGTTTGTTTGTTTTGCGATGTTGAAGAAAGAAAGCAGTGTATCACTTTGTTATGAGTTAAAAAAAAAATCTAGGATTTGAAGTACAAAATTGTATGTTCATTTAATTTCTGTTTTCACAACTGATAGCAAAACTTTGAGTAAATGCTCAATTGCGACAAGTTTCACTGAATCGTGTTCATCATTTAGCTGCAGTCATATTTTAAAACATTCCGTATTTTCTTGCATATAACCCACCCCCTCAGCCCTAACTTCAACTCTATTAACTCTAGCTCCCCTGCATAAAACTCGCACCCTCACATTTAAACCACACTTTTTGCATTTCGGTGTGGGTTATGTGCAAGATAATGCAGTACATATTTTCGTGTTTTTGATTACTGCCTTACTTGATACATGGTGTCTAGAAAAGGTTGTCCTAGTCAAACTTTAGTATATCCAAGTTATTATTTTTGGCCAAGAACTTTATTACTGTGAGTTGGATTAAATATGCACGTGTATTCCCTCAACTCGGTAGCCTTTCTTTTTCTTTTTTAATGAAAGCTTTGAGTCAGTGTAAACAGTTATTGAAACACTCTTACGGCATCGCTGTCATAAAACTGTCTCTAGCCCCTTCAGTCACGAATTATGACGCTCGGTCAGAAATGTGTCTAATTCGCGTGGCATATTTCTAAGGCACTGAGTGTTACATTTCAAGTAAGAAAATGAAAAAAGCATTGTTTTGTGTGAGTATTAGTAATCAAAGTTAATGAGTAAATAATTGTTCAATTATTCTGTCATCCAATCAGTATCAGCTACAAAAAGAATCCACTGATAGGGCCCGAAACTACATGCATTGTTTGTTCTTTGGTTGTAGTCGCTTTGAGCGCAGAAAAAAAAAACCTTTTCACGTTGGTCCTGGAGTGCGTCACATCGAACATTCGTATAACATTGGTAGTGTATCGAGCAAATGGATCCTGTGCAGAAATACGCAGCATAATGAAGTCAAATGATCACCAGCAGTCCACTCAGGAGGCACGCACGAATGTGCACACTTAAGTTTCAAGCCATTTGACGTAACCCGCATTGTGAGACATGCCTGTCGAATTTGGCGTGTGCATTTGTGCACCTGTGACTAAAAGGGCTATCTTACCTTCACCATTTATTTTTATTCATGTTGGAGTTTTATGATCATTGTTCTGCTTCGTTTGCTGTTTATAGATTGGCCTTCCAGCAGAAGATTCTCATTCCCGAGCGGTACATTGAAGTGGAGTCCGAAAACGTTTCTGCCGTGGAGCAGCTTCGGAGAAGCCTCAAGGCGGCCAACATTCGCAAGATGCTGACGGAAACTGTCGGGTATTTGCCTCCTTTATTTAATTTCCACTTGTCTAGGCTAGTGTTTGACATTGCACTGTCGCTTCATCGAATCAAAGCTCACTATAACAAAGTTGAATTTTACACAAAAATAAGTGTGTTACATCTAAAAAGTTCGTTACAATGGTTTATTCCCAACGCTACATTCATTGCAAGGCTATTTTTTATTTACTTAGTTATAACTGGTATTTCGTTATATCAGGTTCGTTATATCGAGGTTTGTTTTATCATTTTGAACTTCAAAGGACGTGCATGATAGGTATACTGATAACTGGAAATAAAAATTGTATACCAATCTAAAGCATATTTAAATGCTGCGCATACCTTGGACAGCCCCTTGAGATTGCAAAAAGAGCAGTAATATGTAACAATTTCGTAAGCCTTGTGAAACGCTGCACGTAAGCTCACTTGTCCTTTGTTTTTTATTTCTACTTTCTTGTTGGATGTGTTTACTGGACCAGGAGGTCTTTCGCATTCTAACCTTTTAATTAAGGGTCAACTTCTTTTCACGAAATGTGTCCCGAAAATGGGGCATTTTTATTGCTGAATTAAATTCTTCTGGCGAATATGTTTTAAAAAGTTGTCTAAATATTTTGTGTAGTTGACCGTGAAGTGACAAGAAATTCATTTGTGGTGTTGCATACACACATTTTTTTCTTCTTGAGTAACAGCAAGATTAATTCTTTAAAAAAAGCCTTTGCAACTGCTAAAAATTTATGCGAGAAACATCTATGTTCTTCACAGATATACAAAAATTACCTGCATGAAGTAGTGTTAAGTGAGGACATGATGAGACACTTTTATTGTGATAGCAATTATATGCACACGCTTGGCAGGTTTTTGCTGTCACTGTCACCTTCTATATAATCTTCAAATTGATAGTATCCCCCCGCACATTGTATATTCTTTCTATGGGTAAACACGCGCGAGTGGGGGTGTCAAATGCAGCCAAAACAGAGATTCAAACAAGTCAGTCCATCTCCATCTCTTGGAATGTGCATGCGATAACGTCACCCCGCTTTAAAGAATACGCTCCACTTGTCTTTAACGAGCTTGAAAAGACTCTAGAGGGGAGGGGTCATTGTTTAAGCAGCAAATGTGAACTTTAATTTTAAGGGGGGACGCGGCACTTCGGGACCGAAAATCAGCCAAAAAATCGAGTTTTTGCGGACCTTCTTTTCGCGTTCCCGACATCATTGCGCACCTATTTACAAAATTTCATAGCCGAATACCATCAACTTTTATCGTTATTCAACTTTAAAAAACCAAAAACGGGCGTCCTGCCTTCTAAATTGAGAGCAAATAGCGCAGGTTTCGGCTCTACGATACGCGGGAACTACGCGCTCAATCAGCGCCATTTTGGTCTTGTTTGAAAGAACGCGTTTTCAGCTGTTTTTTTTTATTCAGTAAGCAACATTGAGCGTTTCCCCGGCTCGAAAAACGGGGCCTCAAAGACGAAGAGCCGCGCTCACTGCCATTGGCTAAACGGCGCACGTGACTGAAATGGCGCTTTCCGGTTGGCTGGAAGCTCGCGGCTTGCGCCTGCATACGCTACCCGACGCCATTTTGAAAGGGTTACCGCTGTGACGCCTCGAAATCGGCAGAGCACTCTGAAGCTTCTGATCGTATCGCCATGCCTGGAAACGCAAAAAAGTATCGGACCGTGCACGCATTTGGTCGCAGGAAACGCAAAGGTCGTGGGAGAAAGTCTACGAAGTCATCAGAGCCCTTGGTTGACTCCGACGAACGATGTGTCGACGCTCCGCGGCCGTTCAGCGATGGTGCGACCGAGCGCGTTGCCTCCGACGACGATGACGGTGAAGCGAACTCCGGACGACTACGAATCGACGCCAAGGTGGTGACAAACGCCGAAGTTGAAGAAAATCATGCCCGGGAGAAAGCGACGCTCGACCGGCTTTCATCGGCGCCAGCAACTGCACGGAAAATTGACTTTTTC
The DNA here is from genome assembly GCF_013339725.1 of Rhipicephalus microplus. Taxonomy (NCBI): domain Eukaryota; kingdom Metazoa; phylum Arthropoda; class Arachnida; order Ixodida; family Ixodidae; genus Rhipicephalus; species Rhipicephalus microplus. The sequence goes on from NC_051169.1 coordinate 66,308,776, forward strand.
ACCGCGAGTTGTAGCGAGGCAACCGCACAGGACTCGGACCAGGCTACTCCTTATCTGCTTATGCATCTAGATATCCTAAACGCGATAATGGGTGCCTTGTGTTGCAAAGCCTGCCACGGACCGGCTACGATCGTCAGAGGGGATCGGGACTACGGACTTGCCGTGAAAGTGCTAGTGCAGTGTGAAAGGTGCGGCGAGATCGCGAATGAATGGACTTCGCCCCGCGCGAACGGCACGAAAACGTGCAATCCGTTTGAAGTAAATCTTCTCGCTTCGAGGGCGATGGTGGCTACCGGCAACGGCCAAACGAAAATGAACGATATTTTCGCAACAATGGGCATCTCACACCGCGGTATGCACCACAAGACGTTTTAGCGGCATTTGAAGAACACGCTGGCACCCGCTGCAACGCGAGCGGCTGAGTCCGCTATGAGCGAATGTGCGGAAAAGGTTAGAACGATTTATGATGACTTGTGCTTCGGCCACCGGGGCAATATTGCCGTTAGCTACGACGGCACGTGGAAGACGCGAGGCCATTCTTCCCACATCGGCGTGGGCACAGTTATCGAATTATTTAGTGGCTACGTGTTGGACTACGTCGTTCTTTCCAACTTTTGCCTAGGCTGCGAGGTGGGCCCATAGCCTAGTAGTGAGGGCTATCAAGAATGGAAGGCTAACCACAAATGCCAAAAAAATACGAACAGCAAAGCGGGGCAAATGGAAGTGGAGGCGGCTCTAATTCTATTTCAGAGGTCGCTTGAACGCCATGGCCTGCGCTACACAACTATGCTGTCTGATGGAGACTCTAGGACATTTTGCGCCATACAAGACGCCAAGGTGTATGGTTACATTGACGTGCAGAAGGAAGACTGTATTAATCATGTACAGAAACGGATGGGCACCGCATTGAGAAACCTGGTGCAGAAACAAAAGTGCGATGGGAAAAGAGGCCTTGGTGGGAAAGGCAGGCTCACAGGTGAGCTGATCACCAGGCTGAGCACATATTATGGCCGGGCTCTGAAATCGCATGAAGGTGACGTGGGCGAGATGCAAAAGGCTGTGATGGCCACATACCGCCACGTCACCTCCACTGATGAATGCTCGGACCACAGTCTGTGCCCAGCTGGTGAAACTTCATGGTGTCGGCACAATGCCGCAAAAGCAAAGGGTGAGCCCGACCCCAGGCATGCCTACAATCTACCGAAAGACGTGGCAGAGGCATTACTACCGGTTTATACCCGGCTTTCGGAAAGAGCCCTGCTTCAGAGGTGCTAACGCGGCAAAACGCAGAACTCCAACGAGAGCCTACATTCGGTAATCTGGAGTTTGGCCCCCAAGGAGCACCATGCGTCCCTGTTCGCTGTTGAAGCAGCTGTTGCAGAAGCAGTGCTGCGCTTCAACACAGGCAATTTGAATTCTGCAACGGCAATCTTAGGTGAAATGGACATGAATGCGACAAGTACTGGTGCCAGGAGAGCGAGAGAAAAAGACCACCGTCGCAGCATTGTCTCCAACAAGAAAAGAACAGCCTCATTGGAACTCCGGAAGCTAGTGAAGAGGAGGCATGAGCACAGAATGCATTCAGACTATGCTTCTGGTGCGTTTTGAGGTTGTCTTGTTGCATCTTCTGCAATAAAAATGTGTGCCCACGTTTTTTCTCGATTTCTCAAAACGACAATTTTCATGTGCTTCCCATTATGCCGGAGCAATATCTCTTGTTCTATCTGGGTTATCATTACGATTTCTTTTTTGTTTCGAAGATAAATGCAGGGGATGTGTCGTAAAGTAAGTTTTATTGTAATAATTTTTGGAGAAAATTCTCTAAATGGATCTTTTGTTTCAAGTGTAGATGGGGAAATTTTTCATATCATATTCAACATCCCACAACTTTGCTTCGAAATAGCCCAGAACAATGATTTATACTTTATTGCACACTGTGAACATACCGAATTGGTTCTATGGGTTGCACATCAATATCTATGTTACAGATAATTAGCTAATTAGGCCTTAATTGAAAAAGTCGCAGTTCATTATATCTTTAAAACTAATTGTCACAGCAAGAAAAGAATTAGATTTTTGAAATCAGCAGTAAAATCAACATAGGCTCTCCAAATTTGACTGAGGTACTCGCAAAAATAAAAGAGTTTTTGGAAGGTGTAGCATCCCCCCTTAAGGGCGCCATCGCTAGCGCATGTGCTGTCTTGTAAGCGATCAGTGGGCGACTTGTATATCCTTCTACGTGCTGCACTGTCAGTGCAGAGACTGCGCAATAAGTGTCCCTGTAGCGGCCACATTCTCTTACACCAGCATTTTGTAGAGTTACGCGAGATTGTATTCAAAAGAGTTAGCTGCCAGCATCACTTCGTAGAACATTACAATTTGTTGCTGTTGCATTCACTGCTTTGCCTTTGTGGTTAAATTGTAACATCTTTTTGTCTAATCAGCATCATCTCGTCATGTACACTTCTGAGATGTTGCTTGCTCATCAACGTTTGAATCTTAACTCATAAGTAATGCCTCATGTGACGAGCTGACATTTACTGAATCAGATTCGGGTCCGCCACTCATGGGGCAATTTGAATTTTGAGGAGTTAGCACTAGACTCACTCTTGCAGCAGAGAAACCGCCTCTCTCTTCCATAGCACTGCGCAAACTGCAAACTGCGCGAGGCAGCGCACTAAAAGAAATTTTGTAGTTGTGAACCCATCCAGAAATCGAAAACAAGCCCAAAACCTATAATACTCATTGGTATCATTGCCAAAGAACGAGAACTGGTTTTGCGAGTCCCCCTAAACAAAAAAACGTAATCACAGCGACATCAATTGTGTCAGTCGGCGCCTGCTCGGAAACAGGCATAAATATGTACTGGGAGTATTAAATGAGATATTGACAAGTCCGTTACCTTTTCAAAGATTAGAAACAAGAAAGCCATGAGTTTGCAGGCACAATAAGCGGGTGACTGTCTGAAGGACGAAATCGAAATTAGCCGGTGCACTGCTGTAGCAGAGCATAAAAAAGAAGCGCGGAGGCGTCGGCGCTAGAAAAATATTCATTGTATTCTGTGGGGCAGCACTTGCCAGGCAAGAAAAATGATGAAAAAAATGCACGCATTTTGAACATACAGGCAATGACGTGTACGTTTTTTACCTTCAAAGGGTTAAGTGGCATGTTGATCCTCATTCCAGTTAGTAATGACTGCAGGTGTAAGCTTTACTGCACGGTGCTAGGTTTTTTCTGCTAATGTTTAAGTGCATTATGGGGCTGTGTTGTGTTATAACCCTTTAAAATTAATTCTTTATGACTCTATTCGAAGGCATTTTCTGAATTATAGCTAAATTTATAAAACAGACTTTGACCCACTTTTTCTTCTTTGATAATCAGCATATAAAGGCAAAAGTTTTGAAAATTATAGTTTTGAGACACTATTTTATAAGACTGAATTGACTCACATGTTCTGAGTGATTCTTTTTAATTACTGTCAAATTTAAATGGAAGAATTGGAGCAGCAGATGGATTTTTTGAGTGCGCACTCGACTCTTACGCCTCCTAATTCATGACTGGAATGCAACTAGCGCCGCAAGGCAAAAGCAGAAGTTTTTTCTTTCTGGAGTCAAGTTGCCTAAAGTGCATTGCGTGTAGTTATCCCCTTCCGTCGTCGAATTTTGTTGAGTTCCCACTGTTATGCAGCAGTTTCACCCTTGCTGTAACTATCTACTGGAGTCAAGTTGCCTAAAGTGCATTGCGTGCAGTTATCCCCTTCCGTCGTCGAATTTTGTTGAGTTCCCACTGTTATGCAGCAGTTTCACCCTTGCTGTAACTATCTAATGAATTGCTTCTTCAACAAGTAACTCGGAGCTGTCATTATCGAGTAACAAAAGCAACACTGCATGATTTGTGAAATCATCCACCATAATGACTAGGCAAACATGCTGAAGGAAGTGCGTCACTCAGAATTCCAGTCCACATCAACAATTTTGGTGAAGCAACTTTTCTTGCTCCACTAGGTGGCTTATGCTCAGAATGCACTGGAACTATTTCACTCTATAATTGTAATAACTCACTCCACAAGGAGAAGCAAAACTTGCTCCAACTGTGACATTGGAATTCAACTTAAGGCTCGGGTTGTTGGGATGTCACTTCGGAAGCACGTGCGTTACTGTGTGAGTGCATGGCCGTTGCTCTGTGGTGCTTGTCGCCGCTGCCCGGGCAGGTACGAGGACCTGGGCGCCCGGGGCTCTGTGGAAGTGTTGCGGTCCAAGGTGGGCGAAGAGAAGAGGCGCCGGGCTCACCTTCTGGCCCTCAGCCATACCATTGCTAAGGAAGTCATGGAGCGAAGCAAGATGGTGGCAGGTGAGCTCTTATTCCACTGGCTCAGCCCTTGGAATGCATAGCGGGGTTTTTCGAAAATAATATTTTCCTCTGTTCCTACCTCCCGCCTTGTGTGACTCAAAATGATAGTCTAATAATCATTTCTGACCAAGTTCAGCTGTTGCGCACTCCTGTAAAGCCAGTACTGACTAATGACGGAATTTCGCTAATTCGTGGCTATATACAGTAGACCCCTGATTATACGACTTTCAGGGTACAATGCAAAACCATCGTATTATGTGGGTGTCATATAATCGAAAAACTAAGATAATAGGCAGTGACACTCAGCCTTGCCAAAAAAAATCGCAGCATATCCACGGAGCGAATGATGATGAGTGGGGCGAAGCGTCCTTTCGTGCGTCTGTGCTTCTGTCCGTCTATCCATGCCTCCATCTTTGTATCCATCCGTCTGGATGGACGGGCGGACGGAAGCACGGACAGACAGACAAGCAAACGTACGAATGCATGGACGGTTGGACACACGAATAGACAAACGCTTCGCCCCACTCATCAGCATTCACTCCGTGGATGTGCTGTGAAAACCACTAACACCATCTAGTTATATTATACCCAAGGACTCATACACACAAGGCCATCTATTGAGCAAGTCATGAACTAGAGGTGGCTACATACAGATTACCTGAATATGCTCACGGCACGACCTTGTGCTCTGCAAAGAAGGTAAATTAAATTATTCTTGCCAGTGGCAGCTATTGGCAGCATTACTTAGTTGGAGGAGGTGCAAGCAAGTCTTTATATTCAACTTAAAAAAAAATCCGACGCGCATTTTTCTAACAATAAACAGAGACCAAAAATTGCCTGCGCATGAAAATGAAACCGAAACCGCGTTGCCAACAGCCTTCTGTAAGAAGGGTCAGACAGTGTCATCACTATCATATAATGGCTACAAACCATCAGTTTGTGTGTTGCCCAGAATGCCTTCATGTGTGACTGAGCTGTGCGCATTGTAATTTGTTGGCTTGTGATGTGCAACTAGTGATGTTCTGTTGTTATTATGCACGTTGACGTCGAGTGAGAGTAATTTTGCCTGGTGAAAACAGCTGCGTCGCGCCCTTGTGTGTGCGCAAGCCCGTGACCGTGAGTACAATGAAGGCAAATCAGCTGTACGTCGACCAGGAGATGTTTCCATGGACCTAAAACCTAAAAAATATCATATTTCGGCCGGTGAAGCTCCTCTGTTTGGATAAAGCTTGACTAGGTAACGACATTGGATGCGTGCGCATGTAATTGAGGCGTATGTACAGGAGCATGAACTTCCAGGAGAATAAATTTTCTAATTTATGAATACATTCTTTCTCTCTACTTTTCTAATCCTCAACCTAGGGGAACGCAGGTTTATAGTTGCGCTCGTTTGGACAACACTTGATTCAAGGGAAGGTGGTTTGGTGGTTTTTTTCTTTCAGGCGAAATCTGAAAGCCGACGTAAGATGCGGGGTCAGCGTAAAACTGCATCGTATAACCAAGGTCTTTAATATTTAATAGATTACTTCTATGGAGATTTGCACGTAGGCCAAACTGATTCGTCATAAAATTCAGGTTCTCACAAAACCGGGGGACGTATATTTAAAGTTCCACTGTAGTGGCTAGTGGAATTTCGATTTAATGTTGGTCGTTTACAGGTATAGCACCGACACCTTCATTTTCTGTAATGAATAACAGTGTACTATATGACTTGGACATAGTGAGAACAGCACCAGGAGAACTGTTCTAGCAGTGCTCATGGCGTCATTCTAACTTTGTCCACATCGTGCGTGCTGTTGCTCACCTCAGAAAATGATACATCAACCAGCCCAACATCGTTCCTTGTTCAGGTCTTCATTCACTGACGTTCCAACGCTGGAACTGTCCAGCAATATCTTGAATGAGCTTTTTCAACAAAAACTGTTTAGAAAGGGAACCCTTCATTAGATGCCTACCCAGTATAACTTTCTCTGTTTTCGCATCGTAATGGCACACAAGACAATGCCGGCTCCCAAAGCAGACTTTCGTCAAAGCACTTTTCAAACCACATTTCCGGGAAAGAAAGGCACGCTGTTTAATTGGGTAAATTCGGTAACTTTTTCCCTACTCAATATGCGATGGCAACCAGTAAATGTCGTAGTGCCTGAGTAAATAATTTTGGCATCCATCGAAAAACAGCGATTTCGTCATGTGCGTTCTCTAGCTGACTGAGCTGTGTGGGGTCGAGAGAATGAAATAAGCACAAATCATGCATTGATATGAAAAATTAAATAGTACTTCTACTACAATGAATTTTAACTGGTCCTTATTCCCGCTTTTGTTTATAGGATATTTTAAAAATAATTTTTAGCAGACTGTTATTTCTTTTTTTTTTTTCACTGGCTTTTGAGATTCTCCACTCGCTTCTGCCATGTTCTCTTCGGTCTGTTATTTGTATGCGGCAACTATGTCATGTCAATCTAAGTCCAGTTAATTCACACGGATACTGGGATAGCAAAGTCTACATGTCCATGCTATGTACAGTGTTTGTGCATGCTTTATGAGTTTGAGTGAAAGTCCGTTCCAGTCGCACGCATGCGAGTGCCAAGAAATATAAGAAAAGAAAGCAAGAAAGATCTGAAAAAAAAAAAGGCTTCTTTAACACCTTTGTTCTTTGTTGGCAAGTTCGAAGATCACTTACTGACACAATAGTTCAGATAAGAAGAAATGCTTCAAAATCGTTAACACCACACTGGCAGATTGGCACTGTGGTTCTGGCATGAAGTTTTGCCATATTTTAGTTCAACCATCATTAGTGATTCTCATTTTGAATCAATCTATACCTGTTTGTTTCGTTTTTGTAAAGTACCTCATGAACTTACATGATGCTCCTTCATAGCCAAAAAGAGACTCACAAGTGTATGATGATAGTTATAGCGCGAGAACAAAACGACGACACAGAGACAAGAAGGACACGAAAGACACTGTGTCGTCGTTTTGTTCTCGCGCTATAACTATCATCATGCCATACCAACTAGCCCAAGCTGCCACACTTCTAAGTCACAAGTGTAGGCTCAAGTCTCTCGGGGAAGGGGGACCTGACTTATAAAACTGGTGAACAAAGTGCTAGAAGTCTGAAATATCACAATTTTTGGGGGGCTTGTGCGTGCTTCCAGTGTACAAATGCAATGCAGGCAACTCGCGACAATTCGCACTGCTAAGCAATCTTGGAGGGAACTTACGATAAAGTCCCTCTTTATCTCCCCACACAGTTGGAACACGCTTTAACCACGAAAATTTTTTCATTATTGCTCTCTATCCTCAACCATTATTTTAGTATGCCACTGTATCTGCGAGGAATAAAGTAAATGCTGGAATGACAGACAGGCGACTGTGTCCGCAATGTCAAGTCATGCCTTATCTATCATGTGAAGGTGCCCGAACACCAGAAATGAACATGATACAGCCACTGATACCTACTGAACATGGCTTTTATTAATCACAGCATGAAGGTCACCTGAAGGAAAAAAGGAAAATAAAATTGCAGTGGTGGTGTGCTCGACTCAAGAGCTTGTTATTATTAAAATCTCTCAAAGAATTGCATTGTGCACACATCTACTAGTTCTGCGCTTCAACATTTTTTTGCGTGTTATATTTTGTGCTCTAGTTCAAAATTGGGCTGAGCAAAACAATCAAATCTCTTGTAAGCTTCTTTCTATTGACAGCTGTTGTCTGCCGTTCCCTCCATAGGAAATTGAAAGAATGTTAATCAAGCAGTGCTGTTGGTTAGAATGAGTGGCTTGAAAGTGTATTAAAATGTCCTGAACCTGAAAGAAAATGTTATCATCACTAGAGCTTGCAGAAGCTTTGAGTTATCCAAGTTTGAATTGCTGCAAGTTGCCAGCACGTACCGTATTTACTCGATTCTACCGCGCCCTCGATTGTAACGCGCACCCGATTTCCACCGCGAAAAAAAAAAAAGTAAGACATCGATTGCAACGCGCACCCATTTTTCTCGCTGGCCCGCACGATCACACCACTCGAAAAAATGACTCCTTTCGGGAGCGCCTTCCATTTAAATATGAGGTACGGGCGAAGCTTGTGCCCATCTGACGTGTAACACAGCATTGCCGTCACTGTAGTTTTACCGTGGACCGATGTCAGCACGCGAACTTGCTTCGCCCCCTTCTTCTCGACGGCTGTGGTGCCAGACATGTCGAAGTAAAGAGGCGTCTGATCGGCATTCCCGATTTGCCCAAGCAGGTAGCCGTTGTTGCGCCGCAAGTTTAGGACGAACCTCTGAAAACTGTGAAGCTTTTCATCGTACTCCTCCGCAAAACTTTTTGCATATGCATGTTCCTCTTCGGAGGAAAAAGCCTTTCCTCTTCATAAAGTTAGTCAGCCAGCACCTGCTCGCTTTAAACTGACTCGCATTAGACCTTTTTCTAAGACTAATTGCATAGCCCACACTTGGAGCAGTTCTGTCGTCACGGGCCGCTGTGCCGCTCGCTGCTCAAGCACATACTCGCCGAGCAGCTCTTTAATTTGCGGAAACCGACCTTGCTGTGGTCCACTGAAGCCTTTGCGTGAAGCTTTGCTGTCGACAATCTTCTGCTTTTGTTTCCGCCGGTCCCGCATGCACGTTTTGGGAACTCCGAACGACCGCGATGTGGCCCGATTTCCGTCCGTTTCTGCACATGCGACGACTTTTCTTTTAAAAGCGGCATCGTGGTGCACTCGAGTTTTTGGAGTCGGCCCTTCCACGCCGTCGATGCTAATGCACTACTAGATGACGAACTCCTCAGCACACGTACGAAGTGCCGCACATGGGAAACACATAGGCAGAAATGGCCGACGCGCCATGCCGCCGCACATAGGGGGCGGCCATTTTGGATTTGCCGATGGCAATAGATTGACCGTAATTTTTTTGTTCGTACTCGATTCTAACGCGCATGCGATTTATGAACTCGCTTAACCGGAAAAAAGGTGCGCATTAGATTTGAGTAATTACGGTATTTATGAGCAGCAGCGTGTAATGTCTTGTGCATGTAAATCCTATGTTGTGGTATTCGCATGGCACCGGTTTGCATAAAAAGCATGAACATAGTATCGTGGCTTCTCACCAGTCCCAACTCCACAACCATTCAATGAGGGGTTTATTTTCGAGTTGAACCTTGTTTTGATGAAGCAACTTTAGGTGTCATGTTAAAACATTATTGTACTACCGAACTTCTTTTGTTGTTGTTGAAATGGATGCCAAGATTGGAATGCAAATGTCTTTAAATTGCACTCATTGAAAATGTGCCGAAGCGCAAGTTTTGGCAAATTGTAATAAAAAAATGTCGGTCTTACTTAACTCAAACATGTGAGATTAGGCAGATTCATTCTTGCGTGCGTTGTTTTCATTGGTAAAGCTCTCACGGAAGTTTTTAGTCTTCAACGTATCATATGCTACCGGTCTCGGCCTGTTTTTCGAGTTCACAGCGGGACAAGAACTTCTGCCTGACGTATCGGATTGAAGAAGTTTCTACACCAAAGGAATGCTAGTTCATACTTGCAAACATTTTTCGGAAGATGCGATGTCGTCGTATCGCAGATCTGTGCTTATTTTAACAAGGTTCAACTCAATCTACACAGTGCAGTCTGGGGAAGCCCCATTACAATGTACATTTCAAATACTACTATCATGCATAGTGTGCGTGGAAGGGAATTAGATGTCGCAGGTTTACGAGTAACTACTGGTATACTACATATCAATCGCCATGGGTATGGCCACTGATGGCGATGTTTGCTCTGAGGCTGCTGTATGAGCCAATACTACAGATGGTGAAGCTCAAAGTCTGTGCACCTCATATCACTAAAATTATGCATTCTGGTTGACGCATGTAATCATATTATTTTCTTTGTTTGAAGTGAAGTCAAAGCTAATGATAACTTGTATAAAATAATTGCGAGCATATTGGATCACAAAAGCATGTAAATTGTAGTATGTTACAAGTTGCATTTCTCAAAATACAATAAGTTATAAAATTTGCCACACTTAGCTCATATAAGCCCATATAACACGCTTTTAAACTTTTGAATGGAATAATTAGGGGCAGGCAATGTGCCTGCTTATCACAAAGTTTCATGGTGCAGTAAAATATGTGTAGTACTCGTTCACCTCCATTACATCAAAGCATCACAAAGTTTTAGTTAATGCCGAAGCAAATTTTAACAATGTAATATTTGTTTGTATATTCAAAGTGCTGGAATATTGAATATATACACAGGCGTATACGCATGTCATTCTGTGAGCACTGTGAATATGGATGAAAAAGCACATCTATGCATGGAACTTACTTGTCTGTTTTAAGTTAATGTGCTAGTTTATTTTGTTTGCTTTTCTTCATGTCATTATTTGTGTGTCAGTTTGTTTTGGCAAGAGACGGATGGCAAGCTGCATGCCTGTCCTGCGTATTCTTTTTACTTTTTCAGCGCACGTGACCTACCAGGAAAACACATAAAAACGGGTTTCTCTGTGACTCCCTTTTCCCTGCCTTCCTGCGTGAAGCGCAGCGCACGCACATATGCAGTCACGGGAGTCGCACCCGATTTCCACACCCATCCACATGCCATCTCCACATCTCTTGTCGTGTCAGCTTGCATTTAGCAGACGCGAGGGAGAGGTTTATTTCTTTCAGTATTTGAGAGCTTTTTTCCTACCCTTCTTCACTTTGGTTTTGTTTTGTTCGGCCAATGCCAATTTGCGCTTGCCTGTTCCTCCTTTACGTTGCATTCAGCCGACAAAGTATTCCCACCTCAAGAATGTATGAGCGATGGCAGCATTCACTGCACACATGCTGCTACTGCACCTTTTTTCATTTGTGCTACGCCCTGCCATAAATGTTTTCTTTTTCCATTGCATCCCGCCTGTGACGTCGACCCACCTTGAAAACGTACTGTCTGCTAGGACGTGTAGTGTTGTGACATTCCCCCCTGTATCACTTTCTTCTGTCTTTTTTTGCTTGTTTTTTTTTTCTTGTGCAGTCTAATGCTAGCCTGTCTTGGTCCTTTCTTGCGTCACATATCCGTAGTGTATTGTTACTTTGTGTAGTTACTGCGACGCACAAACCCATCTTTCGGAGGGCGTGTTCATAATGCATTTAGAAAGGTCGCAACCTTACACGATCAGCATTTTACACTCTTCGGATACAATCTCATTTTACTATTCTATTGCTTCATGGCTGATACAAGTTGCATATCATGAACTTACCTTAAGTCCTTGTCACCATTCAACACTCGGTGCACCTACAGGTTTGCACTCGATTTGAGGTAAAATGCAGCCTGGTGTTACATACTTTCTTTAATGCTCAAGAACCTGAAGGTCAAACTGGATGCAACAGCATCACACTAATTTGCTCACTGCGCATTGTACTTGACATACGAAGATTTCTTCGTGGTGATGCCGTACGTTTCTTTTCGTAATCTTCCACGCTTTTTATTTACCTGTGTTGTGTCAGCAACTCTTCATTTTAAGATCCTTTCACAGTCGTTGTGCATTTCGTACAGTCATATTTTGTTGCGGCTGGTAGTTGCCTCAGTACTTAACTACGATTTTTAGCCACCTACTTTCCTGTATCACGCAGCATTACGAGGCATTTCAACGCTAACGCTTTTTGCATGAAGTGGTACGTATATGGATGCTTCCATTATTGTATTCTAATGGCCTGTGCCATTTAATGTGCAATTACTGAGTAATGGGTCGTAATTTTTTCATTCCCTAGTGTATTGTGGGGCCTGTGCAAAGTTGCTATACGTACCAGTACACTGCTCAGATGACAGCGTCTCTGTTTTATATAGATACATATGTCCACGTACTTCATGCATAATATTGCAAACAAGAACGGGTGAAAATCAGAGTGTGCTACTTAATAGTCTTTTGTTTTAATTGCATGTTTAAACTTTTATGTTTTTAATGTCTTTTTTGTAGCAAGAGCAACTAAACCTTGTGTTTCTTTATTGGTGTTTTTGCATGTGTTCATGACTGCAACAGTCTTTCAACAAACTTGGTGCATCTGTAAAGTGTCTTGTTCCTGTTTAGGCATGGTTCTGTCCTACAGTACCAATAATCGCCATTTTAAAATAAGAACATTCATTTTTGTTTACCTTAAGCAGCTTAACCATTCTCCCATAGTAATGTTTGCCTCATGAGGTTTATATCCAGTAAGCAGCTTGGTGCCTCAATAAGACAACAATATTTGTTTTCCTAATCAAATGAATGCTATGTTAAATATAAGCCTAAAAGCTATTCATAAGGTATGATTTTTTTTATGCTTCCAAAAGCAGCAAGATTAACATATAGAGCGAAATGTCCAGTGATTGACGTGAGTATATACCCAATATACTATAGAAATCAAAACATAAAAACCTAAATGCAATTTAGTGATAATGTAGAGTTCAGTCATTCATTCGTAAAACATAGTGTGGCTACTGTGATGCAGAGTATAAATGCTGAAACAGTAGTCATATTGGCTCATTTTGTTCTGATGATAAACTTAAGAACCAAAATAAACAATGCAAAAGCAGCAAAAATACAATGCCTGACACTACTGCAATGCAAGGCAACAAGTAATGAGCATTACATACAATTTTCAACCATGAATTATGTACTTACATGAAGACCCACAAGAGCATTTTTATCTGTGAAGCTTTTGGATTTGGCTGTGTTCTTTAAGAGGTTTCTAATATATGCACCTGCAGTGGCAAATTCTTTTCTGCCATTTCATTGTAAAACCCTTTACATCACCGGGAAGTCCTGTCGAAACAATGTGCAACTTCAGTGATGACTGAGATATGAAATACATTCTGGAGCTTCGGATTTATATATCTTAAACATCATTTCAAGTATTTTCGTCTGAAAGGTATAATTTGGTTCTAGGCATTTAATGTCAGGGTGGCTGTCTGGCATTCGTGGCCAGCGATATTTTAGTTGGGAGATTATTGTTATTGTTGGACAGCGTATCACCGAGAAGGGGCAAGTGATCTTTTAAAGTGCAGCAGTTTTTTCATTGTTATGACAGTAAATATGGTAGCAATAGCTAGGCAGCAGAGCGTGTGATGGAACCAGAGTGAATAGAAGAGATTAGAACGTGAATTGTTCTACCGACAAACCCTTTTCATTGTATCGTAGAACTGTATACAATATTATTCATAAACTATGCTCAATATACAAAGGTCCACGGTCGTCTTTGATGAATCCTGAAAATTAAAGAACTATGCCTCGAAATGCTGCTGTAGGATGTGCTGCACCATGAACTCATGCAAGTTTGTCCCGCTGAAGTTTCGTTCTTCTGAGTTCTGACTTTGTTGCCACTTAGTGTTTGCATTTGTTTCTTGCTTTCGATTTGCTTGTTTTAACTAGCTGTTAATTTTTTTTATTGCTCAGGCTTGGTAGTGCTCGTTTCCAGTGACGTCTTTGTAAGAATGGGGCAGCGACATACCAAGCAATCGTTTTGCCTCCTATTTTATTATCGGTACAAGTAAAAAGGCACGTGATGGCACTCATTGCATGGGGCAATTGTTATTCGTATTTTTCTTTAGTGCGACTTCCTGCATCGTGTGCTTGCTTTCTTAGCTGAAGCAGATTTTTCCAAATCGCTCTTAGAGCAGCATTATTCTTGCGAGTACTAGAATATTTATATCAGTATGTATTTTGAAAGTTTAACTCTTAGACCGGGTATTAAGATAAAATTAGTACAGATTTCTGCCTAAATGTTTGATGTAGTAATGTCTAATTATTGCACCTCTCATAATTAACGAACTTTTCCAAACACACAAAAGAAGTATCAGAGTGGATCTTTTTTTGCATGATAGCCATTGTTATCGAAATTCGTTAGATGCTTATGTCAATGCACGTGTTCATTTCACACACAGCTAAATATTCCTTAGATGGTCATATCCATACCCAGTGTTCATTTCACACATAGCTAATGAAATTTAAGCTTTCAATTACATAGTAGCTTGGAGGCAGCATTTGTAGTGAGCATTTGTCACTTCGTTAACTGTTTCTCTTTCTTTTTTTAATGTAAAGGTGTCTTTTGCAAGATAACCTGGTTACGCTGGTCAAGAAACTAGCACAACAAAGTGCGGACCAAGGCTAGACCTTGTTGCACTGCCAAGTTTAACCCCTGTATTCACAAACGCTCCTCCACTCGACTTTCACCCTTCACTTGACAGAGTTGAGCACTGCGCAACCACTCGGCTGAAAATGACGCTGTACTACTGAAAATGACGGCTGCACTACTGAAGAATCGCACCAGACTATCGCTGATATGCAGTGACTTTCTGCGCCTAAAGATGGCACTCCTGTTGGCTTTCTCAAGTGAAGGCGATGCGTTGAGTCAAGGGAGGTTCTAGAATATGGGGGTAAGAACCCCAACTGTTCTGGATTAGAAAAAAAAACCAAAAAAATGTACCTGCCCCCTCTCACTGTCGGCGTGGTCACAAGCACACACTTGCACTTGTCTTTTTTACATATATAGCAGGTACTTGAAGCAAAGTCTAGAATTTAAAATGCTTTTTGCAGCCCACAGCAAATCCTACATTACTACAAATTGGCACATTCTAAGCAGGCCTACTTTTCATATTCTCGTCATTGCATATGGTATTTAGAAACATTGAAGGCAGTTTTTGTGCGAATGGCTGTAGCTGGGCTTTTAAAATTGATTTCATTAAATGCAGTGCCAGTGTAATTAATGTTATCCATGACAACGTTGCATACAACCAGAATGCCTTACAAGGTGCCCCATGTATGTGTGGAAACCACGTTTCTTATGACGACTGTCACCAGTATTCTTGTGATATATTTCATTGTGTATGTCTCTGCCCTAGGCTTTCACGTCACGGCAGCTTTTACATCCTTTACGCGCCGAAGACTCGGTCACAATTTTGCATGCTGTGGCTACTAACGACGGAGGTTACCTGTGTGCCTTTGCACTTTGTTTTACTTCGCCAATCATATCGTGGACTTGTCATGACATTCTGAAAAATGCCCTCGAGGGCCTTAACAGAGGCAGTTATGACAGCCCCAGTTGACATATAGCTTCAAGTTGTTCTGGTTTCTGGCCTATACCTAAAGCTAATGTTTCTGTCTTATTTGGTGTGTAACAAACAGGCACTAGGCTTGGTGTTGTATTCTTGTTCTAAGATACACCTAAAGAAAAAAAAATGGCAGCTGTCAGGACCGGAAAGTTCGAAGGTGTCTGCTGTTACTTTTTAAAAAATCTATTTAGTTGACTGGGCTTTTGAATAGTTTGAGTGAAACAAAGTGCAGCTCCTGTAGCCGGTGTGAGAGTTCTCTGTTGGTTGTGATTGTGAGTGACTAATGTGATTAATAAAAATCCATCCATTTTTACATGTCTGTGTGTACATTCACCATTTGTGGGACTGGTTTGCAGTGTTATTTATCCTGTAATAATCTCCACAAAAGCTTTATTACAGGATTGCTGGACTTACACACTGGCTATATGTAAGATCCAAGCATTGCTGCATTCTGTTTGTAGCTAGTAAAAAGCAGTTTTTTTTTTATCATTGATTGAACACTACGGAGGAAAGAGGCACATGTAAAGCTTACTTAGGTGCACACAAAGCCCACCATGGACAGTGAAACCTGATTTATGCAGCTGTTAGCATTCACAAAATAATGTAAAAGTCCTGAGCTGGTTTTATCAGTTGGACAGGATAGGGATTAATTGAAATCACATGGTAAGTATAGGAGCCAATGTACTTTTGCTCCATAATATATATATATATAAGACAACCAGAAGGCCACTTTACAGTGATAGCTCTTGGCTAGACTCCAGCAGACTTCTACAGCTGGCCATAGCATAAAACTTTGTCAATTAACTGTCACACCTTTTTTATGTATTATTTTATGCAATTTTCGGATTTTGACAGCAACAACAGCTTGGCCTAGAGAAAATTATTTCTAGGACCTTTTACATCAACCATATTGACAGTGGTGTATGACCTTTATTAATAAGGAGGCCCTGCAACACTGTTTGAGCATAGTCAGAAAATGCTGCTGATCGCTAGTCAAGACTCCTGAGAACACATGTGCAAAATACAGCACAGCACGTGGCCTGGAATTCGCAATAAATTCTCAATCTGCTAAAGATCGTTCTCTCGACAAGTGACGCGACAGGTTCGAAATTGCTTCGTGTCCAGGCCTAGTACCAGCCATCGGCAGTTTTCGGCATGACGCACTCGGTCGTTACTGGGGCCGGCACGGAAGGCCGTGAGTTGTCCCCGCGTGCACGCCCGATCGCACTGAAAAATCGCGCAGTTAAGGGAGAAAAAAAGAGAAAGTGCTCAAGGTCACAAGGTGCGTGCCTGCCACGTGTTAGGTTCTTTATATTACGTACTGCCACTGAGAAATCGTTTTCGTGGCATAATAAACGAAATTGTATAACGAGGAAAAACAAAACTCAAGTCTTTGTTATTAAGCAAAGCAAGATATTAGATTGATGTTACAGATAATACGGGAAATCGAAATAGTGATTACATAAACAGATCGTTCGATAGTCGAGATTAAGCTAAGGTAATCACATTAGTGTCTGGAGAAACAAAAAGAGCAGTTCCTCTCATAGTTTGTTCGATGTCGGAAGGTCACGGTAATGCTGCGATGAAGCATTGGTGATGTCGGGGTCGGTAGATCGGGGATGACGAGGGTAGGTGCGGCGTGGAGACACGATCGCGGTGCCACACTGCCAAGTATTCCCTGGACACCATGACCACAGTGACACGGCACAGTAGGCATCGTCCTTGCCAAATAACAAGGTTGTCCACAGGCTCGGATCCGGAATCCAACAGCCTTGATAGCCCCACGAACAGCTTGGCCCGCCCGACTTACTCCGGCGTTCCACGCACCAGCCCCCGTCTTCCTCCTTTATTTTTCTTGCTTTTTATTTTTTCGTTCGACGCTTTCTTTCAGGTTTCGCTTCACTTCACTTTCACTGGAAACACACCACTTTAGTCCTACAGCTGTGTCTATAATATTTGTCTACTACTCATCACATAAAGCCCTTCCCCCCCCCCCCCCAAATAAAGTTTTTAGGGGAAAAAAAACATTGCAAATAATGATGAGAACGCGAACACATCTACTGATGTAATACCGAACGGCTTTTTGTGTCGTACTCAGATAATCTGCCCCAACATTGTCTGAACCTTTTATGTACTCAACACGAAGTGAATATTCCTGAAGGGTAAGGCCCTATCGCATAACTCGATTGATAGATTGATATGTGGGGTTTAACGTCCCAAAACCATCATGATTATGAGAGACGCCGTAGTGGAGGGCTCCGGAAATTTTGACCACCTGGGGTTCTTTAACGTGCACCCAAATCTGAGCACACGGGCCTACAACATTTCCGCCTCCATCGGAAATGCAGCCGCCGCAGCCGCGATTTGATCCCGTGACCTGCGGGTCAGCAGCCGAGTACCTTAGTCACTAGACCACCACGGCGGGGCTATCGCATAACTCTTCTATATAAATGTTTTGCTTGAGCTCAACGAAGGCGGCTTCCTTGGCTGGCGTCCAGCTCACTCGATTGGGTTGTCGCTTCTCGAGCATGTCAACCAACGGTTGTGCTTTCTCTATGTATCGTGAAACAAAGTCACAATAATAGCCAGCTAGGCCGAGAAAGGAACACGCTTGTTTTTTTTTTTTTTGTATGAGGCTTAGGCGCCTGAAGGATTTTCTCAGTCAGTTTCTTCGTTCGGCTGAACTTTTCTACACCCAGGCGATGTCCAAGGAATTGACGGTAGTTGCTCTAATCTCGCACTTTCGCGGCTTTACTTTGAGACTCGCGCTCCTGATTCTGTCAAACAGACGTTGGAGCGTCTGCAGATGCTCGTCCCACGTCATTGTTGCCATGAGAACGTCATCGATATAGTGCATCACATAGGGGAGCCCTGTCAAAAGTCGCCGCATGAGTTGGGTAAAAACGGCTGATGCAGTTTTTATTTCAAATGGCACAAATAGGAATTGGTAATGGCCCTACTGGGTAGAGAAGGCCGTTGTTGGTCGAGGACTCTCTTTCACGGGTACCTGCCAATATCCTTTCGTCAGGTCGAGTTTTGAGAAATATTTCTTATTTCCCACTTCTGCGAACATGACGTCATTTCTTGGAGTTGCTTATGCATCGCCCACGAGCACATTGTTGATGCGACAAAAGTCAATGCATGCTCAAAATGACCTGTCTGGCTTTTTGACCAGACAAGCGGAGAATTGTAAGGCGACCCAAGGGCTCGATTATGCCTAATCTTACCATATGGGTCACTTCTTTCTCGACGGCATCTTTCATGGCGAAATGCAAAGGATATTGCGGCGTATTAACAGGTTCTGTTGTCGTCAGTTTAAGACGACATTGTAACAAATTTGTCTTCCCTGGGACGTCCGAGAAAATATCCTAGTAGTCTTCCAAAAGACATTGCAGTCCAAGAAATTAGTCTGAACTGAGAGCAGCAGATTTCCGGATGCTCTCAATCCAAGAAGTCTCCACTGTGATACTTGGTACTGGGATTGTCGGTCGCGTCTTCTAACACAACGAACGATGACACCTGAGCAGGTACGTTTGGTGGGCGTTCCTCATATTTTTTAAGATGTTTATATAAAAGAGCTTTTTCATATGTCCGACGTCAATCCAGAAGTCAAAGTCGTTTTTCTGTTTTGTGACTACAAAAGGTCCCTTCTAGTGCATAAGGAGCTTGTTGTGGCTCGTTGGTAGAACCAAGGCTCGGTCACCTACCTAAGACGGCGAGATGCCGACTATTTCTGTCATAATACTTTTTCTGGAGATGCTGAGCCTTTTCAAGTCCTCTGTGTGCCACCTGTAAGGCTTGCGACAGACACTCTTTGAGGTCGAGAACGTAACTGTACACAGTTTCGGTATCCATTGATCTCGTCTTTAGCCCAGAGTTCCTTAAGTAATGCCAGTGGACCTCTTACTTGGTGGCCATATATTAGCTCAAAGGGCAAGAAACCAAGACTTGATTGCGGTACCTCTATATATGCAAACAACAGAGGAGCAATGTACCGATCCCATGACTTCGGTTGTTCCTGGCAAAGTTTACAGAGCAACTCTTTGGTAGTTCTGTTAAACCGTTCAACCAATCCATTGCACATGGGATGGTATGGAATGGAACTCAGGTGTTTGATCTGCAGTAGGCTGTTCACCTCTTTCATCAACTCAGAGGTAAGGCACGATGCCTGATTACACAGAATTTCCTTGGGAAATCCTACACGCGAGAACAGTTACACAAGCCCTTCGGCTACACTCGCTGAATCAATAGCCGGCAACAGTATCGCGTCAGGATAACGAGTGGCAAAATTCACTAGAGTCAAAATATACCTGTTACCTTTTTGGGAGGTTGGAGAAAGTGGTCCAATAATATCCACGGCCACTCGCTCAAATGGCGTGTCTATGAGCAACATACGGCCAAGTGGCCCTTTACTCAACCTTCCTTTCGGAACGTCTGTTGCCACGCATCACACGACTTCACGCACCTCTTGATTTCCTCTTGAACACCAGCCCAGTAGAAAGCGCTCAGTACCCTTTTGGTAGTCTTCTTGATACCTTGGTGTCCGAAGAGGGGGTTTTCGTGCGCTAATTGAAGAACTTGCGCACGTAATTGTTGCAGTGCTGCCGCTTGTTTGGTCATTTTGCCATGGACACAACTGGTAAGAGCAGGCATGTTGGTCCTTTGCCTTTGAAGGTTTTGCCCACCTTAGCTCTGCAATGTTCCAAGCTCTTGTCGGTTATCTGCTCCTGTTGAAATTTCTCTCGTGAGACCTGAATGAGGTTCATTACTTCCTCTCTCTTCTTCATAGCCTTTGCGACAACCACAGCAGGCATTGAGTGGACCTTCTTCGCAGTTGCTCCCTTCTTAGGTGGGCATATAGGATGATTAACCAACGTCTTCTTCCAGTTTTTATCTAGGTTTGTGTGGTCCAGAGACCCTGAGACATTTCCGATGATGGCATCGTAATGTGGGTTGTCAAGACATTTCACAACAATGGCCCCTGAAAAGTACGGTGACGAGACGAGTACGTCGGCTTCTAGTGCCTCAGTGGTACTTACTGCCAACAGTAGGGTTGCCATGGTACCCGTCGATGCCGTATACAGGACTGTCGACCGTCGTTTGTATACGCTGTTGCTGCCTGTATTACGGAGAACAGTTACCGCCTTCCCAAACAATAAGCCTTGCATAACTGGCATGTCATGGCTGTTTAAACTTTTGTTTCTAGAAGTGCTTCTACCTCGCTTTTTATATCGTTAGCTGGAGTCTTGACTCCTGTTGGAGGTACGTCTTCTTATAGAGACACAACCGGCGACTTCTGTGCCTAAGCCCTTACGTCTGCAGTCTTGCATATTATGACCAGTCTTCCGGCAATACGTACAGTATTGTTGTTTAGGTTGCATGCGACAGTCGGATGTTTTGTGCCAGTATTTGTCACAAACAAAACATCGTATTCGCGTGTTGCTGGAACTATTTCCATTCTTCTCTTTTGTAGCACCTTCTTGCGCCTTTTCCTTGTACACCAGCTAGTTTTTCTGCCCTGCGCTTCCATGAAGTGATTGATAGTTTCTTTCTCGAAGAAACAATGTCAGACGATGGTGGAAATTCTGGAGCAGTTGCTCGCTTACAATCATATCTCGCACAAGGTCAAACGTTTTTCCTCTATTGGCCATTTAATCTAACCGTCGAAGAAACTTAACAACCTCGTGGCATACTGCTTCGCTGTCTCCTTATCTTGGGGCTTGCTCCGCCGGAATTTTTCCTGGTAACCTTCAGCCATGCAGCGAAAGAGTTGTAGTAATGCCTTCTTAGCCTTGTTGTAGTCCACTGATTCTTCAGGGGACAAGCGACCAAAAACCTTCAGGGCCTCACCATCTAAATACAAGCTGAGGGCTGTGGCCCACTTGTCTTGTGGCCGTGCCTGACCGGTAGCGACGGCTTCAAGCCGTTTAAGGTATTCGTCGAGATCATCGCGATCCTTTTTGAAGACGGGAATCAAACTGTGGGGGTTAATCATTATCGCGACGACTCGCTTCTTGCCTGTCGTGCACCGGCCTTTCTTGGCTATCTCCAGATTCAGCCAATCTGACCCGCAATGCTAGTATTCACTCTTCGATCTCCAAGCGTTCCCTCGTAGCTTCTCACTCTGCTTGCCTTTCGGCGCACGCTTTTTCTGTCTGCTCGTCTACCCAAGCTTTTAGTTCTGCGCCTTGCAAACCCATGTGCAGACTTAACGCTACAAACTCTTACGAAGACATTCCGAACACCATTAGTTCATGCACCTCTTACCACGTGGTTTCGTCCTGTCGTAGCGGCGTCAATCTGTCACGTGTTAGATTCTTTATGTTACGTACTACCACCGAGAAATTGTTTCTGTGGCATAATAAACGAAACCGTATAGCGGGGAAAAACGAAACTCGTGTTTTTGTTTTAAGCAAAGCAGAATATTAGAACGATGTTACAGATACGAAAATTGAACTAGTGGTTACATAAGCAGATTGTCCGATAGCCGAGATAAAACTAAGCTAATCACGTTAGTGTCCGGAAAAACAAAAAATAATGGCAGCATATCCACGGGGTGAATGATGGAGAGTGGGGCGAAGCATCCGTCCGCCCATTCGTTCTTGCTTCCGTCCGTCTGTGTGACCGTCCGTGCGTCCATCCTCCCGGCCGTGCGTGCGTCTGTTGGTGCGTCCGCACGTACATTCGGCGTATATCCCTGCGTTCGTCCATGCATCCGCCCCTGCGTCCGTCCATGCGTCCATCCATCCGTCCGTGCAACCATCCGTTCGTTCATCTAGTCAACACTCCAAGTACCACCAGCTCAGATTTTTTCATCATATATGCGTCCGTCTGTGTGACCGTCCGTGCGTCCGTGCGTCCGTCCATCCGTGCGTCCGCCCCTGCGTCCATCCGTCCGTGCAGCCATCCGTGCGTCCGTCCATGCATCTATCTGCGTGTCCGTTCGTCCATCTAGTCAACACTCCAAGTACCACCATCGCGCATCTTTTCATCATATATTCCGCATATAGAAGCACCGCCATCTAGCGGACATTCCAAGGACTAAACGAAAGGTGGCACACACGCACTTTCTTACGGCTTGCGCTTGTTGTCTACTTCCCACCTTTAACCTCCTCGAGTTCATGGTATATACTAGTTCGCTATATCCATGGCACTGCGGCCCAACGCTCGCTAATTCTTTCTAAAACCAAGGAGGTTACGCCCTGCGAGTATAAGCTAGCAACCCTTTCTTGTCAGATAGTGCCCAATGTACATGCCAATGGCTGCTAATTGGGAATGTGAGACAGGAGAATTTGGCTTTTAGTTAACGCGCACGCTGCGAATTTTCGATTGTTCAACAACGCACAGGAGAAATTTCCCACCGGCACCACCTTGCAGGTCAAAGCGTAAGACTGGTTACGCACTACTACTACGACGAGGGACGAACGGGTGCCGCTTTAAGGAGCTTCGCCCTTAAAATTAGCCCCGTATTTGCATGTTACACTGCAAATGTCGTCGAAAGGCGATAGTCTTGCGTCTGGAGAGACTGAACAAAACGTTTATTTGATGTTCTGCGCAAGAAAATTTGTGAATGGTATTCTGAAGGCGCTGCGTTAGAGTGCTTCGAGCGTGCAGTGGAGGCGAACGAGTGCATCAAATCACGTCACACGTGAAACACATGAGCGCTATGGGCAGTTATCTTGGAAAACGAAGCGCGCGCACTCCGCGCACCCGTCTCGGATGTGATAAGGTGTAGAACGAAAGGCGACGGGTAGGTGCCACCACTGTGTAGTATTAGCAAAACGTCAAAAACACTTCCCTTTTCGTGCAAGCGTTGCATGGTCAGTGCAACGTGATGAACGCTACGGTCCTAACATTAGTTATGTATGCCTTTTTTAGTAAGAGACACACAAACAGAACATTGACGTGTTGTATTGGTGCCTCAGATTTGCGCAATAATTGCTTTTTTATTGACAATCGCTCAAGTATGAACTCAATCTTGAGCAACATTGGTGGGCGCTGCGGGTAGGGACAGCCATTTGGAGTATCGTTTGGCCACTTTTGTGCCGTTTAGGGTGCCGTTAAAGGCGAACAGACAAATTTACAGACAGAGACCAAATTTTTTTTTGTCGAAGGTCCCGAAGAAAGGCTATCGTCTTTAAAAGAGCAGTTCCTCTCACAGTTTGTTCGATGTCGGAAGGTCATGGTGACGCTGCGATGAAGCGTCGGTGGTGTCGGGGTCGGTAGATCGGGGATGACGAGGGTAGGTGCAGCGTGGAGACACGATCGCGGTGCCACACGCCAAGTATTCCCAGGACACCACGGCCACAGTGACACGGCACAGCAGGCGTCGTCCTTGCCAAATATTGAGGTCTCCAGGTCCATAGGCTCACGTCTGAAACCCAACAACCTTGACAGCCCCACAAACAGCTTGGCCCGCCCATGTTACTCCGGCGTTCCACGCACCAGCCCCCGTCTTCCTCCTTTTTTTCCTTGCTTTTTATTTTTTCGGTTTCGCTTCACTTTCACTGGCAACACACCACTTTAGTCCTACAGCTTCGTCCATAATGTCCACTACTCATCACAGTGTCACACATTTCTTTCCTCGTGTCATACCTCCCTGCTTCCAGCGCTTTCGTCGAGAAGCAGCTGTAGTAGTGCACTAGTAGTAGTGGTTCCAGAAGGAAGGGAAAAAGGACTTCCTGCTGAATATGGCGGCACGGCCAGGTTCCCTGTCGGCTTGGGGGAAGGGGGATAAAAAAAATTGCCCGCAGCTTCCCTCGGGGGAACACTGAGGAGGATGCGGAGCATATAATTGGTTAACGGGGTGTTAAACGACGCTTGCACTCGGCTTCCCGTTTTCGAAAGTCCGGGTCCTCTTGTCGACGCTTACGTTTCAAAGCGGCCGAATCCGGTGCTGCTGCTCGACGCTGACGTCTCTCAGCGGCTTCACGTTCTCTAAGTTGAGAATCTTCCGCTCGACGCCGACGTTTACGTTCGGCGTCGCGAGCTCTTCTCCGCGCTGCCTTGTCTTCGGACGACGACTTGGATGCGGTTCCGCCAACACTTTGGCCGGCGCTGGTCGAAGGGACGTCGATCATTGCGACCTCGGACGTCGACGCGCCGTACAAACCAACCGACGAGCGGCAACTGAGCGAGCGAGCACCGACCTTGAGTATATATACAGCGCGACGGCGCATGCACTGTCAGCTGTCGAATGTTCGAGAAGGGGGAGAAGCGCAACGGCGCATGCGCGCGCGTCAGCTGCCGATGTTCTCGAAGCGGCGACGGCGCATGCGCGCGCGTCAGCTGCCGATGTTCTCGAAGCGTGACGGTGCATGCGCGCTACATTATACAGCTAGCGAATGTTCGTGAAGAAGAGAAGCGCACGCGGTGTGTCGAGGAGGAAGGGTGCACAGATGGTGGAGGAGTGAAGCGCGCGCGGTGTGTAGAGGAGGAAGGGATGCACAGATGGTGGAAGAAGGAGGAGGAAGCTTGCGGACGGCGCCGCACTACAAGCCTCGAGTATTAGATGCTCCGCATCTAAAATAGTAGAATGATAAAGAGCAGGGAGTACTCGCCGCACAGGAGCGACAAGAAAAGAGGGAAGAGATATGACAGGTGTGGGACGCGGTCCAAGGAGTCCAAGGACGAGCATCGATCGGCGAGAGCTACACGGCACCATGAAGTCGTGGACGGAAAGTCGATCGGTGAGAGCTGCGCTGGCACCGGATATCGAGGGCGACAGAACCGTTCAGCATGAAATCCGCCGAGGTAGTCGACGAGAGAAGGAATGTGATCGCATCGTGCGTTGTAACTCCGCTGTGCTGGATGGATTCTGAAAATTTTTGCGGCGGTGAGTTCGTGAGGCATTAAGATTCTTTAGCGAGTCCATTTCATGAGAAACTGAGAAAAGTGTTGCAGGGCCCCTTTAACATTCACTTTTTTTCTGATATATTAAATTTTTATTTGATGTAATAGTTCAGCATGGCCACTTTCGATTCTATTCTTTCAGGAAAACTGGAAGCCCGAATGGAACAAACATTTATTAGCCACCTGACTTACTCAAGAGATGTCGCAGCTGTGAAGTTTGAGCTTGTCTGTCTCTTCGCTATTTACTGTAGACGCAAAGCACCCTGCTCATTGCAATTCCATTCATAAGGTCACAATTTTGCTTTCAGATTGACATTGGTAAATCGAAGCATCATTCGATCACATCGCTGAGAGCTAAAAACAAGTGGTGGCTTTTTGTGTGTGTGTGAACGACGTAGCAGATGGTGCAGTGATGAAATATGATGGACTTGCCGCACATTTCAGTAAGCAGTATTTTGATAATTTTAAGTTTGGTGAAATGTGAGCCATAGTAACATCCGTAGTGTAACATGGTTTAGGAAGTACTAACGAACTACCTGCACATAAATGTCGTGGAAAGTTAGTATTAACTAGGTTATTACTGACCTGCGTCCGGAAAGTTGCCATTGATGATTGTTACACAGAGTATGCGACGACTCCCGATGACGTCGGAGTATACAAATACCAGCAAATACTTGGACATCTGCAAGCTAACACCAGACGTTTCCTTGCGACTTCCAAAATTATACCGTCAATCAACATTGTGCATGGGCAACGCAGCGTTTCGCCTCAACTTCCACGTTGACTGGCATTGATTTTCACTCCATTGAACTGATACCTTGCGTCACATTTTAGAGCTCGAGAGTTCCCCGACTTGCTGTGCTCGGAGGCAGCTTTGCAGCGGCTGTGCCAGTTGTCACTTGATCAGAAAGGGCGGTGACCAGCTTCGGTCGGGGCTGAGCCTTCGCGCCGTGACGTTGCTACAAGCGCCTCTGTATGTTGGTGGCGCCTACCGCTGTTAATGAACGTGTAACAGGTCTATATACTCGGATACAAACAACTTAAGAAGTCTACGGCGGAGAGGACACACCCAGGCAACCGAATCTGATCGCTTACGTGGCTAAAAAAAAAACGTCCCCGCTTATGTACATGACAATTTTCTTCGCTCGCGGGATCACCAGCCGTCCGGCTGGTGGCGTCAGCCTGGAGTGCGTGCACATTGGTGAACGCACTGTGTACATCCGCCTTCGAGGAAGAAATGCCGCGGAGAGCTGGAGGTATATGCGACATTACTATTGTGTGCAAGCACATTCGACCCTAATAGAAATGACCAGCGTGACATTTGTAAGTGACAGCTTCTGAAACTGCGGAAGCAGGGGCGTAGTCTGTGCGGTGGGGTAGAGGGTGTTCAAAACCACCCCATAACTTTTTGAAGCGAAGCATTTCTTAACGAACTTGAGGCACTTCTCCCGTTTTTTTCTGCGTAGCTATCTTTGTGGCTGCCTATGTCTGGGCGCTCTTGTGGTTTTCTTCTTAACTTGACACGTACCAAAAATAGCATGGGAAGTCATTAACGTATGACGAACACGGTGAACAGGTTCTTACACGAACAGCGTGTGGTACTTGTCGCATATGTCATAAACCCTCTTCTTGAGTCACGTGTAGCACATGCCTCATACCTTTGCCAACCCGGAGAAATGAGGCGAAAAGCGCTTCATATGGTACGCAAATCATCGCGCTGTAGCGTGCAGTTCATTTGAATAAAACTGACTCGTGCTCTTTTGTACGTCAGGCCATACTTTTTTTGGGGGGGGAGGAGGGGGAGGGAGGTCGTCAGCGTTGTTTACGGCTTGGTAAAAGCATGATCAATGCCGTAGTCGGGAAGCGAGGGTCTAGGGACCCCCCCCCCCCCCTCCGCTGTTGGTGCTTCTTCAAATAGTAGGTACTTCGCTCAAAAAAGTCGAGGCCTTTACCCATGTCCCCCCCCCCCCCCCAAAAAAAAAAAAAACTCCTCGCTACGGGCCTGCCCACGATATACACATGTTGCTTAATATTCATAATGAAGTCGGGTGAGCTCACAATGTTTCACTCGAATCGATGAAAGAAAAAAAAACAAAGCATTACAGGCTACTACTCGCGTACTGTTTCTAATATCTACACCCAGAATGGCTCTGATGTGCCACGTTTTTTTTTATTTCTTATGTATGTATATATACCCCACAGATGCAAACATACGCATGGACATTCATATAGGGAACTCAAAACGACCCCCCCCCCCACTTTATGTTTATGAAAAAAAAAATTATCTACGCCCGTGTGCAAAGAGCGCTCTAATGCCACTACTGTAACCTCAGCTCTAGTCAGATTCAAGCTGTACCGTGCTTCGCGGTTCTTGCGCATTGTCCTCGTAGAGATATCCCTATTGAAACGATCCGTATGCGATGTCCAATAATTCCATGTTTCCGTAAGATTCTTACGGAAATATATGGAAAATATACAGGAAACATATGTATTCTTACGGAAACATACGGAATTATTGGACATCGCATACGGATCGTTTCAATAGGGATGGCCTCAACAACAATGAGAAATTCGGCAATGCTAAAGCTGAAGTAAGAAATATCAGTGTCTTTCTTTCTCTCTCTCGCTCTTTCGCCGTTAAGAAAAGGGGCTTGTCACCTGTGGAGCAGTGAGAGTCAACTGCGGTGTGTCAAAGCGCGCTTTCCCATAGCTATATGTGTACTGGGGACAAGCCCGCCTGTTTGATACTTCTATTACGAGGCATTGTGTGGGAAGTAAGCTGTGTCTTCGCAAGTAACGTTTAAAGCAACTCAAAACGAAGAGAAATCATTGTGTCAGCATAGTTGAGTGGGAAGAGCTGTAATGATACTAAGCAGAGTATTATATGTACTATAGACGAAATATACTCTACGACAGTTATTGTCTTTTAAAAATTGGGTCTAGTTTCTTTGTAGTGTGATGTATTTACTCGCATAACATGAGCGTTTTTTTTCTCAGGCCGTTGTAGTGTGATGTATTTACTCGCATAACATGAGCGTTTTTTTCTAAGCAGTGTATGCAGACTCATGCGGGAAGAGGGTGGCCAATCTTTGATTTAGATGTGCGTACATGCGCACCTCTACTCCCCTTCCTTCTACCTTGTTTCTCTTTCTATTCCTTATCTTCCACGGCGATGTGCGGTTGACCTTGCGGCGTGCAGTGATGGCGACCCTGGAGCGGCTGGACCCCGAGGTGCTCCGCCAGGAGGCGCTGCAGAGGGAACGCGAGGAGCAGGACTCGAGCCCCGAGCAGCCGCTGCCGCTGCACCAACAGCGGGAGAACTACCTCACGTGATGTGCTGTGCTCTGTCGCGCATAGGGAACCGAATGAATGAACTTGAATTCGGATGCAACCTTCAGAAAAATCTGGAGAGTACTTGCACAGACCGGAGCGACTAAAGAAATAGTCCCGCTTATGTTCCGGGAGGAGGGGTCTCCAGCCGCACGGTACGTTACGTCAGCCTACAGTGCGAGGCCATTGGTGCATACACGTATTGATCCGCCTTTGAGGAGAAAATGCCGCAGACTTCTAAAGGTGTACATACACGCGACGAACGAGGGTCCAAATGTGATATCATGTCAAGTATGCGTCGGTTGGCGTCAGATTACCGAAGATGCGAGAGCCGCTACATACCTGGTCCGTCCGTGACAAAGTGTTCTTGCGAGAAGGTGAAGTGCTCACGTTTGTTGAGACAGCGTCCACGGCAAGGCACTTCCCCCTGCCTTTAGCGCTTTGCACTTTCTTCTCCTCTCTTTCGTTTGTTTGTTGAAAGAGGGGTACTGTTGCATTTATCGCGCATACCAGTCCACCTGGCAGTGCATTCATTGTTACAGGAGTGCGAATGTTTTTTTTTTTATTATTCAAGACAAGTGGCGCATAAACACAAGAGAAAGCATAGTATGGTCTGTATAAAAAGGTTCCGGTGAGGTGTTCGAAAAAACTGTGACACGAATGATTATGTGTTTGTGCCGAATGTGGGTTTCGAGCCCGCTATCTCAGTGTGACTGCCACGCGTAAGAGTGTGTTGTATAATGCGACAATGCAAGTAAAGCACGCCCGTGCAGCTCTTACTCCTATGCTGTAGGTGAGGGGGCTGCAGTGATTTCAAATTTTTAATGTCGATTTCACGAAACAGGAGAGACTGTTCGCATATGTACAATCAGTGACGAAAGTTTTGGGTACGCTAATGTTTTGCACCTACAGTATTTACCTTGCGGCACACAGCACTTATCTTGGCGCAACATATACAATCGAGGTATCGGGATGGTCACGGGAGATGTGTGCTGTGGCACAAAAATGCAGGTGGACGCGAGCTGTGTGATACCAGTGCCATGTGAAAAGAAAAGACAAAAAGAAGAGGTTTTGTTTGTCATCACGTTCCACTGTTTCAATACTGTTCCCAAACATTATTCTTCTTAAGGAATGACAAACACTTGCCTAGTTTTCAGTGTCGAATACTTCTTCTGAATATTCGATTTCGAGGATGTATAGCGCTAGTTCGACTTTGTCTGTTATAAGCTCATGTACGGGATGCTCCTTGTACAGCTACAGAACAATGAAACGAGGGTAGGTCAGGAGTGGCACCAGAGGGAAGCATGAGAAAAAAAATAGAGCCTCGCCTCCCCCCCCCCACTCCCGCCCCAGTGATATGTGTCACAATGTTTTGCAACTCATTTATTTATTTGGCATAGATATAAGATATTGGCAACGAGCACAGTATGTTGCCGACTTTTCCACAGCTGCGTACATTGTTAATTAAACCAAAATTTGTGATTGAATTTCTGCATGGGTACCTCCGCGATTCTATATCATTGAAGGTCGAAGCGGTAACCGGAAGGCATCATACTATTACTTTGCATTATTAGCATTTTAGTCTGCAGGCATGCGTGTGTGTGCGGTGTAGCGGAGTATTCTCTTTTCAAAGAAATGCTAAAATTTACTTGCGTTCCGTAATGGGTTTCGCGTTTACGTTAGCGCAAGGTATTTTACGTCTTACGCTATTTGGACATCCACGCGGAGCACTCTACGTGAAGGCGTATGTATTAACCACTAACAGACGTAGATAAAATATGGTTTGCATTATTTCTGCAGCCCTGGTTTCTATAAATGCATCCATATCACGCTGTAAGACCTTCCCGGGCTGGTTTAGTCACCGTTATGAGAACATCGTAAGTAGATACTTGTAGGACGGCGGCTTATGAAAAGTCGTCGACATGTTGATTTGCTACGAGACTTCTGGAAAAATAATGTGACAAAGATTCGATTAGAACGGCAGATTTGCAGTATAGCGTACCCCTATTGCGGTTATTCATGCAGTATTAGCCGTAGCGCGTTGCGACGCCGAACTCCAGATTGTCAGTTCAACCAAGGCCGCAGCGAATTCGTTTCAATAGGGGTTAACTAAAAAAACAATTGTGTAATTCGTAATTCACTACATGGGCACGTAAAATAAAGTGCAGCTTGCCAGAAGTGATCAACGTCATGTGAAAGCCTGGAGAAGTACGGTTAGCATTTCTGCATTAAGTAAGGATCGAAGAAAAAAGAAATTACACGACCTTAATGATACATCAGGGACGTAGCCTGAATTTTTTTTTTTTTTGTGAAGAGGGTAGGGGATTCAATCATACTTTAAGTATTCCGTGCGTGCATCTGTGTGCGCGCGTGTATATACACAGAAGCAAAAGTGCAAAAATCTGAAAATTTTTGAACCCCCCCCCCCATCCCATCCCAGCTAAGCCAATGCGATTCATTGCCGCGTCTTCAAAAACACTAGCCCCTTGTAATTTAGTGAGCTTTTAGTTCACTAGAGTAGACTCTAATAAGTGATAGACGACCGTTCTGTGATGCTTATGTGCTGTCTTGGTGGCGCAAACCCTCAAGTCTGCTCTTTCAATGAACTCGTTCAATTAGTTTAAGAGCGCTCTACGAGCTGCGATGAGGCTAGCTGTACGAGGTCTTTGCAATTCACTCCGGCAGCACGACCGCGCGTTCCCGATGCTGATCGCAGAGGCCACATTGAAAAAAATGCGCGTGGTTGAGATCTGTTCCGCCAGGTGCCGCAGTGATCACAGCTGTTCGCATAAGAACCGTCCGGTCTTTCAGCAAAGCCGTTCAATTAATTTTCATTGTCTTGACAGTTCAATGGTCTCCATTTTAGGTAAACTGATGCCTCGATATCGTATCCTATACAACTCTTAGCTTGAACCAATACCTACGTTTTATGTCAGTTTTAATTTTTTATTGAGCTTTCATAGCTTTATATTCTATACAACTTGCAGTTGGCGTGGGCATGACCTCATTAAAAGTATACAACATCAGTAGGTGCAAGTTCTATAAAAAAAAGTGGCGTTTTTCGCTCAGGAAAGTGACCACGAGGAACAGTATTTTTAGGTGTCTATAGGATGTTCATTCCAAAACGTCGCAGTGAATATACGGCGGAGACATGTGGTTTCCTTGTAGCACATTCCGAAGAACTTTCGGGTAGTCAGCAGCGTCGCTGAAGTGCTGCTCTGACGCCCTTTTACAAAAGTTGAAAAGAGGAAAGGTGTTTAGTAGCACGTTACGTGAAGAAACATATAGGTCAAGCATGCTATCGTTATACGCGAACTATTTGTAGCATACGAATTGCAGATCATCAGTAGTCGACTCTTCGTTGTTCATTGTTCTGCGTCGTACCACCGGCATGCGTCTCTCTTTCTCCGCGCGAAGGGAAAGCAAGAGATGTCGGGATGTGCGTGGGTGGTATACGTAATCGTTGTTTGGCTCGGGGATTTCTACGTGGATGCTGTGGTTAGCAGCGGCTGAGCTTTCTAAGCTGTCTTTGGCCTTTGGGGCGTGAACCGTAGTATCACTCCAGTTGGATACGCGTGGATTCTAGCATTTCCGCTTGCGCGCCGAAGAGAGCAAACAACTTGACGCCACATGGCCAGTGTGGGAAATGAATTCCTTCATCCGTGAACAGAGTACGGGGCGCAACCTATATCAGTACTTTGTACTAACACTTGTGGTCTGGAACTCGGATAACAAAACGAAGCATGGGTGGTATATAGTTCAAGATGAGCAACAAGCGAGTTGGAAGGGGGCTGAATTGCGTTGAGGGACACAAATATTAGCTAAGAATTTGGGAGAAAACATCACGTATAACTGAATATTCTTATTGGCATCAGCTAGATGACGAACTGGAGCTTTGCAAATCCATGGAATGCAGAGAAGTATATAGAGAACTGTTGCACATTCACTGGTGCAGAAGCGATAAGAGACGTAAAACGCGATCGAAGGTGATAGAGAGATGGGTGGTGTGATGAGGGCAAGAGAACTATCCGGCATACAAAATAGAGAGTACGTGGCTTTCGGAGATCACTGG
Organism: Rhipicephalus microplus; assembly: GCF_013339725.1. NCBI lineage: Eukaryota > Metazoa > Arthropoda > Arachnida > Ixodida > Ixodidae > Rhipicephalus > Rhipicephalus microplus. The sequence goes on from NC_051169.1 coordinate 66,341,441, forward strand.
AAAACGCATTTGTTTTGCCGCGGTTATCACACTTAGCTGATAATGATTGCAATGATGAGCGCCGTCTCAGCCATTTTGACGAGTCAGAAAATCCTTCTCGTAGAACAAACAAGTGATATAAAAAAAGCGAATTTCGGTCTGATTTTTCCCGCTTAGCGCAACAGGCGCGGTGAATTGAAATGACGCTTCTCCTGTTAGCTTTCCTGCTTTAATATTATTAGTAATCATATCTGCGGTTTAACGTCCTAAAACCACGATATAATTAGGAGGGATGTCGTAGTGGTGGGCTCCAGAAATTTCGATCATGTGGTGTTCTGTGTGTTTAGTAAAAGTGGTTAACGATTTAGAGTACCCGGTACTCTACTATGGGAGAGCTTAAAGCCGTCCCCAAGTGTCCAGGGGACACTGTAATGTAAAGACTGGTGTTCTTTAACGTGCAGTGACGTCACACAGACCTCTACCGTTATGCCTCCATCCGAATGCGACCGCCGCAACCTGGATCAAACCTCCGAGGCTGTCCTGCTTTAAAGCACAGCTCTTGGTTTGTTTGTTTGTTTTTTTACATGTAAGGGCGATAGTTGTGAAGCTTTTAGCGCAGCGTGGCATATACCCAGCGGGTGATCTTCGGCCAGCAGCGCGGTTCCTGCCATGCCAAATGAATGAAAAAAAAAAGGTACAAAATATAAAAGGACGCTACTCATGAAAGGCTTCACTCTACCAACAATACGCGTTCGTCCACGTTTGCAAATACGGAGCTCGCTTAAGCACGGCAGAATGGGAAAGCGGCTTAGCTTCATTCGCAGTTCTCATGTATATTGTCTACTTAAAGGTGCGAACGTTTGTGTATTGTTGGTTCATCAAAATATATTCAGATATATATTGTTACTGCATATGTGACTTGGGTATGAGCCGGTGGGTAGCGGGGAACAGGCAGATTAGAGAAGAGGACGTTCGGCTAGCGAGATAGGCCTCTGGTGCACGGCCCCTTGAAGTCTACGAGTACGCCACAGCGTAATAAATACATTACTAAACGTAACAGAGTGGTGGAGGTGCGGGGTACAGCACGTTGACGAACCATGGAGCCACAGCTGTTTGAACTTCGCCGGAGCCGTCGTCTTGCTGGTCTGCCACCGACAACAACCATCATGACCGAGAGCGAAGGTCACGGCTCCTCAACCACGCAAAGGTCAGTGCCAGCTGCACCTCGGTATCGCTATAGGGAACCCCGCCCGTTCGCGGGAAGAGCAGGGGAAGATGTGGATGCGTGGCTGACACACTACAAAAGGGTGAACCGGTACAACGGCTGGAATCCCACCGACCAACTGGGAAATGTCGCGCTGTTTCTCACGGAAACCGCCTTGATGCGGTACGAAAGCCACGAAGATTCCTTAACAATGTGGTATCGTTTCGCCGAAGAACTCACGAAATGCTTCGGCGACTCTGATTCGAAAAATAAAAGCGCGGAACGCACGTTGGCTCAAAGAGCCCAGACTCCTGGAGAAACGTGTACCACCTACATACCACCTACATAGAGGCGACATTTGATGCCACCGTAGAGCCCATTCACCTCAGCTGCATAAAGAAAAAGGTTCTAATACTCTATTGTATGTTGTAGGTTGTGCAAGGGCATACTGGTTGGTGGGTGATCAACGGCTCCAATGAACCTTCGGTACTGCCAGAGGGCCTACAACTTCCTAAGATCCGTCAACATCAGGTATTCTCCCTTGCCATCCTTGCAGAGAGCAGTGATTCTCCGGATAAGACCGATTCCAATCATTTGCATGCCAGGGATGCCTCCATAATGGCAATGATTGACAAGTCTCTTAGCACCAACGAGCGTAATGACTTGGCGAGTATTTTGCGCAAACATGGTGGTCTTTTCGATTTCGCACAGCTACAGGCTCCACTGTCATTCCCTGCTTCTCGTATAAAGCACCGCATAGATACGGCATACCATAGATCTCTTCGACAAAAGCCATACCGGGTATCGCCTTCTGAACGCGCAGTGATAAATGAACAGGTTGGCGAGATGCTAAAGAAGAATGTGATTCAGGAATCATGCAGTGCGTGGGCCGCTCCCGTAATATTGGTCAAGAAGAAAGATGGAACATGGCAATTTTGCGTTGACTACCGCCGTCTCAACGTCATCAAAAAGAAGGACGTGTACCCACTACCACGCATTGACAATGCTATAGACTGTCTTTCATCAGCCCCTTACTTTTCGTCTGTTAATTTAAGGTCAGGGTATTGACAGATTAGTTAAAGAACCCCAGGTGGTCAAAATTTCCGGAGCCCTCCACTACGGCGTCTCTCATAATCATATGGTGGTTTTGGGACGTTAAACCCCACAAATCAATCAATTATTGACAGATTACACCAGACTTTTTGAATTCAATGTGATGCCATTCGGACTATGCAATGCGCCTGCAACTTTCGAGCGCTTCATGGACAACGTTATGCGTGGTTTAAAGTGGGAAGTATGCATGTGTTATCTAGACGATGTTGTGATTTTTGGGCGTACTTTCTTAGAGCACAACACACGCCTCCACCTCGTGCTGAACTGCCTAAGCAAAGCACGCTTGGTGCTCAACTCAAAGAAATGTCGTTTCGGAGAGCGCCAAACACTCGTCCTTGTACACTTGGTGAACAAAAAAGGCATACGGCCGGATCCCGCGAAAACGGCTGCAGTGGAAGCGTTCAAGCAACCTCACTCAGCGAAAGAACTATACGCAGCTTTTTGGGCCTCTGCTCGTACTTCCGTCGATTCATCCCTGGATTTGCCAATATCGCGCACCCACTCACGTGCCTGCTTCAGAAAGGCGTGCCATTTGACTGGACTCTGGATAGTACGTCCGCTTTTTCTGAGTTGAAGTTCCTTTTAACTGCCCATCCGATTCTTCGACACTTTGATCCTCTGGCTCCCACAGAACTTCACACAGACGCTAGTGGTGTCGGTGTAGGTGCCGTGTTGGTTCAACGTTTGGATACCAGAGAACATGTTGCGTATGCAAGTCGCTCTCTAAGCAAGTCCGAGCGTAACTATACCGTCACAGAACAAGAATGCCTCGCCGTAGTCTTCGCAGTGCAGCGCTTCCGGTCCTACCTGTATGGACACCCCTTTACTGTCATGACAGATCATCATTCGCTCTGCTGGCTGGCAGCTGCGTGACCCATCTGGTCGACTAGCGCGCTGGGCACTCCGTCTGCAGGAATACGACTTTACAGTTTCCTATAAAAGCAGCCGTCGTCACGCTGATGCAGATTGTCTTTCGCGACTACCGCTTCCATCGACGGACTGCGACGTGGGCAACTTCGACACCTACATGGCGCCATTGGACCTGCCATTTCCTGATACCAACGCCTTTAAGATTGAGCAGCAAAGGGACCACACCATACAGGAGCTCCTTCCTACCGAGTCAAGACCATCGGCGACTCGCTTCTGCATGCGCGACGGACTTGTGTACAAAAAGAACTATGCTACGACCGGCTTACGGTATCTTCTCGTGGTTCCGAAGAGCCTTCGCGTTTCCGTCTTGCAGGCTATGCATGATGACCCAACGTCCTGCCATCTAGGCACAGCGAAAACTCTTTGCCGGCTTCAAGAAAGATTTTACTGGCCGAAAATGCGCCAGACGACGGAACAGTACGTCTCTAGTTGCAACAAGTGCCAACGCCACAAGCGCGCTACCAGTGCTCCTCCAGGGCGACTACATCCTATTCCACCCCCTAGAACTCCATTCGAGCTAGTTGGAGTTGACCTTCTAGGTCCCTTTCCGTGGTCTTCTGATGGCAATCGCTGGATAGTCGTATGTACCGATCATTTAACACGGTACTGCGAGACAACTGCTATACCATCGGCAACTGCAGCTGACGTGTGTTTATTCATGCTGCGTTTTGTGGTTCTACGACATGGACCTCCTAAAATTGTTATCAGTGATCGTGGGCGACAATTCACTGCAGACGTCGTGGAAGAGATGCTTCGTCTATGCGCTTCTAGCTTTCGGCACTCTACGCCATATCATCCCCAAACAAACGGCCTGACGGAACGAACAGGACTCTCATGAACATGATTTCTATGTATGTCGCAGGAGATCACAAGAACTAGGATGGCGTGCTACCTTTCATCACTTACGCATTTAACACCGCACAGCATGAGACTACCAGATACAGTCCGTTTTTTCTTCTGTATGCTCAGCCACCTCGTCATACCCTAGATACCGTCTTCCCGTTTATGGACCACCATGATTCCGGTATATCCGAGATCGTCTGCCGTGCAGAAGAAGCCCGACGTTTTGCTTACCTGCGCACCCTCGCTTCGCAAGATCGCTCGAAGACACGTTTTGACCGTCAACGTCGACACGTGACGTATAATCGCGGAGACCACGTGTTGCTGTGGACGCCAAATGGGAAACGTTGGTTGTGTGAAAAAGTGCTGGCACACTATGCGGGACCTTATGTTGTTCTAGACCGCTTAAGCGATGTAACTTACTGCGTAGCACGTCTTCATTCAAATGGCCGACGATCTGCAAAGACTGAAATAGTCCACATAGCACGTTTGAAGCGCTATTCCCAGAGAGACTCTTTAACTCGCCCTGTGGGCTTCGTCTGCGCGGAGAGAAACGTTACTGCATATGTGACTTGGGTATGAGCCGGTGGGTAGCGGGGAACAGCCAGATTAGAGAAGACGACGTTCGGCTAGCGATATAGGCCTCTGGTGCACGACCCCTTGAAGTCTACCAGTAAGCCACAGCGTAATAAATACATTACTAAACGTAACAATATAAACAACCTTCTTATGTATAAACGTCAGTGTCTATATGTAAGCAATGTTCGTCATCGTTGCTGTAGTAACACGAGTGCCTGGCGTGGTGAAAAGATTATCCGCCATTACCGCCGTGGGGACCTGCCTACCAGCCACGAGACACTGTTGGCCTTCCCGTTGACGGTCGTCGTCTAATTGCTTGTTATCCTGAGAACTGTTAGATCGGCAGTTGTACTAGCCAAGTGTCTGTTAACCAGCATGTGAACGACATTGTACTCAGCGAATGTCCTCTCGTTAGAATTTCTTACACACAGAATAATCACTCAGTATCTCGCAGCCATGTTGAAAGGCTACCTGCAAGCATATACAGCTTTTATTGCATGCAATTTGCATGGTAAACTTGGAACATTTCGGTGGGGTTTTTCTCCAATGCATCTTAGCGTGTTGTCGCTTTGTCGTGGCGCACAGGTTCAGTAAAAGAAAAGCAAAAAAAAAAAGAGAGAGAAAGAATAAAAGATACCCTATAGTCCTTTTGCGAAGGAAAACAAGAAATCTCACGAGAAAGTGCAAGGCATTCCTTTTTCGTGTAGCAATATCGCCTTCTTCCAAATTTTCCCACTTGACCTTGTATACGTGTGCGCATTCTTTCCACTGAGCTTCCATTTCGCTGCGCGAGGATTAGTTTCCTTTCATATAGAGTATGTGTATATGTTCCAGCAATCTGCTGCATTTACTGGGAACGGGTAGTCCTGTGAGACGTACGTGACCACACATCAGGGCTCTCTTCCCTCATCGGAAGTCCACTGCCTTTAGAAGACACCAGCTCTGTGGTTTTACATGTGGTTTATTATTTGTATATATGGAGGCTGGTTCTAGTTTTCGAATTGTTGTTTAGGAGAGCGCGTTGAACCTTTTCGACGTTCTTTCGCCGATGTTATCTAGCATAACTCTTGCTGCCATCTTAGAAGCGCGTGTGTGTCCTTCGTGTAGAAGCTGTACAGCCGTTTATGTTGATTGCCTGTTCTGCTGGCCGTTTTTATTCTGGCAAGGCTTCGCTTTCAACTACGGGTGCGTTGTTTCAAGGTGCATGTGTTCGCAGCGAATGCGAGAAGTATGCAGTATAGAATAATCTATGAATGGTTTTGATGCTGTCATACTGAACTGTTGACCTCGCCTGTTTTTGGCGACTATAAATGAAGAGTGCAGCGGTAGGCGCACGTGCACGAATATGTAAAAAGACACCAGAAACCGGGAAGTAAATCGAAAATATGGCAGCTGGGTTACAAATCAACAGAACAAATTTTGGCGAATGTTACTGCCTTCATGTATTCATGGCTAGCCATGGCTTCAACCATGGCTAGCAGCATTGATTCATAAATATTCTTCGTTCTAAACGTTCTCATTTCATATCCCATGAAAAACATGACCTCTAATTTTACGTGCGCGCAATACGACCACATTGAAAAAAAAAATGAGGAGAAGCAATGGAACTGGTTTATTGCCCGGACAAAGCGCAATTTTGCCTCTGACATTTAGACAGTTTTGTTAGCGTCATTCTTAACAACCAGCTCTAACGACAATATCTTTATAGGTATAGATATGAATGTCGTATACGGTTTCGGGAAAATTAGTTTTCTCATTTATACAAGTTTCATCATTTTTTTGTGTGTGTAAGGTTGTGTATCACCTGTTTACCGTGACGGTAGGCGTAAGACAAAGAAAGCGATATATCATGTGGTATAGGTTAACGTACGAGGCCTTCACTGTTGTCACAGATGAATATTTTTTTGCCTGTCTGTCAGCCAATTTGGTGGCGCTAGTCATCTGCTTATTTGTTGCATAAAAAGACCAAAAGAGTGTACTCACTGAAACGGACAAATGGAGCGCGATCTCTGTGTTTGAAGTTCTTTATTTTTATTCTTGGTGTGATTGAAGGAAGTCTTAACCATAAATATGGCGCCGGCTACTCATAGGCTCCAAACAGATGGTATGCACTACCTGCTATCAAATCAGCATGGTAATTGGGAGCCTTCACTTTCTATCTCGCACTGTTGTGTCAAACGTGTGGTTGCCGCAAATCCGCACAGTGATTTACTCAGTTGTTACGCAAGAAAAAAAAGTGGTGTGAATTGCAATACACTGTAGTTTGCGTATGACTTATTTTGTCAACACCTCGTATATGTGGTCATCACAAGTATCAGAGTGGTCTTGTCGTGTCGTGTTTGCATAGCTGTATTTTCACATCATTTTGATCTTGTTTGTAATATGTCACTGGATAGGGAGCGGGTCAAGCTAAACTGGTAGATTATACTCACTTTCCGAACGTTTCATTGGCGCAGAATGCCGCTTTCTTTTGGGAAAATCGTTATATGGACTCGCACATGTGCAGATGCAGGGAAAATGTCCGGAGGCAAAGGATGTCCAATAGCACAAACGATCTTCCGGTCGGCGTCTTTCTTGTATGCTGAGATATTTGAATGGGCCGGTATTGAATCGCAGATAATTAGGGACAGGTGTTCAAGTTTTTACTCGTCAGCAAGAATGAGTGCGCAGAACGTGGAGTTTTTATGGGTGCAGACATATTCATGCTGTTTTCGCAACCACCTGTTGAGACTGCTAGTCGTCGGGGGTCGTTATTGGCGCGTTTTGTCAGTGTTCTCGTTAAGCGTGGTTGTATAGTTTCGGTAGTAGATAAGTTCAAGAGAAAGAAGTAAATATATAGTTCACATTACGCGAGCTTCGATCCCAAAGCTACCGAAACGTTTGGCTGACAGCAACTAACCCAGTCCACATCTATTGTTCTTTTGTCGTATCAAGGTATAGTTGTAGATAGGCGCCTGGGCACTATCCTTCCGTAATGTCTTCAGTCAAGCATTAGTTAACTCATATTCGTTGGGAATGAACGGTCCCTACGAACTCCTTCCTCGCGAAATTTAAAAAAAAAATAACCGATTGTTTTGGGAAAATATTTGGAAACTATATAAATGTAGCAGGACCCGCAGAAAAGGTTTCTTATACATGGTGGGAAGCTAATGTTGAATAGCTATAATTTGTTACGCTTGTTTTTGTACAATGCCACGACTGAATTAACAAAATCGACTGTGCTAGCCCTATATGGCTTGCGCACCTTTATCCGGAAAGCAGTCAATGCTACATAATGGAGTTTCTCAAATTCTGAGTCGTATTGTATTGAACAACGTCCGCGAAAAGATTCGTTAGTTTAGAGTTCGATGCCCCGCCGCGGTGGTCTGGTGGCTAAGGTACTCGGCTGCTGACCCAGCAGGTCGCGGGATCGAATCCCAGCTGCGGCGGCTGCAGTTCCGATGGAGGGGGAAATGTTGTAGGCCCGTGTGCTCAGATTTGGGTTCACGTTAAAGAACCCCAGGTGGTCAAAGTTTTCGGAGCCCTCCACTACGGCGTCTCTCATAATCATATGGTGGCTTCGGGACGTTAAACCTGACATATCAATCAGTTTCGAGTTCGAAATGAGTACATAGTCGGTTTCAGCATAATATCGGTCACGCTAGGATGTGGTGTCCTAAACATGTTTACAATTCTAGTATTCAAAGAGATCTTGTATTCGCTTTCAACAATTATAGTTTCCGTCGCTTGCATCATTACGAATCGGTGTCAGTAGTAGAATAAAATTAAACATGTGCAACTTCTTTGCAGCACCTACTCTTACGATTTTACACATACGATTGTACACTTACGATTGCATGACGAAAGTGAGGAATTGATATACGCCTTCCGATAGCCTCAAGGTGTGGGCAGAAATCATTTTGCGAGCCCCTTTCATGACGTCCTCGAATCCGGGACGTATTGCCATACCCAATGATTCAACAAAACTTGGAGACCGTGAGCAGACACATTTTGAGACCGTGAGCGAACACATTTAGAGAAAGGCAATCTTTTGAACACAACATTTCATCCAAGTTGTTTCTTTACATTTTTTTTGTTTGCTTAATGTTTTATTTGTCCAACAGTTCGAAGGAGGACTTCCACTATTCGTGTTTAACGATCGGTATTCTTACCGTCCACGTATATACTCTAGTCTAATCCCTTCCAGGATATTGTGTTTTACGCCTGACCATTAATACTTCCTACATTAGTGAGACATTTTCACGCAACGCTTGGGCGCCTGTATAATCATCTCTGGTAGGCGCTGAACAAACGTTACACTCCAAAAGTGCACTGCCTAGGCTGAGACGTCAGCCTCTGTTCTGTGCAAAGGTCCATATTGTACGAATGAAGAGTGCAATCTACCACTCTAGCATGACTTAATCTTTTTTCAGCATATTTTTTTTAAACATACTGGAGTTATGTTTGGAAATTATGTTTTAATGTGTATACTGCTGTGTTTCTAGTTGTCGAAACTTCTTTGCTCACTCCGCTATGCGCAGTAGCCGATGGTATAAGTTTCAAAGAGATGGAGCAGCAAAACTTGACATTTGAATGCCGACTTCGTATTTGGCTTTGCAAAGTGTAAGACTTGGACGAGGCGTCAGCGTCGGTTCCTCCAGGCTCGACAGAGGGACTTTCCGAAATTGTTCGCTGATGGAAAGTTCCATGCTAAAATTCGCATGACACCGCAGCATGTATTGATCTGCTATCAACGACCATGAACGTCACGTGCGGGACTTCACAAATTCAAATTTTTTTGTGGTGTCAAGGATTCTACTTCCTCTTCTTCATTGAATTTCCCATGCTCTGAAGCATTAGTTATGAAAATAGAAGTTTCTTCTACAATTGGATTATACGAAACTTCCTGTAAATGTTCATAAACTTCTTTTTCACTGCCATACTTACCATTGTATATCAACAATGTTGTTCCACCTTCTATAACGGATGGCTGTGTGTCCGGTTGTGTATAAACAAGAGCATAGATTGTCTGCGCTGCAGTGTTGTGTGCATTACTGTGATCTTATTACAACGTGGTCCTCTTTTTCTTTTTTCTAGTGTTTAAAAATTTCTGGCATTAAATTTGTACTGAAGCAACTGTGCCGCGTTTTATTATGAGTCACCACTTGTCATCCTTTTAAACTGTTCATATTGTTGTTTTTTAACGGGAACAGAACTCTGGAGGTGAGAGAGCTTTGGCCGACGAATCTGGGCCCTCCGTCACAAATCTTCAATGAAAAATTGCGCATGCTCGGTGCTTCAATTTGCTGCTGAAAGCCTGCAAATCTGCTGCAAATTTATACAGACTCTCTGAAAATTCGGCAGATCCCACGCACCTATAGAATCGTTATGCGATGCATGTGCAGGGAATGCGACTGTCCTGCACTTTTTTTTTATTGAGAGACACGTCTCGAAATGACACTAAAGATATGTACAAATTCGTGCTACACTGCGGCGGAATATTGACTACTGAGTTACGTTGTATGATATTTTAATATATGACATCTCGAGACGGCAATTCTGAACAAATATGGCTATGATAAGTGGTGGGCCATTTACCGATTACTCTATACCCCACTTAGATATATTGCCTATAAAGATGGGAGCTTTCTCGACTGATTCCAGTAACGCCTCCGCTGCTTCGGCAAATGAAGAGGTTTATTCGCTGGCCATTCAAGCACCATCTGCCATAAATAGCACAATAAAAAAGCTTCGGAGTGGCGTATGGCTTGGTAGGTCTCCAGGCACATATACGTAGTTCCACGAAGGGACCTGTTTCTAAGATGAAGTACGCATTTGATTTTATCGATTTGCCTGATATGTGATAATGTTTTTGATGAGCAAGGTGGTTGGATGAGGATCGAGTACTATGACGTCACGGAGAGATGGTGCGGCAACTTCGAAGTGACGTCACAAACAGCATTTTATTTGCAGATGACCAATAAACATCTATGCTACCGGAGTCATAAAATCTACAGGCACGACGCTCTCGCGATGGAACTACGAAAAGGAGGTTGCTGTTCGAGGGGCTTGATTCATTGTTCGACATTGCAAATGAAACCAGCAAACAATTATCCCAAGGAAACTGCTCGTTTCATTGGTTGCATATGACACAGAAACGAGCACCTCGAGTAATTCACATCTTTTCGTAGTCTTTACGTTAAGAACAAGATATGGCTGGTGAACATGGAAGCGGAATGTTTCAAGATCTTCATTAATTCAAATGTCTAACTCGACCTAGCAGGACCCTTGTGGTGTACCTTGTGGGAGTCTTTAACGAAGTGCGTCAAGTTATGTCGTGCTATGCACGAGAAAATACGACAATAGTTATAATGATTGGGCGCTCATTAATAGAAATTCAGGTAATTCTTATTAGCTAAATTAAACAAGACAAAAGCTGGACAACTGAGCAACCCTCGAACACGGAGCATCGCTGGATCCAACGTTCGGAAAAGCGGACTTGTCTTCTTGAAGGTCGTATTTTTGAAGATGTCATAATTGCTTGTCGATACCTTCGATCCAGTAGTGCCACGGGTTCAAGGGTTGTCATCTCCTAATAGCTAAACAGAAGACATGTTAGTGGAAATACATAAAAGGTGGTCTTGCAGTCTGGTTACCCTACATTAACTACGCAGCGGGCTTTGCTATAAAAGTTCCTGAAAACTAAGGGCGTGACCTTTAACTATTAATTGATTACACCTTTCCGAGAGGTTGTGTTTCTAGACGTGACCATGCAGGCTCATTGAGCTCTACTGATTTTTATGGACCAAGTGGACCTAACCACCCGTTCCTAGATGATGTTTTTATTGCGATAGCAATTATATGGACGACCCCGGCTGGTTTTTGCCGTCGGCGTCGCGGTTTGGCCCCTTGATCATGTCCCGTACATGTATAGGTATCTATATATACAGAAAAGCAACAAAGACAGAGTAAGAAAACATTTTTTCGGCACACGAAATTGAACGTGCAGAATAACGTCAAGGTGGGCTAGTTGGTTAGGGGGGGGGGGGGTGTAAACAACAAGAGGGAAGGCAGGGAGGTTAACTAGGCTCATGCCCGGTTTGCTATCCTATGCTGGGGGAACATGAAGGGGACATAAAGATGAGAAAGAGAGAGGAATGAGAAGAGAAAGAGAGAGAGAAAAAAAGAAAAAAGGAGAATTCTCAGTCAATCGGCTGGCGCGTAAACAGCGGTGGCACTACACAAACGTTAAAGGTGGTCGCATAGGCCTGTAGTCCTCAAAAAGCACAAGACAGCTTTGACTGCTTTTTGAGCCGACGAAAGGCGATAACGGTGTACCAGTTGCATCTGCACAGAGAGTGGCCGATCGTCCAATTGTCGCAATGTGTGCGAAAGCTTCTGTCTTTCAGAGGCAAATCGAGGGCAATGGCATATCAGATGGTTGATGTCTTCTTTGGTGCAGCAGACGTCGCATTCCGCATTGTCGGTCAATCCGATGAGGGTTCTATATGCTTTTGTGAAGGCAACCCCCAACCAAAGGCGACAAAGAAGTGAAGCTTCACGTCCGGATGGAGGTCAAAGTTCCAGTCGAGGGTTTATTTGGTATAGTCTCGTATGTCTTATGCTTGGGGTGTTCCACTCCTGCAGACTCAGACTACGTGCCAGGTGACGAAGTTACTTTGCAGCGTCAGTCCTTGACAAAGGAATCGGAAGGATGTGTTCTTCTTGGTGCGATGTGCGAGCCGCGTTGTCTGCGGAATCATTGCCACTGATCCCACAATGGCCAGGAAGCCACTGAAACTTGACCTCGTGGCCTGTTTCTGTGACGTGGTGAACGAGCTTGACAACTTCGTAAGTTAATTGTTCATGGCAACCTCGTCGAAGGACTGACTGCATGCTCTGTAGGGCTGGTTTTGAGTCGGAAAACACAGCCCATTTACTTGGTCTTTGGGATTTGATGTACTCTATGGCACCACGCAAAGCCGCAAGTTCTGCCGCTGTGGACGTAGTGACATGTGACAGTTTGATTCGCAGAGTGATTCCTCTAGCTGGAATTACCACCGCACCACCAGAACCAGACGCTGTGGTTGAACCATCGGTGTATATGTGCACGTGGTTGTTGTACATTTCGTGCAGATGGCTCAAGCTCAATTGTTTTAGGGCTGATGAAGGCAAATTCAATTTTTTCTGTATTCCTGGAATTGAAACACGTACTAGTGGAAGTGTCAGGCACCACGGAGGATACACTAGTTTCTCAGCAGGCGTAAAATCTGATGTAAACGACGCACGATGAGCACAAACAATTGCACTAAATTTCGTGCGGGGCCTCTCAGTAGCGAGGGTTGCCAAGTGGTGGGAAGGATTCCTAGCATGTTGCCTGAGGTACGTACGCATCGTTTCAATTGTGATGTGCGTCATGATCGAGCAGTCTTGTGCAATGGCAATTGTTTCAGCTGTCGATGCGCAGCGGGGTAAACCAAGGCATATGCTAAGCGCTTGGGCTTGAATATTTCGGATTGTGCGCAGGTTCGATTTGCACGTGTTAGATATAACAGGTAGGCTATATCGCAGGAATCCAGTAAATAATACCTTGTACAGCTGTAACATTCAGACATTCCCCAACTTTTCCCAGCAAGAAACCTGAATGAGTGACAAATGGCAGTCAGCCGCTTTTTCACGTAGTTTACGTGGGGTGTCCAAGACAGGTTTCGGTCGATTACGACTCCCAAGAACCTATGACTCCGACTGCATGACACCAACTGCCCGTTAATTGATATGCCGTAAGCGGACAATGGTTTTCTGGTGAAGGCCACGACTGCACACTTCTCACTTGTGATTTCAAGCCCTTGTTTGCGTAAGTGGTACGATGTCACTGATGCTGCCTTCTGAAGTCGAGCGCGAAGTTGAAGTCGAGTCACACCTGATGTCCACACACAGATGTCATCAGCATAAATGGAAAGTCGTACACTGCTTGGTTGCTTGCCAACTAGTTCAATGAGTGTTAGGTTGAACAGCGTCGGGCTTAGCACTCCGCCTTGCGGGACTCCTCGGCTGCAGTAATACTCGGGGGTCGGGCCATTCTCTGTCTGCACGTGAAATGATCTATTCTGTAGGTAGCTCTGAACCCACGTATATATCCTGCCACCGAGTCCCACTCCTTCTAGTGCACTGAGAATGGCTTCGTGGGTGACATTATCGTAGGCCCCTTTAACGTCAAGAAACAGAGCAGCAGATAACCGTTTGCAGGCCTTCTGGTGTTCTACATATGTCACCAAGTCAACTACATTGTCAATTGACGAGCGGCCTCGTCTGAACCCGGACATGACATCTGGATATATTTCGTAGAACTCTAAGTACCATTCCAGACGCGTTAAAATCATCCTTTCCATAACTTTTCCCACACTGATCGCGAGGGCAATCGGGCGGTATGAGGAAATGTTCAAGGGTGACTTGCCGGTTTTGAGAAGTGGAATCAGGCGACTTGACTTTCATTCCTGTGGAACCATGCCAGTTTGCCAGGAGTCGTTGTACAGCTGCAAGAGTGCCTGCCCCACTTGATCTCCTAGGTGACACAGAGCGCGGTAAGTGATGCCGTCAGGTCCCGGCGCTGAAAAACGTCTACACAAAGCAAGCGCAGCCTTTAGTTCGTCCATTGAAAACGAAATGTCCATTCGGGGATCACCTGAAGATACAGAAAAGTCGGGCGTATTTGTCCCAGTTGAATTTGAGCCGCAGGCAATCCTTCGACAGAAGGAATCTGCGACATCAATCTCTTCGCAGCGTAAGTGAAGTGCCAGAGATTTTAATGGGTAGCGCTGAGTAATGGTTGTACGAAGACCCCGGACAGTTCTCCAGAATAGTGACAGCGGCTTTCTGGGATCCAAAGACTCGCAAAAAGATACCCATCTTTGCTTGTCCAGCTTGTCCATGGGACGCTGTATTTTCTTTTGTGTGCGTCTGGCCACTCTCAGATCATCAAGTGACCTCGTGCGTCTATAACGTTGTTCTGCACGACGACGAATCGCTCGGAGTTTCTCGAGATCAATGTCCATATCAGTGCCAGATGAGCTCACCGGAAGCGAACGCGTCGTTGACTGTAGGGCACTATTTATTGCGTCCTCTAGGTTGAAAGGTGAGGCGCCAACATAGTCTTCCATGATTAACTTGTATTTTTGCCAATCGGTGCACTGGACGGCTCTGGAGGACTTGAGACTTGGAAAGCCGTCAATCTTCAGGTATGTTGGGATGTGGTCACTACCCCTTGTTTCCAAATCCGAAAACCAGTGCACTGTGCGTGTGAACGAGCGTAAGACGAAAGTGAGGTCCAGGCAACTGCTATAGGCCGATCCGCGCAGATAAGTAGGGCTGCCGTCATTCACGAGGATAAGTTCACATTCAGAAGCGAAAGACACTAACTGTCTGCCTCTAGTGTTTACCCTGGAGCTTCCCCATAAGTAGTGGTGGGCATTGAAGTCACCAGTTATCACCCATGGCTGGAGAGTCGAATTCAAAATTCCGCGCAAGCGCTCTCGGTCTAGAGGACTTGATGGATGTAAGTAGGCTCCGATGATGGTGAATGTGGTCTTCTTGTTTTTTACTGTTAGGCAAACGTACTGGTTTTCTTTGTCAGGTGGTACAGGGTGATTAACATAAATTAAGTCGCGGCGTATGAACACAACGACCTTGCTGCGCTCTCCGTGGGTAGAAAACATAAAGCACTCATATCCAGACAGTCTCATCTGGGCTGACAGGTTCGGTTCACAAATAACAATTATGGAGAACAGGTTCGTGAATACATATTGCCGGAACTCGGACATACGCGCCCTAAGTCCTCTGGCATTCTACTGAAGGACAGATGCGTTCTTGACCTCCTCGCGAAAGGATAACATGTCGCGGGCCATCGTTTTACCTTAGAGCTGCAAGCACCGGACTCAAAGGGTCCAGCACTTGGACACTTTGAGCTCTGCGCTGATGGGGTGTTCATGTTGCTTAGAAGCATGCGCATTGCGCTCATAAGGTTCTGCAACATGTTGATGACCTGGCGATCCTCAGTTGTCTTTTCATCACTGGTTCGTGATGGCATCGAGGTTGGCGGGAATCGATGCACCTCTGAAACAGGCTAAGTTCGTGGAAGTGATGGCCACTCTTCACGAGGTGGGAGTCTTGACCCTGATTCTGTTTTCTGTGTATCCGTCTTCGCAGAGCTTGACGATGGGGGGCCAGTTCTTCTTGCTTGAGATGACGGGTCTCTATCGGCAGATGTCACGTTGCGTGATGATCTTCTGTGGTGACGCCGACGTCGCCTGACAGTAGCAGCGGCTTCCCTGTGCGTTGAATTGTCACGCACCATGCGTTTCAGCACCGCGCGTTCATTTCTCACTCGCGGGAAATCTTTAGACGACACTTTATGAGCGCCGTGGCAATTGGTGCATTTGAACGCAGTTGCGTGGCAGGTGTCTTCTGAATGAGGTTCGGCACACCGCGGGCACACGACATTGCTGGTACATACTCCTTTGACATGTCCCATCTTGAAGCATCTGAAGCATTGTAGGGGCTTCGATATGTATGGACGGACCTGATGGCGAACGTGGCCAACTTTGACGTGTGGGGGAAGACTGTCTCCCTCAAAAACAATCTTCAGGCATCGTGACTGACCAAGCCTTGTGATGTGCTTGATGAGGATGTCATCTGTAGTTGGCTTTATCAAGATTGGGAAATCGTCAGCGGGAATGGAAATGTCCACGTCATAAATGACGCCAACACTGCCCTTACAGTCAGTGGGGATCACTCATTTAACTGTGACTCTGTCGATTTCCGAGATGTTCTGTAGGCTTTGCAGCGCACTACGGTGTAGAACATCAACTACCAGAATATTCTTCCGTGAGTTGATCCTGACGTCTTTAATTTCATTTGGAGCGAGTCCTTCGAGGTATGCAGAGAGGACTTGCCTGTTAAGCCGCCGTAGGTTGGCTGAAGGGTCCACAGCCATGAAGAGTATAGTGTGTGGCCAACGCTGCGCGGTAGCCTGCACGGTGGATATACTCGTCGTCGACGATGTTCGTAGCAGTCTTCTTTTTGCATTGCTGCTCATGACGACTGTGTAGTCGTCGTCCGATGACTCGAAACCGTCGGAATAGAGCTCCGTTGCCTCGCTGTCTGTGCCACTTGAGGTGGTCCCACGTTTTCTATCCGCTGCCAGACGTAGCGGTCGTCCACCTCGAAAATCCTGAGACGCTTCTTCATCCATTCTCGCAAGGAGGGAGCAGTAGCTCCCATAATTTGCGGTAAAACAAATAGAAAATTTGAGACAAGGGTACAAGCGTTCTATGAAATAGACACTTCTTCGTCGTCGTCCAGTTGGTTAGGGTTCATAATAAATTGTATGGGGCAGCGTTAGGGCAAATACACGAACGAGAAAAAAGACAAGTGCTCACAACTTAAATTTTATTGGAAAAACGTCTCCTATATACCCAGCATAATCGAAGTCATTGTCATCAAAGGTGCCAAGTGAACAACGTCAGGGCTGTTTTTATGTGGGACAAAGTGGAAGGTTGCATCCATATAAAACTGCAAGAACACTTACGCTTGCTCTTCTCCACGAATCCTACTACTTATCACCTAGCCAGCCATAGCCACTCATGTGGATGTGACCCACATTTTAATGACACGATCGTTCTTTCACGTCTTCATAATAAAAAGACAAGAGAAATAATGGAAGCTTTTCACTTCAACTGATCAAAAGAGAAATGCATTAGTCAAGCATTCATGGCCCATTCATCTAAAGAAACAGATTATCTCTTGCAAACGTGCGTATCATAGTGCCACTTCGTGTTGCTTTTATCTGTTGTATGCCTTCACGCTGTCTATGTTTTACACGAGGCTAATTTCGATATGATATCGTCCTGGCGTTGTTCACGTGGCACCTTTGATGATAATGACTTGGATGATGCTGGGTATATAGGCGGAATTTTTCCAATAACATTTTAGTTGTGAGTTCAGCACTTGTCGTGTTTCTATCTCGCTCGTGTATTCGTCCTAACGCTGCCCCATACAGTTCATCGAACATGTGACCTCTTGCTTCGGAGCGCGTGTGGTTAGCCACTGAGCCACGAAAACGCGCGTTTGTCGGCGTTCAAACGGCAAGCTATTAATAAACCTCACTTACCGCTGATGTCGTCGTGTTTTCAGCATTACCAGAGAGAAGGCGCAAAGTACAGCGTGGCGCCCCGCTCGTCGCGACGCGCGCTGATGAGCTCATCTCCCACGCGTACTTTGCCTCGCGAGGGGGTGGGGTAGACGCTCGCCAGTGTACGCGCTTATCTCGCGGCGGGGATTGGATTGGATAAACTTTTATTTGGTCCTCCAAAACACAGATCACTGTGCTGCGGGCAGCTCCCACGTGGGGACTGAGATGCCAAGCTCCTCAGCCGCCTCGCGGGCTTGGTGGACAGCCCAGAGCTGATCTGCCAAGGATGAGCTGCGGATTGCCGCCTCCCATCTGGCAGAGGTGATGTTCGATATATGAGCGAATTTGGTGCACTGCCAGAGCATGTGTTCTAATGAAGCTATTTCCCCACAATGTGGACAAAGATTACTTGGGTATAGGTCAGGGTACATGATGTGTAACATTTTCAAAGTAGGGTACATCCGCATTTGCAAAAGCCTTAATGTAAGTGCTTGGGGCCAGGTTAGATTTTTGTGAGGTGGAGGGAAAATCCTTCTAGACAGGTAGAAATGTTTAGTGAGCTCGTTATATGTTGTAAGAATTTCTCGGTTATCCCCTTCACCGGTAGAACGCATCCCCGGGGAGGCGCGGTTGGAGAGTTCTCGCGCCGCCTCGTGTGCTGCTTCATTGATATTGGGAGGGGAATCGTTGATTTGCCCAAGGTGAGCTTGGAACCAACTCAGAAAATGATGCGTTATGTTCTTGCCTTGCAGTATTCTCAGCGTTTGTTCAGAGACCGTCCCCTTGGCGAACGCCCGTAGTGCTGCCATGGAATCACTGTAGACGACTTCAATGTTATCCATCTTGAGTGCTAAGGCGATGGCCACCTGTTCCGCAATGATTGTCGTGGCGGGGAGCATTGTACGTACTATCGGCATCAAATGAAACGCCAACAGCGGAGTGCGTGGCACAAGCCTTATCAATGGCATAGTGCGCACCGTCCAACAGTAGTCAATGGCACAGACAGGCTCGCACATACGGTGCGGCAGCGCTGCACGATCCCTTCATAGTGCAATATTTCTGCTTGTGTTCCAGGTATGGAATTTGAAAAGAGCAAATTTTAAAAATACAGATTAAACTACTGCAACCGAAGGCGAGTATTGTAGCACGGTTTGTCATCACGGAGTCAATCGTCACAAAATGCCTGCGAAATTCTATTTATAGTAAACAAAGGTGAGTTCCAAATGCTGGCAATTTCACGCTGTTTCACTTCGTGCTAGTAAAGCGAAACAATTTGCGCGCGCTCTTCTGAAGAAACACTCGACATTTGCAGTTGAAATGAAGCCCCTTCGGGTCGTTCTCTGGGTGTAGGTGAAGCAGCGTTGGTGAGCGGGATACAACAGTCGTTTGAAAATCAACCACAAACCGATTATATATATCTCTTTTTTGTTTTGTCGTGCCAGGACACCGATTGTACTGTGACGCTGAAGTAAAAGCAAGGAATTGCGAGTGATACGATCACAAGCGCTTGGCACGCCCACGATTTCCACCATTGTCACTGTACGAGAACTAGAGCAGAAACGGAGATAACGCACTCTAGGTGGATCGCGCAGTGCTGCCAAACCGGATGCCTGTCAATGGTGATGACTAGACGGCCAACACTATACTGTTTCTAATGCTTAAAACACGCGCTCCGCTGTTCGGGTTTCATTTGACGCCGATCATGTACGCCTTGGGCTTTCGCCGGAACGATTGCGTTGTGGTGACCAAGCGCGCAAAGGTCACTTCGCTCGCTGCACGCTCCCCGTTAGCGCAAAGGGCACACTTTTCAGACACGGTGAAGTAACAACAATGACACTTGTTCACGTTCATCTGTACCTGTGAGTACGTTTCGTGCGTCCTTTGTGCGTGAGTGGCGCGCTGCACGTTTCGAGCTACTTGCCATTCTTCGCATGACATTCCAATTTGTTACTATATTGCACTCATTGCTTCGCCGTTGTGGTGAAAGTGTGACTTTTTTGTGTGTTTACGTGTGCTTGTTTAAGTCTTAGTCAGTATTTCTCTTTACTTCCCTGTGTTCTTTCCTCTTTCTCTCCTCATATCTTTCTTTCCCCCATCTTTTCCCTCTTCCCGAAAGAGTAAGCAGGTGTCGGGCCCCACTCCCCTAAAGGGCAGTTGCCAGCTTGCTCTCTTCCTCTTTTCTCTCTATTCTTCTCTATCTGGTAGGTTAATGAAATCAAATCAAATAAATAAGTAAACTACCATCCATAGTTTGCTACCTCGTCATCGTTGTTCTTGCGCAGTGTGTTCATCCACAAGAACAGAAGAGAAAGCAAGACATGAGTATAGGCTTGGGTACACTGAGCAGAACCGTACGTACCGACCGCTTTCGATAGCGTTCGTTTCTCACCGTCCACGTAATGCGTGAATCGTGTCCGGTCGTATACGGAGTCCGGTATTCCTGCAGCGAAGTTTACCTCGGGTTCGCGGTGGATCGGTGTTCGCGCGGCTGCTGCTGGGCGTCGCGAAACGAGCTCGTCGTGTCAAGCAGGCGACCGTGAACTGCTTGCAGCATTTGACGAATGCCCTGCCGTGCACGGCCTCATCACCGAAGGCTTACGTGGATCCGTGCAAACCTCAGCGTGATGTTTTCGACATGACCGCCTCGTGTTTTCGTGGTAAGCGTCCTTGAATTTCTCTAAATGAGTGGCCGCGCACTGCGGGACCTTTAGATTGAGCGAAATGTGAGCCCTCCCGGTATCCGCTCTTGCAACGTCCGGAGGTATGTTAGGCGCAGTGTCTAGACGAGCAAAGTATATATACGCGCCTTTTTCGCATTCCCAACTTCGCACTTGGGTGGGGACACCGTAACTTTCGGTGTCCCCACCGAAACTTACGGTGGGGACACCGAAAGGTGACGAGAGGCAAAGGTGACTTTTGCCTCTCGTTCTTCGTGTGATAAAATGATGCGGTTGTTCACGAATGTGGTGGCAGCCATATTCAATGTTCCGAAATTTCCTACATATCCCACGTACCGATTAGATAGGGTGTACGGTACACACATACCACATGCATATCTATACGTATGTGCTGCATCGTCAAATTGTGGGGCATCGGCGTTGTTTTATTTTGGCTACCATTGTTTGGCCACCAAGAAAGCGTTGACAGATGGTTTTCTAAATTCACTGGTAAAAAAAGAACAAAGAACACAGAAAATGGAGAGACGGTGAAGAAGGCGACAACACTAGAGGCTTCCTGCGTCACTAACTTGCCCATTGATGCAGGCACGCTTGTCAACCTCTGTGTATTGCTCGAACTTGTATAACTTCTAGCTATGCAGCAGTTGTATTGGTGAGGTTACTGAACGAAGGGCAATGAGAAAGTTGTGAAGATTGCCCCGCCGCAGTGGTTTATACTCGGCTGCTGACCCGTAGGTCGCGGGCTCGAATCCCGGCTGCGGTGGCTGCATTTCCGATGGAGGCGGAAATGTTGTAGGCCTGTGTGCTCAGATCTGTGTCCACGTTAAAGAATCCCAGGTTGTCGAACTTTCCGGAGCCCTCCACTACGGCGTCTCTCATAAATATGGTGGCTTTGGGACGTTAAACCCAACATATCGATCAATCAAAGTTCTGAAAATTGTCACAAGAACTGCTTTTGAATAACTGTAACCTCTCCGAAGAAATACAAGTTAAGAGACAGATTTCACACTTCGAGGCTAGCACTCATGACCAATTGTTGCGCTATTGTATGCAAGGATTTTACAGCATCATATTGCTGCGCTTAATAGGAAAGCAAATCGCGGATAATGCCACCCACTCTCCTTTCTGTGTTTTATGAGACCGCTGTATTACACGTGTAGGTAATTCCTTGCGCTATCCGCGCCAGAATGCCTGAAAGCATTGTAGAAATATAACTAATCTCTTCGACCTGAGAGCGTGAACAGTCGAGTTTATTATTCCGGAACAAACTCGGCTATCAGTGATAACGCTCGTACGTTCGTCGCCGCGTGTATAAATCCCGACGCGTGTTGCTGCGGATCAGATTATCGACGGTCGACGCAGTGTTCACCCTTATCAGTGTACTGAGTGCACTGATTGCCGTAGCTTGAGTTTCCATTTCCCGGCCACAAGTTCGGCCAAATAAAGAGTTTCATTTTGGAACCGTCGTCTCTGCCTTCGCCATCAATGGCATGACCACGAGGCAATGATCACTTGTGACCGGAAAAAAATCCCACATATCCACAAAGTGAATGATGATAAGTGGGTGAAGCGCCGGGGGATCATTCGGGTAAGGGTGAAACCTCCCCCCCCCCCCTCGTACACTGCCCACATGCAAATGAGTGACAGCACGTGTGTACAGTATACATGGTGTCACACATGCTTTGAGCCAAGAATTTAAAAATAAAAGACACGTCAGTGGCGAGTTGAACCAAACGCGTACTATTCGCACTAGCCCGTAGGTACTCAGGCTATTTTTTTTATTTCTACCTATACCATTTATATATTAATTGCCTATTTTTAATTACGGGCTGGAAACCTAAAATATGAACACTGAGATATAGAGCGCTTTCAGAAACCACCGACAAAATTGTTTTCTGTATGATACGTCTAGCGCTGTTATTTTTTCCGCGTTGTAACAAAAAACCTATGTCAGCACTATAGCAGTGCGCTCGCGGTCCATCACTCGGCTTCTTTTCACGTTTTGCGGGCTTTCTTTACAATGTGGAAAAAATAACAGCGCGAGACGTATCGTACAGGAAACAAGTTAGTTGGTGGTTTCTGAAAGTGCTCTCCATCTCAGTGTTCATATTTTGGGTTTCCATCCCATAATTTAAAAAATAGGTAATTAGGAAATAATACTATTAGTATGAGGAGAAATAAAACATAGCCTGAGTACGTACAGGCCAGTGCGAGTAGTAAGTGTTTGGTTCGATTCGCCTCTTAAGTGCCTTTCACTTTCAAATTCGTGGCTCAAGTTATGTGGGACACCCTGTATATAATGTTGTTTTATTGGTCGTATCTGGTATTGACTTGCAGACTTAGTCTTACACGTGGAGCAAACGTAGAGCTTACGGATGTGACGATCACTCCCTGTGATCGTCATCATCGGCAAACTCGCTTTAAGCAATTGCGTTGGTCCGGGACTATCCGTTTTGAATGTTGGAGGTTTTCGTCAAATTGTTGTCAGACCGCAAGCGATCGCATACCTTACCGCTGTGCCCGAAACTCCGGTCAAGGAAATCGCGCTTGAACCACGAGCATCAGCGCCACCAACCTCAGGCAGCGAACGCTTTTTCTTCTATTGTAAATGAAAAAAAAAAGGTACAAAAAAAGGGACGCTACTTATGAAAGGCCCGATTCTACCAACAATACCTGTTCATCCACGTTTGCAAATATGGAGGTTGCCTAGCTCGGGAAATCGTAGTTACTGTATATGCTACCTGTAGGTAGCGTACCTGTGGGTAGCCTACCTAAAGGTAGCATATAGAGAAAGCGGCTTATAGCTTCACTCGCACGCCTCGTGTATACTGTCTACTGAGAGGGTCGAAAGTTTGTACATTGTTAATGCAGGAAAACACACACACACACACACACACACACACACAGTGCTGTCTAGAAAGGTTGTCGCCGATTATATATATATATATATATATATATATATATATATATATATATATATATATATATATATAAGGGAAGAAGTGTATACCTAAGGACTCGTTCTTCCGTGTTTTTACACAATATTAATGAGATCTAACAGACAGTAATGCCAAGGAAAGCATAGGGCAAGATATTAGAGCAAATTGTAATGTAAATATGAAGAAAAGTGGGTGAAAAGACAACTTGCCGTGGGCAGGATCCGAACCTGTGACCTTCGAATGACGCGTTCGATGCTCTACCACTGAGCTACTACGACAGCTATCCCCCGAGCCACTTTATGGGGTTTGTATGTGAATTAAATGCGGGAGTGTCAGTCAGCAGCGCCACCAGTAGCCATGGCGGCGAGTGTGGCACACTCTTTTGAGCCTGTTTGGCGTCACGTAGCACGTGAACTTGTTACGAGTGGGCAGCTGACCAATAGTCCCTCGTATACAACCTCAAAGCACTAAGTCCGCCAGTACGAGACCCTCGTTAATGAATAAGGAAAGAAGTGTATTCCTAAGGGCTCGTTTTCCCTTGTTTTTACACAATATTAATGAGATCTGACAGACAATAATGCCAAGGAAAGTATAGGGGAAGATATTAGACCAAATTGTAATGTAAATATGAAGAAAAGTGGGTGAAGAGTGGGTATATATATAGTAGCGATGTATATATATATATATATATATATATATATATATATATATATATATATATATATATATATATATATATATATATATACAATAATTCTAAGGAAATTATAGGGTAAGTTATTAGACAAAATTGTAATGAAAATGTGAAGAAAAGGGTGAAAAAGGTAATTTGCGAAACCAAACCTGCGACTTTCGAATAACACGAATACAACGGAGCTACCAGGAAGGCTATCCCCCCCCCCCCCCCAGCTACATTATTGGGTATATATGTAAGTTTGAACGTCGGAGTGTCAGTCAGCGCCACCAATCACCATTGCGGCGAGTGCGGCACACTCTTGATGAGCCTGTTTAGCGTCACGTAGCATGTGAAGCTGACCAATAGTCCCTCGTATACAACCTAACGGCACCAAATCTGGCTGCACGAGACCGTCGTTGATGAATAGAGAAAGGTGTATACCTAAGGGCTCGTTTTTCCGTGTTTTACACAATATTAATGAGATCTAACAGACAACAATGCCGAGGAAACTATAGAAAAAAGTTATTAGACCAAATTGTAATGAAAATGGGAAGTAAGAAAAATAGATGAGAAGATAACTTGCTGTGGGCAGGAACCGGCAGGCTTGGGCAGGAATCAAATCCTGATCTCGGCAAGTTATCTTTTCATCCACTTTTCTTCCTTCACATTTTCATTACAATCTTGTCTTAATAACTTCCCCTATTTTTCCTTGCATTATTATTGTCTGTTAGATCTCATTAATATTGTGTCAAAACATGGAAAGAACCCTTAAGTATACAGTTCCTTCCGTTATATGTATATATATATATATATATATATATATATATATATATATATATATATAATATATATATATATATATATATATATATATATATATATATATATACAACGAACAAACTTCTGCTTGACTTACAGCACAAACTTCTCCAATGTAAACAAAATCCTTAAAAGACATTACAACATTCTGGAACAAAGTTAACGTCTGAAACGCGCATTCCCATCCTGCTCCAGGCGTCGTTTACCGACGACCACGTAACCTCAAAGACACCCTTGTCCACTCCCAAATTAACACATCACCCTTCAATAATTCATGCCGCCCTTGCTTAAAGCCACGATGTCTTGTATGTAAGGCGATGCGAGAAACAGACAAAGCAACCAGCACGCAATCCAAGTTTTCGATTAACATACGAGGAAACCTAACATGCGATTCCTCTAATGTTGTGTACCTACTCGAATGCAACGTGTGTGGTATGCAGTACATCGGACAAACAGAAACACCATTTAGGATTCGCTTCAATAATCACAGAGCCCATGCGAAATCAGCCCCAAGTCTACCTCTATCAAAACATCTCAATCTTCCCGACCATGCATTTCGACAAACTATCAGTAACGCTCTTAGACACGGGATTTAAATCAAATCGAGAACGTGAACAACGAGAGTCATACCTTATCCACCGATTTAACACCCGCGATAGAGGAATAAATGAGAATCCTGGTACACTTGCAGCAATTAAAGCATTAGAAAACAATAACGGCAACAATGAATATAGTAACTGAGTTCACGACACTGCAGCTGCGAAGGGCACTGGACAACCCAAAACAATTCCAAGTGTAAATACTCTTCCTAAGTGCAGCTGTCGTCTGTTTTCTGTTTTATTTTACTACCCAATCAATTGTGCCATGCACGACATGCCCAACAGCAACCCTGTGCTGAGCCGGGAGGCCCCCACTACACGCGTAATTTAGAAGCGGGCAAGGAATTCGCATTGCACCCGCTTGCACAGCCTACCGCAATACGGGACACCCCTATTTTTACGACGAAATGTTGACAGGGCGCGGAGTAGTTAAAGGCTTAGAACTTCCTAAAATGCTCGCTTACCAGCCTCTGCCACAATACGCGGCACCCCTCCTTCTACGACGAATTGTTTACGGGACCCCGAGTAGTTAAAGGCTTAGGACTTCCTGAAAAGATCTTTTTTTGCCCCACACCGAACCGCCAGTGCCAGGAGGGGCCGTCTGATCGGGAGGAATGTGTTAGTGAACGGAAACATACACAGACCGCTGACATCAGAGAGGTGAAGGGGAGAGGGGGAGAGAGATGAAGGGGGAAGTAAAGGGAAGAGTGGAAGGGGGCACCCGAGGGGCGTCCACCGTATATAATTTTTCTCTTCTTCTCTTTTTTCTTCCTTTTCTTTTCTTTTTCTGTTTCTTTTTCCTTTTTTCTTTTGTTTCTGTCTTTTTTCCTCTTTCCTTGCCCTCTGATTTGAGATTGTATAAAGCTGAGCACCAACAAACTGTATCTTTAATCCTGATGAAGGCCAGACTCTAGGCCGAAACGTCGAAATAAACCACGTTGTGACCGCTCACGGAGGATCTACTGGACTATATATATATATATATATATATATATATATATATATATATATATATATATATATATATATATATATATATATATATATATATATATATATATATATATATATATTCATCCACTTTTCTTTCTTCTTTCTTCTTATTTACATTCCAGTGGTTCTAAGAACTTCCCCTGTACGTTCCTTGGCATTACTGTCTGTTATATCTCATTAATGTTGTGTTAAAACACGGAAATACAAGCCCTTAGGTATACACTTCTCTCCCTTATTATATATATATATATATATATATATATATATTATATATATATATATATATATATATATATATATATATATATATATATATATATATAGAGAGAGAGAGAGAGAGAGAGAGAGAGAGAGAGAGAGAGAGATAGGGGTTGAAGGGGTGCTTGCTAGCGGCGTCATCGTGGTCATGATGAAAAAATAACGAAAAATATATGTACACGCTCGTGAAAATTCTTGTACCACCATTTGGAGAACTATATATACAGTTTACTTAATTTAATAGGGCCGCGACTGTCATACTGCGCTTCACGTGTACGTATGTACAATCGCTCAGTGAGAAGAAGGCGTCTATAACTATGCACATGAAGTAAAGGCAAGGCGGAGTGTGCCAGTAATTAGCCAGGTTTGAACTGCAAGAAGACACGTGCCAGCAATTGAGCAGTTTCGAATGCAAAACGCAAGTCCAGAAGCAGAAGATGCTGCATCAATTTAGAAGCAGCGCAACGACATTTGTCGCCGTCTGCGAGTGAACCCGTAGAGTGCAGAAAACAATAAATCGAGAATTTTAATGAGAAGAGGAAGCGTCTGTCGTCTAGTTTCTTGATTGTCCTGTAAGCGCTCTGCGAGACTTCTACGCCTCTCTCTTGCCACGTTCTGCTCCATTCCATTCTCTCCGTCCTTCTTTTTTTTTTCCCTGCAAACAATGTCCCACGCAAATATTACGCAAAACCAGAAAATTCATCAGAAAATTGTTCCTTTCACAGCGCAACTCCTATACGCAACTGCGGCAGAAGTGGGCCCTAGAGCAAACAACTGCGTCGTGGTACTACCCAGCATGTGCGAAGCGCCTGTGAACGACGCGCACGGGCTACGGGCTTCTGCGTTTGATGCACGCGATGCTTCCACATTTGAGCTCTTTTGCGTTGCAGTATCCTCATGCATGCGCCGCCCATGCACGAAGACGAGAGAGGGGTTCGTCTCACTGCCAGAGTATCGTGGTGCCCCCTGAGATGAAGGGCTGCGCGTTTGCCCAATAGACCTAGCATTTAATTAACGCCATTAACGAGCCGTACCCACCCCCATGTTGACTGTGTCTGCGCCCTTTTATTTGTTTCCAACCACTTTTTTTCTCCCCTGTTTTCCTTTCTTTGTCCTTCGCAGCAGCACTCACACTTACACTATACCGTTTCGGAAACGCAACACTCAGCCGGCGGGGGGGGGGGGGGGGACAAATGTTTCGTTCGACGCCTGCGAAAGACTGCCCCGTTGTTGGTAACGCTACGACCCAGCCCCTCTCACAGTCAGCTCGTTCAACTACCAGCAGCACTGACGGTTCTTTCGCTTTCCTGTCCGTTCCCTAAAGCACGTCTTCCCGTGGGACGGGATGACAACCCCCGCCTCCCCTGCGACCGCTTTCCCATGCCTGGTACAACCCGTATAGTGTTGTTGCCACTGCTACTGGATCCTTTTGATGTAATATGCATGACATTTAGCGTCGAAACGAGGCGTGCCGGCGTTCCTTTCCTCTCGTCTTCGCCTCGCGATCATTTTCAAACGCAAGTCTCGCCAGTCTTCTCCCCTCTGTCGTGTCAACACTCCCACTCGACCGGTCGAGTCCTCTCCTGGTCCCCACAGGGCTAAACATTCGCAACTTTTTGCCCTGGACGTGCGGGTGTGATCCCGTGAAGGTATGCTTTCACTTTTGTTGTTCTGAACGAGTTAGTGTGTGCACGTCAGCATGGTCAGCATTGCTCGAAAGCCCCCGCACGAACACGAGAGGGGACATGACCGCTGAAAACACTGAGGTGAGAACCCTGAGTCGAATCCCTGAGGCTAAAGTAAATAAATAAATGAAACCGTAGAGGCCGAAAAAGAGATACAGAGAAAGATACGTTCTTTCAAGATTATCGGGGACGTTTGGCTGGTGGTATGTCTAGCATGGTACTATAGAAGAGTGAGATTAATAATGAAGAGATAGACACAGTGGGTGACATAAAGTGTTTGGTGTGAAACAGCACGCTGCTGTGCCTGCGCCTCTTACGACGTGCACATGAAATCTTGAATTCTTACATTATTTGCCTATTGAACGCGTAGAATATTGGAAGACGTAAACTGAGGTCTCAGATTCAGTGTCTGAGACAGCGTCAACGTAAAATATATATATTTTTAACACCATAAGATGTTCCTTCAATCGACATTGGAAAAGCAGAACGTCTGGGGTTGTGAAGTGGGATATGTCTTTTGAACAAGAAGCGAAGGGACGCCCTGCAGATGATTCACTAATTTTATTATTATTTGATTATTTCTGATTGCGTGTGACACGTTGCATGCGATGATTTAGCCTATATAGCACACGAAAAGGGGTTGCGAGTATCCACATAATCCGCTAAAACGTGTGAAAGTTGGCATTGCCTCATTTAGACAGTGCTTGTGGGGAAGCCTTTGTTTCTCTCAATGCCTTCGTTTCAAAAGTGTAAATACTAATGGCATTATGACCCGCACGCACGCCCGTACGCCCGTTCTAGAGGAGCTGAGGCACCCTGATTAAGCCACAAGCGCTTATTGTTGAGTGCCTTATCGCCGTCACCACCTTTGTGTGGTGCTTGTGGGCTTTCGACTCCAGTCCCTCGAACGGGATGCTCATGTACACCTGCACGTTTATCTGAATGAATAACCATTTCACAAATGCTTACCTTAATTTACCCTTGGTATATTTAATAGCAGTCTTTAAGTTCAATGTATCTCGCCCTTATTTACGCTAAGATGTCATAGTTCAATTTGTATGTGCGCAGAGCGTTGAGTCGACATACCCAGCCCAACAAGAGCATCATCACCTAGGAAACTCTCCAAGTGCTCGAAAGAGCAAGTTACCGGTGATGTAGGGAAAAATGGTTGTGTTGATTGCGAAGATTCTTTGTGTGGCACCACTTTATTTTGTTTTCCTGAAGTTATTGATTCAGCTGTGCTCGCCGCAGTGCTTGTCGCTTTCACGCAGCATCGTAGCTTACGATCACGAACTGGGTTGTTGTTACTCAATACAAAGGCGTGCAACTTTGTTGTTTCGTATTATTAATATCCTCTCGCAGGTTTAGAAACACACACTTGTAAATTTTGTTGATACACAAAGAAAACTTGGCACGTACGTTATGAGTATTTTATTGTCCTTTTCTTTTGCACCACACGATCACGTCGTCGTCTCCCCTCACCCCACAGTGATTGGTGAACCACACGAAGAAAAACTTAAATTAACTGATTAACTAGAGGACGTAACCGAGGAACGTTGCCTAGAGCGCCAGGTTCAATAACGTTTAAATCCTCAGCCATCACCATAAGAGGCTTCTGGCGTGCCAGCGTTTTTAATAGCCTCGTATTTTTTGTTGGTCGGCCTGCCTTAATGCTCATGGTGTAGCGATGTCAGAATAAACTGAGTAAAAAGTAAGACGCGAATGCCAGTAACAGGAGTGGGAATGTTTTTTCTTCTTCTTTTGACTCGTTGCATTATAGTTTAATGTGCTTTCCCATACTGCGGAAAAATTTGAGCACAGCGAACATCATATTAAGAAGATACAGTGTGGGTATACGCTACCCTCGGAGACATCTTGTCCGGACATTAGAGCGAAGGCTACGGACGCCTGCACATTTGTCTTACTACGGAAGTTGCATGACGTTTTGCAGTTGATTTATGTTTTGCTCGCTCGCATTGTTAACGTGTTTAGAAAACGATATTCGCGAAAATGCGAATTCTAGAAACATTTCCATGTATCAGTTTATATTTTAGTGTCGTAATCAGAGTATATTATTCTTAAACATATGAAAACGTGTTTGCGGCTGCACTCGATCCGGTCCACTACGTCATGGACGCCATGTTTACTTTGGATAACAGGTGGGCTGTCATACTGGTGCTGCTCAAGAAATGGAATGAAAAGAAAGGCATTGCCGCAAAGTGAACAATAAGTGTGTTCTAATTGCTACTTTTTGCAACTGTACGAGTCTCTAATGAATAAAGCAGCGTTTATCTTACCAAGTAAAATTTACTAAAGTTCTCCATACCATATATACCAAGTAAAATAAAAAGGCTATCAGTAAACGTAAGGACTATTTTTTTGGCACGGTAGCAAGCCTGCAGTTCGGTTGTGTAGCTGGAGCTTCCACAGTGCTGTCTAAAAAAGTTGTCGCCGATTATATATATATATATATATATATATATATATATATATATATATATATATATATATATATATATATATATATATATATATATATATATATATATATATATATATATATATATATATATTTATATATATATAATAACTAATATAATAACTTCCCCTGTACATTCCTTGGCATTACTGTCTGTTATATCTCATTAATATTGTGTTAAAACACGGTAATACGAGCCCTTAGGTATACACTTCTCTCCCTTATTTCATTGAACGAGGGTCTCGTACTGGCAGACTTGGTGTGTTTAGGTTGTATAAGAGGGACAATTAATCAGCTCCCCGCTCATAATAAGTTCACGTGCTACGTGACGCCAAACATGCGAATAAGAGTGTTGTCACACTCGTTGTTTGGCTTATAGATGGCGCTGACTGTCACTACTACTTCTAAATTCACATATAAGCCCCAAAAAGTGAATGGAGGGACGGCCGCTGTGATAGCTCAGTGGTTAGAGCATCGAACGCGTTATTCGAAGGTCGTAGGTTCGATTCCTGCTCACAGCTGGTAATTTTTTCATCCACTTTTCTTTCTTCTTTCTTCTTATTTACATTCCATTGGTTCTAATAACTTCCCCTGTACATTCCTTGGCATTACTGTCTGTCATATCTCATTAATATTGTGTTAAAACACGGTAATACGAGCCCTTAGGTATACACTTCTCCCCCATATATAAATATATATATATATATATATATATATATATATATATATATATATATATATATATATATATATATATATACATGATGCTTTAAGAAGGCCCTGATGCTTCACATTTTTTCAGTACGCGTTTTTGAGTACGCCGTAGGACATTCTTTCATATCTACGCACTGAGCTCAAGGTTGAGTTCGTTGGACGTAAAGAAATAGCTTCAATGAGATTGATGGAGTGAATACATTTTTTCGAGCTACGAGAAATTGACTTTCAGTGTCGGTGCACGCATACCGCCAAGGGGGTTCGATGCCCCGAGTGGAGCCACACGCGAATGAATAATAAATATTCGCGCTCTTTTTATCAGCATGATGACCTCTAACGGTCTTTCTAATGGCCATCCCTGGAATCGAACTTATTTTAGAGTAGGTAAGAGAAAAGTCACAAAAAAGGGGGGGGGGCATACAAAGGTCAGAATATGACTATCGCAGTGTCTACATTTTTTTACTTTATCTTATTTTTGCCGCGATGGTGTGAAGATAAGATCCGATTATACATTGCATCGCCACCGTGCACGCAAAGCTATGTAACATTTAAGCACCACCACTGAACGGTAGAAACTTATTGCCGCCAGAGCTTTTAACCGAGTGACGTGACTTCTGACGTAACTACTTTACTACACACAATGCTGCACGTACCAAATTTCAGCTACACTGGAAAAGTCTTTTCCTGCGCCTTTCCTGTCACAGATTGCTGCACTGACGACTCAGAAATGCACTTGCACCGGAGCCCGCGCGCGCACATGATCACGCGGGGAGTTGAATACACGGAAAGCACTTCCTTTCAGAGGTATTCACTGAGTTGAAATAGTATAAATAGACGGACGCCGGCATAGCTTTGCCTTCCAAGTCACGGCAGCTCATGCTCCCCCCCCCCCCCCCTTTCACGTACGAAAGCGTGATATTCTCGCCCACACATGTACTCTCAGTTTTTGATTCTTTCCAGCTACAAACGCAGCCCCCTAGGGAACTCGCAAGTCCAGACTCAAGCACTGATCTTGGCGACTCGTGAAACTTCATCCGGCCGTGCTCGAGTTCGCGCAGAGGCCAACTCAAGGGCAGACTATACCGCGGAACAGGCGCGAAGGGCACGCTCCTATCTTTCCCTGCTTGGCTAGTGGGCCTCGCCACTCAGTGACGAAAACCAGGCTCTTCAAACACGCTCGCGGAGTCGCAAGCTTTCGCTCGCTGTCTTCCTCCTCTTCCAGACTTTCTCCCTCTCTCAACTTTTCCCCCGAATTATCGTTATTGTTAGCCTATTTTTGTGCATATGCCGCCCGCGCGGTGCCGCTGCGAAATGCACAAGTGAGCTCGCGCCACCACTGATCTGGTTAAGACTCCGCAGGCATAATTGCTACGTCCCGCAAACGGCTGCGCCAGAGCGCCATGGGTTACCAACACCACCCTCTTCATTCCCAAAGCAGCTGGCACTTCAGCGAAAACAACTTTTCAACTTCGCGTCGAGTTTGTGTGGCCATTCTTCAATGAAGTGTCGACAGTCTAATCTTTGAGATTGGGATATGCTTGGATATGTTGGTAATTCGTGTTCACTTTTTAGCGCACTAAATGAACGAGAGCGGGAAATAACGACGCTGTTTTCTTTTCCGTCGTTGCTCATTTTGTGCGCAGACAAGTTGAAAACGATCCTGATAATTCAACGCTGATATTTTTGCTGACCAATACCACGGGACACCGGTGCGCCTTATCTCGGCTGTCTTGCGTTTGCCAGCTCTGAACGCAGCCAAACTTGCGACTCATGTTTCCTACAAGCACCTTGTCCACCGTGAAACAAGACCACAGCGTTTTTATACATCACGTCATTAAAGTTTTTTTGTAGTTCGAATTTCTGCGAATTAGAGAAAAGCGGCGGCCCAACTTGAGTATAATGAAAAATTAGGCAACAAGGGCACCAAGCGCGTCTATACATTTTGCAATAACTTGTGTTCAACAAAAGCCTTAGAATAGTGATTGTGAATACTGTAAGCACCACGCGAAAAACAAGATGCGAAACTCTCGTAAAATGAATCTGACATTACAGTAAATAAGCGAAACAAAAGTTACATCACGCAGAGAAAATGTGGACAGTAAACTAGCAAATATTATGAATATAAAAACGTGGTAAAGAGGAAATCGGTTAGGGAAGACCAAGTTAGGTGGAGATTTCGAAATAGAGAAATCTCGTGAGCCTCTAATAAAAACCACTACGTACTACAGCTTATGCACTTCAACTGAGAGCTCTTGCTAAGCTCTTGCGTATCTCGCAAATGAACATACGTAGGGTAAGTTAAAAATAAGTAAAGTGGCTGCGAAACGCTTGCTACAGTTCGGAAACATTGCATCAGTATCGCATTTCTTATGGCTTTGACACGTGTGCTCAAACACGCACGCATGCTCGCACGCATAATCGTGCACGCATACTCACGCACGCACACACACACACGCTTCAGTGGACACACTTCAATACACACACGCACACACGCGCACGCACACACGTGCACAGGCACACACACACACACGCATGCACACACACACATACACACATGCTCGCACGCACGCGCGCACACACACATGCTCGCACACACACACGCACACACGCACTCACACACACACACACACATATACACACATGCTCGCACACATGCACACACACACGCACACACACTCACACGCATGCACACATGCACACATGCTCGCACACACACACATGCTCGCACACGCACACGCACATGCTCGCACACACACACACACACGCACGCACACACACACGCACAATTACACACATGCTCGCACACACGCACACATGCACACACACACGCACGCGCACACACACGCACGCACACACACACGCACACATACATACACACATGCTCGCACACACGTACACACACACACGCAAACGCGCACACACACATACACACGTGCTCGCACACACACACCCGCACACACACACACACGTACACACATGCTCGCACACGTGCCCACACACGCACACGCTCGCACACACACACACACACACACACGCACACGCACACATGCTCGCACACACACACGCACGTACACACGCACGCACACACACACACGCACGCACACACACACACGCACGCACACACACACATTCTTGTACGCACACACACACATGCTCGCACACACGCACACACACACGCACACGCTCGCACGCTCGCACACATGCTCGCACGCACACACGCACACACACAGACACACACACGCGCACACACACACACGCACACACACACGCACGCACACACATACACACACACACGCGCGCACACACGCACACACACACACGCACGCACGCACGCACACACACACGCACGCACGCACGCGCGCGCACACACACACGCACACACACACATGCTCGCGCGCACGCACACACACGCACACACACATACACACACACACACACACAGCGTTTAAACGAAAGTTGGTTTTCTTGTAAAGCTAGTTTCTTCTCAAGTTAAACAATAACGTGGCAAAGCCGACGTCACAAATATTTAATCGGCATTTTTTATTCTGAGAGCGTTGTTGAAAGATGAAAAGTTATTGAAAAAGAAAAACAACTATCGGGGTTGCATGACAGGACAGAGTCCGATCATGGGGCAGAGTCCGGGTTCCATGATGGGTTCCATGATGGGGCAGTCCAATGATGGAGCAGAACTGTGGTTCCTTAGGTGTATTTTAATAAACGTGTAAAACGACGCTTGCGATTTCTCCCATTAGAACGTAGCCGCCGTGGGGAGTTGAACTCGTGGATCATACAGAACAACTTAACAGGGCACGAAGAGCCCAAGCAATGGACTTTAGCGGCAAAAGGTGTCGAATGAAACGTTCATTTTTGTTCCGAATGAGATTCTTACAGTCGCCCAAGTCAGAACCTCGCACGACACCTTTTCGTTGCTTTTATTTAAAAGAGCGAAGCTACTAAGGCTTGACCTGAAGCTTCCGCGTCCTGCAGAAAACGCTGACGCCATCACTTATCAATGACTGAATCACAGCTGCACACCGCCTGAGCTCCTTCATACTCGAATGGCGGCGCCTAAAGACGGAAACAATTCGCGCAGCGGCCGTGCCGAGTTTGCCCGGCGGGGCGCGTACCAAGTACGAGAGACGAAAGGTTCGCACTTCTACCGAGAGCACCACAGCCAGGTGGTGCTCTCGTTTGTCAATGGCACTCAACATGCTGGCATGGTCTGCGACAAGCTGCGGTTGGACTCAGTCTATATACTATACTCTCGAGGAAGGACCTAGCATCAGCCCCTGAAGTACGCCAGCTTCACTGTTTCTTAAGCTTTACATGACTAGTGCAAAAATTTTAGTCATGATAAGAACACATAAAACTATATAATAAAAGAAAAAAAAAACATGGCTCATTGTTACCTATTGGAGCTGTGTTTACAAAACTAAAAGTTTCCTAGGGTTAATATACGTTACTTGTATAAAAGGTGTTACTTTTATGCAGATATATATTCATGGAAAAGAATAGTCTAGAGGCTAAGGTACCCGGCTGCTGACCCGCAGGCCGCGGAATCGTAATCCTGGCTGCAGCGGCTGCATTTTCGATGGAGGCTGAAACTATTGTAGGCCCGTGTGCTCAGATTTGGGCGCACGTTAAAGAACCCCACGGTAGTCGAAGTTTACGAAGCCCTCTACTACGGCGTCTCTCATAATCATATGGTGGTTTTGGCACGTTAAACCCCACATATCAATTATTCATGGCAAAAAATAACGAAATGGGATCCTGGTCAGCATTGTGCTTCAAGAATTTGTTACCGTCAGCTCGCGGATACGTGAAGAGCGATCGCTGGTATTTTTGTCAGCTAGGAGCATGGTCAAAGGTATGCACTGAACTGTGAACAGCAACAGTTCTGAGGATCCCGCACAAAGAAAACGAAACCTACGTGCGGGTTATGGGTTGTATATTAGATCAAAACGGCTGTGTAAACTGTTTTTTTTTTTTTGTTCGCGAAAAGACAAGAATTAGGATTACGGCAATCCACCGATCACGACCGAACACGGCTTGGTGCTGTGCCGGCGCAGACCTGCTCGCAGAGGCGAATTCCACGCCTCAACCGGAGAGAAATGCAGCTCGTGTGCACTGGGGTAATAAAGAATACTAGAAACAATCATACCTGTTCTGTCTACGCGACTGGTCATCAAACATTTGGAATTACTGATAGTAGTGCGATTCTGATGCTGTCATGCTCACCGAATAAAACCACTTGCTTTCCATTTGCTTCGACTGGTGCGCAGCGTCGATAACCGTCGCATGCCACAAAATAAAATGAGCTGCAGTTTGAAAATGCATAAAAGCCAGGTGGCAAGCTGAGCCGCTCAACCATATCTCCAGAGACTCCAGTAGAACTTTTATTTTGTCACCTCAGTTATTTTTTTATTGAAATGAAAAATAAAGAAAGGAGTTGTCACCGTTGGTGACAGCTACCCCCCCTTTTGACTTAATAATTCCGAATAAAGAATTAAGAAAAACAAAATACCATATATATATATTATATATAGTCCTATACAGGTGAGTACAAAAGTTCTTATTTGGGCAGGACAAACACGTTGCCGACACGCTCGACACGCTCATTTTAACATGGTCCGTTCAGTATAGTGGTCACAAATCTTTGCATCGTCGGAAAAAAAAAAAACGTTGCAGCATCTTCATCGCTGTGTGATTTATTCTAGATGGCCATGGGCCTGGTATTTTTTCCAACGTAAATGTTCACTTGGAATTTAGCGTATGGAATTTCTGTTCGAGTTGCCATCGGCGTGTGTCGTATTTTAGACAGTCGAGCAACAGGTGATTGACATCTTCGTCGTCGTGGCCACACGAACATGCTGACGATGTTGCACGCGGAATCCGAAGTGTAAACTGCTTTGTATAAACAGTTGCGAGTCTTAGGCGATGTATGAGAGTTTCAATACGTCTTGGGAAATGAGGATCTAATTGACTCTCAATATTGGCATCAACTGCGTATAGGATCGATTCCTTTGTTTTGTCTGTGAACAAGGTAAACACGCATAATTCACTTTTTGTTGCTCTTAAAGTTTTAGTTAGAGTGTTACCAGAGTCCTTCAATTATTTTACTGGTCGTGAAGCTTTGCCGTATGGGAGAGATTCATGCGCTGCGAGTGGAGGCCGCTGGACGGCGCTGCATCACTGCCCGGGGTAGAGTGCCTCGATGCGCGGGGTATCGGGCAGACCGGAGAGAAGCTGGCTGCTGGAGCCGCTGTGGGGTCAATACATAATACTGTGGCATGTCATCTCACAGTATTCACCATATGATTACTATTGTGCCCGAAGATCGGGCAGGATGCCGTATCCCTGCTGTGTACCTGGTTTGCGATCCGGTTACAAAAGAAATTACGAAAAAGTCTCCAAGTTCTCGCTGTTAACAAACAGTGAGCAGCGAGAAAAGTGGAAGCGCGCAATGCTGCGACAAGAAACTGGCGGTTTCACATTTATTCCCCCCAATGTGTGCGCATAGAAAAATCACTTCGATGGGAAAGACATCGTTCGCATAGACCAGTGGCTAATCGGAGGTGGTGTTGTGAAGTCAATGCGACGTTCCGAGGCTTTTGGCGACGCTGTGCCGAGGATTTTATGCCGCTTCTCGGCGTATTTAAAAAATTTGTATTGCAAAAATATGCAGAGCTCTCCCACTTACAATCGTCGATGAGATCTGCCAGTGAGCTGGATACGATAGAGGCTGTATTGGACTGTGCATGAGCCCTCTTGAAATAGGTTCAGCGAATTATGACGCCTTTAATAAAGGCGAGCAGACTGGCCGCCTCTTCCTCGTTTATGCCAGTAGGTAATACTCGATGAGTAAAACGCTCACCGTTTTTGTTTATACACGCACTTAAATGACCAAATGCGTAGAGGCGATATTCCAAACAGGCTGAGCTACATGCAGCTCCTCACAGCTAGAAAAATTGGAAGCACACATACGTTGCATGTAACGAGACTTCAGTGCTACTAATAAAAGTTACTAGGGTGACGGCGCAAGACAGGTTGCACCGAAATTCTGTACAAGACTTGCACAAGCTGTGAAAGCATGAAAAGTCAATTTTTGATATGAATGTGTCATGAGCACGAGAAGATAACTTTTTGCGTGACATGTTAACGCCACCAGTGCGGGACGAAATCACTGAATCTTCGCGTTTGAGGAGGCATGTAAGGGTGTTGCCTTAACGGTCAACACAATAAAGGAGGACCGGGAAACTCCGACACGAGTAAGCTACACAGCAGAGTAAAGGACTGAGAAACTACATGCCATGGTGTCACAAACGACTCCAATTTTCGGAGCATCCGCGGGCCCCACCTTCAAGGAGGGGCGCTTTTGTGTTGGGGGACGACATCCGGCGACTATAACGACCCAACGTGGCGCCGGCTTGTCTTCCCTGCACCGGTACCGGAAGGGGCACCGGCGATCTAAACAAGGAATATTACTCCCAGATGAGACGGGAGCACGTGTACGCCCCTGAGGCGGTTTGAACTGCATCGCAAGGGCAGTTGACGTACAGACAGCAACAAGTGCGGTCGTCGGTGTCGCGAGTCTCGTGTAGGCGGCGAGCACGGAGTGACCCGCGCAACGTATTGAGACGGCTGCAATTCCGGGCACCCTCGTCGTCTACCAAGCCGGCGAGACCTTCAGCGGCACCCGTCAACTCCCCTACGTGCACCAAGGGCTGGTTTGGTCCATATGGAACTTTTTATTGTGACTTTTTTGTTAAACCGTAAACTTGTTTTAACCAGCCTTTTTTTTTAAATATTTGTAGTGTGCGCTGCGTCGCACGTTTAAATTCTAAAGCGCCACCATGATCATTCTGTAATTAATTTCTAGTGTCTCTCTCCTTTGATTTCCATCTTGTTGTTATTTTATTAATGTTCCGCATATTTGTCTTTAGTCTGTATCTTTTGTAGTGTTTTTTAGCATATTTTGTTATATAGCTGTTCTTTCCTTTGCGTATCAGTGTTACTCCTCTCTGTTATTTTTCTTAACTCCTGCCTTTGCCAGTGTTCCAATTAAATGCTTGTTTATGTGTAATCGAACTCCGTGTCTGCTCTATAAGTGCGTTGGTCAGGCCCACACATCACCACACGTGCAACCCCGCATGGGTCGACCAACCCGCAAATAAATTCGAAATGTGCCACTTCGAGGCCTTTCAGGCGTCGCAGGCCGAAGCGTAAAGTGGAAGCCTGCGAGTCTGCCGCACGTCGATGTTGGATCGGCGGGGCCTCACCCGAAGTGCGTGACACATGGTCAACCAAACTTAGAACGCGCTATGGCACCATAGTGATAAATCAACGCAAAAAAAAACATGAAAGCAAGGCAAATGTCATGTTAAGTGTTGCTTGATTTTGTTCACTTGCTGAATTCAAAGCACACTTGCTAAATTCAAAGCACTCATTCACAGAAAGTGGCTGTTGGCATTGCAAATACGAGGCAATTTTCGTGTGAAAATGCCAAAAGTTCATATAGCCTGAAAGTTTGAATATGCGTTGTCAAAAGTTGCAAGCACCACACCTCCGCGACGCGTTAAGAGCCACCAGAATCGCTGAAGGACTATGGTTATTATTACGAATTTTCACTAGATGCTGCACGAAAAAAAAAGCAGGCTTTTATAGCGGTAGCATATCTGACAGTGGAATCAGCATGCCGTCGAATTTCTAGCGTCAAGGCCTCATTCGATGCTGAATTTCACTGTATTAGAGATTTCCCTAACTTTATTCAAGCTAACCTCACTCTGAAGACGTAGGAAGTCTTCACGGCTACATTTATTAACGTTTCACAGTTCCGTCGCGTGCCGTACAATTGCAGCACTGCGGCCGCTTCGATGTCCCGCCGTGGGTGAGGGCGCCCCTAGCGGTTGCTTCTGTCGCCAAAGCTTTATGACCAGTTAACATATTGAAGGACTCTGGTATTACTGTGTAGATTGATTGATATTCGGAGTTTAACGTCTCAAAACCACCATATAAATATGAGAGACAGAAGGCTTTGGAAATTTCGACCACCTATATAGGTTCTTTAATCTTACTACGCAGCGGCAATGAAGCTTCATTTTATTAGAGTCGCGGATAAACAAACTCCGTTTTATTTAAATTCAATACAAGTGGTTTTCTATGGGCAGGAAGCAGTGAAAAGTGAAACACTTCGTTTAAATTGAAGATATACTTATATTGAGGTTCGCTATATTGAAGTTTAATTGTAATGCGCTTTTGAAATTATATCCTGATAAAATTACGAGTACCAGGAGGCCACAGATAGCTCCGTAAAATCAAAGGTGCGTATACCACGTAAGCGTAGGACCATAATTGAGTATCCGACGCAGTGGTTAGCTGGCACATTAAGCGTACATGTTCAAAACAAAAGGCACCTGCCACTTTTTGAAATTATCACTGATCTGGCGTATGTTTTTGGAAACTTCTGTTGATTAATAATGTACAGGATCCGACAACATTGCACGACTCACCAAATGTTCAATTTTGTCACGAGTACATACAATTATTTCGATCAAGAATGAATGAGTGAATAAATGAATGAATGTTATATGTAATTAAAGTTTCAATCTCGTTCGATGCGGTACGCTACTCACATGGGAACGTGTCTTGGATAGCATTACTCCACCCTATTCATTGCGGAAGAGGAAAGCGGAAAGACGACCGTGATTTACTTCAATTTTCAATAGCATTACATTTTTTTCTCGAACAAAACTCATTACGGCACGCATAAGTGCTCCTAGATGTTTCGCATAATTGCAATCGCTCCTAGGTTATTCGAGCCGCAAACGCACGCATATTGCTTCAGAAAAAAAAAAACCTATTTATAAGCGATATACGTTTCTTTAGTGCAAAGCTGGGAGCAATCCATGTATGATATTGTATGCCAGATTCCA
The DNA here is from genome assembly GCF_013339725.1 of Rhipicephalus microplus. Lineage (NCBI taxonomy): Eukaryota > Metazoa > Arthropoda > Arachnida > Ixodida > Ixodidae > Rhipicephalus > Rhipicephalus microplus. The sequence goes on from NC_051169.1 coordinate 66,383,023, forward strand.
ATAGAACGCACATGGCCTGAGTAACCTTTCGGTTTGGTCAATTACGCAACCAGACACTGGAAGCCCACCGGCATGATTTTGCAGCGATATTACAAGTAGGCAACACTACGGAACGTGGTTGCAGCTTTAAAATTCTGCTTTGCTCTTTCGACAAATAAGCCGTTATCAGGCCTTACCAAATGGAGACGCTGCAGTTCTCGCCGAAGGGTGCATGCCTATTTTCAATTCCATGCTGGCTTTTGATTTCCAGTTTGCATAACGTCCCAATTAGTTATTATCGTCTAAAGAATTTTACTTCTTTGTTTGAAAGCGTTTTCCAGGGTTTATGAGGTAAAACGGTAGCCACGAGATAAACGTACGTGGTGTCCCCACATACGAAAATATCCCGTGTGGAACATGTGAAAGCATCAAGGTCTAAAAGTATCTGCTAGCAAAAAATAATAATATCACTGAAACACATCAATGAAAAGGCAGTAATAACAAATACAATGCAGCTGTAGTCGCATATTAAACGAAATGTCACTACAGTGGTGTATCAATTGCATTTATTTACACATTCTGATAAAGAGTATGATAACACACTGCATGCTTTAGGCATCAGCATTACTATAGCAAAGTTATATCTAGAGTAAATTCCCGCTCTGAAGTTTTTATAAAGCTATGGATTCGTTCTAAGAAGACTTTTGGTCGTCTTTTGTAATAAAAGTAGGTTTTAGTGTGTCTTGCAAAATATTTTCGGACAAATAGCACGTTTAGCATTATGCCTTTTCTATAATATTGCTCTTAACCAACAGCTCAAACATTAAACTTACTTATATTAAACGGCATTCGAAAGAACGCTTTCACAATAGAGCAGTATTAGGCACTCGACAAGCTATTTCGAGATTTATATTGAATAGTCTGTATAAAAATAATTATGACAGGCTTAAAAGTAAAGTTGAGCGCAAGCACCCCGTTATGGTGGTTTAGTGGCTTATGTGGTCAGCTGATGACCCGCAGGTCACGGGATTGAATACCGGTTGCGGCGGCTGCATTTCCGATGGAGGCGGAAATGTTGTAAGCCCGTGTGCTCAGATGTGGGTGCACGTTAAAGAACCCCATTTGGTGGAAATTTCCGAAGTCCTCTACTACGGCGTCTCTCATATTCACATGGTGGTTTTGGGACGTTAAACCCAACATACCAATCATTTAAGTTGAGCGCAGGCATTCCATAGCCAAATGACCCACAAAATACACTGGTTACTAAGATGCTGAAATTGTAAAACACAACATAAGTTGCATTTTTTCAAAAACTTCTATGCAAGTGAACTTGGATTCGACACTTGGCAGCAATCTCTCTATGCGTATCAAAGGAGTGTGCTGACACGACATTAAAGCCTCGCAGGATGCACGTTTTTCGTAGCATCGGTGTGCATTGTTGCCGTACTCGATCCACCGGAGCATCACAACACGCATCAAATGATTTGCCTTGATTTTATAATGTTAGTCGCAAAGTGCCTTCAAGTCAGTTCCATCGAAATAGATGTTATCACCCGAGGCGCATCTAGAGGGGGGGGGGGGGGAGCGCTAGGGGCAATCGCCTCTCCACCAAAGCCTGTGTCAGCACCGCACCCCCTTTCCTTATTGCTTGTAGTGCACCTCTTATCACGAGTTAGAAATAAAATGAGTGGGACGACCACTGTGAGCACACATTAACACTATAGTATTTATGCGAACAGTATTGGTGATACTAAAAAAATCACAGCATATCGGCGGAGTGAATGATGATGAGTGGGGCGAAGCGCTGGAGGGTTTCATCGCTAAACCGTAAACTATGCGCGAATATCCCACACTACATCATCAAGGACGTGACAAACACTGTATATATTTATGCAAAAAATTTACTATTCATAAGTGGTACGTCGCTTCCATTCCCCTTTCATTAAAATAGTTTTATGGTCAGTGAAGTGGTGAACCGGTGATGGGGCGTAGTAGGATGTTTGCAAGGACAAAGTAGTGGGCAGTTGGCAAAAGTGAAACTATAGGTGGTCACGTACATACATACAAGAGATGGACAGACCCACGCCTTTAGGAGTTTTGCCCCTAAATAACAGCAAAGTGAGGATTCCGTCCCCTCCTCCGGTGTTACTGCAAGTTACCGCTCCCCCCTAAAATGAGTCACTATATCTGCCTCTGATTATCCCGACGAGTCAACATTAGTTAAAGTGAATGCTTGGACGGACTGACAATCGGGCGAGTTCGCATGAATTCATACTACCGAGGGGGCCCTGGCCGGGCAGAGGAGAACGGGAACTCGTGACCCGCAAGCGTGGGGCGCAGGAGCCCAAGTATCCTCTGTCGGGTCAGGTTCAACCCCCGAGTTCTTGGTCCAGTGTTTCTAAGACTGCATAGACTAGAACATTAGATAGGTAGACCGCGACCTGCGAGGCCGGCACCCACCCCACGCAGGATCCTGTGAATGAAGTCTTTTATCTCTCTCTCTCTGAAACGGCACCACATGGTAAGACGAATGCAACCAAAAAAGGGAACATGAACACAAGCGCCGACTCTCAACTGAGCTTTTATTCACATGCGCAGAACATGAACGTATGCACACCCACGCACGCTTTCGCACAGATAAAATATGACAACCGGAGCGAGTAACCAATAAGGCAAAAAAACAACAATATCTCTACCTATAAATTATAAGATTCAAGTGTCTTGCAAGGCCAGAGAAGTAAAGCTCATGCAAGATTCCTTTTCTTTTTGTAATAAAAAAGTCACAGCTTGGCCGCAAAGGCGAAACAATGAACGCGATAGCAACAAATCGGAACGTCACGCGCAGAATGACAAGCAGATCGAAACATGCCCTGCATTTCTCACGCACAGGATAACGCATGCAACGCACTCACAGGTACAGATGAACGTGATTAAGCATCTCAGTTGTCACTTCGCGGTGTCTGAAAAGCGCAGCTCTTTTCGCAAATAGAGACTGTGCAACGATTGCAGTGACCTTTCGCCCCAGGCGAAACCCAAATGCTAGCCAGGACGTACGATCCTCCACACTGCAAGTTAAGGGCGCGCGACCGAGCGTACACTCCCTCATTCTCTACGCAGGGGCAAAGTATGCATGGGAGGATGAGCACGCACCGCCAGCGTCATTACTGTGACGACGCACGCTTACAGCGCCATTTTGCTGGCAATGCTGAAAACATGATAGTTCCTACCCCGATATGCCCGCCATCAGCGTTAAGGGGTAGATATAAATAGCTTGCCGCTTGAACGTTGAGCATTGTGCTCTACCGTAGTTCTGTGGATAGCGCCTCGCACTCACGTCTCAATGGTCCCTACTTCGATTCCACGTGCCGGAGTCTTTTTCTGAATTTTTATGTGGCGTTTTCATATACATGGATATGTATACATATATATATATATATATATATATATATATATATATATATATATATATATATATATACGGTGAGTGACGCCCACGTCGACGCCGGCGGAAAAATCCAGCCGAGAGCGTCCATATTATTGCTATCGCAATAAAAACACAGCTTTGCTGCAAAAGCGAAGCAATGAACGCGATAGCAACCTATTGGAAGGTCACGTGAAGAATGGCAAGCAAATCGAAGCGTGGCCCACGTTTCTCACTCACAAATGACGCCCAAAACGTACTCACAGGTACAGGTGCACTCCAATGAGCGTCTCATTCGTTACTTTGCTGTGTCTGAAAAAGGCGCCTTTTTCACAAACGGAGACTGCGCAACGAGAGCAGGGACCTTTTTGCGCCCGCTAACTACAACAGAATCGTTCCGGTGAAAGCCCAAGGCGTACCGTTGTGCCCACCGCGAGATAAGCAAGCGCCGGCGTGAGCGTGCCCTTTCCACGGGGCAAAGTATGCGTGGGATATGAGAGCGTGCGCCACCGCGTCGTGATGATCTGGCGACGCGTGCTGATTGCATCATCTCGCTGGTAATGCTGAAAAATGCGATAGGTTTCCTCAAGATGGGAGTCACCAGCGGTAAGTGGTAGATATAAATAGCTTGCCGTTTGAACGTTCAATGAGGTGCTCCTTCGTGGCTCAGTGGAGAAAGCCTCGCACTCACAATTCAGAGGTCGGACGTTCTATTCTGCCTGCCGGAGTGTTTTTTTCTGTATTGTTTTTTTCTTGCGTTTTTATGTATAAATAGGCACGTAAACATATTCGGTGAATGATGGCGGCGCCAGTGACAAAATCCAGCCAAGAATGTCAATATAATTGCTATCGCAATAAAAGCAAAAAATAATGCGGGTGGTGGTGTTAAAGGGGCTCTGCGACACTTTTTGAGCATGGTCAGAAAACGTTGCCGACCGGTAGTAGAGGCTCCCGATAAGAAGCGAGCCAAATATTGTAGCACAGCACTTGGCCTGGAATTCTCAATAAATTATCAAAGGCAGTTAAAAATTGATTTCTCTTCTCTCGACAAACCACGTTATATGCCCAAAACTCACACGTCTACGACACATGTATCAGCCATTGGCTCATTGGAACATAGCATGCTCGCTCGTTATAGAGTTCGCCGCGCGAGGCCACTACTTTTTGATGCGCGCGTGCGAGATCACACGGAAAAAGCCGCGCATATGAAGAAAAAAAGAAAAAAAAGTGTTTAAGGTCGCGAAGCACGTGTGACATTTTTCTGGGGCCTTGTCATCCCTGCCAGTTTAGTTTCCAGCACTTTCGTCGGGACGAGAGAAGAGAGAGTGCAATTGGAGCCTGCGACAAACCTTTCTAACTCCACTATCACTGGACGGATTCTTAAAATTTTTGTGGCGTTCGTGAGACAATAAGCTTCTTCCAGTGAATTAATTTTATGGTTACTTGAAAAAATGTTTCAGGGCCCCTTTAAGCACTAATCTCAAGCGATTGAGTGTGCATCAGCTGTTGTTGGCCGAATCCCCCTGTCATGTGGTGCCGCATACATAGGAAAGACAGGAAGGTGTGTTAATGTTAGAATGTGGAAACATGATTCAGGCGTATACGTACCAATGACCTATCGCATATGGAGCACATTGTCGGCAGTGTGGATGTGAACCCCAGTTCAGTGAAACCAGCATAGTGTCGTGGCATCATAACCACATAACTCAAGAGATGATCGTGGCTTGACACTCACAAAAAAGAATCACAAATCAGCTTTTCATGGGTAGCCTTGCAAGAAACGGAAATCTTATACCTGAATGGGTAGGGATAATGTTGTTTTTGTGTTTTATTGTTTTCTCACACCGGTTGTCATACGTTCAAGTACGGGCTTGTTATCTGTATGAAGCCGCGTGTGGGTATATATTTACGTTCTGCGCGTGTGAATAAAAGTTCAGTTGAGAGTCAGCGCTTGTGTTCCCTTTTTTGTGTGCATTCGTCTTATCTTCTGGAGCCGTTTCAGTAGTATGAAAGTGAATGCAGCCTGAATTGCCGAATTCATCGTCGTAACCACAACAAGGTCACTGTACCACTCGTACCACGTGTGACTGACAGCTGCTACAAAGAGCGGCTGCTATACTGAGCGAAATCTTCTGTGGCAGCACAGCCAGCGCTACGAGGGCGGAGCTTCTGCACATGTGTTCCTACGCCAAGCAGCCTGTTTTCGTGCGATCTCGGTTTCGGTTTACTAAGCGCATCCAACATGTACAATTTCGCACGACCGCCATGCAGTAAGTCTTAGTTATTTGGGAGAAAATAAATGAAATGTTCCATTTTAACAGAAAGAACACGAAACTTCTTTGAAGCGGTAAGATTTATTTCAGAAAAAAAAGTACGGTCGAGCAGGTACTGGGCGATAGGAACAACGCAAAGTCAAGAAACCATTTCCTAAGTTTTAGTGCATACTTGGTCGGCATCGTTGTTTTTATTCTTTTAGAGACGCAAGAACTTTCTGGAGACGCTCACGTTCTCGACGTTCAACAAGGAAAAGTGGGACACGCTCCTGTGAAGTCCCGTCTTCTCAGGTCAAATCCTTGCCGTCCAGCGTGCCCGTGATCAAGCCGGCAGGCTAGGCCTGTTGGTTTCATCGTGGTATTAGCCAGGTGCGCATTTTGTCGCGTTTATCTCGACGAAATAAGAGTTCATTCACTCACTCGCTCTAACGTCATTTGTTTAGGGGACGCGAAGGCAACAGTGCGAAGCAGAAATTTTGGCACCGATCAGTCATGAGCGGGCGTCTGACCTTCGTAAATCCAAGTCGTTGAATTGCTATCTTTAATCGGCCAAGAACGCTCTGCCTCTGCCTCGCCTCTGCCTGTTCCATAAGATCTTTCATTGTATTCCGTCTTTTAGCAACACTCTTTTCCAGCCCCCATCGTACGTTTCCTCACGCAACGATCATCAGTTTAAAGTGGGCGTTCCTAGCGCCCGCACGAATTTATATTTTGAATCATTCATCCCGAAAACTGCAAATGAGTGGAACCACCTTCCCGCCCCTATCGCTGCTATCACTGACCTCACTCTGTTTAAAAATGCCCTCTCTAACCATTTCGCGTAAATTCGCCACTTAAGTCACGCTGTGTTTTCTCTTGTTAGTTTTTTGTGTGCGCGTGTCATTCAAAGACGCAACCATGTTGAACATTGTTGTTCAACCACCCTGCCTCTTCTTCACATCACGCAGTCTTTCTTTTGTTTTATGGTTTTCAGATCGCCATTGTGCGCATATAATTTTGATTTGCTGTATTTCCTGATTTTCTGTACGATGTATACCCGCTCCTCTCTGTAATGCTTCGGCCTTGAGAGTAAATAAATGAAATGAAATAAATGAAAGTAAATGAAACGCTGTTTGTACAGTAAACAGGGAACGCATACCCAGACAAAGCGCAAGGAACGACTCCCTCTGTAGACACCGACGGGAGTGGTGTTATGGTACGCGATCATTAGTGTTATCGTATACAATATTAGGCAGCCGAAACACCGACCACGTATGCAATGCAATTTAGGAAAAGCGTTATTGGTCTTACGTACATTTTCCAATCGCACTTTTTCTTCCAAGCAGCTGGTGTTGCCTAAGACTGGCAGGTCACCGGTGTCACTTTCAACGCGGCTATGGTGATCAGAGTCCCACTTTCACTGATGATGTCACTCTCACAGAACTTTTTGGTCATTGCATGCGCGGGAAACAAGATATTTCGCGACGCACCGCTGTCTTCATTTCTCCCTGCTCGATGAATACAGATCGCCTCACGAACACGCACTCATGCTTGCTCAGATGCTTCGACCCGAACTTGCTGCAATCGAGCGACGCCATCATTGTTTACTGGGGCAGAGAAAAGATGAAAGGGCCCAGGAAAACCAGAAAACTTGAAACAGCAAAGAACGAAAAACCTGCACGGGTGAAGCTTCCTAATAATAATACGATCAATATTGAACAGAACATTTTTGTCTTTTATATTTATATTTTACATAATCCAACACTGTATACAAAAGTTAGAGTTCGTGGACCACATACAGAAGCGTAGTCGAAAAGGCCGGGCTAGGGATTTGTAGCCTTGGCTGGGCTGTCACATAAAGTTGTCGCCGAGTGTAGTATGCCGCAAGTTGCTGTCTCTACGACGTCAGACTGTGTTTACACGTCACTATGAAACCGCACCCTCAAGATCGAATTCGAAAGTGTTTTCTTTTTTAAAAGGCAGTATTATTTCAAATCGCGCAGCTTGCTCTGATGCCTAAGGCTGGAGCCGTTGGTGGAGCTTGCTAAGCTCAGCCAAGATAAATTTTGCTATTGTAACATCTAGCTTTCGCTAGAGATGCTGAACTTCTACATGTAATGCTAAATATGTCTAGACTTGTTAGACATTTATCATGGCTATCTGTTGCGTATTGTTATTACTTTAGCCACCTAACTAGCTGTTACGTGGACATGCCGATGCAGCTGCTCGATCAGCACACGAAAATGGTGAAGAAGAATCTATACCATTTTCAAGGACTAATGCTGCAATGACGATCCGAAAAAGCGCTAATGCAGAATTAAAATCTCTGTGGAACGGCGAGTGCTTACGGCACACGCGACTGCATAGACTGGACACGTCTCGTCGACTCCGGCCTCCGTCTGGACTCTCTCGACTCGAGACAACGGTGCTTTGCCGACTATGGCTGGGTGTCGCCTTCACCAAAGCATTCGCCTTCCGAATCGGCATGGAAGACAGTGCTGCTTGCGGTCATTGCGGCAGCGATGAAACACATAGAGCACGTTCTCTGTCACTGCCCTCGTTACAGCGTGCAAAGACGGCAACTAGCTGCTGGGTTAGCTCGCCTTGACGACAGACCTTTGTCTGAACAATCAGTGCTTTAAAGGCGACATGATTTGTGTGCTCACAGAAAATCATTGAAGGACTTACTGAAATTTTTGCGTGGCAGTGGCCTATTGTATAGACTATACCACCCCAGCCCCCTTTTTTTTCCCACGCGCCTATTTCTCTCTTCGCTTTCTTTCCCATTTTTCTCCCCCATTCCCACTTCCCCTAGTGGAGGGTAGCAAACCGGATGCTCCATTTTCTGGTTAACCTCCCTGCCTTTCCCTCATTTTATTCTCTCTCACTTGGCGCGGAACATGTCACGCAACTAGCGAGTGCACAATGCGTGATTTTGGTCACTCGACTGAATGTTCCGGGATGTTCAGTCATGAGACTAGAGACGTTACATTATTTTAATCACGTCACTAGTTATTACGTGATGTTACGTGATTTCAGGCGTGAGTAGTTGTTACATGTAAGAAGCTTACATGATGCAGCTGTTCCATGATGTTCCGCGATTTCACACCCTTGGCAAGTCGTTACTGGACGTTTCGTGACTTTTAGTCACGTAACTGACTCACCGATCATATTTGTCTTTGTATTCCACGCCGTTCTGATGGCTCATGTGTTGTGAGGACGAAGCAAGCGAGTACCGGTTTATGGTGATCATAATTCCTGTTCGCACTATCGTACGTAACGAAAAGTTTAAGGAGCTCCGCCCTTAAAATGCGTTGGAAAGGTCATATATCAAAGATATATTCTCTGCATTCCCAGGCACCACGTCATTCGTTATGGGGCTCTCGACTCCAGCATTTATTTATTTTTTAATTCCGAGAAACAATCCGAGTAAGGGGGTGAGTGAGTTATTGATTGAGTGAATGAGTGCATGAGAACTTTATTCGGTACACAAAAAAAAAGAAGAGTAATCTCAACGCCACCTGGCTACGCCCACTCGTGGACGGTTAGGTTAAACACTATCCGAAAAGCTATAAAATTTGTGTCTCTTCTCCTTTACGAAAAAGCAGACAAACTATTAAAATTGCTTACTGCATTCTTTCATTTTAATGTGTTAGTTTACGGCTCTGACAAGAAGAAATAGCTGAAAATCAGCGAGAAGATTTTACTCACACATACGACAAGACAGTCAAGATCCTTGTAAGTGTCATCGCCTCGCATGACATTTTCCGATTTAGCAAAGTGTGACACAGCGAAAATTTTGAGTTTCAACTGTTTTTATACATATCTACCAACTCCATCTCTATATTCTTACGTAGGAGTAAAACGGCATGGAAAGTTGACGCCACGTGACGTCTTTTAATGCTCTGTGGCCTTCTCAGGCTTTGGAGGTGGAGTTAAAAGCAGGACCAATATAAGGTTTTGGCGCGTTGCAATGAGAGCCTGTAAAAAATACACACACGCAGTATAAGACCAAAAGAAAAAAAAGTAATTCTCAAATGGCAGTCACTCTGCGCGTCTCTGTCAACACACTATAGCGAAGTTCCTTTTTTTTTCTCTAAAAGTCTTCGCATTTAAAGACAGCGAGAACGGGTGAGTAAAGGAGCTTATCTAGAGTATTCAAAATGTGGGCCGCAGATTGCTGTGAAGGAGTTTGTTTTGTTTCAACTAAGTGATAGATAGACAGTCATAAATGTGCGTTTTAGTAAAAACAAAGAAGCAAAACGGAACGAAATATAGTCTTTGGTTGCTATAATGGGTTCTTCGTGTTAGGAAGAGTGCTGCGGCCTTTTGATTATGCATACAACGTCAGTTTTTGCCAAAAGATGCGACCACGGTCAGTGGCGTAGTCAAGGGCTGACACACAGGGCACGTACCGCCCAACCCCGATTTTTTTTTTTTGCCATACCATGGCATACAGAGCGAAAAATGATCGATTCAAAGACATTCCCCTTCCCTCCTACGGAGAAGAGAAAATCTTCCAACGCCCCTGACCCTTGTCACAGGCTGTTCACATGATGCCAGTCGCTCGCTTGAGCCTTTGCGTGGAAGTGGCATTGGATGCGGTCCTTTTGGTTGTTGTGGGCCTGAATATCGTGACGTAACAACACGTGATGTGATACCACTACGTAACGACACTTTTACAACAGCAAGAGTTTCTTTTTACGCCGTCATCCAAAAAAATCTGGGGGCGTTTGTGAAAGTTTGGCGTGCGCACACTGAATTGAATGCATAATTCGAAAAAAATGGGCAGATCCCACGTACAGTGGGAATCGATTATATGCGAAGCACGAATGAGAAATGTTGATATGTCACTTTAAAATCAGCACAACGTTACGAGATGGAGGTAAAGGACACCGCACATGACTTTCGTGTCATGATTATCTTGTTTTGATGCGTCGTTTACCTTCGTCATTCATTCGCGTGCCGTGATACCAAATTTAGTATATGTGGAGCTAGCGAAATAGCCGTGAGCACGCTATGAGCGTGGTATGCTGTCATGTTCGTAGATGTCACGCGTGTCAGGATTATCATGTTTCCACCAGTCATATATTTCGCCATTCATTGACGTCACGTAACACTAAATTTTATATATGTAGAGCTAGCAAAACGGCCACCAGGGCATCATGAAGGGCCAACTAAGCTCCAATGTAGCGCTGACGCGCGCGCACGCTGGGCACAGCGACGCTACGTTAGCAAAACGCGAGCACTTTATAGTCTGACGCCAAGCGCGACCAGCGTCCGTCGGCGAAGCCCAACGGCAACCGGCGCGAAATGCGACATGTTGTATTTCGCACCGATGCGTTACCAAGACAACAATGCGTTTCCCTTTTTCAGTGATGAAGGGACGTCGGACGCGCTAAAACGCGCATGCGTCAAAGCAACGCAGGGTGGCCCACGCCTGCGAGTATATGGCAGGACCGGCGCCTACCGTGGAAACGCCGGAGTGACGTGAGGCAATGAACACCAGCGAGCGCGCGCACCACGTCATGTCGAAATGTATTGGTGCCTTGATTGTGGCTTGTAGGCATGTTCTCCCATGACACACATCTCATGATTATCATGTTTGCATCAGTCACATACCTTCGTCATCCGTTGGCGTCACGTATTACCAAATTTAGCGTATGTGAAGCTAGCGAACTGGCCGCGAGCGCATCATAAGTGCGGCATGTAGTCATGCTGTTACATGACACGCATCTCATGATGATCATGTTCGCACCAGTCACATACCTTTGTCCTCCATTCACGTACCGTCACACCAAATTTGGTATATGTGACGCTAGCGAAACGGCCGCGAGCGCATCATTAGCGTGACATGCAGTCATATTACATGACGCGCATGTCATGATTTTCATATTAGGGTCTGTCGATTGTGTTTGCCATTCAATCATGTCATATCATACCAGTTTTGCAACATGCCATGTGAACGAAACCACTGCAAGAGCTGCCGGACCACGAAATGTAAATCATGACATTCATGGCGTACATATCATGATTTTCATGTAATGACTAGTCAAATATGTTCTTCATACAGTCATGTTATGCCATACCAAGTTTGGTATCAACACCATTATCGAAACGGTCAGGAGAGTTAAAAGTCGTAGGCAGCTAGATAGATAGATAGATAGATAGATAGATAGATAGATAGATAGATAGATAGATAGATAGATAGATAGATAGATAGATAGATAGATAGATAGATAGATAGATAGATAGATAGATAGATAGATAGATAGATAGATAGATAGATAGATAGATAGATAGATAGATAGATAGATAGATAGATAGATACGCTCAAGGTCGCCGAAGTTTGCTAAGAAATGCTTCGCATTTAAAAAGTATGCGATGTTATACTTCTAGATGAGGAAATTTTTAGTTTCTATCTACTCGAGTTACACTCTATCTTTTGACGTATGGTTCAATAAGCTGGTTGATTGATTAATTCGTAGGGTTTAACGTCCCAAAACTACCATATGATTATGAGAGACGCCGCAGTGGAGGGCTCCAAAAATTTCGAGCACCTAGGATTCTTTAACGTGCACCCAAATCTGAGTACACGGGCCTACAACATTTCCGCCTCCATCGGAAATGCAGCCGCCACAGCCGGAGTGTGATCCCGTGACCTGCGGGTTTAATAAGCTGAGAAGCCAAATTTCTTAGCTTAGATTGATTTTTAAGATCTATTTCTGTTGAACTTTAGTTGTGGTTTCCCTCCGCTCTCACATTTCAATTTTTCTACAGCACAAGCAGGTATAGAGCTCTATCAGGTGTCACCAGCAAAGCTCAGCGTAATCAGCACCCCTACAGTCGCATGTGTTCCTTTTGTGTTCGCCATCAGTGCTTTTCATGAACTTCGTCCTCGAAATGAGTCTGGGTGCTTGTAATTTCGTGTGTCTTTAGCGCAATATACGACGTGTATGCAAACAAGCACACATCAAGTTTTTTACTGTCTGGTGACAACCACAGACAATTTAGGCACACACAAAAAAAGTGGGCAGCCCGCACTGGTGGCGCAAGGCTCTAACCACCAGCGGAGCTTCTTTTCGTGTAGCTAAGTTTTGCTAGTAATGCAATGTTTTTGCTAAGGACGCTAAGTTTGTGCTAGTAGTATGTGTATAGCTGACTTCACCGTACTGACCTAGACATGTGACATGACAAAACGTGACGTGGTTCATGGTGGGAGCATGTGACTTGACGCGATATTCCACAATTTCACTCGCTTTAGTCGCGTGAATTAATGTTACAAGATTTTTAGTAGACGTTGCGTGATTTCAGGAATTCGAGTAGTTACGCGATGCTACATGACTCTGATCACTTGTGTAGTAACGTGATAGGTGATTTGTAGTCATGCGACTAGTTCTTACATGATGTTACGCAATTTCAGGCGCGTGACTAGTTATTACGTGATGACACGTGATTTTTACTCGTAGCACTAGTGGTTGCGTAATGTTACGCGATTTCAGTCCCGTGACTAGTAGATGCGTGATGTGACGTGATGCTTAGTTACACAACATACTCACCCGTCATAGTTTTTGTATTTAAAGCCGCACAAACCGGCACACGTGGTATAAGGCAGAAGCTTAAGCTCAAGAGCACAAAGCGAGCGCGTACCAGTTCGTTATGACGATAATTCTTGTTCGCGCCACCCGACGCAACGAGAAGCTTTAGTAGCACCACTCTTAAACTCTTGAAAATTGAGACTACCATAATCCTTCATTTGCGCGTCTTATAGGGTCACTGGTACCTCGACATTCATGTGCCCTATCAGTATTCCTTACGCTTCACCGCAACACCAAAGCGAATCTCGGAGGCCGCGTAGAAAGAAGCGCGTGGTTGCGATATGGTCCACCGGGTGCCGCAACATATTCAGCAGCCCACAAAATGATGTTTCAGTTAACTCGTTCAGTTGTTTTATTAATTACTCTGACCGTAAATTGGCCTTCATCTTTAGTGAGTTGATGCCCAGATATCATAGGTGTGCGGTATAACTCCTAAGGTGAACCATACTCACCAACTTTTTTTTTCTCAGTTTTGTTTATATTAGACATTTTCTCATTATTCGAAAAACCGGAAACAGTCGACCCAAAACGCTTGGAAGTAGAACAAGGGTGTAACGCACTACTTATGTCCGTCAAATGAAGAGAAGCAAGGACTGACGTCTTTTTTTTTTCTTTCTAAATGCTGTTCATAGGGGACAGTAACAACTTCGTTGGCACCAGCTGCTTAACTTCCTATAACGTACATAAGTAGACGCGCAGAAAAAAAAGATAAAGACATGCTTAGTCATCAGGCACAGCTGACAAAGCGACGTACTGTAGAAGTTTGCCTACGGCATTAAATAACGCGACTGCAGATTATGCCCTCCAAACTCACGTTGTGTTTTATTACTTTCTTTCGCTTTATTTCTTTTTTTCCTGTATTGACGTCACTCAGCACTTTATACGTCTCGGGCGAAAGTGCTGTATTCAGCTTGTAGATGATATCGGTCGCATTTTAAGGCCTACGCCTGATTGGGAAAAGAGAAACTTGCTACCAACACTTATCGCAAAAGCGTACATCCTTTATGTTGACCTGCTGCTGTATCAGCCTCGCTCCGAGCGTATGGAGTCGCGGTTTGTTTGAACACTGACTGACGACGGTGACGGCCACGAGCGACCGACAGCGTAATCACGTAGAAAACAGGACAAGAAAACAATGGAGGGAGTCAAAGTGGTTCGCTGATAATGGCGAGCCCACGCGGTGACAGTAAAAGACGTGTTTCCGACACCAAAGGACTCGCGCCAAGCGCAGCCGCTTGTGAAGTGTGACCGGGTGAAAAAAAAAATATATAGTGATATTATAGCATGTTTCAGGACTCTCTCATAGCGCCTAAGCAATGGGGCGAAGCCTTGACGGAAAGCGAGACAAAAAAAAATGGTGATACGATATGTTTGTCGAAGAAGATGTCGAGCGCACCCGTTCTCACAGCAAAACTGAAGGGAAGTAAAAAAAAAAACGGGCGTTAAAGAAGGAGGATGGAATAGGGCAGGATTTTGTCTTGTGGGGTGTAGATCTGTGTTGGGCCGTACTAAAGAAAAGGGGAATGCTGATGTTGCTTGTTGGGGAGGGGTGGGGGGGGGGGGTACTTTAGCATCCCCTTCCAATCCCTGTTCACTGTAGGGCGAGTCGGTGCATGATTGTAAAAACGTTCAGTTGAACAATGCTTAGTACGGGATGAAACTTGGAGGGCAGGATATGCACTCACAAGGAAAGTCCGTTGAGAAGCTACTAAGAGTAGAAAAATGTTTGTGGCAAGAAAAGAATGGGGGCGTGTTTAAGGGGAGCGATGGAAGTGGCTGCCGCGCTGCGGTGGTCTAGTGGCTGAGGTACTCGGCTGCTGACCCGCACGTCGCGGGTTCAAATCCCGGCTTCCGCGGCTGCAATTTCGATGAAGGCGAAAATGCTGCAGGCCTGTGTGCTCAGATTTGGATGCACGTTAAGCAATCCAGGTAGTTTCGTAGGTAGGTAGTCAGGCAAGAGAAAAAAGAAAAAAAAAGTTGAATGTTCCATTGCAATTTCGAATAATTTGCTAACCCATCCCTGTCCTTCCTCTTTCAATTTTCCTCCTTTCTAACCTATCAGTACAAGTCTCACCTAGGCACCGCCATAGTTTTTATTTTCCAAAAGAATAATGAATTCATTTATCGGTTCTTTGTCAAATGCTGCCGCCAGGTGCGGTGCTCCGGTATCATCTTCTGCCTGGCGTGTCGTGCCAGAATCACCCTGACGGTGACGAAGTTATTATTCTGTCTCCGGATATTGACAATTCATTAAACGTTTTCCCTTTAGACAGCCAGATCGAATGGAGGGGGGGGGGGAGCTCACAGTATGGTATATACAAATCAGCGTACATATAATATTTACGTGGAGGGCCCGTGCATAATAATTCATTTCAACTCTCAGAAGCTCGTCTGCCACTTATTAGTAATATATTGTAGAGCAGCGCGTGGGCTAAGCTGGGCGGGTTTCAATTGCGTCTGCGCAAGACACGGGATAGCCGTGAAGTGTAGACAAGAAAGGGAGCAGGAAGACCTTTGGGTGGATGGTGATGTCGAGGCGTCAAATTGATCACACTGGGACAGGAGAAAGGTGTCGCCGTGAGTTTAACATGGTACTCGTAACCCCGCAAAACTCGCGTGATTATCGATTCTGAATATGTTTTAGGGATAGAAATAGAAAGTTTCCGTATTTCAGAGAAGAAGGTGACCTCGACCTCATTCTTAACAAAGAACCCTTTGTCACTCTTTTTTGAAGAGCTTGTCATCAAGGAGGAAGAGAATGCGACAGATTGTCACCAATAATGACGTGAAAGTGCCGTAATTGCTGACCTATGAGTCGAGGTTTAAAAGAGAGTGTCCGTAGAAAAAAAAGCAACAGACATTAAATGCGAAGCATCTATTTGCGTACTCCCAGAACTTTTGGTGTCTATCTATCTATCTATCTATCTATCTATCTATCTATCTATCTATCTATCTATCTATCTATCTATCTATCTATCTATCTATCTATCTATCTATCTATCTATCTATCATCTATCTATCTATCTATCTATCTATCTATCTATCTATCTATCTATCTATCTATCTATCTATCTATCTATCTATCTATCTATCTATCTATCTATCTATCTATCTATCTATCTATCTAGCAGTGTTGAGGGCTACCACCCTCGTGAGCAGCAGCGCCAACACCAGCGCTTCATATCAGCTTACCGCATCTGGTGTTGCTAATATCCATGTTGCTGTTGGCATCGTTACGCAACTACAAACAACTGCTAATATAAAAATATGTGCGGCTGTTTAAGGTTTGTGTGTGCGTGAATTTGTACATATATTGGGGGCCACTTTTTAACGTCTTATCAAAAAACATTCTCCTTGCATCCGCCTGCTTTGCATAGAATCGATTTCCAAAGTACGTGGGATCTGCTGAATGTTTTTAAGGTTATACATTACACTGGATGGGAAAACATATCTTTTCTTTCCTGCATTCGTTCACAATGGCCTAATATGAATAATTTGTTTGTTGCTTTTTGCTTGTGCAACCCACGTCGCATCTATTGAATCGTCTGGTTCAAGTCCTCGCTACATTCTCACTCACCACCCTCTCCTCCTCCGAATGTGTGATTGTTCTAAAAGCCTATGTATGTGTTGACGGTGATACTTTTCCATAACATCTAAAAAAAGACCAAACAATCACACAATAAAAAGGTCTTAAATGTAAATTTGTGAGTATATTCAGTAATTGATCAGTTTGTCAAGTTTAATGCAATACTCTTTTAGCCCTCATTGCCATTTAGAAAACAGTTTTTGTTCTAAAAAACATTTTTTTCTTACAAGAGTTGCCGTTTCAGGAACATTTTTTTCCGTATTTTTGCTACGTGAGATGGGTTTAAAATGTATAATGATGGTCTTCATGAAACTACGTATTCACGCATTAGACTTCGCTTGTGATCATGTAGTTGTCTCAAGCACGGTATTGTTGTCTCAGGAATTGTATAAACAAACCATGGTATACTTTAACAGCTAACTTGACCATAGTTAACGTGTTCGCAATGCATTTCGTACAGAGTGTCTCGTACCTTGCTGACTACTTGAAGCATGGACAATTCGGTATATTACTTTAGCATTAGTTCTCAGAAGACACAGAATGCATTAAAGCACTCAGACATACTAATAATGCGAATATTTTCTGTCTGGGCTATTGTCTCTAAAGACATTTTATCACAAGTTTGAATGACGGTAACGAAAGTGCTTGTTGCGTGGTCATTTGAAATTAAAAAAAAACGAATTAGCAGTAACAGTTGCGCGAGTTCTTTGAAATTCATGTTAAAAAATTGGCAGATTCCAAGTACAGTGGTAATCGATGATATGCGAAGCACGAATAAGAAATGTTGATATGTCACTTTAAAATCAGCACAACGTTACGAGGTGAAGGTAAATGATGCCGTACATGAATTCCGTTTCATTATTATCATGTTTGGATGTGTAGTTTACATTCGTCATCAATTTACGTCACGTGATACCAAATTTAGTATATGTGAAGCTAGCAACGCAGCCGTAAGCACGCAATGAGCGTGTCAGGATTATCATCTTTGCACCAGTCATATATTTAGTCATCCATTAACGGCTTGTAACACCAAATTTGGTATATGTGGAGCTAGCAAAACGGTGGCGAGCGCATCATGAAGGGCCAATATACTCAAATGTAGCAGTGACGCGCACACACGCTGGGCACAGCGACGCTACGTTAGCAAAACGCGAGCACTCTATAGTCTGGCGCCAAGCGCGACCAGCGTCCGTCGGCGCAGCCCAACGGCAACCGGCGCGAAATGCGACATGTTGTATTTCGCACCGATGCGTTAACCAGACAACACTGCGTCTTCCTCTTTACGTGACGGAGGGAGGCTAAACGCGCTGAAACGCGCATGCGTCAAAGCAACGCAGTGCGGCGCGTGCCTGCGAGTATATGGCAGGACCGGCGCCTGGCGTGACGCGACGCAATAAACACCGGCGTCACGCCGGCGAGCACGCGCACCGCGTCACGTCAAAATGTATTAGTGTCTTGGCTTTGGAATGTAGTCATGTTCTCACATGACACGCATCTTATGATAATCATGTTTGCACCAGTCACATAATTTCGTCATCCATTGACGTCACGTAATATGAAATTGGCATATGTGAAGCTAGTGAAACGACCGCCAGCTCATCATGAGCGTAGCACGTAGTCATGTTGTTACATGACACGCATCTCATGATTCATCATCATCATCAGCCTGACTACGTCCACTGCAGGAAAAAGGCCTCTCCCATGTTCCGCCAGTTAACCCGGTCCTGTGCTTGCTGCTGCCAATTTATACCCGCAAACTTCTTAATCTCATCTGCCCACCTAATCTTCTGTCTCCCCCTAACCCGCTTCCCTTCTCTGGGAATCCAGTCAGTTACCCTTAATGACCAGCGGTTATCCTGTCTACGCGCTACATGCCCTGCCCATGTCCATTTCTTCTTCTTGATTTCAGCTATTATATCCTTAACCCCCGTTTGTTTTCTAATCCATTCTGCTCTCTTCTTGTCTCTTAAAGTTACACCTACCATTTTTTTCTTTCCATTGCTCGCTGCATCGTCCTCAATTTAAGCTGAACCCTCTTTGTAAGTCTCCAGGTTTCTGCTCCGTAGCTAAGTACCGGCAAGATACAGCTGTTATATACCTTCCTCGTGAGGGATAGTGGCAATGTACCTGTCATAATTTGAGAGTGCTTGCCAAATGTGCTCCATCCCATTCTTATTCTTCTAGTTACTTCAATCTCGTGGTTCGGCTCCGCGGTTATTACCTGCCCTAACTAGCCATAGTCTTTTACAGCTTGAAGTGCACTATTACCTATCTCGAAGCGCTGTTCTTTTCCGAGGTTGTTGTACATTACTTTCGTTTTCTGCAGAATCACTTTAATACTCACCTTTTTGCTCTCCTTGTCTAACTCCGTAATCATGAGTTGCAATTCGTCCCCTGAGTTACTCAGCAATGCAATGTCATCAGTGAAGTGCAGGTTACTAAGGTACTCTCCATTAACTCTTATCCCTAACTGTTCCCATTTTAGGCTTCTGAAAACCTCCTGTAAGAACGCGATAAATAGCATTGGGGAGATTGTGTCCCCCTGCCTTACACCCTTCGTGATTAATATTCTGATGCTTTCTTTATGAAGCACTATGGTAGCAGTTGATCCCCTGTAGATTTCTTCCAGGATGTTTATATATACTTCATCGACGCCCTGATTCCACAGTGTTTGCATGACGGCTGATATTTTTACTGAATCAAACGCCTTCTCGTAATCTATGAAGGCTATGTATAGTGGTTGGTTATACTCTGAGCATTTCTCTATCACCTGATAGATAGTATGAATGTGGTCAATTGTTGAGTAGCCTGTTCGAAATCCGGCTTGTTCCTTTGGTTGATTGAATTCTAATGTTTTCTTTACTCTGTTAGCAATTACCTTTGTAAATAGCTTGTATACTACAGAGAGCAAGCTGATCGGCCTGTAATTCTTCAAGTCCTTGTCATCTCCTTTCTTATGTATTACGATGATGTTAGCGTTCTTCCAAGACTCTGGTATTCTTCCCGTCAGGAGACACCTCGCAAACAGGGTGGCTAGTTTTTCTAACACAATCTGTCCTCCATCTTTCAGCAGATCTGATGTTACCTGATCCTCACCAGCAGCTTTGCCTCTTTGCATGCTCTCCAAAGCTTTTCTGACTTCTTCTATCATTACTGGTGGGGTGTAATCTGGGTTACTGCTAATTCTTATAGTATTAAGGTCGTGGTTGTCTCGGCTACTGTACAGATCTCTGTAAAACCCCTCCGCTATTTTAACTATCCTATCCATATTGGTAGTTATTTTGCCTTCTTTGTCCCTTAGTGCATACATCCGACTTTTGCCTATCCCAAGTTTCCTCTTCAATGCTTTGACACTTCCTCCGTTTTTCAGAGCGTGTTCAATTCTCTCCATGTTATACCTTCTTACATCGCATACCTTACGTCTATTAATCAACTTCGAAAGCTCTGCCAGTTCTATTTTGTCTGCTGTACTTGACACTTTCATGATTTGACGCTTCTTAACTAGGTTCTTCGTTTCCTGGGAAAGCTTGCCAGTGTCCTGTCTTACTATCTCATGATTATCATGTTTAAACCAGTCACATACCTTCGTCATCCACTCACGTACCGTAATACCACGTTTAGTATATGTGACGCTAACGAAAAGGCCGCGAGCGCATCATGAGCGTGCCATGTAATCATGTTGTTACATGACATGCATGTCATGATTTTCATGTTAGGCTCATCATGCCGAACCATACCAGTTTTACAACATGTCATGTGAACGAAACCACTGCAAGTGTTACAGGACAATTAAATGTAAATCATGGCATTCATGTCATACATGTCATGATTTTGTGTTATGACTAACCAAATATGTTCTCCATACAGTCACGTTATGCTATACCAAGTTTGGTATCGATAGCATTATGGAAATGACGGCCAGGAGAGCTAAAATTCGTTGGCGGCTAGATAGATAGATAGATAGATAGATAGATAGATAGATAGATAGATAGATAGATAGATAGATAGATAGATAGATAGATAGACAGACAGACAGACAGACAGACAGACAGACAGACAGACAGACAGAC
The DNA here is from genome assembly GCF_013339725.1 of Rhipicephalus microplus. Taxonomy (NCBI): domain Eukaryota; kingdom Metazoa; phylum Arthropoda; class Arachnida; order Ixodida; family Ixodidae; genus Rhipicephalus; species Rhipicephalus microplus. Next base: position 66,403,929 of record NC_051169.1, read on the forward strand.
AGACAGACAGACAGATAGATAGATAGATAGATAGATAGATAGATAGATAGATAGATAGATAGATAGATAGATAGATAGATAGATAGATAGATAGATAGATAGATAGATAGATAGATAGGATAGATAGATAGATAGATAGTCAGATAGATAGTCAGATAGATAGATAGATAGACAGTCAGATAGATAGATAGATAGATAGATAGATCGATAGATAGATAGATAGATAGATAGATAGATAGATAGATAGATGATAGATAGCTAGACGATCGATAGATAGTCAGATAGATAGATAAGATAGATAGATAGAAGATAGATAGATAGATAGATAGATAGATAGATAGATAGATAGATAGATAGATAGATAGATAGATAGATAGATAGATAGATAGATAGATAGATAGATAGATAGATAGATAGATAGATAGATAGATAGACAGTCAGATAGTCAGATAGATAGATAGATAGATAGTCAGATAGATAGATAGTCAGATAGATAGATAGACAGTCAGATAGTCAGATAGATAGATAGACAGTCAGATAGATAGATACGCCTGAAGTCGCGGAAGTGTTTAGAAGAAATTTATTGCCACAAACGTCAATAACACTCAACAGAACATTTCCGTCTTAGACATACTCTAACGATGATGACAAGACAGGCGGAAGTTCGCTAAGAAATATTCGCATTTAAAAAAGTGAAAAAACCAGGACACACCGGCATAGAGAAGACAGGACGATGCGTTCATCCTATCTGAGCATGTTCATGCCCACGGGTGTCAGCCTTTGTTTAAAGAAATAGTTTTTTTTTTAACCAAGCTCAATCGGTAGACTCGAGAAATTGTTGAATCCGCCTACATATAATGCTAAAGAGGGTATTTCTCGCATTATCTGTTTGCCGGTAGCGCAATGAGCCGCGAATATCTCGATGCTACCTATTCTGCATGGTGGTGAAAACGTGCCTTGCGTGTTTCTTTCACATGCATACTCATTGTGCGATTGCCTGTTTTCTTTCCTTGTTGTTTTTTTTTGTAATGTGCGTGTATATATTTCTATGCTTCCGATTAAAACTTCAGTTGCTAGCGACTCACCGTCCTTGTTCCTTCGTGGCCCTGTGTTTTGGTTTTTTTGCGCTTTCCTCAAACATAAAGAGAACGAGCTTGTATAGAAATCGCGACCTTTCGTGTTCACGTTTCAATGACTTGCATAGAAAAATTGCGTGGTACAGAACATGCCGGAGCTGCGAGTTTTTTATCCCGAGTGTGACACGTGTCCACAAATTGTTTCACGCCCCCGCTTCATTATCCGAAACTTTACGCCGTCGTCCCGCTGTCACGATCGAGAATTTCAGTCGGGGACATCATCTTGGGGAACCTGTCAGGACGATCGCGTGCAATAACGTGATTCTGAGAATGGCGGTATACCTTGTGCTTACTGCACACACCTAACGTCAATCTACGCATTCCTGAATACTGGTCTATAATTGACGTTATAGAAAGGGTAAATGTGCCATATTGTCGTGAAGGCTATTCAAACGCTGCTCTAATATGTTGCGCTTGTCACTCAACCCATCGTGGGACATGACCAGCAACAACCCACGCGCCTAATATATACGTACCTTCTTCCGTCACAACCGAAATCTCGACTTGCATTTTATACGTACCATCTCCCGTCACAACCGAAATCTCGACTTGCATTTACAGTGAAGTGGTATATGGCTATAAGCGAAGCCGAAATATTTCCGTCCTGTGCGCGCAAAGATTCAGCCTGTATATGTGTCACAGAAACTGGGAAAGCCAGGCTACTCGCCACTGATCAGCTAATAAAGAAGTTAACGTACTGGGGACATAAACAAGTCAAGATAGGCAGATGTAACCAATTATTAATTCCTTTGATGAATCGTCGGGACTCACACAATGATATGAAGAACGGGCCACACGTTTCAGCTTCCTTGGTTATCTGTGCGGAGTGCTTTGGTGGACCCGTATCGGTGCACTTGTTGTTACGGCATTCGACTGCTGACCGAACGGTCGCGCCATCGAATCCCGGCTGAAGTGGCCACATTTTCGATTGAGGAGATAATCTTTGAGGCCCCTGTGTTTAGATTGATCAATCAACCTATTAACCAATCAATAAGCGTTATTTCGTAATATACACGTAATGGTTGATTATTCATATAGAAGGTGGACCCCAGATCCCACTCAGGGGCAATAGCAGGGGTCTATTTTCTGACGGCATAGTTGTAAGCGAGCTACATAGCAAATAGGTACAGTATTTAAGTGCTATTCAGGAAATAGGTACGTGTAGGTGCACGGTAAAGACCCTTCTTTGGTCACAATTTTCTGATACCGCGTCTCTCAGGATCATATGATGGATTTATAACGTTGAACCCCAACAATTATTATTATTATTATTGGTGGCGTGGTTACTTTTTAAGCAAGCTTTTCCTAACCAAATAAAGTGCTGCACTGGGGCCGTGCTACTCTTGGTCGATCCTGGCTGCGTGTAATTGTGACACGGGGGATAGGTGGATGTCGAGTGCTTAAATATATATTGAGAGATGCATACGTGATACCTACAAGTGCGTGCAAATAATGTGAACAATGTTCCCTCGATAACCATATTCCCTGTGAGCACGCAAAGGAACCGATATCTTCCTTTCTGCACATTGCTTGTGAATGGTGTAATGCGCTAACGAACATAGTGCGTAAGCGCACTGGTTGCTTATGACGAAAATAGATATGCTTGTAAGCATTGCATTCACTTGTACAGCGATTTCTGTAGGATAAATCTTTGATTATTACCGATAAATCTTTGATTATTACCGCGTACATTGTAGCCAACAAAACTAATTTTTGGTGGGTCATTTCTCCTTTTAATCAGAGCGGCTACCATACCATGTGCTCCGATAATTTGCTTTCACTCTTTCGCCTGTTAATTAGTTTGTTGTTCAGCGTTAATTGAACTAGCAATATTTTTTACGCCGAAACTGTATGGTTAGGTCCTGACGGATAGCGTTCGCAGACAAAATGACAAAAGTACAACCCATCATTGCCGTGATGGCTGAAGGATCGCAGCGTCAGAGGTCCCTCGAGTAATTATCGTAGCAAACTCCATGCCACTCACCACCAATCGTGATGCACCTTCGTCTCGCGACGCAAGATCTCACCAGCGCTGTTATCAGCAGTTGCTTTTAAATCGTTCGCTCGTAGGGAGATGAGCGGCAATCGAAACAACGCTAAAACGTACAAAACCTTGGGCAGAAAAACACAAAACCGTTTGCGCGGAGCATGCAGCCACAGCTTATACCGCAACTTCGTAGGCTTCGACCTTCAGGGTAGTAGAATAACTCTGCATATTTTTACCCTGGTTCTGCGGTGTCAAAAAAGTTCTACACACATTTGTTATGTTGCGACAAAATCCTCTTTGCGATTCAGTTGGTCGCAAGAAAGAGAGAATGAGAGACTCTATTATGTATAGTGTAAGGCGCTCAGGCCTAGCTCAATTTCCACGAGAGATAGACACACTGCAAAGCGTCCCACGCACCTAAGTCATTGGCATCCTTTAATACGTTGGTGCAGGAAAAGGAACTCTGTGAACAACTTAGGCATAAGGTTTTAATTATTCAACGAGCAATGTTGATGCGGCCCACACAGGCGGTGCTGTAACAGCAGAAACAAATGTATGTGCTACTATACCCACGCGCACAACTCAATATATATAAATTGAGGCACTGCTATAGACGAACTGTTGTTTCAAAAGCGAAATGGCTTCTATACCAATTCAGAGCACCGGATAAGAAAAGGTGTTGCGGAGTTACGTTTAGATTGTACAAAAAATATAGAAATGGGCCACCGTGCTTCATCGGCAAGAGAGAAAACGAAAATGGGGTAGTACGATGGCGTCTAAGAAATCATCCGTAGCATAGAAATTATTTTTCGCTGCGTTATGTTCAACAGAACATTTTCGCTGTATTGTGAAGGCAAGAGGGACAACGTAAAATTCTTTTCTTAGGCACACTTCTCAAATATTTGACATCTGTCGCTATAGGGATCGCGTGCTTGGTGATGCGATATGAAGAACCGAGGCGTACCAATTGATTCAAGCACGAAGCGGAATCGTACGTAGTTCATGCAAACACCTAGTGTCTACGCGATACTTTGCTAAAGATGAAGGAACAGCGAAGTATGCCGGAGACTGACAGGCTAACACCGTCCTGCAGAAAACAACTAAACCAATCAATAAACCAACCGAACTGACACCCACCACTGCTAAGGAGTGTTGGGTGTGCCTACACGGCTCATGGGTAACGAACGAGCACAGGCGTAAGCTAAGTGACCACGGCGAATTTCAAATGAATTCAACGAAAATAAAGAACTCTTGGGTACAATGTATTATCTGAAAAGTGTGCAAATATTTTTTTCGTTAGACTTGGCACGTATAGTAGCCCAGCCACGGTGGTCTAGTGGCTGAAGTACTCGGCTGCTGACCCACAGGTCGCGGGATCAAATCCCAGCTGTGGCGGCTGCATTTCCGATGGCGGAAATGTTGTAGGCCCGTGTACTCAAATTTGGGTGCACGTTAAAGAACCCCAGGTGGTCGAAATTTCCGGAGCCCTCCACTACGGCGTCTCTCATAATCATATGGTGGTTTTGGGACGTTAAACTCCACGAATCAATCAATCAAGCAATTGGCATGTATAGTAAACTGACACTTTCTTTTTCTTTTTGTCTCCAAAATTTTTGTGAGTCATTTAGACGATAAAAAACAATATACGTGACGGAAAATGATCCGTCTATACAATGAAAGTACAGCTTTTTATTTCCTCGTATTGTTATATAGGTAGCTTGTCTCTGCATAACTTGATGCAGGCTACTATCATCAAATAAAGAAAGCAAAATGAAAAGAAAATTTATGAAGTCTGAATAGAACATATCGATGCTTTGTTCTCCTTACGCGATATATTATTTATGTAGTTCCTAACCCCAGTGCTGTGTCAAGAGGCAGAAATCGTTTAGCCCAGAAAACATTAAAAGTTCAGTGACTTCAATTTACTAGAAACTACACTCAAGACAAATGTTTCGAAACTTTGAAACTTATTATGCTTTATTACAACTAAAAAGATGTGCGTCCCAGCAAAAAATTAGCGGCGTTAGCCACATTTTCCCCGTATGCCCAGACAACTATTTTAGCTTGACCTATAGTAAAAAAGTAATAAACGCAATCGGTGGCTAAAGCAAGTGAGTGAAGAAAGAAAGGACAGCTTCTTCAGCGAATATTTTATATCCCTAAACGCTCGAATACGTCATCGTCCGTTTCGTGCTATGAGGGTTCTCAGAACCGAAGGGCGTCACACCATGATCGCAAGAGCATCGCCCCATTACTTTTTTTACCTCTCCCGAACCATCCGCCTTCCTCTTTCCGATTAGGAACCCCGGGAAGCGTCATAACACCAGAATCGGGCACAGGTTCATGGTTTCCCCTTTGTAGCCCTTTTCACCCTTAGCGAGAAACCCGCCGTCCCGTCCGAACCTCCCTCACTCCCTACGCGTTTATTCTTTCACCCACAGTACGCCGCGCCGGCTCAGTTTTTCCCGACCCCACCTCCTCGGGAAAAACGATACCCCGCACACTTCTCCCATTGGCTGGTAGCGCCGAGAGTCGCGCGCAGAGGGAAACGAGTAAGAGTAAAAAGGGGGAGAGGGAAAGAAGACGCAACAACAAAATGGAGAGAGCCGCCGAGGAGCGCGGAAAAGGGACCAAAAGGGGAACGCTGGATAGGGAAGAAAAACAGGGGAAGAATGGAGAGCTCCTCCGCTCACCCGGGTAGGTATCCGGCCGCAAAGTTCGTTTATTATCTCCACCGGGTCCGTCCTGAAGAGTAGTGAGTCGCGTTGCAGTTTTATTGTCCAGCGACGGCTCACTCGCCCCAGGTGACGTCACAGCCCGCTCCCAGCCTGTAGCGCGCTCTTCTGCACGAGCTCGTGACGTGACGTCAGGATCGGCGGTCCAACGAAGTGGGGGGGTTGGCCGAGGCTAAGCGTGTTGGCTCAAAAAGCCCGACGGCCGCCGAAGGGAGTGGTGGGAGCGCATTCAGCGCGGAACTGTGATCCAAGCGAGCGAAAGTTTGTGGGACTGCCGGGGTTTCGTCGAAGGCCTGCCAACGCCGCCGAGGATTTGCAACGCGTCCGAGCAGCGTCTGACCGAGAAGTCGACATACCCTGCACAGGTAACCTGTGCCATGTTTATTTCTTCCATTTTTTTGTTCTGGTGTACCTTCGTCAATTTTATTTTAGGTTCTCCGTAAGTTCACTGGATGTGCTTTCACTGCTCTTCAAGCAGAACGTCGTGGGAACACGGCCCCACAGATTCTCGAAGATGTGAAGAACCTTAAAGTTTGACAGCCAATTTTGTACGAATCGTGCCACCGCTTTGTTTGCTCGTTTTTTGTTTGTCTTTCGAGATTTGTCGCCGAGATTCGTCAAAATGCTGATCTGATAAATCTTAAAAAACCGCTTGGCGTGACTCAAATTATGCCCACATAGTCGTATACGGGCTAGTTTTCAATTAAAAACTTTGCGCACCGACCAACGCTGTCAAGGCCGTTCACTGATTTCCCAAAAGGGTTGCTCAGGGTTACCTACAATATATGTAATCATGGTATATATCAGTCATTGACCAACGCCAGCATTGTCAACGAGGCTGGCACATTCGGGTAATCATTGAGAAATTGTCATCTAATCTACCTTTTCTAAGATGAGGCATACAGCACGACGCGGCAAATAACGAAAAATGAGGTCACAGGCCAAGTGAAAATAAAACAAAAAACAAAGGACAAGTTTTGGCGTTTCCGGACCTGTATATAGATGTTCACTATTAGCGATGTGATGGACGCAGCGCCATTTTCTCCAGTTGGGTATCACGCAATTTCGCGAGCAAGGATTCTGTATTGTTGTAGTATCAGCTAAGAATGAATCGAACTGTCACATTGGAGGTACCAAATTCTCAGAGGACGCAAGCGCTACAACGCTTTTTGCTCAATCGTTGTGAATTGAATTGCTTGCTTTATATATCATGTTTGTCGCTATAGACACGCTTTGATATTATCAATACTGTGGTAGGGAAACAAGGAATAACTTAATCTTGTTTACTCTTTCTCAATAGTAACACGGCACGAAAAGTTAAAGAAAAATCGGAGGTTTACTTAGCTAAACCCACGACACGTCCACGAGATTATCCGGATTTTAATTTACCACTGTGAAGTTTATGAACTAGCCTGTAAGTCTAAGTACTGGGAGATTTTCCACGTGGCGACCGAACAGATATACGGCCGCAGTGGCCAAGGAATCAAGGAGGAAGAGGAGGGTGTTGTTGGCTGCAGGTGGATCTACTTTTGGCCGGGAATCGAACTTGCCCTGGAGGATCGGAATGCCTGCAACGGCCGCTCGAGATCATGATGGGTAACACGAAATAGTGGTCATTCATACAGGCACGTAAGTATAGTGGACTGAGAAAACTACCTATCTAGCCACTAGACAACTCGCAGCGTGCTCGGGACCGACGACGAATCAGTGGTGGTCGTTCCCGGCAACCGCGATTTGTCTGGTTGATCTGCAAGTCGCACAGGTGGTCGGCCTCGCACAGGTCAGCCTCAGGCCACACTGGCATCCGGCATGGAAAGCTGTCGATGACGACTCTGGCGGACGCTATTGGCTGTGCCGTGGCGGTTGACCACCTTGGCCAGGCTGTGAAATTGCAGAAAAGGATCTCTCGTTCTTTTCTAGCGCGACCATTTGGACGTTTCGTGGTGCTCGTCGCTGTCACGGTGTTCACTGTGACACGGCGTTGTGTGTTTGTACGCCGCAGGTTCAAGGCGCTCTCTGACGAGGCACCGGAACAGTGCTGGTTCACGTCCGCGGAATATGCAATACTAGTAGCACTCACGGCGGCGACACGCACGTCCAAGGAAGCATAAGCAGCGTTTCTTGGCATCTTGTATGTTGGAAGAGGACCGGCAACGTAATGCAGGCCGTGAGAAGCTTGAACAGTATTCACAAAGGACAAGAGTTCGTGCGTATTACGGCCTCGAAGTGGTAGCATTGTGTCCAGGTGATGACCTGGTACCACAGGGGAGGCATGAACGCCGTCCACTGATGGTCCGATGGGCAGCTGAAGCGGTGGCCGGGTTTATGACTCCATCGTCAAGGAAGCGTGAACGGCGTTCCTAGATGGAGAAGCCCGCGCTGCCGACGACCCATCAGGCTATGGACATGTGGCTTGTTCCGCAAAGTTCAATTGTCGAGCTGCGCCATTTTAAAGGAAAAAAAAATAGACAGAACCCGGACGCTTGGCTAGTTGTTCTTATTCTGTACTTCCTTCTCTTTCGATTCCAGAGATGACCATTAGAAAAACCGTTAGAGGTCCTCATGCTGATAAAAAGAGCGTGAATATTTATTATTCATTCGCGTGTGGCTCCACTCGGGGCATCGAACCTTGGCGGTATGCGTGCACCGACACTGAGAGTCAATTTCTCGTAGCTCAAACAAATGTTTTCACTACATCTATCTCCTTGAAGCTATTTCTTTACTTTAAGTGAACTCAACCTCAAGCTAAGTGCGTAAATATGAAAGAATGTCCTATGGCGTATTGAAGCGCACGCGTGCCACTCAAACGCTTACTAAAAAATCTGTAACATCAGGGCCTTCTTAAAGCATCGAGTAACTCTATATATATATATTGTACAAGGGGGAAAGTGGTTGGACGAATATGACTCATAAATGGTCATGGCATGGATAATGTCACCATCTCATCGCGTATGTCATCAAATCCTTTCCGCCAGACATGTGGCAGAAATGTCAGGGTCCCAGAAGGAATCAAACCTCAGAATTCTGCGTGGCAATGAAGTATTCTACAACAGAGCCACGCCAGGTCTCGCAACTACTTTTCAAATAGATACCAATGTTCGTGAAACAACAATTATGGTTACAGTGCTAACTATCCACTCTTATAAACACTACATATGTACTCCCGTGATACAGCCGTCACGTGGAGTAATGTCTATTGTAGTTAGGCGCCATCCGCTGGAGTTGATTTATGTGGCAGTGACCATGGGCTACTCCCCGCCAGCAGCAGCGCTACATATTAGCTTCTGGTGTTGCTAATATCCATGTTGCGTTTGGCATCGTTAAGCAACCGTCTGCGCGTGCATTTGTGCTATATATTGCACCCCTTTGTTTCGCTCAATAATGAAACTACAACACAGTCCCCTTCTATCCGCATGCTTCGCATAACATCGATTCCGAAGGTACGTGGCATCTGCGGAATTTTTATACCACTGAGTTTTGCAGTATTTTACTTGTTAACGTTTACATGTGTAGAATAAAGAACAAAAATAGCATTGGCTACCTGCAGAGCTCACCTAATACAACGGAGCTGCACAGGCCTAGGCGAAACTAAAGTTTGTCCATCCTGCGTAGGCAAAAACACCTGACACGTATGTTCTATAGAAACTTGCCAGGCCTCACTACTCAGCACTGATGTAGTAAATTTGAAGCAGTCGTCTCACGGCATTAACGTGCGTGGCAGTGCATCAACGCTCCACAGAATGTTAGGCCCTTTGCTTAGTCATTCAAAATAGTGAGGGGTTTTGCAATTACTATTCAGTTACATGTGTTAAATTGGCTCAAGTAGGAAAGCTTGACTCATTCCATATTTAGCAGACAAAGTCCTTAACTTCACACTGTCATCCAAGTTGTCAATATTTGTGTCACGTTTACTTGCACGTTTCAATTTAAGGGTGGATCACATAGGGGCCCGGACTGGGGCATGCTGTAACGCTGAAAAAACCGCGTACGCCATAGCCATCTCTAGCGTACTCAGCGCGTGTTCACGCCAAGGATTAGTCTTTTACATCTTGTTCTTCGATCACCCTGATGATGATGCGAAATGAGGAGCACTTTTGAAGCCCGGGCTGCCATATGATTTCGTACGCTTCTTTTTTTTTACAAATAAACGAAAACTGGTCAAATTTACGACGAAAACGAAATTATGACGTCTACAGACCTCTACGGGTCTCTTGTTCCCACACCTGTGAACAGCTGTTGTCGCTTGAGGTAGCTCAGGCAAAACCATGTGTAGAAATTGACAAAAAAAAGAAAGCGAAAAATAGAAGTAGACAAAAACAAAGAGCAAAATAGAAAGAATAAAGAAATAAACAGAAATAAAAAAGAAAAAAACAGAAGAAACCAGAGATGAGTAAAAGAAATAAAGATAAGGGAGTAAAAAGACAGAAACGAAGGAGAAGTTATGAATACTGCAAGAATGGAAACTAGCTAAAATGATATTGTTGCTGAAGGAACAAGACCGCAGGTACATATTGGACAACATAAGGCCAATTGCCTTGATATCGAATCTGGTGAAATTGATTGAGATAATTATCCATACTCGAATCAATAGATTCATAGAAGAAAGGTCAATTCTAAGCCCCTTTCAAATCGGGTTCAGGGCTGGGTGTTCCATATAGAATGCTCATGTTGATTTAAAAAGTCGTATGCAGTTAGCCCGACGGGACAACAAATATGCAGCTTTGGTTACTTTGATTATCCCTAAAGCATGCGATACTGTAGAGCATGGTATTCTGATAGATCGACTGGAATCTCTTAATTTCCCGGTATACATAGTAACGTTGATTCAAGAATTCCTTTTGGACAGGAAGTTCTATTGTTTCAAAGGCGGCTTTTCATCAACTATGCACACACAAACCAGAGAAGAACCGGAAGGCTCAGGGCTGTCCCTGGTGTTATTTAATGTGCTAATGAGCACCATTTCACGTAACCAAGACATAACAACTTATGTTTTTGCAAGCGATATCGCCTTCTTTGCAACGGAAGACACCATTCAGACGTTATACAACCGCCTGCAGTCTTATTTTACCACCCTGGAGAACTGGCTTGATGACGATCACTTCTTACTAAATCCCAGTAAATGTGCCCTTCTTGTCTTCCCCTTGAAATACCCCGTGCACATCTCATTGTGTTAACATTTTGAGGACATACCACAGGTGGAATCTATTAAATATCTTGGGGGATTTGTAATCCATCTCTAAATAAGCGCCAACACAATGAATACATAGCTGGAAAAGGTGCAAGAGCCGTCGGCATGTTACGCAGGATAAGCAACTACCGAAGAGGCATGAGAAGAGATACACTAGTAATGATATATCGAATGTATGTTCGTCCTATTCTGGAACTTGGATGCGTGCGTTTTTCTGGTGCTCTAGCTTACAAAATACGGCCTCTCATTCTTTTAGAAAGAGAATCATTACGCTTATGCCTTGGTATTGAGAGGTATATACCTAGAATTGAGAGTTCCTTCTCTTTCGTGCAGGTTTCGTATCTTGACCATTGAGACGTTTTTTTAAGAATTTATAAGTGACCACTCCAGCAGTCGCAGACAGTATTCATATTCTCTCCAGAATTATTTTTTGGTGTGTCAGATGGCCATGGTTCACACCCCACATATTATACTTGTACAACGTTTACTATACCCGCTGAATTTACGTATCGGCGAAATATGGCCGGCCAGCAATAACTCACCCCATGTGGATATTCGATTTGATGTCATTTTTCCTAATAATGCAAATTTCCTCCCCCGTCACCCTCTAGATGCAAGAACACTTACAGAGCATCAAAACAAGCGTAATTATTGCTACAGATGCATCACAGAGCGACGAAAAGTCAGCTGTTGGTATATTCAACCCGAACTTGGATCTGTCCTATTCGCTCCGACTACCTGATTTCATACCCGTTTTTGTGGCTAAGTTTCTAGCAGTGGTACTCGCCTTACAAAATTTAAACGCGGAAATTTCATCGGCTGTTATTATTACAGATTCTCTCGTTCTTTGCGCTGCACTTTCTTTTAGTGTTGAATCGCACATAATGAAGGCGTTTCATGCATTATTACCCCCCCCCCCCCTCATTTCAGAAAAGTTAGATTTAGTATAGGTACCAGGTCATAAAGCGTTGCTCTTAAACAAAATGGCTGATTCTTTAGCGAAGTTAGCAATAAGTGGCCAATTTTACGGCGTTTTCCACTATCCGCATATGTAACGGCTGCACGATTTCGCAGGCGTACTATTATGGAAAGCTCCACAGGTACATCATACACAAATTCGACTGAATATCGGCACTTATTATATTCCTGGCACCGATCTTCTTGTTACACATGTAAACTAGAAGTCGCAATTACCAGGCTGTGCTGTAGTTTGCCCAAACTAAATTTCTACCAACACAGGTCTGGTAAGGCTTTTTCTCCAATGTGCACTTTCTGTGGCGAGCCAGAAACTACGAATCATTACTCTTTGACATGTAGACGATTTACTACAGCTCGTAGATTCAAGTTAGAAAATCCTTTACGCACTGTTGGAATGAATTCATCCATGCCTGTGATTCTGTACTTTGGAGCCTCTATTTATAAGTTTACCAGTGCGATAGTTTGCGAAGCAGTGCGGGATTACCTGCGGAAACGAAAAACTAACAAACTAATATTGTTCTTCTGTGTCGACATACGCACAGCTTCTCTCTCTCTCTCTTTTTAAAGTTAGGTTTGGTCTAGTTATTATGTATTACTAATACAAAAACTTTATAGTAGGTACAGATCAGTGATCATCAAAATTTCATTCTAAAATTTGTAACGTTTTCAATTTGTAAGTTCCTTACTCTAACATAGGAATAATACTTTATAATACCACTCAATTATTGGCCGATCCCCACACTGTGAGAACAAGAAGCGAAGAAGGCTGCTCAGCTCGACACTTATTTTAGGCTTGGCACCACTATAGTTGAATACTGCTCTAATTGTTTGTTTATGTATATCATTTTATGGTAATTATCTCACCTTTTTAATCTTTTATTCACATTTCCTATCTCTGCACGCAGAGAAGCACGCCAGCGGTCGCAGAGCCACCGGCAAAAATCTCAGCTTTTCCAACAAAGTCTCTCTATGCTTTCATCGTTCTCCGCTTCTCAGCACTGGTCTGCTAAAAATAAAAAAAAAGGTGTAAGAACACGAAGGGGCCGAACACAAATGCAGATTTCTGGAAAGATGCACCCAGTAATTGGAAAACACTTTAACGAGCCGTTGGAATTAAACCCCGTGATAAGCACCTCGGCTGCATGATTCAATTTCAGCTGGCTAACCATCTGCACAATGTGCTTGGGTGGCACTTGATGCTGTTGACAATTAGATGGTTAGGTCCGCGCCGCAAGAAAACGCACTGACTTTCGCCTCTAAGGGCTGAACGCTGATACTTCTGAATGAAAGGCTTGTGCACGAGGGAATACACAGGCGAATTTCAGCTCTGAAATGGTCGCCGCATGTACTTAAAAGTGCACTACTGGATTCTTCTTTATAATTGAGCATCGACGTGTTTCAATTACTGCTGTGTAATATTTCAAATCTATGTAAATCGTCTCGGCAAAGTTTTTTGAAATTTCGTTTTTACATATTCTCCGAGTTGTCGTGTTTGGATAAACATGCTTATATTTACAGAAAAGCGCAAAAATACCAGAAGAGGCAGTCGAGGTATAACAATATTTGAGGTAAGCATCCTAAAACCGCGATATGATTTATGAGATATGCCGTAGTGGAGGGGTCTGGAAGTTCCAACCTCCTGGTGTTCTTTAACGTGCGCCTAAATTTAAGGACAGGGACAGACGATGAAAAAAGATATGACTCCAATTAAGATTTGGCTGGTCCTTCTCGACGTCTAGTATATAGATTTTTGGCCGGCATCTCTGGACTGGCCTTGTTGCCAGGCGCTACTTGTCATCCAATCTAGAGGCCCGATAGAAGAGAGACTAGAGCGTTGTAACGCATAGACATACTTCGGAAGTGGCATCGTTGTACGTAACTACAAAGTTAATTAGCAAGAACAATTAAAACTGTGATAAGCACATTGTAACACCAGCGTGGTGCCATAGAATAATGAAAAAGCACCAAGTGCACTCTTCTGTCTCCTCCAGCGTTCTTCGGCTGTTAGTAAATTTTAAGCTAATCTTCCCATCCTATCTATTTCATACATCGTCGTTGCTTGTAGGAATTATTTATTGTTTCGTTTTTGTACACACAAAACGCATGACATATAGAAACAACCTTATTGAAATACCTTGGCGTTCCTGTTAATTAGCACATTTATATGAGACAAAAACAGTCCGGCAATGCCCTCAGTGAATTTTCGTTGCCACGGAAGAGACTGCATAAGTTACCAATTTTATGCCTAGTGCCTAACGAGATGAGCAGGTTCGAGTAATTACCGGAATGATAGTGATGCGTACTGATTATTGCATTAACGCATAGTAACATTAAAGCTGTACTGAAACCAACCAGATATGCGTACTTGATGGCAAGAAAACTACTTTATTATTATATACCATCAAACGTGCTTAATCCGGCCATATGAATTTTAGCGTGTACAATGTGTACAAAAAAAATAAAGATGGCTTATCCCTCCGTCATGGTAATCGGTATAACTCCAAAGGGAAACGTGTCGTCGCGGAAGTAGTTGATATTCACGAAAGTAGTTGATAGTTTATTGTGTAATTGATATATGAGAGCTCGTTCAATGTCTATATACTGCTGGGTTTGATTTACGGTGGCGGAACACTTCCTCTTATTTTTTTGTCTTGGTAGTTCGTCAATGCTATTTTACCGTGAAGAAAATATGTCAGGGAAGGTGTGGTGGACTCCAGCATAAAACATTTTTGTGTCAGAAACTGTCATCATCTTGACCGCGTACGTGCCACAAGAATGGGGCTAATCCACAGCTGGTACACTGAAAATAAAAATACATTAGACGGCTGACAAGCAGCAATTAGGATTTCTAGATATACGTAATCAATATTAAACTGTGAGAACTAACCAAACACCATGGCTGCCCGTTTTAGCTTCACTGAAGAACTTGTATGGAGTGCTTCAGTGACACTTGCAATGACAGAACATCAGGTAACAGGAAAGGCAACGAGGGCGGCGAGAAGACCTCGACCGTTGATCATTATGAACGGGCGTATGCTAAAGAAATTGGGCAAAACTCAATACTCAACGCGGGTCCACTAAAATGTAGAAGGAAACAGATTGAGGGTAAGCACGAATTAAGATTTCTGAACAACCGCAACCAGTAATTTAAAAAAAAAACTTCCATAAATCGTTGGGATTGACCGAGCAGTAAGCACTATGGCCACATGTATAGCTTTGCTGAAGCATCTCTACAAAGTGATTCAGGGGTACGTACAGCAAAAAGAATAGTAGGAAATGGGAAAGGCAACGGCAGCTGCGCGAATATCCTGAAGTGATGGAAGGCCTCGGTAATCGGAAAGAGAGAGAGAGAGAGAGTGAGTGAGAAAAGAAAGGCCGGGAGGTTAACCAGATATTGGCATCTGGTTTGCTACCCAGCGCTGGGGGCGGGGAAGTAGGGGCAAGAAAGAGGGGATAGATAGACAAAAAAAAACGCACGCGCAATCATAAAAAAAATGAAAACACACACAGGAAGGGCGTCCTAGCCACAACCGTTCAGTAAGGCCGGTCGATCGCAAAAAGTGTAGTAGCGCTTTCAGGGCCCTCTTTTGTGAAGCCGCATCCTGACGATACTGCAGAATTCCCTGCTCCGACAGAGGGTGATCATCTAATTTGTTGAGTTCCTTGCGAAGGCATAGTCATTCTTTACTATACGCTAGGCAGTCACAAAGAATATGTTGGATTGTTTCCTCTTTGCCACAGTGGCCACAGGCTGTGGTGTCGGCCATCCGAATGCGGAAAGTGTAGGCGTTGGTAAACGCAACGCCCAACCACAGCCTACATAACAGGGTCTGGTCTGCTCGGCAAAGCCTCGACGGGACTTGAAGACATAGCGTAGGGTCAAGCGAGTACAGTCGGGCATGCTTGAAGTGTGGCTGATTCCATTGTGATATGGTTTGCTGGCGAGCAAGCCTGCGGAGCTTTCGTGCAGCATCTGTCCCAGAAAGTGGTAGTCGTAGTTTATGATCTTCTGTGTGGGCTGAGCGGGCAGCTTGATCGGCCCGTTCATTGCCGATGATTCCGCAGTGACTGGGCAACCACTCAAATGTAATTTGGTGCCCTTTCTCAGTCAGGTGGTGTATAACCTCTGCTATCTCTAGTACAAGCTGCTCGTGTGGTCCATGGCGTAAGGCTGATAGTAGAGACTGCAGTGCCACCTTCGAGTCGCAGAAAATAGTTCACTTGCGTGTACGTTGATCAACTACAAATTGCAACGCGGCACGAAGTGCTGCCAATCCTGATGCTGTTGATGTTGTTGCGTGAGGTGTCTTGAATTTAATTGTCGTGGCCAACCTTGGTATCCCTACTGCTCCTGTAGAGCTGTCCGGCTGAACCGACCCGTCAGTGTATATATGTGTGGAGTCTTGATATTTCTCATACAAGAGATGTAGTGTGAGCTGTTTAAGAGCCGGCGATGACAAATTGGCCTTTTTCTGGACGCCAGGTATGTTATTATTAATCATTGGTTGAGCGAGGCACCATGGCGGAGTCACAGGTCTAGCGGCAGAAGAGAACGAAGTTGGGATCGACTCACCATGTGCGGTCACTGTTTTGCAGTAAGATGTGGACGGTCGGACCACTGGTAGAGAGGCTAGGTGATGTCGAGGGGTTCGAGCAAGGTGTCGTATATGTGTCCTCAGCACTTCCACATTAATTTGGGTTTTGATGAGGTTGTCCCTTGTGATGGCGATAGTTGCCGCTGTTGACGCACTTTGGGGCAAGACTAAACATATCCGGAGGGCTTGAGCCTGGACACTTTGAAGCATTCGTATGCTTGTTTTACTCGCGTTGGTTAACACAGGTAGGCTGTACCGAAGGAATCCAAAGAAAAAGAATCCTGTATAGTCGCAACATAGCAGATGTGGACATTCCCCAGTTCTTTCCAGCGAAGAACTTGAACAAATGACAGATTCCTGTCAATCGCCTTTTCATGTATGATACATGTGAGCTCCATGAGAGGTCTCTGTCAATTATAACACCTAGGAACTTGTATGATCGGAGGTGACGTATCGTTTCACTGTTTATCAGAACGCTGTAGTTCTGCATTGGTTTGCGCGTAAATGCCACAAGTGCACATTTCTCAGAGGAAATTTCCAGACCTCGTTGACGGAGGTAAATAGCAACTTGAGTGGCAGCTCTCTGAATTCGCGCTCGCAGCTGTAGACGTGTTACTGCAGACGTCCAAACGCAGATGTCGTCCGCGTACATTGACAATCTGACAGTACTTGGCAGATGCTCATTGAGAGCTATTAGCGTCAGGTTGAATAGTACAGGGCTAAGTATGCCACCCTGGAGAACACCACGGTGGCTGTAATGTAGCGAAGTGTCACCATCCTCGGTTCTCACGAAAAAGGATCGCTCAGAGAGATAACTGCGTAGCCACTGAAACATCCGACCACCCACTCCTACCTCCTTGAGAGCGGTGAGGACAGCTTCATGTGTGACGTTATCGTACGCCCCTTTAACATCAATAAATAAAGAAGCGCAGAGACGCTTACGACCTTTTTCGTGTTGCACGTAGCTGACCAGGTCTATGACGCTATCAATTGATGACCGGCCACGGCGAAATCCTGTCATAGCGTCCGGGTAGATGTTGTGATGCTCCAGGAACCATTCTAGCCGTCCAAGTACCATCCTCTCCATCACTTTGCCCAAGCAACTAGCCAGTGCAATTGGGCGGTATGATGTGAGCACCAATGGTGACTTGCCAGGCTTCAGTAATGGAACCAAACGGCTGGTCTTCTAGTTAACTGGGAGGGTGCCCTCTCGCCACGAATCGTTGTATATCTCGAGGAGGGCACTCCTCGCCCACTCACCAAGGTGACACAGTGCTCTGTATGATATTCCATCAGGCCCGGGTGCTGATGTCCGTCTACACAAAGCCAGTGCTGCTTTAAGCTCATGAATAGAAAAAATTGGTCCATGTGGTGATCGTGTGATGTCGTGCCACCACGTGAGAGCGTGGGAATGTTGGGATCTGCGAGTTGACCAGGTGCCCCCTCATGTAAAACCCCTTCATTGGGGCCTTTGAGGTACTGTAAATAAATAAATAAATAAATAAATAAATAGGTTGGCACAGAACTCTTCTGCCACGTCGACCTCCGATCTCTGTTGAGAGAGGACTAGAGCCTTGAATGTAGACCGCTGAATGGGAGCTGTCCGGAGCCCTCTTATTGTCCTCCACAAGTGTGATAAAGGCTTGCGGGGATCTAACGAAGCGCAGAAGGCTGCCCAACGTTGTGACTCTAGCTTGTCTATGCGGCGTTGTATCTTCTTCTGAATACGTCTAGCGATTCGTAAATCGTCGATTACTTTCGTGCGTCGGTACCTTCGTTCCGCACGCCGTCGGAGAACCCAAAGTCGTTCTAATTCCACATCAAATTCGGTTACTCGCGAAGAGCATGTGATGGTGCACACTGTGTCTTGCACTGTGGACTTGATCACCTCTTCTAAGTCAAATGAGGTGTTCTCTAGACAGCGTTCTTCCATGAGAAATTCAGACTTGGTCCAGTCCACTCTGGATAGTTTCGCGTACCTTGCAAGGTGATAATCCTCTGATCTTGACATATGTGGAAATGTGGTCGCTCCCATGTGTTTCTATGTCCACAAATCATCCGGCACATCTGACGAGACCTCGATAAACAAAAGCCAAGTCAAGGCAACTGCTGTGTCCAGGGCCACGTAAAAATGTTGGGCTACCATCATTCAACAAGCACAGCTCGTTGTCTGAAGCAAACGTTATCAGACTTCTACCCTTCGCGCTGATCTTCGGACGTTCAAAGGGGACTGTCTCCCCTCCCATGTGAAAGTTGGCCACTTTCGTCACCAGGTACGACCATTTATTCCAAAACCTATGCGATGCCATAAGTGCCAGAAGATCGGCCATGTGCAGGGAGCGTGCAGGAACTCCGAAGTGTGCCCCCGATGCTCAGAATCACACACTGAGGACAAATGCAGCGCAACTATACTAAAGTGCCCTAATTGTCAAGGTGCCCACAGTGCATCTTCCAAAGACTGTTCCCGCATAAAGAAGGAGTTTACTATTCTTATACAAATGGTGCGAGACAGCTCTAGCCACAAAGAGGCTGCGGGAAAAGTCCGGCGAAGACAACGACGTCACCATCGAAGATCTTCGCGAAGAACACAGTCAACTACAAGAAGTAAGTCAACGCATCTGAGAACAGCGCCCACTGCACGGTACACCGCGGCGAACGCAGACGATGGAAGAGAGAAAACAAGTAGATCTCTCTCTACTGAAGAGTGGCCGCCACTTACGCGCACGCAACTTGTGAAAGAACCACATCAAAAGCCGCATTCATCAGAGCAAGATGCGACAACAGAGGAGCAGCGGAACTTGGATAAGCAAGTGATTGCTCTTCTACGACCCATAATTAATGTCATTCGCACGGTGTTAAACAGCATGCGCACAACGTCAGCCAGTAGTGCACTTATGTACTGGACGCTCTGAGTCCAGTACTGGCGGCTCTTGAGTAGATAATGGCCCAACAGCCACTGTATTACAGGGAAGAGGTCAAAAAAGCAACAATTTTTCAGTGGAATGCACGGGGACAGAAATTACGCATTGCAGATTTCCGTCGGTTCGTTTCCGCCAATATGTTTCCCATCATCGTCATCTGCGAGCCAAATTTATCGAGCGCTTTTGAATTCTCCGGATACGAATCATTTATGTCAGCTTGTTAAAGTGGAAACAGCAAGGTCCTGGTGTTTATTCGACGTGACCTGACCTACATTTTTCTGCCTGTACCACCTGACAATGATAACCAATATATATTTTAACAGTGAAGAAAAAGGGTCTTATTGTCAATGTTGTTGGTGCATACCTGTCGCCATCAAGTAGATTTGACCACAGAAGACTAGGACACATCCTATCATCCACTCCTGGCCCATGGGTGATCATCGGAGTCTTCAACGCCCACCATACGCTATGGGTAATCTGAAATGTTCCAGTAGAACTATAGGAGGTGTGAACACTCGGAACGTTAAACACACTTAATGTGTACAAATTTTTATAACCAGCAATGCAACCACAATTGACGTTTCGCGAACGACACGTATTTCCGAGACCTGACGTGGCTCTGTGGTAAAGTACATGATTGCCACGCAGAAGGCTTGGTTATTCCTTGCTGTTGCGTAGGCGTATGTTTATCAGCTCGCGACTGCTTCTGCGCAGAGCTGATGAGACGAGCGGACGAGACGACGGTGAGTTAAACAAGGTTTATGTACAGCATATATACAGAGGCGTTACAATTTCGGCACTGGGGCCGACAGAGACTCGAAGAGCCGAGCTCTCCTCTCTAACACATAGGTCAGCCTTTCGCCTAAGACCGCTGATCGCGACACGCCGCAGGGCTTCTTTTATTTGCACCGGGTCCAACCAAAATGTCCAATCAGAAGCGCCGCTGGTCGTCAGGGCAGATTCCTCCAATGGGGGGTCGCCGCGCCATGCGTCAGACCACCAGACACGCGGACGCCGGCTCGCTGTCACGTGCGCAGCTGACTCAATGCACGTGGGCCAGGGAGGCGCCGCGCGTGTTCACTCCGTCGAGTTGATCGCGCCAGGCGGACTGCGGGCTGGCCTTGACCCAGATTGCCTTTTTCAGAGGCACGGACGTTTGACGAGGACTCGCTGGCATAACATTGCATTAGTCGGGTCCACGCTGGCGATGTCCGCCTTTTCTTAATGTTTACGCGTTAAAATTACCCATGCACATTCTCACCGTTCCTGGGTAGATACATAAGTGTCCATCACCTCTGGCACATACCCGCATACCAGTGCCACTTACTCACCCACCGGTATGTGCTACTGTTTGGCGGAAAATGTTTGACGATGTACGCGACGGGATTATGACACCTTGTCTCGACCAGCGCGTCATACTCGTCAAACCATCTTACCCTTCCATACTCATTTAGGTTTACCCCAAGTTAAGGTGGTGATCACAAGAGCACCTAGACTCAGGTGGCTAGATAGATAGATAGATAGATAGATAGATAGATAGATAGATAGATAGATAGATAGATAGATAGATAGATAGATAGATAGATAGATAGATAGATAGATAGATAGATAGATAGATAGATAGATAGATAGATAGATAGATAGATAGATAGATAGATAGATAGATAGATAGATAGAATAGATAGATAGATAGATAGATAGATAGATAGATAGATAGATAGATAGATAGATAGATAGATAGATAGATAGATAGATAGATAGATAGATAGATAGATAGATAGATAGATAGATAGATAGATAGATAGATAGATAGATAGATAGATAGATACGCAGGTACACGCTCAAACTACCTGCAGTACGATAAAGAAATGCTTCGCATTAAAAAAAAGTCCATGCAGAGTACTCGTTTAACTCTCGCATCTGCTTTACTCGGTAGCGGGACTTGCCGAATAAATGTGTCGAAAACTCAGTTGTGGAGTTTTTGACGGCACAGCACAAGCTACCAGTACCTTAAACTGCTTCACTGTTGGAATATTAGACGGATAATACAATCAATAAATTTATATCAAATGAAGGCAGTGTTGCTGATGGAACAGCGAAATGGTAATATTAGTCAATGCAACTAATACCGATAGTGTGTGAGCAAATATTGTAGTTAAGTTCCTTCGGAACAAGCCATCATTTCCAGCATGACCCGTTAAATATTTCCAGAACTACAGTTGCTTTCATTACTTTTCCGCTCAAACTGCTTCTAAAAATTTGCTTCCCGGAGGTTGGTTTAGTAGTTTAATACTTATAACTCCTGATTGTGAGTACGCACTTATTTTTCTCTTTTTTTTGTTCTTGAAAGAGCAAGGCACGTCGGTCAGGTTATATAAGTGCGCCTGAAATAATATAAAACGTGTTTACTTACCAAATACATCGCAACCAAGGTAATCCGTAATAGTAATGTGACCCGTTGATGGCACAGCACAATATTGAATGATCTGGCCAACAGAAAAAAAATGAAGCATCCTTAGAGGGATAAAAATGAAAACAAGAATTCTATGGTGGGCCATTGTGAGACATCGTAAAAAAATTATTCAATGAATGAAGGTGAACAATAGCAACCGACACACAAAGAAGGAAAAGCGGGCATCGTGGGTATTTCGCACCATTTGTACGCGTGAGGTTGATCTTACGAGTCTTGCGGGCGAAAAATAGCCTCCATACGCATTTCTAACGGCGAAGATAATTGCTAGCATAAATATGAACGGCCATACACAAACACACCCACGATAGACGGAACAAGCAATCTCGTTTCTAGCGCTATCGTGTTTCAGTCCACGAGAGTTCAGTGTGCGTGAAGATGTGCGCCCATTTCGCATGTGTGATTTGCGTTCGCAGAAGAAGCAGGCGTGCTCCTGCGCCGATTTCGAAGCAGCCTGCACAGTCTCAACAACCGCTGCACGTTTTTGCGTTTTATAACCCTCAATTATTCTGCTGGTCTTGATTTCTCGAGTGCTACACGCGAAACTGGCATGGCGCGGTGACTAGAATGGAAGTCTGCGTAAGCAAAAACCTGTGTCACCCTTTCCCAACTTTCTTATTTATTCACTCGTGGTACACAGGCACTGCGGGGAGCACTACTACTGTTCGTAAACATTCCGCGGCATTGGCGTCTAACTTTGCAGCAAATTTTTTTGTTTAAAACTTCTCCTTTCGCCTCGAAAGAGGGTGTTCTATTTCTCATCGCAGTCGAAGCCTTCGTCGACACAGAAAATAGCTTATATACTACTATACGAAGCTGCGCTGGAGCAGAAACGCAGTTTTTGTTGTAGTGAACTATAGTTACTTTCTTTTGGTCCAAGCTCACCGGACGAAAACTTATCATCACCAGGTTTATGTAAACAGGATTTATGTAAACTTATTCCTGTATGTTTCTGATCCTGTAGGGATGCCCTTTTACAATGGAATGTGTCAAGCTAGAAACAGACATTTTAATTTCAATGACTGCATAGTTACTTCACACACACACACACACACACACACACACACACACACACACACACACACACACACACACACACACACACACACACACACACACACACACACACACACACACACACACACACACACACGCACACGCGCGCACACACACATACACACACACGGATATAAGGAGCCGTGCAAACACAAAACGCTAAAATTCATGGAACAGATGGCAAGCTGTTTCATTCTTGAGATTCATTCTGCTCAATCAACTCCACCATGTAATCACTATAGTTGCTTGGATTCACGCACAGCCCACAGAAAAAAAAATTATGCCTGCCATTCTTTAATGGCAATTTTCTTACAAAAAAAAAAAAACTAATGACCACTGTCCTATCACTGCTAAAGCTCCCGACTATGATATCATGAAGTGTCACAAGGACGAAAAGTTTTTTCTATGCATTTTTTTTTTTGCTTTTCATGACATTCCCGAGCACGATTGCCGTGAATGGGACAATCATCGGCACGTCCTGCTTCCACCTAGAGTCCCAACTTCTCTCTTTGATCATCTGTAGTCACCATCATCATGATCAGCCTGATTGCGCGCACTGGTGGGCAAATGCCTTTCCTACGTCTCGCCGTTCAACATGGTCTTGTGCGTGCTTGGTGCTGCCCCGTAATACCCACGCATTTTCGAATCTCGAGGTCTCGTCTAACTTGTACCCCCCCCCCCCCCCCTTCGCTCGCGTGATCGCCTGCTCTTAGATTCACTGTGTGAACTCTGCAGGTGGTCCGAAACGGTCGCGCACCTTAATAACAACATCTGGGGTTTTACGTCCCAAAACCATCATAAGATTAGGAGAGACGCCGCAGAGGAGGGCTTCGGAAATTTCGACCACCTGGTGTTTAACGTGCACTTACGTCACACAGTACATGGGCGTCCACAATTTTGCCTCCATCGAGATGTGACTGCCACGGCTGGTATCAAACCCATGACCTTTCGGTCAACGCCCAGGCACCGTAGCCGCTACACCACCGCAGCGAGCAACCGCGCACCTTCTCTGCGAGTGCACGATCTCCTCTCCCACAGTTTGCCATTAAACCTCTTTTGTCACCTAATAGCAGCCCTCTCCCTCTCACCGAGGACAAAATCTTAGTGCAATGGCGCATACCCCTTCCTCAGCGAGAGCGGTGCTGAAGGCGTTATTGTGGTTTCTGCGAGAAACCTGAAGAACAACCTGTTATAACTAGTCCCTGCTAAAGCACGCTCCAAAGGACCAAATAAAGTTCATCCATCCATCCATCCTGGCAAAGATTTTAGAGGTATTAACGTGACTCCTTTATAGTCTTTACAGAATTTTTTCTCCTCGTTCATTATTCAACACTTCCTTTCCCTTTCTCCAGTACAGACTGGCCAATCATATTTCTTCCTTGTTAACATCCCTGCAGTGGCGCAGAAAGGCGGTAGCCCATCGAGCCCACGCCTCCCCCCCCCCTCTACTAAAAATTTTTATCGCCATGGCATACAGAGCGAGGAATGATCATTTCTAAGGGGTGCCCTTCCACCCCCTTGAGGTCATGGAGGGGTTCCCTCTCTGAAAAAAAATTCTGCCTATTGTCATGGCATACAGGGCATACAGAGTGAAGAATGATTATTTCGGACTGGGGGGGGGGGGGGGGGTCCCTAATATCACGGAGGTGCTCCCTCTCAAAAAAAAAAAAAACTCTGCCTATTGCCATGACATACAGAGCGAAGAATGATCATTTCAAGGGTGTGCCTTCATAACCCCCTGAAATCACAGAGGTGCTCCTTCCCCGAAAAAAATTCTGCCAATTGCCATGGCATACAGACTGAACAATGATCATTTCCTGGAGGTGCCCTCCCTCCCCCCCCCTTGAATCATGGAGGTGCTCTGTCTCCAAGAAAAAGTCGGCCTATTGCCATGGCGCACAGAGCGAAGACATCATTTCTAGGGGATGCCCTCCCACCCCCCTGAGATCACAGAGGTTCTCCCGCCCCCAACAAAAAGATTCTGCTAATCGCCATGGCTCAGAAGAATGATCATTTCTAGGGAGTGCCCTTCCAACCCCCCTGAGATCACGGAGGTGCTCCCTCTCCAAAAAAAAAAAAAAATTCGGCCTAAGCCCTTGCCTCCCTATTTCTTCTTTTTCTCCTCCTCTCGCTCGTGAGTGCGTCCAACATTTACAGCCTATACTACACAGAAAAATTCCTTTACTCGAAATTTCAGGTTACCGCTATATATAGGTATGCATTCATTTGGGGTTTATTAGTCAGCACTACCTAAGTGAATCTGAGATAGTTGTTTTGCGAGGTAAAGTCATGGCGGGATCGCAACGAGAAACGGAAAATATTGCTTACGAAATATTTTAAGCTAATTGTCACTCCTAACTCTTTTACGCTTTCCGGTTTAAAAAAAAAGCTCCTTAAGTAATCTAAAGTTTCCTTTTTGGTTTAATGAACAGACGCGCCCTAGGCAATCTAGGCAATCCGAAGTTTCATACCTAAGATTACGCCGTGGTATTTATCTGGATAAATTCTTAGTTGCGTTAAGGTGGTGTACTTAAATTATTTTTTCTACCGACAGCGCCACATATCCCCGAAGAAAGAAGATATCCGAGCCTCCACCTAGCCTACTGGTGCAGAATGAACTATTCTACTCTATGCTATTCCTATCATACCATAATTAGAGGCCTTGACATTGGGCTGTATCAATGGGTATACCTTGGAAGACGGGGGCGCAATTCATTTTTTTACTCAACTAAATGGCAACCCTGCTAATTGCGTGCATCATTCTTTGTTAATTATTCCTCTTACTGAAATCTGTACTTTTTACTTGTTGCAGTTTTTATTGCTCTGTAATTATTACTTTCCTGCAATATAATATTGTGTCCATCTGTATGACTACTCACTATCATCCTTGATTTATGCTATCTTAAGAAACCAGCGATATATGGAGTAGGCTGCAGATGATCATGTACCCATTTTTTTTTTTCAAGTTGGCGGGGAATGAAATGGACATTTCGAGGGTTACAGTCGGAACGCTCCTGTCACCTCCTGAAAGCCGGCCTTGGCTGCGACAGCTGGGCATACATGGCAACACATTATGCAACACACATCACTTCACACATGACACTGGACTAACGGCGTACGTTATTTCAATAGACAGCATACGCAAAAATAATATTCCATAAGGGCATGTCTATGTCGATGTATGTATGTATGTATGTATGTATGTATGTATGTATGTATGTATGTATGTATGTATGTATGTATGTATGTATGTATGTATGTATGTATGTATGTATGTATGTATGTATGTATGTATGTATGTATGTATGTATGTATGTATGTATGTATGTATGTATGTATGTATGTATGTATGTATGTATGATATCTCAGCGTCTTTCGGTGTTGTTGCCCCGTCAATTGTTTTACTTTCTTTGTTTGGTTCCTTCCTGTTTCGTTTATTCATTCAAATGTCACGCAATTTATTTGCAGTAAGAAAAAATATTCGACCTCACTGGTTAGTCTAACAAACTTTTTCACCTTGCGCAAGTGTACTTTACAGCGTTCATCGAGATTTATTTTATTTGCTGTGGCACTTTTAAAATTGAATGATTAACTTTTGTTGAGAAATTATCCGCGCTATAGCAAAGTACTTGAAGGTAAATTCCTCCCGCCCCCTCTTTTTTTTCCTCTGAATTATTGCAGCCCCTCTGCTGTGAACTTGCGCTTGGCAAACAATTGAGTCAGTCGAGACTCGACAAACCATCACTTATTCATCACGCAAGAAATCTTTACCCATTTCCGTTCGCGAAGGTGGTGGCATAGTGGCCACCACTTCTATCGCTACATCTGTGGTGCATGTTGATCTATGCGGTTTCTTTTTTTTTTCTCGCTCCTCTCAAAGTTCTTTTTTTTTTTTCATACGATAGCTGCATCTAAAATTACTTCTTCGCGTTCATGTGAGTCACGCACAAGAGCCTCGTAGGCACGAAATTCACACGATAAGTTTTTCGCACGTGTCACTGTTTCAGGTGAACATAAATTACCTTTTCTATTTCATGATAATAATTCTTCATATTTCTTCTAGCTTTCGCGTGAATATGTAGTAGACTGCGAAATCGTATGAGGTTGGGAGCGAGGAAACTGAACTTGAACACGTCGAACGTTTCA
The DNA here is from genome assembly GCF_013339725.1 of Rhipicephalus microplus. Lineage (NCBI taxonomy): Eukaryota > Metazoa > Arthropoda > Arachnida > Ixodida > Ixodidae > Rhipicephalus > Rhipicephalus microplus. Next base: position 66,431,141 of record NC_051169.1, read on the forward strand.
GTCAGAGCCAAATCGCGTGGATGCAATGGCCAGCTCCAAAATTTTGCTCATGATCTGAAACCGCTTATTACCTTCCCAGAAAAATCAATGTATATATATGCTTGAAAGATGCATAACTGATGCGCGCTGTCTCGGCCTTGAGGAAGCGACTATCAAAGGGCGTTGCCGTAAGCTTCCTTGCTGCCTATTTTTATACGTGGTTACAGTTTTAACTTTTTCAAGAAAATATCGTTAGGCACACTCGTGGTAGGTCACTCGTGCAATCACAAGGCAGGTACGTTAATCACGTCAACGCTCGAATTCAACGTTTAAACAAAATAGTCTTGGGCAGAGATGTAGATGTTTACCGTCACATGTAAACCTGCCAGTGCAGTAAGTAACGTCTAACGTGGAGCTAACTCGTACATCACTAAAACGAGCTTGAGTTGCAATACTGAGAAGAGGACTGAAAAACGGACGACATCAAGCGCACTGACGTTTGTTGAACTTATTGGACATGTTGAATAACGAATGATGTGCACGTTGACGGGTAAAAAAAATTAGTCGCGTGTCTGCGAACTTTGCTACAATTGTCGTCGAAAGATTTTTCGCAGACAGTGTTTCTTCTATGTCGAATCGCCCGCACCTGGCAGGCGATGATAAAATAGAGCAGGCACTGCGTGAGATGTGGTCGCCATCCGGCAGTGCCGCCGGGAAACATGAGCTTGTGCAGAACCCAGGGCCACTGCCAGGTGGCTGCGCCATATCTCCGGCTGAGCGCCTTTTCAGCTACAGCGTTGCATTATCACGACAGCGTAAGATGCACTAGGGTCCTTCGAATTATGCATCTATGTATTTTCTAATAAAGTAACACATAACCGAATACTTACGTATTGATGTTAAGCCCGAGATATACGTAATATTTGCTTTTTGATCGACACAAGTCCCAAGTATGAAGGCAGCCACCAGTTCAAGATGGTTGGGCGTTCAGCAAGAGTTTAAACTTTAGCCGGGTGGCTGATCGATCACAGCCAGACAGGACAAAAGCTCTGCGTTCAGATCCTCTTGAATTCGCAATGTGTTCATCGTTGAACACCCTAGGGAAGATGGGAAAGCGTTGTAGATTAGCTAAAAATTTTGTCAACAGGGCCTCATCAAGAATGAGGCGAACGGGAGGGCTTTATGATCTACCATGGTAGAGTACCTAGTACTCTTAATTGTTGTCCACTTTTTTTCTAAACATAAAAAAATGGCAGCATATCCACGGAGTGAATGATGGGGAGTGGGACGAAGCATTCGTCCGTCCATTCGTTCTTGCTTCCGTCCGTTCCTGTGTACGTCTGTGTAACCGTCCATGCGTCCATCCACCCGTCCGTGCGTGCGTCTGTTCCTGCGTCCATCCCTGCGTTCGTCCATGCATCCGTGCCTGCGTCCGTTCATGCGTCCATCCATTCATCTGTCTAAGTGTCCGTTCGTCCATCTATTCAGCACTCCAAGTACCACCATCTCGCATCTTTTCATCATATATTCTCCATATAGAAGCACCGCCATCCAGCGGACATTTCAAAGACTAAACGGGAGGTGGCACATGCACACTTTCTTACGGCTTGCGCTTCGGGTTTACTTCCCACTTTTAGCCACCTCGAGTTGATGGTATACACTAGTTCACTGTATTCATGGCTATGCGGCCCAACGCTCGCTAAACCTTTATAAACCAAGGAAGTTACACCCAGCGAGTATAACGTAGCAACCCTTTCTTGTCAGATCGTGCTCAATGTACATGCCAATAGCTGCTAATGGGGATCGCAGCGTGCGCGTTACCTAAAGGCCGAATGCTCCTGTCTCTCATTCCCCCTAAGCAGCCATTAACATGTGCATTGAGCACTATCTTTTATTGTTCAACAACGCACAGAAAAAATCTCTCACCAGAACCACCTTGGAGGTCAAAATCGTAAGGACCGCTATTTCGGGTATGTGCATTGGTGGTTGCGTACTACGAGGGACGCACAAGCCACGCCATAAGGAGCTTCGCACCTAAAAATCACACCATCTCTCTGAAGTAGCAAACCAGGCCTCATGAAGTGTGAGGCCCACGAGACAGCGTTATGCTATCACATAGTAGAGTACCAAGTGCTGTAAATCGTTAACTACTTCTTCTAAATACATTCTAAGGCTGACTATCGTCTTAGAAATGCATGGTTAACCCCTCCGTCTTAAAAGTAAAATTTATTCTTACAAAAGTAGTTGAATGCTTATTATGCATTGGCGTAAGAGAACTTGCACATTGTATACTGGTGTTTGGCGGCTATTGCATGGTTTAAAGTGGATACACCAATGCTTACGGTAGATAGTACATCTCACTCTTGATGGCTAACTTCAATTATCAATGAGGTAAACCACCTTTTGTGATAGCCGTAGTAGATAATGACGAGACCTCCACGAAAGAACAAAAGCACAAGTTAGAAAACGAGACTTGACAAAAGGAGAGAGAGATCCACGTTGAAGAACATGGAATTCTGTCGGCATATTTAAAGGCGCAAACAAGTTGCAACTAAGACAAATGAAGGAAATAAATGCCTCTATGAGGAGGGCAGAGGACCATAAAGTTTTCTATACATACACTGGAGGGAACTCAGGGGCTACTTGTCTATGTGAACTGCAACGCACAGCACTTCAGCCAGCATTGTAATGATGGGTAATACACAACTTTGTCTAAACTTCGTACTTATGGCTTCATTTCGCTTCTTGTGGCTTGGAGCTGCTTTGTCACAAAATGACAATCAGCAATTGTACAGTAGTTCCACTTCGCCACATTAATTTATTGGGCTCACCAATTCAAATTAGGTCAGCAAGTTCACAATGGTGCGTTTTGTAACAAAACCGAAACGCAGCGAACAAAGAAAAAAGTGTATTTGAAAGCCCGAAATCATGAAGTCTGGGCAAACTTGTGTACTTACCGTCACCCCCATGGGGGCTGCACGATCACCTTTAGTTAATTTCAGAAAACTCAATGGGCAGGACAACTGAATTAATCTTAAGCGCAGGATGGCCATGAGGATAGAGTATCCCAGAAATACTGTGGGTTATTTCTTTTTTTCTGGCATGAACTGGCACTGTAAATGTGGCTAGTCCGGATTTAACCAGATGATTCTGCACGCTGCGGAGAGGCCATAACTTTAAGGAGCCAATTCATAAATAATGCAGAAATGCACGTCCACTGCACACGTCTTTGTACGCGATCCTGATGATCCTATCGGTTCACTTCCGGACGTGTTCCCCGCCACCCGTGAAGCAAGCGCTCGCTCCCGTGGAAGTCGTTGCACAGATGTAAAAATTGATAGAGGCTGCCATAACATCGCTGAAGTAAACGTTTCTGTATGCCATTGTGGTGGAAGGCCACTTGACAAAAAAAATTCCGCCATATCCACGAAGTGAATGATGATGAGTGGGCGAAGCTCCGGAGGTAAACCTGGTAAACCATGAATCCTCTGTACATTTTGCCCACTCGATTTTATTACATCGCTCCCCCTAGCGTACGTCGCCGCACTAAATCGAACGATTGCCTTCAACCAATGACACGCGCCATATGTGACATCATTCCTACTTTATAAGATCTCGCGTCTTTCATCAACTACAAGTACAGCTTTCTAGTTTATAACATCTTGCATCTTTTCATCATCAGCTACAAGTACCACCATCTAGTAAACACTACAAGAACTAAACGAGAGGTGGCTACATACAGGAGACGGTACCGCCATCTAGTGAACACTGCAAGAACTAAACTAGAGGTGGCTACATACAGGGGACGGTACCGCCATCTAGTGAACACTGCAAGAACTAAACTAGAGGTGGCTACATACAGGCTACAGGGGACGCACAGCCCACGCCCTAAGGAGCTTCGCCCCTAAAAGCACGTAGCCCTTCCACTATTGGCACGTTCATACAAACCGTTACGTCGTTGAAAATGAAACAACGCAGGAGGGAAACAAGGTTTGTGTGGGTGTTCGTTTCATTTCGTTTAATTTCAGTTATCTTACACTCAGGGCGCATAAAGGCGTTAGAGGCGTGTGGGTTATACAAAAACAAAAAAAATGCAAACGATACAACATATAAATTCAACATACTAATGAATATGCATGTTCAAACAAACAAAACCATGACAGGATGAAGACGTAATCGGTTATTGTAGCTTTCAATGATGAAGCGTCCTCGATGCAGGCGATGGAGTGGGGAAGGCGGTTCTATTCAGTGCTCGTTTTTAGTAAAAAAAAATGTCCGAAAGAAACATTAGTGTGGCAAAAAGGAATCAAAAGTTTATGTTGATGATTAGGACGCGATGATACGTATGAGGACATTGCTGCGTTATATAATCTTTTGAAAAAGACATTGACGACAAATTCATCGAAATTTCAAATTTCGAAATAGTTTGAGTTAATGAAACGCGATGAACAATTCTTAACTGATTTAATGATACGTGTTAATGTCTTTTGAACAGGGACTCAAACAAAAAAAGCATACTCAAGCTTCGGTCTAATTATTGTTCTTTTATAGTAGAAATTTTAAATGACAGAGTTTCGGAAAATTTTCTCCGTATGTACCCGAGAAATAAATTGGCATTGTTAGTGATGTTTTTCATGTGCGCAGAAAAGGTTATTGGTCAGCTGAATTACGAAAATTTAGATGATGTTATTGATGGCATAGCCGAAAGATGTGAATGAGTCAGGGTGATGTGTGTGCGTGCGTGCGTGCGCGCGTGTGTGTGTGTGTGTGTGTGTGTGTGTGTGTGTGTGTGTGTGTGTGTGTGTGTAGCCCTGCACGCCCCAGACGAATGTTGGCAGAAAAATGCGTGAAATGAAACTAATGTCTTGTGGTAATGTTGTGGCTGACAAAGGTAGAGGGGTGTTATAAAAAAAATCTGAGGCACAGAATTAAGCCCTTGTGTTTGATTATCGGTACTATCATCATTACCGAAAAGAATATTTCTAGATAATCGCTGTATTGCCAAACTATCTTCTGCGGGGAAAAATAGGCTCAAGAGTTACGTATAAGGTAGGTATAACACTTTAACTAGCCTCCTGGCTTTTTCATAAAGATTCACAGCGGCGGCAGTAAACGGGCAAACGCGCTACAACGTGAATAAGGAGTAACCATAGCTTACGCTGTAACCCCTGATAACGAGAAATAAAGAAACACAAGAAATAAAAAAATAAAAATATTGGCAAGTTGTTGTGGTGGGCGACACAGCGAATGAGTCCCAGGGAACACAATTTACGTTTCACTGCTTTCGCTGTTGTGTGTACTTTTGTGGTGAGCATCGTTTAACTTATCTGTTGAAAAGAGTTAGTATAGATAGCACTTGTGGCGTAAAGGCATGGACTTCATAGAGAACTGCCGCGGCGTATTTGTTGATGAAAAGAGTGGAAAGAAATAGGCGAAGTTTGGCGTGCATTTATTCAAACGTTCCGTTCGTGCTCTTTAGGACAATATTTACTTTCTTCCTTCGCACTTCAGCGAGAATTCGGTACGGTGTTGATCGTGAAAGTGCGAATGACACAATGAGACAGAAAATGTATGTGATGATAAAAAAAGGTAGTGGCTCTCAGAAATAAAAATATGCTCGAAAAAAAAATAAAAGCTCGTGGCAGGAGACGAGAGAAAATGCAAATAACTGCTATAGCTCTCGTCAAACGTAATATCCGGAAACGATGCCAAAATATCGTAAAAGCTAGCATAGAATTACACTGTGTATAGAACACATAATTTTCTGATGGCACTTCCATACTTTCAACTTAGTTACAGTTCTAAATATCTTTTTCTAAATTTACTATGCCGGGAAGTACGCATATTTGGGTCGGGTAACCGCATTTCATGCTCAGGGAGCTCGAAAAGTGCTAAGAAAATGAAGCAGAAAGCTTTCTCTTTGACGACGTTTGTTGCAACACAAGGAGGAGGCATGTGCTAAAGAGGGGCTTAGAACTAACCCACCTCTTAAACAAAAATTATTGCTCTCCACCAGGCCCAATAGCTTCGAGGTAAATTCGGTCATCACTTGTGAAAAACAAGGCAGAAGATGTGTAACAAACGACAATATGTGCTGAAGAACTGATAATAAGGACTTACATTTAAGAAAAATCTCAGGCGTAGAGGCGGCAAAATATGGAACTAGATTGCGTAAGTTTGACGGTTCAACTTGAATTAAATGTTGAAGTTAGCTAAGCTGTAGGCCTTAGAGGTCTCATTAAACACCACAATAGACCATTGGCAGTTTCGGTGTACCGTGGTATCGGCGTCAACATAAGTGATGCAAAAGATAATCATGAGCTTACGACGTCAGTAAATGGCGTCATCAAGGCGTCACATATAGGAAGATCATGTAATAATAGTATCTGTGGTATAACGTCCAAAAAATGATATGATTATGAGAGACACCGCAGTGGAGGGCTCTGGAAATTTCGACAGCGTGGGGCATTTAACGTGTACCTAAATCGAAATACATGAGCCTCAAAGGATACCACCTCCATCGAAAGCAAGAATATGTCAGCGTCAAGTTGTCTCTTGGTCCATGGTACTGTTCTTCACAATTACGTCATAACTATCTAATCAGTACTCTTAATCTACCAAGAATTGCTGCAACACTATCGGCTTCAACGCTGGTTCTACCTTCCCCTTATATCAAACCTTTAAGCGACGAAGACACGTACTACAGGCACCTTCGAGGCAACATATTTACGCACGACGTTCTAATGCATTACCTCAAACCAACGTCATACAACTACACCAGGACACACTGTAATGTGGCAGACACTCTAGGCCACCTTCAACTGCTATGCAAAGGCAGCAACCCAGCCACACAAGTAGAAGCATTAGATGCAGACCCCAATTTCCTCAGTGAAGCGTGGGAGGCTTTGATCTTCAAGCCGGACCTGGTCAACTAATGCCAACTTGTCGCGCAGGGCTGGCAGGCGGTTCGAAGTTTCCTTGAGTGAGGGACCCTCTCACATTCACTCGTTGGCCACCTAATAAGCGGTTTTGGGGCGTAGCTTATAACAGTGTGGGCTTGTACACTGTTGTCTGTCGTGGCCACCCCTAGCACTCGGAGTGCTCACTACAGGGTGCTGCGGCACTCGTTCCCACCACCAGCTCGTACACGCGGCAGCAACTCGAGAGAGGCGGGTGCGAGTTCATAGACAAAGGGCTCAACCGAGACCTGGCCTTCATGCGGGGCGTAGCAAACACGGTGCAATACTGGCAAGAACGCCGCAAGGCACTATTTGCCATCGTTCGCCAATTGGGCAAACCACATGTGTTCCCCGCTATTTCTGCCGCGTAAGTACACCACGAAAGGCTCCTCAAAACTCTGTAACGGTTGCGAGTGGGAGGAGGAGGAAAGTTTGAGCGGAAGGACAGGGAGGTTAGCTAGTTCCTAGACCGGCTGGCTGCCCTGTGCTGGGGAAAGGGGTGAGGGGAATGAAAGATGGTAAAAAGTAATGTTGCAAAGAGAGAGAGAGAGATAAATTACAAAAAAAATAGTGACAAAGGAAAGGCAACATCAAAGAGTATAAGACACTAAAGTCTGTCTCTCAGGCCAGTTGTCCACAGAAAGCGTAGTTAAGCTTTCAAAGCCTTTTGGGCTGAGGATGGGCTCAGCCAATGACCCAGAATCCTGTTCCGACAAATGCCGATCATCTAGTCTATCCAGAGCTGCAGTCAGTTCTTGTCTTTGTGCGTCGAAATGGGTGCACTCACATAGAAGGTGCACGATGGTTTCTTCGCAGCTGCAGTAAGTGCACGTAGAAGAGCTGGCCATTCCAATAAGATAGAAGTATGCGTAGGTAAACGCCATTCCGAGCCACAGGCGGCATAGAAGAGTCTCCTCAGCTCGTCATATCCCTGAAGAAAGACGAAGCTGCCGGTCGGGATCCAAGTTATGCAGGCGCGCGTTTGTGAATTTTGTCGAGTTTCTATGTATACCAGCGTGAGATCACGTGCAAGCGAACGAAGTCTTGTAGCTGCGCCGGTTCTTTAGAACGGGATGGCTGCGTATTGGGTACCGTCGTGTGCAGATCTAGCGGCCTCATCTGCGCGGTCATTGCCATATATACTGCAATGACCTGGTATCCAATGATACAATATATGCTGTGCTGTTTCTCGATTGCTTGGTGATGAAGTAGCCTGATTTCAGTTACTAACTGTCCATTAGGTCCATGATGAAGGGATGACATAAGACATTGAAGAGCTTCCTTTGAGTCCGAGAAGATAGACCAATTTCCCGAAGGTTCTTGAACTATAAAGTCAAGAGCTGCACGTATGGTGGCGAGTTCTGCAGCGGTTGGCAACGTCAAATGCGATGTCATGAATTTCATTGTGATGTGCCTCGCGTGAATAACCACCGCCTCTGCTGAGCTTTCTGAAGACACAGATCCATCCGTGTAAATGTGAAGGCGTCTGTTGTGCTTCCCTTGTAGGAAGAGTAATGTGGCCTGTTTCAGGGCTAGATTCGACGACGTTTTCTTATTTTGGATGTCAGGAATTGTAAGAAGGGCTTTGAGTGGGTGTAGGCACCATAATGGTATCGGCGGCCGTACTGCATGCGTGAAGTGCAATGGAAGCACTGCGCAATGCTGAGCTACAGTTGCGCTGAACGCTGAGTGGGGCCTAGAAGTTTGAAGTGAGGTGAAATAATGTGATGGAAGCCGAGCGAAATGTCTTAGGTGCATTCTCAAAGCGTCTACGCGGATGTATGCGTTGAGTAAATGTGATTCACGGTTTACAGATGTACCTCCGGAGCTTCGCCCACTCATCATCAATCACTCCATGAATATGCTGTGATTTTATTTTCTCTCTATCTTTCTACGAGTAATATCCCTTATACCAATCATGGCTTTTTTGTCTGTTAGTTTCAAATAATGTTCAAGAAAGCACTTGGGATGCACAACGCATTAGAGGAAATCGCCCAAGCACGAGAGAGCCCAGTTCATTAGGCTTACAACAACGAAAGCAGGAAGGCACATCCTCAAATGAATTGGTACACCAATTACAGCGGTGGATGATAACGTTAAAGAAATACCCAACGAACTGAAGGACCATGTCACAGTTATGCCTTTTCCGAGGAATGTTCACCCCATTCATAATGTGAGCAGAAGACAAGTCAGAGCCAAAGCTCTGTTAGAAAAAGCTAAAAGTGAGGTCCAGGAATGCTCGTTTGTCGACGCAGCTTTCGCGTCCAACAAACGAGCTTTGGTAACAGTATACTTGTGAGCAGTAATGGTCAACTAGTCAACTCGGCTTCCATCTACACCACAGAGTCGGAAAGTGCCGAGAAAGTAGGCATTGCATTGGCAATCTTGGACCCAAACAGATCGAGGATCCACGGTGACTCTAGGGCAGCCATGTGAGCATTTGCCAGAAGAGCCATCTCTAGACACGCTCTGGCAATGCTCAAGGGAAAAGTAATCAAGCCACACACGATTATTTGGTTTCCTTCTCACATTGGAGAAATCAATGGTGCTCCTGCGAACCTCAACGAATCTGCCCACAATGCTGAACGAGAACTTGTCAGCCATGCAGCCACAAGACAAGAAAATGCTGAGGTTCCAGAATGCAAGGATCACCTTCTTTCGTACAACGAGCTAACGAAACATTTCTATCTCGGGCGCAGAGTCTTCCCCCTCCACACAGTAAACTAAACAGAACTCAGGTCATTACATTCAGGTGATCACAAACAAGAACCTATCCGAACCCGCTGTTAATTACCAGGATTTATCCGGAGTTGTGCGTTCCCACAACATGCGATAAATACCACGCCATCAACGGTCTTGCTCATATGCTCTGGCGTTGCTCCGCGTTACGTAGCGACAATGAAAGCACTGAAAAACGATTGGATGCTGCTTTGCGCAGTACTACATTATAGGGACAATTATGTGCAGTCCGATGGGCCCGCGAAGTGGCTGAAAGGCTAGGTCTTTCGGTCCCAACGTGGGAGCGGCCCGCTTCGGCCTAGGACACTATCACGACCTATTGGACCCTAATAAAGTTATTTCATCCATCCATCATCTAAAGCGAAGAGAGAACGATAACAAAATAAGCACGGAAAGGAAACGCGAGTGATCGAGAAACTCATTGGAGATTGCGCGAGAAGAATAAAACTGAGAAACAAGAAATGTAGCCTCTGTTTGGAAACGCACAGCTTCTCCGTAACTATACCCTGGAGATGAATGTGCTCCAGTTTTCAGATAGCTGGAGTCGCGTTGCGTGCCAGTGGCATTTTTGAGTGTTCTTGAGGACATTCATTCTAGACACGTGTATTCCAACTGCTTACGCAGCGTCATGATACGGAAGAGAGAGAGAGAGAGGAAAACATTTTAATTATAATGCTTCATCCACCTGTGGTGTGAAGTGCTACTGCGCTGCTACGCGCACATCAAGTTACTTCAGTGTTTGTTACGTACTGAACGCTTCATTGCGTGTGTACTTTAGATGAAACAGGGCGTTCCAGAAAACGCGTCATTCGCTTCTCACGTCCCTGTGTATTTGCGTTTTCTTTTATATTTCAGACTTAATAATATTCAATTTGCCCAAAATACAGTCCTAGTTCAGGACGTTTCGGTTTTTTTCTGCCCCAAAGCCCAAGATTCTCTTCTCATCTTTCTCTTCAACCTCCGGCCTTCTCTTGCGTGTATCTAAGCCAATCTGAGGTTAACCTTATTGTCTTTTTTTATGCCAGCATCTCCTCTCTCTTGCTCTCTCTCAAACACATTGAGCTTAGCTACGCTTTCTACCCCACACTTTCTCTCAGAGCGAAAGACAATGCTATGCGGCACAACCTTTTCATTGCTCCCTCCAGAAGCAACAGCTTGTTACCCATGCAACCCCCCCCCCCCTTCATCGCGTGGGGCGGCTAGGTCCGCGATGAAGGGCGTGTCCCTTCCGGAAGATAAATGAAAGAAAGAGATCAATTTTACGAAGTCGCCAAAGACAAGCCACGCTGTATGCACAGGCACGCGCATGCATATAGCTGAGTAGATTATATAGCTTGCTCCCCATAAAAAAAAGCATGGCGGCCGCCAGGTAATGGACAACTGCTCGTCGCTGTAGCCTGCGTGATGGTGCCAGACAGGAGCGCTGGCGGCCTCTGCTGGACAATGGCTCATCTGACGGCTTCGTTGAATTATGCACCACCGGCGCGACGTCATAGAGTCGATGGGGGCCGTTGCGGAGTCCCTTATTAATTGCGAATTATTCACGTGCGTTTTTGTCCGAGTTTCGTGTCTCACGTGTGCTTTGCCATGCTGGTTGCCCCCTTTGTCTCCCGACGGGACACAATCTTCCATGGACAACTTCGCGGTGGGCCGGGGTTGTGCCGTCCCGCCGACGAGATCCGCCTGTTGCGCATATATCTGCACTGTGTAAACAGGGCGGCTGCAAGTTCTGGCCTCTTGGGCGATGTTGATGAGATCAGTGTCGAGGACGCAAACTCACAACATTGTTTTGATTGCTACGTGATCTTTTTCAACAGTCATGAGCTTAGTCTGTCGTTTCGTTACCAGTCCTACATACAAGAGTAAAAAGACAAGCTGGCACTGCGCAGGACTACGCTCTCTTAACGCAACTTATGAGATCCGGTAAAGTCCGTTCATCCATACAAACTCTGAAGCTACCTCTTTGAAACACTTGAGGCAAGTTAGGTGTTTTATTCCGGCATAGCTCCACAGTGTCACGCCATAGGTGTCGTAAATTTTGTTTGATGGCCCCGTCGAATCACCCTTACTACACCTGTAGCCCTTTAGCTATGCTTCCCTTATGAATCCATATATACACATATATACCACGGGGTCTTGTTAAGTGAGAAATGATATGCTAATTTTCTTAATGGGGTAAAACTGGAGCTGGTTGCACCTGTCCTGGCCATTCGCGTTAGCCGAAAATGTCCTTAATGTAACTCGTGGGTTCAGCGGAATCTACTTTGGGAACTCAGGCTCTACAGAATACTGTAACCATAATATTTAACTCGTCGTATTTTTCTTACATCATATGCTCTTCACGAGAAATAAGAAATTGACGAGTAACACAAGGCGCATCCATCAACTCGACGTTATAAAGCCACCATGAAGACTTCCCTCAATACAGTGAATACAATTTCAGTGCGAAATCTTGCATGCGGTAACAATATGTTATTACGTAAAGATATGTATTAAGTGGATTGCGTTTCTCTTTAATTTAGAATACTGCAGAGCCGATTAGGTGGAAGGCTTCCGGACAGCCTGAACAAGACGAGCACTGAATTCGAATAGGTCAACATACTTGGCACCAGAACAGGTTTCGAATGCATTGCGGTTAGCAGTGATTGCCTTCTCCATGGACTGTCATATGATCGGACAGTATTTTCGAATTATTGCATGCTGTCCCTTACATGTTAGCACATGTAAGGTAAGGTATTACCTAAATATTCGATTGCGTTGTCAACATCGAATTTCAGAGAACCCCTGGGTAATGACAAGATAAAAAGATTTTCTTCCCTCTCCCGTAACCCAGGTGTAAACAGCCTGTGCCTTCTTGTCTCTTTATGCTTTCATATTATAGCGATATCACTGATATAGACACGCGAGGTGCCGTTTTGCTGTCGCCATCGCCATCACGTTCGATATAAAGCATAAATCTAATAACATATTCACGCGCGTCATATGTGCTATGAGCAAGCGAAAGCGTGCGAGGGCTGCTCAAGCAGAGGTGAAATGCGCCAACTGTCTCCGTCCTGATTCTTTCGAAACTTCTGAGCGTGGTCTAGCGAAACCTCGCCAGGTCTGGTGATGTCCGGGCAAGCATCATCTAAGCTTTGCCTTAGATTTACGTTTCGTTATGAAAAAAGCAAAAAGAAAAGCCTAAATAACTGTAGCACTCCATTCGGTGGGCGAGTCGCCTTATCGAAACTACCTGTAGGCGTGCGCCATTTGCTGACTTTCTTCTCTTGCACTGCGCAGAAAAACCCCGCTACGCATCTGAATATTTTGTCATCGGAAATACGAACGAGAAAGAGCGCAATACGTTTAATGAAACACACCCACCCATATTCTTGCATGATCACAAATTAAAGTGATATGACTCCTCTCAGTTCCTCTGTCACTGCTAAAACGCAGTTCAGTATTTCACCATGGCCCTCACGATTGGCTCAGGCAGAGAACGGTGCGACTTCCTCGGCTCACTGGACAACCCAGAGTAGCATGGTGCTCCCGATTTGAGCCTAGAATGGCCGACTCGCAGCCTGCGTGGCTGTAGCTGTTTGAGACCCGTGCCTCAATTACCTCAAACCTAATTTTATTTCAATGGCGCCGGCTGCAGCTCACGTTTATGACGGCGCGTTTCTGAAAGTGCTCTCGAACCAACAGCGCCAAATGATGTGATAGCTGCACTAAACTTCAATATTTGCGAAAAAAAAATAAAGGAAGAACAGAGTAGCCAGGGTGTAAGATTACAATGCTGTAGTCTAACTAGAAATAAATAGTACATTATTATTCTCACAGGTGAGAAAAGCATGAACATACAATAAATGCGCAGATTCCGTACTGTGTCTGTTCCTTTGACCTTCGGTACGGGTGCATACGTTCTTGGCTTTCTTGCGACCCAACAGTTTATTTCGCAGTCATAAATAGCCAATTGCGTTCACGGCCACCACCGTGCGCGACCGTCACAATTGCGAGCTGTGGAAGTGGTCGTCAATCGCATTTACTCCCGGCTACACGGTCGTCTACGCAGGTGCGTTTTGCACGAGGCGTCCGAATGCCCCGCAGGGACGCCAGCACTACCTGAACACAGACCGTGAACGATGCTGATGCGAAAACAATTCCGAGCCGAACCCTTACCTTTTTTATCTCTCAAACAACTTCTTCGATTCACTGTGCTGGAGCTCGCCGCTTGGCAAAACTTTCGCTCTCTCGCATTTAATGAAGGCTCCAGTGCAAACTGTAGTTTACGCGGTGGCAGCGCAGCCCACAAAAAAAATACTGCCGTAGCTACCTCGCATGTGGTAGGTAAACATGTGCTGTCAGCACCTAAACGATCGGAAATAATAAGCGCCAGGTATGCGCCGACTGCAAATGCTCAGTCTCCAAAGGCCCGGCACATTATACGCATCCCTGAATAGATGGCAACGATTTTTGTGTAGGTGAAGACAACCTGTAATAAACTGGGAGTAACTTTTTTTTTACCTTTTGGTGCAGTTATATGGGAAGTAAGAATTGAAGAGTAGCATAGGACAGTGGGGCGACTTGAACCTCTTTTTAAAGTACACTCTCAAGAAGAAGGGTGTCTTTGACTCTCCTATCATATATGTGAGAGTCACAGGAGTGTAGCGTTCCCTTTAGATTGTCACACTGACCCTTTTTTTTTTTTGGAAAGTTGTGCGTCATGCGATGCTCTAAAGAGAGTCAATGTGCCTCTCAAAAGAGAGTGCTACACGTGGGACTCGCACATGTGTAAAAAAAATTGGCAGCATATCCACGGAGTGAATGATGGAGAGTGGGGCGAAGCATTCGACCATCCATTCGTTCTTGCTTCCGTCCGTCCATGCGTCCGTCTGTGTGACCGTCCATGCGTCCGTCCGCCCGTCCGTGCGTACGTCTGTTCGTGCGTTCGTCCCTGCGTTCGTCCATGCATCCACCCCTGCGTCCGTTCATGCGTCCATCCATGCATCTGTCTGTGTGTCCATTCGTCCATCTATTCAACACTCCAAGTACCACCATCTCGCATCTTTTCATCATATATTCCCCATATAGAAGCACCGCCATCTAGCGGACATTCCAAGGACTAAATGAGAGGTGGCACACGCGCACTTTGTATGGCTTGCGCTTTGTGTCTACATCTCACCTTTAACCACCTCGAGTTCATTCATGGTATATACTAGTTGATTGTATTCACGGCACTGCGGCTCAACGCTCACTAAACCTTTCTAAATCTAATGAGGTTACACCCAGCGAGTATAACGTAAGCAACCCTTTCTTGTCAGATAGTGCTCAATGTAAATGCCAATGGCTGCTAATGGGGATTGCAGCGTGCGCGTTAACTAAACGCCACATGCTCCTGTCTCTCATTCCCCATTAGGAGCCATTGACATGTACATTGAGCACTATTTTTTATTGTTCAACAACGCACAGATGAAATCTCTCGCCAGCACCACCTTGGAGGTCAAAATGTTATACTTGTTACATACTACAACGGCTACGAGGGATGAACGGGTGCCGTTATAAGGAGTTTCGCATAAACAATCGTTGAAGGCGAGAGCGTTACCTCGCAGTTGTTGTAGTTTACGGCGGAGAGTGGGCCCGGGCATGAAATTAAGGACGAGGATGACATACAGTGGGGCGCGTTCGCTCATAGCCGTCCATAGGCTATGTACGAATAACATTAACAGAAAGAAGTAAGACCTTAGGAGTTATCGTGTTGCTGTGAGAAATTTAATTGTGCATAAATCTTGGTTGATTACCATGCGGAATGGTGGGGGGCGTGATCTTGAAAAGCGTGCCGTAGATTTGTCGAGGCTACTTAGACGAATAGAAACGACGTTGCATAAGAAAGAGAGAGAGAATTTATTTACAGAAAGGTAGAGATGTCGGCCTGAGCTATAGTTTGCTCCGGCCTGCTACTCTACACTGGGGAAGGGTGACTGGGGAGTGAAAGAGTGATGAATGACGATGGTAAGGTAGAGAGATGATATGTTCTTATTAGGCTGGGTAACTCTACAGACGTGCATCCAGTCCAGTGGCTTCTAAGAAAGCAATGACGGCTCGTATAACCACATGTGTGCTGCTGGCGTCAGGCCAAGGACCTAACACAACGTCATCAGTTAATGGTCGACTAGACGTTGCAATGCAACGGAAGTTTGCGGCACAGACGCGGGGGCGTGAATAGAAAACGTCCGCGCAATGCTGCGCTTTCACACATTCGGCAGAGGTGCACTTGACTCTATGACAATGGTGCACCTGACTAATACCGGCAATACAGAATGACAGTGCTGATTGCCATCACTGTGGCCACGACTAAACTATCGAACACGTTATTTGCCGCTGTCCTCGCATGAACAGGCGGCTGCTAGCGGTCGTGTTGGCCAGCACTAACAGCAGGCCCCGTCGGAACAAACAGTATTAGAATGCCGACCTAAACTGCCGTCACGCCCGCAATCTGTTAAGGCTTTATTGGACTCTTTTTGCGCAGCAGTTGCCTACTGGACAAGTTATCATACACTCGCTAGTCACCTATACACTCGCTCATCACTTTCGTTTACTTTATTTCTTGCACGCGCCACCACTGTGTCTCCTTGTTCTTGACCGAAATCAGCTCGGAAGCAACAATTTCAAACAGCATATTTAACAGATGGAATTCCCGTGCACAAGACACTTGCGGATCGTCAATGTAGCAACGCCGTCATAGTTCCTTGCATAATTCGATCCCTGGCAGATAACGCAGCAATGCCGTTATAGCCGTTTCCACACACACACACACACATATATATATATATATATATATATATATATATATATATATATATATATATATATATATATATATATATATATATATATATATATATATATATATATATATATATATATATATATATATATATATATATATATTTAAAGACAGTGTTCAAGAATGTCGCAACCGTGCAATTTTACGCTTCTCTGGCAGGCCTAGTCAGGATAGAACGACATCTATTCCTTTTCGATTTGAAGCTAAGGCACACGCAAAAAATAGGTTTCGCAATCATTTATTGCAAACCATTTGCCACAATATTGCCGTCAACCATGAAGTTTGTAAGGGAGCCCGTATTTTAAAATGATATACCCGTGACTGAGACGTACTGCTTGTAGAAGACGGCAGTCATGTTGTCAGTGGCTGAATAGAATAAAATACTGTAAATTAATTTGTTCTTTCATTCTCCAGTATACGTATACTGTGCGTGCTTATTTCTACACTTCTATAGCAATGGTATAGCGCAGGCTGATGCTGCAGTCGGCCAAGGAGTGTCACATATATAGACAGGCATATCATCTAGCGATATGAATTCGCGCAATACGGCTTGAATTTCGAGCTCACATGTTTTCACTGAGATTGAAAATGTTGGTGCAATCATTATAGAAGTATACCGTATTCGTAGCGCTGCTTCATATTACAGTGATGTCGGCCTTCGTTTTCACCGAGATAAATATTGTAATAGCGATGTAGGGACGATGCTGATGCAAACGCTGATGTCTCTCAATCCTAGCTGTATTCATGGGCATATTTAAGGCTTATGACTACGTTTTACAAAGGTCTATTATCGCACTACTACAATCTGTGGGAATCACAGGGAATACTCAGCGTTTCATACATGCCTTCCTCGGTAATCGAAGCATTCATATTCGCCTCGGAAACACTCTTGATGAGGAGACGAGCATTTCTCACGCTGTACCAGCGCACGATTGCATCATCTCCCTTCTATTGATAAATTTGGCTCTGGTTGGCCTTCCAGGTGCAGTTTGCAGTCGACGCACACAACTCAGAATGTTAATCTACGCCGACGACAACTGCACCTGGGTCTCGGAATACAGCCACAAACGGCTACAGCGGATGGCCCAAGGAGCAATATCGTCCATTCAGAACTATATGTGAACAATCGATCTGTCAATATCTGCTGAGAAATTATATTTTGTTATGTTTCTTGGGTAACAACGAAATGCCGCGCGATCGAAGTTAACCTTGGAAAGTCATACGATGTGACAGCCTACAAGCGCCCGTTCCTTGGCGGTGACTTTGGACAACAGGCTGTCATGGAGGAAAGCTGTGTACCACCTCACAGAAGCATCAGTATAGCGACTTCACACCCTCACGCGACTTGGTGTTGTACGCTAGGGCAATAACCCCGATTCTATGCTGGCTATACATAGCGCTCTAGTAACCAGCCGAGTACTTTATAAACTACCGCTTAAGTGCCCATCTGAGACCCAACATGAACGATTGGAGCGTTTGCATCGCAAAGGTCTCCGCTTGTCTTTGGAGTTCCGAAGGCAGCGTCCAACAGAAAAGTAATTCACAGGGCCTAGTCTCTCCCACTAAGTCTTTTGGCATCACCTGTCTTCCCGTATACATGGATGCTTCCGTAAGTATTGACAATAACAGCTGTGCGGCAGCATATTGGATGCCATCAATTGGAGCAGCATTGTCTGGCCGCTTGGGCAACCTAGTCTTTTCGAAAGTTGCAGAGAGCACACCTATTGCTGCTGCTCTTCGCAAACAAAAGAATGGACCCGCCTAACAAGCTGTAATTCTCTAGGATTGTAAATTGGTAATGACACAACTTTCTCGAGCGACTCCCACAAACAAGTTCTGCGGCCAGTTGCGAGCATTGCTGAAAGTCGCTGCCAGAAAAGGCGTCAACATAACTTTTCAGTGGATACCTTCACATGTTGGTATCAGTGATAATGAAAGAGCAAATGCCCTGACCAACCAAGCACTTTGCACACAACCGACAATCAGGCATACCCTCCCGTGAACCAACAACTACCAAAAACAAAAAAAATTCGATGTCATTTACGCTCTTTATGGAATTCGCCCCATCAGCTCTGTGTCACAAGAGGCCCTAGTCGAGCCGAGTCAACTCTGTTATACAGAATAAGAACAGGATCAGCATACAATCCAGCATTGTTATTTAATGTCAAAGGTGCTGCCCTGCACTAAGAGAAAGGGGAATGGGAAAGAAAGACGAAAGAGAAAGCGAAGAACAATATAGACGCGTGAAAAAGAAAAATGGCAGAGCCTACATACAATGGGAATCGATGATAGGCGAAGCACGAATGAGAAATGTCGATATGTCACTTTAAAATCAGCTCAACGTTACGAGGTGGAGGCAAATGATGCCGTACACGACTTCCGTGTCACGATTATCATGTTTGGATGTGTCGTTTACCTTCGTAATCTATTCACGTCACGTGATACCAAACTTAGTATATGTGGAGCTAGCAAAACGGCCGCGAGCACGCTATGAGCGTGGTATGTTGTCATGTTCTTATATAACACGCGTGTCAGTAGTATAATGTTTGTACCTGTCATATATTTCGTCTTTCATTGACGTCACGTAACACTAAATTTGGTATGTGGTGAGCGAGCAAAACAGCCGAGAGCGCATAATGAAGCGCACTATATGCTTCATGTAGCGTTGACGTGGACGCACGTTGGCACAGCGATGCTACGTTATCAAAACGCGAGCACTCTATAGCCTGACGCCAGACGCGACGGGCGCGACCAGCGTCCGTCGGCGCGGCCCGACGGCAACCGGTGCGAAATGCGACATGCTGCATTTCGTGCTGATGCGTTACCCAAACAACACTGCGTCTCCCTGTTTTCGCGACGGAGAGACGCCGGACGCGCTGGAACGAGCATGCGTCAAAGGAACGCAGCGTGGCGCGCACCTGCGAGTATATAGCAGGACAGTGCCTGGCGTGGCAACGTGGCAACGCCAACGTTGCCACGCGACAAAATGAACGCCGGCGAACACGCGCGCCACGTCACACCGAAATGTATTGGCGTCTTGACTGTGGCATGTAGTCATGTTCTCACATGACACGCACGTCATGATTATCGCGTTTGCACCAGTCACATACTGTTACGAAGCGCGCCTCCGATGACGTTACGAAGGGCCCCACGAATCTCGCCGCTGCCGCCACTGTTACGAAAGACGGCGACGCCAACATGGTCCCGAAGGCGCCGATGCTCCAATCTGCGCCGGGAAGGTCATCAGCCGTTTGGTAGCGTAGGTTTCTCAGCTCGCGACTGCTTCTGCGCAGAGCTGATAGACGAGCGGACGAGACGACGGTGAGTTAAACAAGGTTTACGTACAGCATAGATACAGAGGCGTTACAAACTTGGCACTGGGGCCGACAGTTTAGAGACTCGAGGAGCCGAGCTCTCTTCTCTGACACATAAATCTACTGCTCGCGACACACCACAGGGTTTTTTTATATGCACCGGGAGGATTATTTGAGTAGCCGAATGTCCAACCAGAAGCGCCGCTGGCCGTGAGGTCAGAATCCTCCAATTGGGTCGCCGCTGGGCCGCGTCATTCTCATCGAATTGGGAGCCGCTGCACGTGGCTGCACCCAAGGACGAGTGACGTTGCCACGCATTGCGGCAGACTCGCCAGACAGGAAGGCGCCGATTGCTTGCTCGATGGGCTCGCTGGCTGACGTGACTCACTGTGCGTGCGCGGCAGAGAGGCACCGCCGCGTGATGACGCCGTTGAGTTGTTCGCGTCATGGGAGCTCGCGTGCTGGCCTTGACACAGGTTGCTTTTTTCAGAGGCACGGGCGTTCAGTGTGGACTCGCAGGCATAACAATACCTTCATCATCCATTGGCGTCACGTCATACCGAATTTGGCATATGTGAAGCTAGCGAAAAGGCCGCGAGCGCATCATCAGTGTGGCATGTAGTCATGTTACATAACATGCATGTCGTGATTATCATGTTTGGATGTGTCAGTTATCTATGTCGTCCGGTCGCTTCGCGTAACGCCGAGTTTGGTACATGCGAAGTTAGCGAAACGGCCGCGAGCGCTTCATGAGCATATGATGAAGTCATGTTGTTTCATTACACGCATGTCATGTTTATCATGTTTGCACCAGTATCATACGTTCGTCATCCATTCACGTCCCGTAATAACAAGTTTGGTTTAAGTGAAGGCTGCCAGTGCATCATGAGTGTGGCATGTAGTCATGTTGTTACAAGACACGCATCTCATGATTATCACGTTTGCACCAATCACGTACCTTCGTCATCCATTCGCGTAGCGTAATACCAAATTTGGTATATGTGACGTTAGCGAAACGGCCGTGAGCGCATCATGAGCGTGGCATGTAGTCATGTTGTTACAAGACAAGCATGTCATGATTTTCATGTAATGGTCTATCGCTTGTGTTCACCATGCAATCATCCCATACCATACCGATTTTCCAACATGCCATGTGAACGAAACCACCGCAAGAGCTGCAGGACCATGAAATGTAAATCATGACAATCATGACATACATGTGATGATTTTCATGTTATGACTAGTCAAATATGTTCTTCATACAGTCATGTTATGCCGTACCAGGTTTGGTATCGATACCGTTACCGAAACGGCCAGGAGAGATAAAAGTCGTAGGCGGCTAGATAGATAGATAGATAGATAGATAGATAGATAGATAGATAGATAGATAGATAGATAGATAGATAGATAGATAGATAGATAGATAGATAGATAGATAGATAGATAGATAGATACGCTCAAAGTCACCGAAGTTCGCTAAGAAATGCTTCGCATTTAAAAAGCGAGTGGGGGTGGCCTATTCAGTAGGCCACGCAAAAAGCTTAATAAGGCCTTCACTGATTTTCTGTGCGAAGATAGATCATGTCGGCTTTCAAGCACCGACTGTTTTGAGAAAGGTCTGTCGTCAAGGTGAGCTAACGCAGCAGCTAGCTGCCATCTTTGCACGCTATAACGAGGGCAGTGACAGAGAACGTGCTATATCGTTTCATCGCTGCCGTAATGACCGCAAACAGCACTGTCTTCCATGCATATTTGGAAGCCGAAAACGTTAGTGAAAGCGAAACCAATCCACTGTCGGTAAGGCACCGTTTTTTCAACTCGAAAAAGTCCGGACGGAGGCCGAAGTCGACGAGACGAGTCCAGCCTATGCACTCGCGTGTGCCGTAAGCACTCAGTGTTCGACAGAGATTTTACGTCTTCATTAGCAATTTTTCGGATTTTTATTGCAGCATCAGTCCTTGAGAATGGTATAGATTCTTCTTACTGTCTTCGTGTGCTAATCGAGCAGCTGCATCGGCACATTTTTTGCCCAATATGCCACAGTGACTTGGAAGCCTTTAAATGTGGTTCCGTGTCCTTCGTCGAAGAGGTGGTGTAGCAGCTCTCTAATTTCCAGCACTGGTTGTTCATGAGGTATGAAAACGACGTATCCGTATCAAAGCTCAGCTTCATATTACAGCGCCACTTCGCCAGTAGAATCGTGATAAAGATTTGCGTAGGAATGTGGGAAAAAGAGCGATTGAAGTCCATCCGTCTGTCTGTCCATTGGTCTCGGTGTCTGTCTGTCTGTCTGTCGGTCTGTCTGTCTGTCTGTCTGTCTGTCTGTTTGTCCGTCCGTCCGTCCGTCCGTCTGTCCGTCTGTCTGTCTGTCTGTCTGTCTGTCTGTCTGTCTGTCTGTCTGTCTGTCTGTCTGTCTGTCGCTCACGCAAGGAGGTTTCAAAAACCCCTCCAGCTCAGGCGACGTACATCCTGGCATAGCCGAGCTAAGCCACTCGTAATTTTTTTTCGTCCATTAGTGAAGCACGTTATCCTTGGGATCGACCATGGGGTGGAGTGGGGGCGCTGTAATAAAGCTTTGCCCCCCCCCCCCTTATTCCTGACGGACACAGAGGCTATTCTCAAGATAGGTGATCTTGCTTCGGATCCAGCAAAGCGTGGCTTCAGAACAACGCCACAAGGTTCAGTCTTATGCCCGACTCTCTTTAACTTCGCCATGATTGATTTGTCTCAAAAACTAAGTCAATGGCATCAACCATACGATCTGTGAAGACAGCATCGCTATATGGTGTACTGGAGGCAGCGAAGGACGAATAGAATATGTGCTTCATGAAGCTAACGAGGTCACGGAGAGCTACCTGAAACCGACTGAACTTCGGTGCTCGTCGTGGAAATAGGAGCTGATTCTGTACAGTCCCGAGCACAGGGGCCCCAAACCGAGAGGATGGAAGCCATCAGAGGACGTCGGCGTCACTTTTAGGACTGTGAGAGCAGCATGATTCTCAAGGTGTAATCCCTTTGAGTTCTGGGTATGACTATACAATCGAACAGCTCCAATAACCTGACGGTTACCAGACTTGAAAAACAGGCCTTTGCGATATGGAGAGACGATGGAAGTTGAAAAAAATGCCTACTTGGGACAGGTAGTAACCGCGGAGCCGAACCATGAGAGTGAAATAACTAGAAGGATAACGATGGGGTGGATAACATTCGGCAACCATTCTGAAATCACCAATGATAACCTGCCATTAACATTAAAGAGGAATGTACAAAACAGCTGCATCTTGCCGGTGCTTACCTAGAGAGCGGAAACCCGGAGCCTTACAAAAAGGTTTCAGCTGAAATTGAGGATGGTGCAGCGAGCGATGGAAAAGAAGATTATAAATGTTACCTTAATAGACAAGAAGAGAGCAGAGTGGATCAGGAAACAAACCGGTGCTAGGGATATCATAGTTCAAATCAAGAAGAATAAATACACATGGGCTGGGATAAACACTGGTCAATAAGGGTAACTGACTGGATCCGCAGAGAAAACAAGCGGGCTATGGAGAGACAAATTTAGGCGGGTAGATGAGATTAAAAAGTTCGCAGGTATGACGGGGCAACAGAAGCACAAGACCGAGTTGATTGGCGGATCCTAGCAGAGGCCTTTGCTCTGCAGTGGGCGTAGTCAGGCTGATGATGATGATGATGATGAACAAGACTTGCCAGAAAAACTGACAATACCATCAGACTGATAAGAATGGTTGCGAACAGACAACAGAGACTTGGAGAAGACAGCCTGGTAAAGCTTGTACGCACCTTTTGTGATGTGTCATTTCACCTACGTGGCAGTCATGCACAACTGGCAGAGATGGGAGCGTGAAAAACACAATACGTTAATCAGAAAAGCCGTCAAAGCAGCTCTTGGCCTTCCCATGTACACAAGCTCGGACAGACGAAACATCTCGGCATGCATAACACGCTGGAAGAAATTGTGGAGGCACAGGTGCGGGCACAATTCGCCAGGCTATCCACCACGTGTTCCGGTAGAAACATCCCGCGGCAGCTGGAGATCCCACCAGCAGCTGGCAGCTGGATCTCCGGCAGCTGGAAATCCCGCCGTGACTTGATGGAAATCAAGTCACGCTTGTGCAGCATTCCTCGTCAACATCGAGAACAAATCATCGTTGTCCCCGCGTTGCGAAACGTCCATTGTGATCATAACGAGGGTATAAGGTGGGCCTAGGCAAAGACACTACTACAAAGGGCTCAGGAACACGCCGGAAACTGTTGCCTTGTCGTAGCGATTCGGTGTTCCCAGTGAAAGGCGTATGCGACAGCGAGAATCAACCACGAGGGCAGAGTTACAAACATCGCAATGGTCCAGACAATGATGGCTGAAATAGCATAACAAGTGCCGATCGCGTTGGCATTACTGGACAACAGGAGGTCCACAATTTACAGCGACTCGAGATCGGTGGTCAGAGCATTTGCGAAGGGCACAATATTGTAACCGGCTTTGCGGATCCTTCGGGACAAGGAGATTGAGCTAGACACACTCGTTTGATTCCGAGCTCACATGGGATGCACTGACGGAGCCACGCCCAATCTCAACAATTCAGCTGCACAGCTGCGCGAGGACTATAGTAAACCATGTGGCTGTCGGGGGGTGCCGCGCTGATGTTTTGGAAAACTGGGGCCCTCCCATCTCGTATAACGAATGTGGTTTTGGGATGTTCAACCCCACATATCAATCGTATAATGAACTGGCACAGAGACAATACCCACCACCAGACAGAAAACTAAGACGACCTCAAACTTGGACACTCAGGCTTCTTCAAACCGAGCATACCCTAACCCGGTGCTATTGCACGAGATTTATCTCAAAACAGCCAAATAATACATGTTCTTTTTGCAATAATATAGCTAATTTGGAACACATGCTATGACAGTGCACCGCGATAGGCTGTGGTGAAGTCATCACGCCTTCTGAATGGAAGGGTGCTATTTCCAGCCCCGAACTCGAACAACAGTTATGGGCAGTCCATTGGGCCCGCAACGCAGCAGAGAGACTTGATCTTTCTGTTCCAACGTAGGAGCTGCCCGCAACGTGATACAGCGCCTCCCGGAGGACCTAATAAAGTTCATTCATCCATCCATACAACCCCCATCCTTTCATTTCTTATCGAGGAGCACAGCGCATGGCTAGGCACGGAGATGGAATCAAAAGTGAGTGAGTGGTGAAAAGCGACAGAACGCATAGTGGAAACACAATGAGATGTTGGTGTCGTCTTCAGGCCTACTGCGCACACACCACTATTACCTACGTTGCCAACACGGTACACGAGCTGCGCGTTCCCGTGCTTTTTCTGAACCACAAGCCCTTCGCGAGCCTTCCTCGAGTTCTGTGCTTCTGCGGTCCTATAGGTGAACGCTTTAATTTCGTGGTATCGGCGGCGCAGACAAGACAATTGCTTGTCATGCCTTTTACTCTTTCATTTTCTGTTGTCTACTTTCTATCATCTTTACTTCCCCATCCCTATCTCTAAAGGTACTGAGCCGTGACCCCACGATGGGAGGTGGAAAATAGCGTCCTTTTTATCTCCCTCTCTTATTACCCCTCTATCTCGCTCTCTCAAGCGACAGAAGCAGTGGGAGGGCCTCGCCTACGCTGTACAAACAGTGGCATTCCAGCGTCGTGGCAAACGAGCGTTCATTTTCTCGTCAGCACTTTCACTGAAGCTGCATAGAAATAATCGACAGTTCCTTCTCTGGTGCCCTTTTAGCAAGACGTCTTCACATAACCTGATTTCGCAAGTGCTTATACGCAGCAATGAAACCATGTACAATTGGCAGATATGAAGTACCTTTTACATGCGGCAGTGGCTAAGTCAGCCAAGGCACTGTGTTCGTGCTCAATGCGTTCTTCGCTCTCAACGTGGTTCGCAGCGCGAAAGATTGGCTTAGTTAGCCGCTGCTCGTATCTTAGCTCAATCGCTCACTGTTCCGCCAATAAATTAGGCTTCACAGGGAGAAATGCCCTTCCGCTAGGCGTCGTTGTTAGTACACTTAAGCGAGGAGTTTTAAGACGGTGTGGCATGCTTACAAACGTCAGCTTAGAAAAGGCATCGGCCGCAAGGACTGCCCACGCAGCTGCGCCCGCCAGTATCGATCGCGCTGTTAGTGAGCGGATCTAAGCATTTTGGCGGTAATCTGAACGTTTTTCTCATGAGCAGCCAGCGCTTATTTTCTTAACGCCTCAACAGACTGTGCCATACGTGGGCGTTCAACATAAAGCCTCCAAACTGACGTCGTACGTCGTGTATTAAAGAAATAACAGTCTCGCCGTAAGGATGAAACAATGAATGCGATAGCAACAAGCATGAATTCTATACAAAGCGTGGTCAAAGCTCCATTGCGTAACTCAGAGCAACGCCGGCGCAAGAAAACACACGGGGTTTCTTATGCATTCCGCTAAAGCGAGTTTCAGTCATTGTATTCGTCTTCCCCTGTCCACTATAGAAAGCTTACTGCACCTAACATGGTTTCACACTGCCTCCAAGATCGAAGGCATTGCGAAGCTGTCTGTACTTCAGCTAGTTTCGCATTGCCTCCGTGATTAGTCAACTTTTGACCAAGTGACCATGTCATGTGATGACGTCACCATGTAGTGCCATGTTAGGTGACAGTACAATGACGTCAGAATGACGCAGAAAAGAGGTCACAAATTCTGGCAATCAGTCAAGTGAATCTGGCATCATCTTATGACGTCATCACATCATGTCGACGCCAACGGTCAAATTTCGCGATATATGAGGCATCCTAACACACCGCTTATGTATACCCTCTCCGGTAACAGAAACTCTTCATTGAACTACCGACCAATATCTTTGACCAGCGTACCCTGCGAACTCATGGATCACGTCATTTACTCTTACGTCATGAACTTTTTCGACTCTGATAACTTCATTCACAACTCTCAACGTGGGTTTTGTAGGGCCCACTCTTACGAGACCCAGCTTGCCTCCTTTGTTCATGACCTTCATGTCAGCCTCGACATTAACAAACAAACCTATTCCGTAATCCTTGATTTTGCGAAAGCCTTCGATAAAATATCCCACAAACGTCTAACATTAAAACTGCCTTCCTGAAACTTATACCCACATGTACTTTACTGGATAAAAAATTGGGGGCTCTTAAGCTTCTCCTTCAAAGAGTTGAACGCGATAGCGAAATCCGCCCACCAGTGCGTCCTTCAACCGCTAAGTGCATATTTATTAATATGTTTTCTTACACACACGCACACACACGCAAACGCGCACAAGCGCGACGCATCTATAGTAATGCAGGGACTGTGCAGTGTGACCACTTCCCTATGCTAGAACGGCACTTTGCTGTAGTCGAGACACGTTTATCACAATGTCTCACAGATGGCACACAGACATACACATGCGTGCGCACGCGCGAATGGCAGTACATACATGTTTTTGATCTAAAGCAAGAGTCGCATACCCTCCAAGATATACGCTGCACGCTCGCCATATAAGAGGTATAGTGAGTTTCACAATGCCTCACAGATAGCAGCACATCATCTAGCGTTTGCTGTTTGCTTGATCAACACCTCTGGAAAGGCATGGTATCTTTTCCGCTAGATAAACATAGTTGTCCATTTTTAGAGCTGTTTGAAAGTTTCTGTGTGTTTTTAGCGGCGATGGCTCCACTATCCCGGCCTTTTTCGACGTAGTTTGATGGCCCCCAAATGTGCCTACAAATCGTCAAATGGGCTCGTTTTCGTCGTGACACCTGTTGAACAAACTGAGTCAAGGAGACTCCTTCCGCTATATGGCATTTATGTAGCGTTTTGTTTTTTCTGACGCAGCTGCAAGTAACGTCGTAGTTTTGTGGTAGGACACCTTTGCCACTCGAACGACCCGCGTTCGATCCTCAATCGGACCGAGAATTTTCTTCTTAATTTTATTTGCTTCTTTCTTGATTTTTCGCTCACAGCCAACGGTGCCGACACCAACGGCGGAATTTCTGCAACACGTAGCATCCCTCCATCCATTCGTTCTTGCTTCCGTCCGTCCGTGCGTCCGTCTGTGTGACCGTCCGTGCGTCTTTCCGCCCGTCCTTGCGAGCTTCTGTTATTGCGTCCACAAGTCCATCCGAGCGTCCATCTCTGCGTTTGGCCATGCATCCGCCCCTGCGTCCATCCATGCGTCCATCCGTCCGTGCAGCCATCCGTGTGTCCGTCCATGCATCTGTCTGTGTGTCCGTTCGTCCATCTAGTCAACACTCCAAGTACCACCATCTCGCATCTTTCCATCATATATTCCGCATATAGAAGCACCGCCATCAAGCGGACATTCCAAGGACTAAACGAGGGGTGGCACACGCACACTTTCTTACTGCCTGCGCTTCAGGTCTACTTCCCACCTTTAACCACCTCGAGTTCATAGTATATACTAGTTCACTGTATTCATGGCACTGCGGCCCAACGCTCGCTAAACCTTTCTAAAACCAAGGAGGTTACGCCCAGCGAGTATAACGTAGCAACCCTTTCTTGTCAGAAATAGTGCTCAATGTACATGCCAACGGCTGCTAATGGGGAATGAGAGACAGGAGAATTCGGCTTTTAGGGAACGCGCACACTGCGAATTGTTTATTGTTCAACAACGCACAGGAGAAATCTCTCACCGGCACCACTTTGCAGGTCAAAGTGTAAGACATGTTACGAACTACCACGAGGGACGAACGGGTGCCGCTTTAAGGAGCTTCGTTCTTAAAAGATCACACAGAACTTGATACTTACCCCCGTATTCTAGAACGTCTCTTCACTCAACGCTTCACCTTCACTTGAGAAAGGCGATGGGAGCGCCCTGTATAGGCACAGCAAGTCACTGCAAATTAGCGATAATCTGCTGCGATTTTTGAGTAGCGCAGCGTCATTTTCAGCCGCGCGGTGGCGCAGTGCTCAACTCGGTCAAGTGAAAGGTGGAAATCAAGTCGATGAGCGTTTCTGAATACGGGGGTTAGCCGCTTTTTCGCTTGCCTTGTGCTTAAGCACCCCGTCATTCGCGTCCCAGACGGCCACCAGTTCGATTACCAACATCTGGTCGCCAGACTGAACAACCACGTCAGGCTTGCGCCTGACACCATTCCTAGTTGTGAATCGCGGCTCCTCACGGATCGTGACGGCCGAGTTCCTGTTGCTTATCAACCTGGCGACCTGCCTGGCGACATAGTTGTGGCATTCCCTGCAAGAAAGGTGTACCGACTGACATTCTTGACAGGTATCGAAGGCTGCTTCAAGCTTCTAATTACAGCGACGCCATAGTCGCGAAGCGGGACCCGAACTTTGTTTATTGGCTAGTACTTTAGTAGGGTATAGATTTGTCCGCAGTCTGAGCACCCTCATTCTTAAACCCGTCTTTTAAAAGTTTCGAGTCGTAGCATAGCCACTTATTAGATAAAGCCTGATGTTGGTGAGCTAGGAGGTCTGTGTTGTTGTAATTTGCTTTCAAACGTGACCACCATTTTCGCAAACCTTCTTGAAGAGAGAGAGAGAAAGAGAAGGGGGGAATAAACAACAAGAGGGAAGGCAGGGAGGTTAACCAGGCACATGCCCGGTTTGCTACCCTACGCTGGGGGAAGAGGAAGGGGGCATAAAGATGAGAGAGAAAGAGGAAAGAGAAGAGAAAGAGAGAGAGAAAAAAACAAAAAAGGAGGATTGTCAGTCAATCGACTGGCACGTATGCAGCGGTGGCACTACACAAAAGTTAAAGGTGGTCACGTAGGCCTGTAGTCCTCAAAAAGCTCAAGACAGCTTTCACTACTTTTTGAGCCGACGAAAGGCGATGACGGTGTTCCAGTAGCATCTGCACAGAGAGTGGCCGATCGTCCAATTGTCGCGATGCGTCCGAAAGATTCTGTCTTTCAGAGGCAAATCGAGGGCAATGGCATATATCAGATAGTCGATGTCTTCTTTGGTGCAGCAGACGTCGCATTCCGCATTGTCGGTCAATCCGATGAGGGTTCTATATGTTTTTGTGAAGGCAACCCCCAACCAAAGGCGACAAAGAAGTGAAGCTTCACGTCGACGAAGTCCGGATGGAGGTCGAAGTTCCAGTCGAGGGTTTATTTGGTATAGTCTCGTATGTCTTATGCTTGGGGTGTTCCACTCCTGCAGACTCAGACTACGTGCCAGGTGACGAAGTTGCTTTGCAGCGTCAGTCCTTGACAAAGGAATTGGAAGGGTGTGTTCTTCTTGGTGCGATGTGCGAGCCGCGTTGTCTGCGGAATCATCGCCACTGATCCCACAATGGCCAGGAAGCCACTGAAACTTGACTTCGTAGCCTGTTTCTGTGACGTGGTGAACAAGCTTGACAACTTCGTAAGTTAATTGTTCATGGCAACCTCGTGAAGGACTGACTGCATGCTCTGTAGGGCTGGTTTTGAGTCGGAAAACACAGCCCATTTACTCGGTCTTTGGGATTTGATGTACTCTAGAGCGCCACGCAAAGCCGCAAGTTCTGCCGCCGTATACATAGACGTAGTGACATGTGACAGTTTGATTCGCAGAGTGATTCCTCTAGCTGGAATCACCACCGCACCACCAGAACCAGACGCTGTGGTTGAACCATCGGTGTATATGTGCACGTGGTTGTTGTACATTTCGTGCAGATAGCTCAAGCTCAATTGTTTTAGGGCTGATGAAGGCAAATTTGATTTTTTCTGTATTCCTGGAATTAAAACACGTACTTGTGGAAGTGTCAGGCACCACGGAGGATACACCAGTTTCTCAGCAGGCGTAAAACCTGACGTAAACGACGCACGATGAGCACAGACAATTGCACTAAATTTCGTGCAGGGCCTCTCAGTAGCGAGGGTTGCTAAGTGGTGGGAAGGATTCCTAGCATGTTGCCTAAGGTACGTACGCATCGTTTCAATGGTGATGTGCGTCATGATCGAGTAGTCCTGTGCAATGGTAATTGTTTCAGCTGTCGATGCGCAGCGGGGTAAACCAAGGCATATCCTAAGCGCTTGGGCTTGAATATTTTGGATTGTGCGCAGGTTCGTTTTGCACGTGTTAGATATAACAGGTAGGCTATACCGCAGGAATCCAGTAAATAATACCTTGTACAGCTGTAACATAGACTCGACAGACATTTCCCAACTTTTCCCAGCAAGAAACCTGAATAAGTGACAAATGGCAGTCAGCCGCTTTTTCACGTAGTTTACGTGGGGTGTCCAAGACAGGTTTCGGTCGATTACGACTCCCAAAAACCTGTGACTCTGGCTGCATGACACCAACTGCCTGTTTATTGATATGCCGTAAGCGGACATTGGTTTTCTGGTGAAAGCCACGACTGCACACTTCTCACTTGTGATTTCGAGCCCTTGTTTGCGTTAGTGGTACGATGTCACTGATGCTGCCTTCTGAAGTCGAAGAAATGTAGGAAAGGTAGGGAGGTTAACTAGACTATGCGTCCAGTTTGCTACCCTACACATGGAGAGGGGGAGAGGGGAGTAAAGAAAAAAGAAAGAGAGAGAAGGATTGACACATGTCACATCACACACACAATGCCGAGTTTCCCTGGCGGTCCCTCAATGAAGTTGCTGTCAAGTATCTCAGGAGGGCTCGTGTGGCTTTCTGTGCTGATTTGCTGCGCGACCAGGCTCCTAAGATCATTGCTTCATTAAATGGCCGGTCATCGAGTCTATTCAAGGCACACTGGAGAGTCCGGCGATCTTTATCAAATTGGGCACAGGGGCACAAGAGATGTTCAATAGTCCCTATACAGTTGCAGCTTTCACACATGGATGAATCTGGCATGCCAATGCGATGGCTGAATGACTTAGTAAACGCTACCCCAGTCCACAGCCGGCAAAGCATTGTAGCGTCACGTCGAGAAATCTTGGATGTCAGTTGTTTCTGGAGTAATGACTTAAGGTTTTTAGGGCGATGATTGGAGTCAAGTGGAGAATTCCAGTGCGCAATCGTGGCATTATGCGCGTTGTGACGAAGTTCTCTAGCTGCGTCTACTCTTGACAAGGGTATTAACAGTGTGGGCGCTCCATCGTGGGCACATCAGGCAGCGTCGTCGGCGATGTGGTTACCACTCATGCCAGAGTGGCCCGGCAACCATTGTAAAACAATGTCGTGTCCTTTATCAGCGGCGCGATGACAAATTTTATTAATACGATACACCATCTGGTGGCTTCCACGTTCCACGTCGTAGACTTCGCACGCATTGAAGGGCTGCCTTGGAGTCGCAGAACCTGGCCCATCTACTAGGGGATTCTTGCGTAACAAACTCCCCAACGGCTTGAAGAGCAGCGAGCTCGGATCCCGTAGATGTGAAGTGTGATGTCTTGAATTTGACGGTCATTGATCGAGATGGTATGACAAAGGCACCTGTCGAACTTCCTGAGACCAAACCGTCCGTGTAAACATGCATTCGGTTAGCATACGACAATTGCAAAAGGTCCAATGATATCTGCTTGAGGGCTGCAGAGGACAGGCTTGCCTTTTTAGACATCCACGGCACTTCAAGGTGCACAGTGGGTCCTTTCATGCACCACTCTGGAGATAGTGGTATGGTTGCGGGCGAGAATCTCCACGAGATGGAATTCTGGTTAGCCGCAACAACTTTGGAAAACGCTGCCTTTAGTCTTTCTAGTGGTAAGCTAGCAAGGTGGGGGTGAGGCAAACTTCCTTGAAAAGCGGCATTAACGTAAGAGGCTTTTTTATGCCTGAAGGAACTTTAAATAATGCAGAAATGCGAGAGAAAGTTTTATGCATCACTGTATCAAACAGGCAGTTCACGAAGGGACTACCCAAACGAATCAGACTACCCAGACTTTTAAAATGAAGAGCCTGTGCAACTCTGTGTGGTTGAATGATACTTAGATCCCGACATTTGGCTGGAAGCCAGACATGCAGATGTAAAGGTAGCATATATTTATTATACAGTATCACTTGGTAACATATACATTTTTTCTAGGCGACGCACGCTCATTGTGCCATCTCACTGGTAATGCTGAAAACACGATCATTCCCCCTAGGTGGCCATCGACAGCGGTAAGTGGTAGATATAAATAGCTTGTCGTTTCGACCTTGAAGGAGGAGCTCCTTCGGGGCTCAGTGGCTAGCGCCTCGCAGTCACAATTCAGAGGTCAGACGTTTGATTCCGCGCGTCGGAGTATTTTTCTGGTTTATTTTTCTTTCTTGCGTTTTCATACATATGGATACGTATACATATACGGTGAATGACGGCGACACCGACGCTCGCGGCAAAATCCAGTTGAGAGTGTCCAAATAATTGCTGTTGCAATAGAATAAATCTTTGGCAAAGCCGGAATTCGCCCGGTGTCTTCGAATGCTAATGCTCCTGTCTCATGACAGAAAATGTTCCCTTTTGTTTGTTTTTAATGTCTGGTACAGAGTATTCATATGGTCAAAATACATTGCCGCTCGGCCTACGTTGAAGCTTAGCTGAGTGGTGAAGACACTCACGTTTGAATCGTTACGCCCCAGGTGCAAAACCCGACCCCACTAACGTATCTTTCTTTTACTATTTCCTTACAGGAATCTTAATACATTTCTAAATCCCATAGTATTCAACTTAATGTACATATTCCCACTTCGAAATGATCTCCAAGATGGGCTAGTCGCTCATGCTGTGGATGGGCAACTACTTAGTGACGCGACACACCTTACTTGAATCTTTTCAGGGTAACAAATCTGTGTGACAATGAGCGCACTTGAACGGCAAGTGCACTTAATTCGATGAAGAAAATGATCTTCACTCCTTCTTTCTTTTTGTTTCTGATTTGGTGAGCCTACTTCCCTTACCCTCTTCTAAAGCACCGGGTAGCCAACCGGTTGAAGTACTGGCTAACCTCCCTGTCCTTTTTCCCATTCTTTCTCCCCAGCTATCGATATGTGGGGTTTAACGTCCCAAAACTACTATATGATTATGAGAGACACCGTAGTGGAGGGCTCCGGAAATTTCGACCACTTGGGGTTTTTTACCGTGCACCCAAATCTGAGTACACGGGCCTACAACATTTCTGCCTCCATCGGAAATGCAGCCGCCACAGCCGGGATTCGAGCCCGCGACCTGCGGGTCAGCAGCCGAGTACCTTAGCCACTAGACCACCGCGGCTGGGCCTTTCTCCAAAGCTGAAGCTTCCCC
This sequence comes from Rhipicephalus microplus, assembly GCF_013339725.1. Taxonomy (NCBI): domain Eukaryota; kingdom Metazoa; phylum Arthropoda; class Arachnida; order Ixodida; family Ixodidae; genus Rhipicephalus; species Rhipicephalus microplus. Next base: position 66,465,135 of record NC_051169.1, read on the forward strand.
CAATAAATTGGCTTTCCCGCAATGTATGTCGAAAAGCAGCTAAAAAAAAGTTGAAGTCCTTATCACCCCTGATAAGGCTCAACTTTTGTCTGACGTCACACAATGCAACGAAGGTTATACTTTACGTTTATATTAGAGCCTCCTGAACTGAAGCTTCTCCTGGTGCGTTGGCTTTTCCGCAATGCATGTAAAAAAAAGCAGCCGGAAATGTTGAAGCCCTTATCACCCTGATAAGGCTCAACTTTTGTCTGACGTCACACCATGCAACGAAGAATTTACTGTACGCAAAGTCTATCTGAATGGGTCGCTAAAGTCGGAACGAAAAGTGGTCCGAAACCTGTTGTGATCGACAACGACAACTACCTGAAAATGGAAGCGCGACTAGATGAAGAGGGGACACACGTTGAGAACAAAAAAATAACTGAACGTTCATTTTCAATAGCTTTGTTTTATTTCTTACAAAGAAATAGTATATTACTTCAAGAAAACTTTAGTATTGGTATGTGGTTGAGCGCCCAATTTTGTTTGATTCGTTTCAGAAATAGCGAGCGCATGCAGGCAGTCTGGTAACATGAGCCAACCGTTTCGTCTTGGAGCATGTGTTTGATTCGGCGTGGTATTTGGTTCGGCGCATTGCCAGGCTAACGAGGGATCACTCACTTTTCTGTGGGGATTTCGGGCGTACCTTCGCTAGTTTACTTATTTGTTATGCACTGTTTGCTGGTGTGACATTTCAGAGCTCGACTAGCTAATATACTGTATCGAGAGCCACTCACGTGACTGCCGACTGCTTTTGCTGGTGCACGGCCAGCGTGCGATCGCCTCCGGTGACGGGGAACACGACACGCTAAGCAACGAGACGCTGTACTCTATGGCTGCCAAAACTATATTTCAAAGCTGCTGTCTCGCTTCAGTCGTTTCCGACGATTGGACATCGTGAGTTTTCGAACTGTTTTGCTATTGTGCTAGTGAACAGTTGTCTTACAATTGCCTCTGCGAAGTTTCCAGTGCATATTGCAAGTGCGTCATTTGGCTAATAAAACAATTTTGCTTTCACTATCCTTGCTTTTTTATTTTTTTCTCTCGCATGCAATTAATTACACACAATTAGGCTGCTATAGTACTGCGTAGTAATAACGGCATGTAAACAGTCAACAGTGAAGAAAAGTTTCGATTTCGCGCAATATAGGGCAAGTGCGCGACATCGCTACCGCTTCCGGTTATGACGTCATATTTTATTTTTATTTTTCGTTTGCTGTTAGTTATCCTTCCCTCACATAGATGGCGATGGTGGCAACAAGCCGCGGACTACTTGATGCATGGGCTTCTATCGAAGCTACGCTACCAGGGTACATATATCTAGCTGTACGTTTATATTAGTTCTGCCGAGCTGGAGCTTCCCCTAGTGCGTTTGCTTTTCTGCAATAGATCTCAAAAAGCAGCCGAAAACTTTGTGGCCCTTATTACCCCCGATAAGGCTAAACTTTTGTCCGACATCACACCGTGCAACGAAGGATATATTGTCTGTTTATATTAGAGTCACCGAGCTGTAGCTTCCCCTCGTGACTTGGCTTTCCCGCAGTGCATGTCAAAAGCCAGCTGAAAAAGTTGAGTTCTTTATCACCTCTGATAAGGCTAAACTTTTGTGAGACGTCGCAACTTTCAACGAAGGATATACTGTACGTTATTATTAGAGTCTCTCGAGATGAAGTTTCCTCTAATGCGTTGGCTTTCCCGCATTACATGTCAAAAAAGTAGTCGAAAAAGTTTAGGCCCTTATCACCTCTGATAAGGCTCAACTTTTGTCTGACGTCACACGGTGCAACAAAGGATATATATTACCTCTTTATACTACAGTCTCCCGATCTGAAGCTTCCCCTGATGCATTGGCTTTCCGGCAGTAAATGTCAAGAAGCGGCCGAAAAAGTCGTTGCCTTTATCACCACTGATAAGGCTCATTTTGTCTGACGTCACAACTTGCAACGAAGGATATACTGGGCGTTATTATTGGAGTCTCCCGAGCTGAAGTTCCCCTGACGCGTTGGCTTTCCCGCCTTGCATGTCAGAAAAGCAGCCGAAAATTTTAGGCCCTTATCACCTCTGATAAGGCTCAACTTTTGTGTGACGTCACACCATGCAACGAAGGATGTAGTGTCTGTTAATATTAGTCTCCCGAGCTGAAGCTTTCCTCATGAGTTGGCTTTCTCGCAATGCATGTCAAAAAAAGCAGCCGAAAAAGATGACGCCCTTATCACCCCTGATAAGGTCCAACTTTTGTCTGATGCCACGATACGCAACAAACAATATATTGTCTGTTCATATTAGTCTCCCAAGGTGAACCTTCCCCTCATGAGTGTGCTTTTCTGCATTGCAAGTAAAAAAGCAGCCGAAAAAGTATCCGCTCTTATCACTCCTGATAAGGTTAAACTTTTGTCTGACGTCACACCACAAGCCCAAGGATATATTGTCTGTTTATATTAGAGTCTCTTGAGCTGAGGCTTCCCCCTCATGAGTTGGCTTTCCCGCATTGTATGTCAAAAACCAACTGAAAAAGTTGAGGTTCTTATCAACCTTGATAAGGCTAAACTTTAGTGTGACGTCACAACTTTCAATGAAGGATATACTTTGCGTTAATATTAGAGTCTCTCGAGCTGAAGTTTCCCCTGAAGCGTTGGCTTTCCCGCATAGCGTGTCAAAAAGGCAACCGAAAAAGTTTAGGCCCTTATCACCTCCGATAAGGCTCAACTTTTGTCTGGCGTCACACGGTGCAACAAAGGATATATTACCTCTTTATACTACAGTCTCCCGAGCTGAAGCTTCCCCTGGTGCATCGGCTTTCCCACAGTAAATGCCAAAAAGTGGCCGAAAAAGTTGAGGCCCTTATCACCACTGATAAGGCCCAACTTTTGTCCGACGTCACAACTTTCAACGAAGGATATACTGTGCGTTATTATCAGTCTCCCGAGCTGAAATTTCCCCTAATGCGTTGGCTTTCCCGCAATGCATGTCAAAAAAAGCGGCTGAAAAAGTTGGGGTTCTTATCACCCCTGATAAGGCTCAAGTTTTGTCTGACGTCACAACTGTTGACGAACGATATACTGTGCGTTTATATTTGAGTCTCCCAAACTGAAGCTCCCCCTGATTAGCGTAACGTCACACCGTGCAAAGACAGACCTCATGTGCGCTGTTATGACCGGCGTCAGCAGGCGCCATGCTGTCGCTGAGAAGCGTAGCCGGGCCGCGTTCCCACGCCTGGAACCCAGGTTTTCTTGGAACCAGCGTCGAGATCTGACGGGGGAGCGGCGCTCTTTTAACCCTCAAACAAGTAGCCGACTCGCCGAATGCTTATGCCCGCCAGGTATTGTCCCGGCTAGCCGGCGGATGAGACGTCACGTCGCCACGAAGCGGTAAGCCGTTCCAGAGGGGACGACAAAGACAGCGTCTTCCTTTGTAGAAACGGCGACCGCCGCCACAAAGTGCCCTGCTAATTGAGCGGACAAATTGGCGGACCGTTTGATGTCTGTTGTCCGAAGCTTGGAACCCCTCGACCAGCGACATACACGACGAGCAAGAGACTCTCTGGCGCCACCTTTAAGTGCAGTGATCTTGACTCGAAATTGGCTGTTCACGTGCGCCGTGCATGCTCGTACCCCTCACCTGTTGTGTGTGTATGTGATTGGTGTTCCACTGAAGAAGGAGGAGCCCGACAGGGCTTATAACGGCGCCGCAGAGTGCAGGACGTCGCTCTGAACCAACTAAAGGTTCAACCACCACGTTCGTAGTTTGTGAAGGCTCTGAACCCAGTAAAGGTTCAACCACCACGTTCGTAGTATGTGATGGCTCTGAACCAACTAAAGGTTTAACCACCACGCTCGTGGTTTGTGAACTCTTAACCTCATGCTGTAAATATTTGTAAATAGTGCCATAAACCTTGTTTGTTTTTCGTATCCCCATCTTGTAAGCGGTCGTTTCCTCAACCCGAAGCTACACCACGCTACCACAGCACCCAGGGATTCCCGACAGCGCCTAGGAGCGTCCCTAGCAGAAGCTCCCTCTGATGCTCTGGCTTTCCCGCCAGTCGTGTCGGGAAAGCCATCACAGTTTCTTACAATGATTTTCACGCTTATTGATCCCCTCCAGCCTGCAGTTTGTAACCTGAGAACATCACCTGCATATTAACCTGCACTGTATTACCGCTTTTTTACTCGACTAATGAATATTTATTCATGGCTTTTCCGACATTTCATGGATTTTCACGCATTTATTCACACTACTCGAAAAGGAGACTGTGAGCGGAGTGCCTACATACGTCGATGGCATGCAAGACGCCTCGATGACGAACGGTGTCCGTGCATTCATCTATCTTTCTGCAACATAATTCAAATCGGACTGAAGAAACATATATAGAAAACAAAATAAAACTTGCAGGTGACGTTGAGTTTTGAAACTACTGGATCACGCTCCAAAGGCGAGTGCCTTATCCACTAGGCTAAAGGTCCCAGCATGCCCTGCATCACTATCTCTGAACCTCGTGAATATGCCATCAAGACATTCACGAAATTCACGATTCAAATAAATAGAATTTGCAACGCTGCACCGAGCTTCGAACCTAGGGCCTCAGGCTCCAAAGGCGAGTGTCTTACCCACTGTGCTAAAGACCGAGGCTTGCAGGACGTGTGTATCTCTCAACCTTATTATAGCGCTAAAGATAAATATACATAAAATAAAGGAACACTTCGAGGCCATACTAAGTTTCCAACCTATTGTGCCACACTCCAGTGTCGAGGGTCTCAGCCACTGAGCTAAAAAAGCACACTTGCAGAAGTTAGGCCGACCCTCTCTTATTGAAGATATTTTACCGTGTGAGTCATTTTTCAGCCATGGATTTCTGGTTTAGTAGAATAGCCCAATGACCGAAGCCATAGCTTAACCTCCCTGCCTCTGTCCTTCGGTCATCTCTCTCTGTCTCCCGCATTAACAAAATAAGAATGCGTACACGGAATTGCTCTAGTTGAAGAAAAAATTTAGTCTGGTCCAGGACGAATTTTCCTTCAACTAGAAGATATTTGTTCCGAGAAATTCTTGTGGATGTTCCCTTGGGTTCATTCCACAAATGTGTGGCTGTCATTTCTCCCTTTCATAACCCTTCGCTACTTTGCGGGATTCCACACTCGCTCTAACAAGGCTCACCGATAACTACACCAATTAGGTAGCACCCTTGGTTAGCTTCATAGCACACTGTTCCAAGTGAATATTTTGCAATGAAGTTTCAAATGCCCAAGCCATCACTAAATAGAATGCTTCAAATGGGGGTAGTGATGTTACCTGTGCGATGAGTGCCTAGAGTTAGGCTCATTAGAAATACCTTCTTTCTCTGTACAAGATCGCTCGTCATGGAGCTCGCGCAAACAAACGACCCTCCAATGGCACAAGGGTAAGAGAATAACGACAACAGCAACAAACATGTGATAATCCTTCGAACATATTTTGAACAGGAAAAAGCGAATAACTTTAATACAGTGGGCTGATGGAAATATAACATTGCAACGTCATGTAATAACCTTGATATTGACACAATATTCGCATATTCGGTTCCTAATTTTACGAGCACACTTGCCGCGGGTTTTCCTCATATACACCAAAGAATATCATTGCGCAATTATATAATCGTCGCAACGGACACTTTAAGGCGGTCACAGAATCATCGCTCAATTCAGTTGGCTGCATATCTCCATTTGCTTGTGGAATTTAAGACATGAATAAAGCCTCCACGATGATCGTTAAGATCATCGTGACTAAAACACAACAGGATTCAAGCACACCATTCAAACACACACAACGTGACAGACTGTTGCTTGGTTTTACCTTTATTTCCTTTTGCCGCAAAGGTTGTTTCAGTGTATTCCGTGGTAACACAGCTCACATGTCACCCACACAGCTGCAACCACTAGACTTATCGAATATGACATGATGCGTCTACAAAACCGTACCTCTATATCACTTCCAACTGCGTGTCCGCCAAAGCCTACATCAAATCCCGTGCCTTCGAGGGCTCACAGTATGGACATCGGCAGACGCTTTGCAAAGGAAACGACGCAGAAGCGAGGTAAATCAGACGATCGTTCTGCCTGTTTTACGAGCACCGTACAAGCAGCTTCTAACGTGCTCCAGTCAGATTGCAAGTAAACTCTACCACTGTCAGTGCTTCGTCACAGTGCTCCTTAGTTAATATTTTTTTTTTCTGAGGCCTGATATTCCAAATGTGTGCGTTTACGCATTGAGGTAATGTGCAGCAATGGTATAAAGTTTATCTTAACGATGCTTGCGAAGTGGCTGTATCACATTTTCCCATGTCAATCGGTGGACAGGGAAATAGTGGAGCACAACCGACATCACTATATATAAGCAGAACTCGCTGCTAAACACAGGAACCCTTAATAATAAAACCAACGCTCTACGACAAGCACGCCACGTGTTTTACCACGAAGCGCGCTGGGAGAGATGGACATCAGTTCCTTGAAACGTTTCCTGTTGGGCACTGTCTTTACCGAAACGTGACTTAGAATTCTGTGCGGTAACGTACACACACTTTGGAGTGAATACAGACTGATGAAATGTCTTCGCATGAGAGTCCATAGAAGCTGCATTATTCTCTGTTAGACGCAAGAAACAATTGGCGAGAGGTCCGCGTAAACAGGAGTGCGAACGGGTGTTTCAAGGCAAGGGCCGCGGCATGCCACTGGAGTCGACCGGTCCACCAAGTCCAGCGTCCGCTTCCAGCGAGCTCATAATGACCGCCATGACCGCCTCGTCGTTTCATTCATTGTAGCCCTGATTTCCGGCAGTCTGGATGTCCCGACTCACGAAGCTGTTCACCAGGTCTATATACAGGATGAAGAAGCAGAACGTAAAACTACAGGCAAGATCTCTAACTGAGGTAAGCATACGCGAGTGTATCACAGTCTCATTTGAGCGGAAAATCGTCTATACACTTGTTTGATGTATTTGCTATATTTTCATATTTCTTGTGCTGTTAGAATCGTTCGTGACCCTTTATAAAACTTGTTAGGTTCGAGGGTGTAAGTATCACGTCGTTACAACAGTAAGAATTAGAAAAAAAAACTGTCACCTCTGTCTTGAAAGCGAAACAAGTAGCCACCACGAAAGCTGTAGACTATGATATTACACGTCGTGTTAAGAGTCTTTGTTCGACATGTGTTTTTTTTTTCAGCCATTACTAATACTACTAATAATAATACTTCTTAAGGTGAAACGTCTCAAAACCACCATATATTTACAAGAGACACCTTAGTGTTGGCTGAATTTCGACCACTGGGGTTTTTAACAAGATTGTAATCTAAGCACATGGGCCCCAAGACATTTCACCTCCATCGATAATGCGGCCACCACGGCCGGGATTTCATCCCGCTACCTGCTGGTCAGCAGCCGAGTGCCTTGAGTACTGCCGTTATAACGAGGCACCACCTATAGTTAATGAAACGAACACGTACTCTGTGCACCGATGAGTCTTTCCTTCAGATCCAGGTCCGACGAAGAGAGTTGGTCTTTGACTTTGGTAATGTCCTTGGGGTGCAAAATGCCAAACCAGCTTTGTCCGTGAAGATCTCCCTAGGGATGCCGAAAAGAGGGGTGGAAAATGAACCTTGACGATGGTGAATGCATAAATCGACATAACACATCAACATGCACAATAAGCACTTTGCCTTACAACGACGTCGAAGTTTCGGTATAGTTAGAGGACATGAGATCATGTCTACGACAGTGTTTTTCTTTTTGTTCTGCTCACCTGTAAGGACTTGCTCGTTAACCTTTTTTTAATGAAATAGTAACGCCTGCTATAGTGAATTGACACTCATACCACACACGCGGGCACACACACACGTACACACACACACCATCACTGTAACATTGATTAGCTCACTTTGGGGAAAAGCCAAAATCTTTCAGTACTTCAAGTGAGCACCCTCTGAGCCATTACTTGTATTAGTGCGGCGCATATGAAAGAAAAGGTAAAAGACGGCACAGACGTCAAGAAACGTAGGCGCTAAACGCGAACTCGTAAACAAAACTTTCTGGTAGAGACGCACTTGGTGGTACAGCTCAGAACGTAGGACCTTGCATACCCTAGACGAGTGTCCTGGTGGCAGAATGAAGCCTGCTGAGGGGCCATATGCAAGATCCTATGATCGGAGCTGTACCGCCAAGTGAGCCTCTACCGGCAAGTTCTGTTCACGAGTTTGCGTTTAGCGCCTACCTTTCTTGACGTCTGTGTCGTCTTTTCCTTTTTTTTTTTCATATGTGCAGCACTATAGCGTTGAACAGGGGCCCCGTAGCATTGCATCACTTAATGCTTTTATTTTGCCATGACAGACCGATGCAACTATGGGTGGGAACGGGAAAACTTTATCGACCGGTCAAATCATTTGCTGCTTCCGGAAAGTAATTTTCTTTCATCGAAAAGAAGTAGCATCACCGCTGCTCTTTCAAAGCTGCTGAGCCCACGAATGTTACAATTTTTTTAATGTTTTAGTTTTACCATACCGGAAACAAAAAAAGAGGCTTTCCACTTTAATCTCCCATAAACCTTACTAGCCTTGCTAACGGCAACTTGGAGTGATGACGGCAGCTTGCGAAGTGGCAATGAATAAAGCTATGGACTCCATCACAGTAGGAATCTCGGCTTTTAAGCTTGCCCAGCAACTTCAAGAGGATGGTAAAAGTATGGTTTTTACCACTATGGAGGCTTAATTTAGAGTCGAGCTAGTTGGTTGGTTGGTGGTTTTCATTTAACATGACTTGTCTTTTACATCTTAAAATATAACTCGTACGGCAAAGAAGCACGCGTGCAGCGCTCCTTTCTCTCTGTTCCTCTCTTTCTCAGTACGAGTGAGCTCGCGGAGGTGCACATGCGCACAAGCTGCTAAACGCTGTTATGCCGCATAGTGAAAATATATTATTATACTAATATCAATACATCTCACTAGCTGCTACAGTTAGACGCTGCTACTGTCATTGGCGGCTAGCCTATTCGAATTACACTTCGAAAGAGAAGCTCTCCGGCAACTCTATAAAACTTATGGTATTATTCAACACTTGAATGCGTTGTCTATTGAGTATACGTTGTAATAAACATCACGACATTTCATAGATTTGGGACGTCATGTAACAAGCAGGCAATTTTATTGCATCCAGAAAATATTAAGTGCCGAAGAACCAATGGCAAACAATATGGCGTATTAATAATAATAATAATAATAATAATAATAATAATAATAATAATATAAAATAATAATAATAATAATAATAATAATATAATAATAATAATAATAATAATAATAATAATAATAATAATAATAATAATGATGATGATGATGATGATGATGATGATGATGATGATGTTTATTTTTCATCAATAGTTTGATGAAGGACAGCTGCAGGTAAAAGCTGCTCTCCAAAAGAGGCAGCTGGACAAGGGCCCACAGCTACCTTTTAGCACGACAGCAGTGGCAAACAATCAGCAATGTAAAGTCAACAACAATAACAACACCAAATAGATAAATAAATAAAAATAAATAAAGATATCAAAATCAAGTCGAAATTCCAAAAATAAATACAGCAACTATGATAATACAGCAACTGCAAAGAAATCCTAAAAACGAAACATCTGTATATCGTGCAATTGAATCTCTGTACAGTGCAAAAATTCTATGCCAGCTTACACATATTTATTAACGTAGGAACTATGTAGGATAACTTATCTGTGTAGTAGTTTGTTTTCGAAGTTTTTATTTTCCACGTTTCTTTATTTGGTGTTTCAAACAATGTAATATATGGCTGCAGTTTTGAGAGGTCATGCAAAAAATGTCGACTTTCTTTCAATCCACGCCTTATTGCCAATGCTAACTGAAAATTTTAGAGACAATGTATGGGTAGTATTCCAGCCTGTTGAAACAATTCACTTGTGTTAGCATCATACGGCAAGTTAAAAATGATTCAATATACTTCTTTTGCATCAGGTACGGTTTTTGCAAGTTCGTTTAAGTTGTTGTCCCCCATACCAAGAAACAATAGGTAAGATGTGAATAAAAAAGTGATTTATAAAGTAAGTGTTTTACCTTGTATGGTAGAACAGTTTTGCCACAGTACACCATACCCACTACGCGAGATAACTGACTCAGCACACTGTCAATGTGTTCACTCCGAAGCATATTGCTCGAAAATGTGACTCCAAGAATTTTTATACTATTTACAAGCTCAATATAAGTATCGCCATACTTGAGACGTATGTTTTCATTAACGGGCTTATTTTTAGGTCGGAATAGTACCGCCTTTGTTTCCCTAGTGTTTATGTTTAAAAATAGTTCATTCTCTTATTTTTTACGTAGTCGTCCATAAGTGGCTATTACGCGATGGATCGTTTTCGCGTCATTTGTTGCTTGACGCAACAAGCTAATATGCGTGCATGACACATCGTATTTAGGCCAATCTTATACAGCTAACGACCACTTAGGAAGGAACGAAAGGTAGTTTAATGCGGGAGTACATGCTCAATGTTTATCTTCTTGTTATAAATTTAGATTGCTAGCACTGTAACCACACTCATTTTGCACCGACTTGCTGTCTGCCTTTTACAAAGTAGATTCAGGACCTTGCATGGTTTAGTTGTATAATACATGACTACTCACGGAATGCTTGGGTTGGATTCCTGCCAAGACCCTGATGTTTATTAACAGAACAGAACAGAACAGAACAGAAGGCTTTATTGTGCTAAATGAAGAACAATACATGTGCATGATATACAGAAAGAGGTCCCATAGTCAGAGACTGCAATGTGACCTCTTGTACAATGTAGAATTGAGAATGATTGTGATGTACATAGAAGGGAGACAGAGCTACAGTAAAATGCAATTGAAACAAATAAAAAAAGAATATACCCTTGTAATCTCACAGAAACAATTTAAGAGCAAGAATAACGCGCTAACTTCAATGACAAGTGATTACAGAATGCAACTCAGAATGAACAGGAATCAATTAAGAAACAGCAAAACAGGCTAGTTAGTAGACATGATATGAATTTTTAACTTCGATTGAATTACTTTCAGAGAACGGCATACTTGGATGTCAGAAGGTAAACTATTCCAAAAAGAAATTCCGGAAAAATGAATGGTTTGTTTGCCATAATTGGTGCGAACTTTTGGCAGTAGAAAGTTATTGGTAAGGGCAAACCTTGTGACATTGTTATTTGAGAGAATGGTAGTAAAGTGTGGAAGTTGGTTATTTATAGTTCTATACATGTAAATACCAAGGTTATATTTAACTAGCTCAGATACAGTTAATATATTGTTTTCGTGAAGTAGTGACTTAGCGTTAGAGAGATATGGGCTTGACGTGAGAATTCTTACCGCTTGGTTTTGAATTGTCTGAACTGAAATAAGATGAGTGGTTATGTGTTACCCCATGAAGTAATACAGTAAGAAATGTGCGAATGAACAAAAGAAAAATACAGTGACATAAGTATTGATGGATTGAAATAAAGACGAGATTTAATCAGTAGTCGAACGCCATACGTAATTTTTTTTTGCAACATGTCGGTGGTATTTCAAGTTACTGTCGAGTTCAACGCCTAGGAATCTACAGCAGTCGCTCATAGCGATGTCATTGCGCGCAATTATAACAGGAGGGATAGAAGGTAAGGGTTTTTGTGGTGAAGAGAAGACGACAAATTTTGTCTTAGACGTGTTAATTTCTAACATGTTATTACTGCACCACCGAACGAGTTGTGCCAGATCAAAGTTTAGTTTCCAGTTAAGGATGTAATGCTGCTATCGGAGTTAAAAATTGTGGTGTCGTCGGCGTATAATATACAACTGAATGAAGAAAGGCATTTCGGCAAATCATTAATGTAGAGTAAAAACAAAAGGGGCCCCAGAATGGACCCATGGGGTACACCAATATTAGTTAATTTGGTTGACGAATATGCATTAGAAATTACCACCTTCTGTGTCCTGTTGCAGAGATAGCTACGCAATAATAGTAATGTTGGGCCAGTTATACCAAATGCTTCAAGTTTATTGAAAAGAATATGATGATTGATTGAATCAAAAGCTTTAGTTAGGTCGATGAAAACGCTGCCCGCATAGTAACCGTTGTCAATAGCCTTTTTTTAATTGGTCAGTAAGTGAGATTAGCGCAAGGTAACTGGAGTAGCCGGAACGGAAGCCAAATTGACAAGGCGATAGTATATTAAATTTGTTCAGGTAATTTGTGAGACGTGTACAGATCAGTTTTTCAATTACTTTACTCAAAAAGGCTAAGATGCAAATGGGGCGGTAGTTATTCAATAACGAAGCATCTCCTTTTTTATGTACGGTATTCTTTGCAGTCGTCGGATCAACGCTGTCGAGTCCGGATTTTCGAAAGGTTCTCTCGCTTAAATTACCGGCGACTGTTGTCGTCGCTTCTTGGTAGATACAAAGTTTAATGCACATAGCCGCATACCCGCATAATGCAGCCCGTAGTATACGGGTATGCGATACATGACTGAAATAAAGAGCTTCAGGACGTACACAACATGGTTTTCACGTTATGTCCGAACCAGTCACATCTCATACCGTCGTGCTCCCTATGCCGGTTCTGGTGTATACTGAAGTAATGAGGCAACTACGAGACCAGCAAGACGTAGTTGGCCAGATAGGTAGATAAGCGGATAAAAATACCTAAAGTACCTTTGGTGTTCGTAGGATTGCTTCGCATTTTAAAAAACATTATTGAGTGATACAAATCTATAATGTTAAGGAAGCTGCCATCAATCTCAATGTATTCGTGCGGAAGTTTGTGAGGTAATGTATAAAAAGCGTCACTTACACTATTGCATGCATGAAACGCATGCATGTGATGTCCCAGCGCATGCTGCTTGGAATCTGGCTCTCCCTTTTTTTTATGGTATTAAGAATGCTTTGTGAATAAAAAAATCACATCAAAATGCAAGTGCACTCATGAAGTTCTCTCCCGATTATTGTCAATGCGCGTTTATTTATTTTCTTCAACTCTTTGTTTCTTGTTAGTTTCTTCGTTTCAAAGACTAACCCGATTTTGAGCGCACTTTCAGTGATATTTCATTATTATGGCCATGATTCATGATCCCCTGTGTTCGAATGCCCCCACCAACTATTTAGAAAGTGGGGGCGCGGATATATATATATATATATATATATATATATATATATATATATACATACCAGATTCTTTGAACGTCAATCACGCTGGACCCGACGTATTGTATGCAAGAAAGAGACGACGAAACTTTCACGGAAGCGTCTTTACTAAACGTTTTCAGCTGGTGGACCAGCCTTCGTCAGAGTAATGTGACAAGAGTTCATAAATGGCTTTAAAAGCTCCTTTCAATAACAAGTCAGCGCCATCTGCGCTGGTTAGCATTACAATGCGCATCATAAAATGTCATGTGCTTCAGAAAAAAAAAGAAAGACAAAAAAATGGGAAAACCAGAAGGGTACACACATACTGAAGACACGGTTGAAGATTCCCTTACATGTACTGTGACGTGATACCATGCTTATACGCAGTTAAGAGATGTAGAAGCGCAGTGGTGTAATCACATTGCATGGCAGCATAAGAACAATCTTAGTGATATGTGAACGTATAATGGAAGCCACTGTGAAATGAATGAAGATAAATTTTTAAAAAACTAAAAAAACAAAAAGGGAAGTCAGAAGGCGTGATTTAGGCGGTACAATTTGAAACCAGTGCATCATCGCTCTTATTCTAGTGAAAGACAGGTCTGTTTTCCTTTGTTTTCGTTGATTCCAACTGAAACAGTGTTAAATTTATGAATGAGATATGACTCGCGTAGTTCACGATCATGGCTGGTGCGGAATCCCGATTCTAGTATCGTGACTTTAAGGTTACTAAATAAGTGGCCGGGCATGTTCACATGCTTTGATAATGGAAGGTTTGGTTAGGTTTTAGCATGCGATCTGTGATTGTTGAAACTTATTCTGAATGGGGTTTCAGTGTGGTCTATGTATTGCATATGGTAGGTGCCACACTCAAGCAAATACACTACATTGGATGAATCACAATTAAAGCTTCCCCTAATTGCGAAAATGAATTGGTTAGATGTGCTGGTGACTGTTAATGATGGTTCTATATGAGGACAAACTTTACAATGGGGTTTGTTGCAGCGGCTACCACCAGTACGGTTAATGGTAGCAATTTTAGATGACGTCAGGATGTCACCTATGTTTTTTGAGCGCCTATACACTACTCGAGGGGGCTCAGGAAAGACCGCTTTTAGTCTGTCGCTTTGGGTGAGGATGTTGTAACGGTTACGCAGTATACCTTGAACTTTGGGGATGGACGCTGAGTGTGTTAGTACTAAATTGGCTGGCTGAAGCCCGTTGCTTTTTATGCTACCTTTTAAACAGTCCATTCGATCGCGTCCTCTGGCTCGGTGTATCGCGTCGTCAATAATTTTTTCCGGATATTTTCGCTTAAAAAGCTTCTTTTTCAGATCATGGCAGCAGAAATTAAAATCTTGATCTTCAGAGCATATGCGCCTAAAGCGCTGTGCCTGGCTATATGAAATTGCAGTCTTCCAATGGCGCACGTGGCTACTTTCAAAATGAAGAAACTGGTGATTATCGGTTGGCTTATTAAAAAGCTTCGTAATTAGCCGTCCATGGGAAATGGTAATTGTGACGTCGAGAAAGGCTACAGACAAGGGTGAGTAAGTGTGGGAGAATGTTATAGCGGGATGTACCTGGTTGAATTTCGCTATAAAGTTTAGAAGTTGTGTTTCACCATGTGTCCAAATAAAAAATATGTCATCAATGTAGCGTTTGAAATGCTCAGGCTTTAGTGGCACACTCTTAAGAAACGAGTCTTCGAGCACTCCCATGAAGATGTTTGCGTATGTAGGGCCTATCTTTGTACCCATCGATGTTCCACTGATCTGTACGTGATGAGAGCCATTGAATTCGAAGTTATTCAACTCGAGAATGAGCTTCAGCAGTGTTTCGAGAGTTGACGTGTCAATTAGCTTGTCAGATTTGGAGTGGTCATATAAATCTAAAACAGCCTGTATACCGTCCTTGTGGGGTATGTTAGTGTAGAGGGAGGCGACGTCCATCGTCACCAGAAGCGAACCATCAGGCACTGTTAGGTGTGATATTCCATTGAGAAAATCGTTGGTATTCTTAACAAAGGAAGCGAATGTGGGCGGAAGAACTTTTATCAAACTCTCAGTGTAACGAGATTTGTTTTCTGTTACTGTTCGAATGCCCGAAGCAATCGGACGGCCTGGATTTCTGGACTTGTGTATATTTAGGAGCAGGTAAAATCTTCCGGCAACAGGGCTAAGCGGAATGAGGCTGCGTGCTGTCTTATCGTCGACCCTTTTCTTTTCTTACCAATGCTTTAATGGTGTCTTTTATGATGACAAGAAAGTCAGTGGTAGGATCAGCGGGAAGTTGTTTGTAAAAAAGTAGTGTCAGATAACTGTCGTACGGCTTCTTTTATGTAACTTTATTTGCCCATTATCACAACCGAGCCGCCCTTGCCTGCTGGTTTTACGATAATATCATCAAGTGCATTCAAACTTTTAAAAGCGTCGAATTCACTGGCAGAAAGGTTTTTTCGGAACGGGCTATGCGTTTTGTAAGCGTTGAGCACGTCACGCGAGACAGCTTTGATGTAAGGTCTAGGCATTATATATATGTGTATATATATATATATATATATATATATATATATATATATATATATAGATATATATATATATATATATATATATATTCCTGTCGAGCTTCGCACTCCAATAAAAGTAATAGGCTGCCTATAGCAACTAGATCTTTGAAGCACTTGCTTCAATTGGGAGACGGCATGACGACGATAATAAAGTGCAGCGCT
This sequence comes from Rhipicephalus microplus, assembly GCF_013339725.1. Lineage (NCBI taxonomy): Eukaryota > Metazoa > Arthropoda > Arachnida > Ixodida > Ixodidae > Rhipicephalus > Rhipicephalus microplus. The sequence continues at coordinate 66,481,083 of NC_051169.1, forward strand.
TGTTCAAAGATCAGCTTTCGTTGATGGTATGGTTACTATTATCTGAGTAGCACGATTTTCGCTACACAAATAAGAGGGATTAGCGAGGCTTACTTCTTGGAATCCTCGGCCTCCGACCTTGCAGTTTCAGCATCCTCCTCCTCTCCATCCTCCATTTCAGTGAAGCAAGAGTAGCTATTGGTATTAACTTTAAACCGACTATTCGCGCTATTTCTGCTCCTCACGGGACGGCTTTACGCTCTTCCATAGCAGAAAACCTAGTACTCTAAATCGTTACCCACTTTTTATAAGCACACCGAAGCGCTAAACATTAGAATTGTACATTGCTGAGTGGACAGGAGTACATATGAAGTGGCCAAAGGTTCGTTACACGAGCAGTACTCACAGACAAGACGAACAGCAGTACGCTTGTTTTGTTTCTTTCTGTCGTTATTGTGCATTTTTACGGTGGCCAAGTCAACCGGGGATAGTTCCGGCGCAATCACTCGAAGCACTGACGTCAATAGAGACAAGGCTTTAAAGCGTGACGAAGTTTCGACGAAGCTCACGTATTAGCGCGAGACATTTTATCATGTTCGCATTCCACGTTTACTTCAAGAAGAACTGTTCTAGTCCTGACAGATAAGAAGCATATAAACGTGTACACAAATAAAATTTTTGCGATTGGAAGTAGTGTTACTCGTTCTCTGAAAGCAATGTTTTAATGCGATCTACAGGATAGAACTGTTCTCCAACTTTTGAACAGGATGTCGTAGCAGCTGCTGCAGGTCAAAGAAACATGTGGTCATTCCTTCTCATTCGGTGCAGGATAACATAAGGTTATCTTTCAGTTCGCAGAAAAAAAGAAGCATCTAGTTAAGACAGAAAGTAAAATGTGTTGGACATTTTACAGTTTGGGTGCTCAAGTATACTGTAATATAACCGTTACGGATTGAAGGTGTACCTCAACGTCCACAGCGTTCTCTTCGCGTTGGCCTCGCTTGAATAATGGGCTCTTGAGTCCGTGTGACCGCTTGTCTGAATGAACGTTTAACGCAATGTCACCCACAAACCTGCTAGGAGAGTGCCAAAAGTAACACCCAGGGTTACCGAGCTCAACTACGTGTGCTAGGCTCAGATCCCACTTCAAGTACAATACTGAAAAATGCGCGGCCGCAATGTCAAGCTCTCCTCATATTTACACACTCGTTGCAATCAGGGCACATTATTGAAACATGCACGTGTGTCAACCTAGCTACGCACACATGCATGTCGATCTGAAAGCGAAACAGACTCCGAAAATTGACGGTAGTGACTTTGAACGTAAAGACAGGCGCCATTTTAACGAAAGGAAGAAAAAGCTGCAGCATGGCGCTTACCTCTCGCGACTAGCACACGTCTAGACCTCGCTATCACTGGCTTGCCAGGTTTACCGAGCTCAACTACGTGTGCTAGGCTCAGATCCCACTTCCAGTACAATACTGAAAAATGCGCGGCCGCAATGTCAAGCTCTCCTCATATTTACACACTCGTTGCAATCGGGGCACATTATTGAAACATGCACGTGTGTCAACCTAGCTACGCACACATGCATGTCGATCTGAAAGCGAAACAGACTCCGAAAATTGACGGTAGTGACTTTGAACGTAAAGACAGGCGCCATTTTAACGAAAGGAAGAAAAAGCTGCAGCATGGCGCTTACCTCTCGCGTCTAGCACACGTCTAGACCTCGCTATCACTGGCTTGCCAGGTTTACCGAGCTCAACTACGTGTGCTAGGCTCAGATCCCACTTCCAGTACAATACTGAAAAATGCGCGGCCGCAATGTCAAGCTCTCCTCATATTTACACACTCGTTGCAATCGGGGCACATTATTGAAACATGCACGTGTGTCAACCTAGCTACGCACACATGCATGTCGATCTGAAAGCGAAACAGACTCCGAAAATTGACGGTAGTGACTTTGAACGTAAAGACAGGCGCCATTTTAACGAAAGGAAGAAAAAGCTGCAGGATGGCGCTTACCTCTCGCGTCTAGCACACGTCTAGACCTCGCTATCCCTGGCTTGCCGTCTGGCAGAACTGCGGGGACTTGCCCTGCGTTCCCCACATTGCCGACATGCTTGTCGGCCGTCAGGTTAAGACGCGGCTGAAGGTATGGCCGCCGTCCCTGGGCAGCTTTGGCGGAGAGTTCATCGACACCCAGCACTATCGTTTCGGCACCGCCATTGCTCGCCTAGGGGTGGGGCCGTTTCGAAGTAGGACACACTGGTTGATGAAGGTGTGCCGCTCTTCTCGAGCGGCTGCTCGTTCAGGCCCAAAAAGCTCGCCGGCCTGGTGTGCTAGTGAGCTCGCCGTGGCCTTCGCCGTCACCTGGGGTGTCACAGTGCAGTCGCCAGACACTGTTCGGGGTGTTGCTGGGACCTTTCCGGTGTAACCTCCTGAAGCCAATGGTAGAGCTTGTATTCCTGCCAGGTTTCCTTCATCCCAGACGATTCACCTGGAGCTTGTGTGGCCTCCGGAGCCTCCACTTTCGAGGAGTCACCACCGGAAGGCGATGAGGTCACAGGTGGTTCCGCCTGCTTGTTTGTCTCGCCGGTTCCCCAGGCAGCCTCCTAAGCCTTGGATGCCCGGTCGCGGACACGTAGGTACAGTCGCAATCTTTTTGAGAGTGAGCACGGGAGTGCGTGGCTTTCGGAGATATCAGCGCTGTTAAGCGGTGGCACTCAAAAGCATCGCTCATGTGCAGTGCGGCCAGGCTACGAAAATGATAGCGGCGCGCACATTTCGTCAGACGAGCTAGCGCGTGTCGTCTGCTGCACGCGCACTGCTGTAGGAAAACCGGGTACTTCAAAGTGGCAAGAATCTTGAACGTCTAATTATGCTCTACCTAACTCACAAATAAACGTTATGTTCTCAAGATCATCGTGGATTTGTCACTGGGCGCTTTCCCCGACGCACATTTTGTGTTCCAGCATGGCCTGGCGCCGGGGCACTCGGCAAAACTTATTATGAACGAGCACACGTAAAATCGCATGGTTGCGGTCCTCTTCTGGCAAGCTTGAGCATTTGTGAAAACATATGGCAATATACATAAAATAGGCTATTGTGCGGCACTCTGTTAACGCGGCGGCTGCGGAGAAACTGAAGGTTCGACAAGAGTGGCAGAATCTTCGAGCGCATCGTTACTTTGTGCCAGCGCTGTACTCCTCACAACCTTCCAGGATGGCAGCAGTGGTCTTAATTTTCGAAGGTAAACATGCCAAAGTACTAACGTAACATCGAGGTATAAGCTACACCAGATTACTGATAGAACTTCCTTAAACTAATTCATCTTTCGTGGAACGTACACAAAATGACCGCTCGTGTGGTTTTGTTTATTTGCCTTTTCGTTGTACGTCTTCAAGAACGCAGGAAAAAGACAAAAAACAAGTGACACAGCAGGCATAATAATTGCGCCGATTGAACTGCAAGCATATAAGCTTTAGTAGCCATATTATTTTGATCACCAAAGATGCCGAAAATCAGTTAGCAGACGACACAAAAGCACAGCGGTGACGTGATGCGCGCGAAGGGAAGCTACCCTCCTCACGCATGCGCGCAGATACTCTGGCGTGTCCACAAACGGTGCTATAGTAGCGCCGCAAGCCACGCGCTCCTGTATGCACTCTCAAAAAGATTTGGACTGTCCACGTGTCCGTAACGCCGGCGTATTGAGCAGCGGGCACCCTGAAGTCTCGGCGTATGTGGCCCGTGCCGTGGCAACGCCAACACTGCATTGCCCACCCGGGAACAGGTCATCCACCTTCATTCCCGGCTTCAGCTTTAGGAGCTCTTGGCCGACCCCTTCTCCCTCACGTCTTGAACACGCCACCGTTCTCGAGTCACTTCAGTGACGTTGCCAAACGCGGCGAAGGCTCCCTGGATGTCTTCATCTTGGACGCCATAGAGCATTCAATGCAGGCGAAGCTTGACCTACTGATCCTCAGGATTAATTATTATGTACCAGCGGCCCTTGACCTTAAGCGCTTTCATAGCTTCTTCGCTGCTGAGGGTCACGGTCCAGACGAAATCAATCTGGTACGCCCCTAACGCGACGACGTCGGGCAGCACACCGGCCGTCGCGACGGCGTCTCTGAAGTCTTCGACCTTGTAAGGCCGCTCACGCATGTCTCCGTGCAGAAACAACGTGCTGTGGACAACATGGCTAGTCAGCGGAATATGCAGCACAACCTCGTAATCGCTGTCGCCATCGGCCACCATCCTGTTTCCGCGGCTGGCACGGGCTGCTATCACCGTTCCATCGGTGCACATGATCCGCCGTCAGTTCGCTATTGCAGCCGCAAGAATAATTATCGACCACTGGTACGTTACAAGAGTGCGCGACCTGCAATATAGGCTAACCTTCGTCTTTTAGATCTTTCCAAACTGATAACAACATATGACCTTCGAAAATGCGTGAAAAACTGCACCTCAATTGGACAATCGATGCAATTACGAATAGTGGCTCCACTAGGCAACGAGCCATATAACTTTAACTATGAGCTAAAATAACGCACAGCCTTTATGACACGCTCGTTTCATAAAAGGTAGGTCAGTGGTTCGAATCCCGTTGTCATTCTCATGTCCAACATAAATTCGTTTGAGACTGTGCGCTATTTTAGCTCTTAATTGAAACTGTATGGCTCGTTTACAAGCCTGAGCCACTGTACGCAATGGCATCACTTCCCATATTCAGGTGCCATTTTTGAAGTTCATGTGCTGTTGTCAGTTTGGAAAAATCTAAAATAACAAGGTTAGCCTAACATTTCAGATTGCACACTCTAGTGACGTATCAGGGGCCGAGGGGCTATGTGTTCGTTTCACAACCGGAAGGTCTGCGCTACGTATTCGGCTGTGCTCTTTTCTTAACGTGTTTTTTTTTCTTTTTTCTTAAATCCGGTTCAGACACTACAGCGGCATCGGACCGTGAGGTGGCTGGTCCTATATCGCTAAGTTTCTACAAGGCGGAGTGAGACAAAAGATCAGAGAAAAAAATTTACCTGGTGTTCTTTTGCGCGCACTGACAGCGCACAGGCTTCTACCATTTGTCCTACATTTAAATGCGACCGCCGCTGCCAGGTTCAAACCCGCAGCCTTCGGGTCAACCGTCGAGTACCATAAACGTGGTGTGTTAATAAATAAATATTATATTGATTTGAACTTCCAATTATCGGTACTGAAATATCTAAAGCCGGCAGAGTTAGGCAAGACATTCTTTTAGTCGCAACGCGAAATTCCGCAGTGACGAACCTCCCCAGGGCTTTACACGATAGCAGTGGCCCCAAACGGAATAATAACTGGTTCCGTTGATTCCGGGCCCAGCTTGCGAAAAGGTGGTGCTAGCACTGTTCGGTTTGCATCCCCTCCTTCGTCTTCGTTCCACTTCCTTCTAAAGCAAGCAAAAGAAAAAGAAATAGACGGAAACCTCAGCTTAGTGCATGCACGCAATGGCGCATTCCTTTCTTTCTACCGGCACAAACGCAATGGTTTAACGCCGTTCCTCTCCCACTGTTTTTTTTCTCTCCATGCACCGAGTACTGCAGTGAGACTTCGCAGGGTTGTCGGGAGGACGGAAGAGCGCCGGCGCGCAGGCTGTCATGCCCGTCAGACTTCTCGCGTGTCGCTCTCTCGGCGAACGAATGAGCCACCGTCGGCGACCCCGTCGTATAGCGGGATGCCGTAAAATCCGCTAGCGGGCTCTCTTCTGCCGTAATTAAAGCCGAAGCTACGTAAGAGCAGGCCACAACACCCGAACTGCGGTCCACACGTCGCCCTTCCCCCGTACTCGTTCGTATCCATCAACCACGTACTCACCTCCTCGAACTAAACATCCCTCTTTCCCATCAGTTCTCTGCCACCTCCTTCTCAAGCACGCACTCTGGGACACTGCTGCTAGGTTCGGCTGCAGTCATCACCACTACTGCTGCTGCTGGCAGGCGCGTGCTCACTGTCTGCTTTCGACGCTCTAGGTCGTGGTGGGGGTGAGTGCTGTTCTCAGAAGCTTTCTAGGGAAGGGTGAGAGTTAAAGGAGAAAAGGTGTTGATGAAATGCCCCTTTCCGCTTATCATACGGGCACGACAAAAAAAAAAAGGGTTGCGATGCCTCTCGTGAACGCAGACCATCGGTAGACCTCCTTTTATGCGAGTGCATCCCCTGTCTTGTTTTCCATTCATTAACAGTCATCGCAAAACAAGTACCTTCAGGCTCTACGAGTAGGGAGAGTCTTTACTTCGCACCATTTTTATTCGGTGGGGCTCAAACTATGACCTCAGTGAAGGGCCTTGGTTGTGGCGTCTTCAGTCTGCCTAGTGCTGCTTAAAGGATCTGACACTGAATTAGGAAGCCCGCTATACTTGTGTTGTTTGATAGTCCTGCATGCGTGGGACCTTTTGACCGATTATTACTAACAAACGCTGTCTTGGGATATACGTTATTCGGTTATTCTGAAGTAAGCGGAAAGGCTCATCTGAGATCTCAAAAATTTGCGACATCACCACTAGCATGGCGTAGACAGAGAGCACGTGTGACGTTCTACAAGCAAAGCGAACATTGTCGACGTTGCAGAACCTTCACTGGATGCACACGAGACCATGACTGGCAACGAATGAGGGCTGTTGATCCTCGTCCTTCTCGCTCTGTTGTCGGGTGGCTGTCGAGGTGATTTAGACTACTTACGCCACAAATGATTTATTCTTCACAGCACGCAGTTTGAAAGCTGCGCGTTCAATGTCACTGTATACCTTGAACACACGAGGTCCCAAGGTCGAAATTTCCGGAGCCCTCCACTACAGCGTCTCTCATAATCAAATGGTGGTTTTGGGACGTTAAACCCCCACATATCAATCAATCAACACGAGGAACCAAGAGCTTCCCCGCTGTGGGGCGCTAGGGTCTAACATTTTTAGACGGACGTTTTTAGTTGACTCTCAAATTTGACAGAATTAACCACGCTGGCATTTTTTATACGGTGCGTTCGATAATTTGCGATTCCGTGTTCACATTACGCAAGGCTAAAAACTATAGCAAAAAAAGTCGCAAACATTTTTCTGACAGGGTCCTTTAAGCCAGAGGGAAAATGACAGGATCTCCAGTCCTTGCTTGAGCACAACACGGTGCCGTAGTGCCTTTGTCACCCTGGGGTGTTCTCAGTGGCTCCCTTGTTTTGCACAGAGATGTGAACGGCAGTCGTTGTACACGTTCCAACAAAATTTCTTAAAAGTGCTTCCTGTAGTACAAACTACCCGAGGTGCGCCGAATATTTTATAGACCGCTACATCTAGATTGTTCTGTACAGTATATTACTGAGCCTTCGCTCGATCCCATGGAGCCGGTTGGCAATGTGGGGGCACTCTATGCTTAACTTTTTGTTTCTTTTCTTTCACTCGCTTTTCTTTTTCAAAATTAACATTTGACACTTGTCCTGTTCACGTTTTTTTTTTTAATTCGGTAGCCTGCAATACTTCGATGTAGCGAGCAGGACATTGTTGGTTGTTTTATTTTTGTTTTTCTTAAGCTTATATTTTGCCCACGTAAATTCGTCAGCCAGAGTGTCATCGTGAATAAGAGGCTAGTTTGGTGACCCGAAGGTCACAGATTTTATTTTTCTAGTGGTTCAGCAATGTGAGCACATTCGTCGACTATACGCAAAATCAGCGAACACCACACTGCAACAAAGCGAATATGACAACCACAACCATTCGCCAGTCACCGCGGGCTTAGTGTCCGCTACCAGTTTCGCGACAAACGGAAACGTATTAACGAGGACAAACTTTACACAAATGTCAATCGTACGCTTGCTCATGGTAGCGGTCTTAGTCCTATTGTCAGTCACCTTGTGCTATGTGTATTTTCTAATGTGAAGTAATTTTGCTGCGTGTATTTTCATTACAAGATTGAATACTTTTCTGGCTAAGGATTTATGAGCCCTATAGCATGCATGCACGCTGTGGCTTAGCACTGCAAAGATGAGGCGGATTAGAGAAATAACGCGCACGTCTCGCAACAGGCGCCCAACATTTCAGAAATAAACTTCCGAGAAGTTGACCCGCTGCCCCTCTCTTTTGAAGATTACGCATGCATTTTATGCGAAGCCTCTTACTTGCATTAAAAAACTCGGCAGACCCCACGTACCTGGGAATCGACGTTATACAAAGCCTGTGAAGGGAAGGTGACCGTGTCGCATATTTTTTTTGTTGAGCGACACGCCATTAAATGACTTTAAATATATGTACAAATGTTGCACCCTCAGACATATGTTGAAGATATGCAGATGTTTATATAACCAGTTCTTTACACTTGCGCAACGATGCCAACTGGAACATGTGTATTACAAACACCAGAAGCTGATATGAAGCGCTGATACTCGCGAGAATGCTGGCCCTGGACACTGCTACATAAATCAATTTCAGCGCATGGCAACTAACCTCAATTTACGTTAACCCGACCTGACGGCTGTATCAAAGGAGTACATATGTAATGTTCATAAAATTGGGTAGGCAGCACTGCAATTACTATTGACGTGAGATTAGCGTATATTCGAAAACTAGTTCCAAGACCTGGCATATCTCTGTGGTAAAATGCTTCATTGCCACGCAGAATGCTTGGGTTCGATTCCAACTGGGACCCTGACATTTATTCTTTGCATTCATCAGGTCACGCTACCAATTTAGGGTATTTCTAAACACTCGCGCGTTCAAATTGCCCATATGTGTTCTCGCCATTCCTGGGTAGACACTAAGTGTCAATCACCTGTGGCACATGCCCGCATACCAGCGCCACATATCCGCCCGTGGGTATGTGCGACTGTCTGCGGGAAGTGTTTGACGACGTACGCGACAGGATTGTGACATTATTCATGTCTTGACTAGCGCGTCATATTTGTCCAGCCATCTTACCCTCCCAGGCTCATTTTGGTTCACGCCAAGTTAAGGGGGTGACCACGAGAGCACCCAAACGTAAGCGGCTAGATAGATAGATAGATAGATAGATAGATAGATAGATAGATAGATAGATAGATAGATAGATAGATAGATAGATAGATAGATAGATAGATAGATAGATAGATAGATAGATAGATAGATAGATAGATAGATAGACAGATAGATAGATAGATAGATAGATAGATAGATAGATAGATAGATAGATAGATAGATAGATAGATAGATAGATAGATAGATAGACAGACAGACAGACAGATAGATAGATAGATAGATAGATAGATAGATAGATAGATAGATAGATAGATAGATAGATAGATAGATAGATAGATAGATAGATAGATAGATAGATAGATAGATAGATAGATAGATAGATAGATAGATAGATAGATAGATAGATAGATAGATAGATAGATAGACAGATAGATAGATAGATAGATAGAAGAAATGTTTCGCATTTAAAATACCGGCAGAGAAGGTGCACCTAGCACTGTAACTTTGATTCAGGGACTATCTCTCATAGCATGCATGAATCTAGAAGTGGTCATCACTCTCCCTTCTTCCCTCGCTTGACCTTCAATAAACGGAGACGTTCTTTTTTGCCTTTCTGGTTTGGCAAGCGTGTGAGTAGTCACGCTGTTTATGAAGAATGCTGAGCACTTCGCTGAAAACGCAACTTTTCTCGAACAACGCCTGTGTAGAATAATCGTGATAAAGATTAAAGAACCGCTCAATTTGTCGCCATTGTCATGTCGAGTGTAAATGACCTGTTTATATTGTCTTACTATGTACCCGTTACAGCTTTTCGATGCTACGAAGTTCTGTTACTAAGACGGAAATTCTTCGAAATATGCGTGGAGTCGGCAACAACCTGTTGGTTCAGCTCCATTTACGCACTCTAACTTAACTTGAACTTCGCATACCATATATACGTACTCTTTAATGGACAAGTGTGTGTTAAGTCTTACTTTTCGTGTGTTCTGAACAACGGGAACTTATTTGGTGGGAGATGTAGTGTCTTCACCCAATAAGACAAATCTTGAAGGGTGCGTAGCGCACCGAAATGATTGAGAAGCATCGCTGTAGTGAATTCGATTAAAAACAATACAGTAAATACCATAAAAGAACGCATGTGAACGAAAGCTGCGATTAAGAAAGGGGCCGTTTATTTCGAAAACATGGATAGACAGAATGCACCACAGCCGATTGGGGGAACTTATCACGTGATACAGATAGAAAAAAAACAATAAGAGATAAAGAACAAATGCAACGGAAAGACAGGAAGACTTAAAAGGAAGAACTCTGGCTGGCTGGCCTGTGCTGGAAAAGGGTGAAAGAGAATTAAAGGGGGGAAGAGAGTCTGTAATGACCTGTATTAGATCATGACATTGGACCTGTCTAAAAGCATTATCTGAGGCCAGTCATCACCTGTCGTTCAGTCTGTTTAGCCAAAGAAAAAAAGAAAAAGGAAACTTGCGATGCTCGAGTCAGTTTTCCCTGCGATAGTTTGCGAAGGCTCATTTCCGTATCTATCAGAGTCATAGCTGGGCTGTTAGATGTCCCTGTCGAGTGCTGGAAACAACTATATATCACAAATGAGCAAGGTTTTACCAAAAAAAAAGCGGTGACGGTACTGTTATTTCACCTTGAATATTATCTAGTTTACTATGCTGGCGCGTGCAAGTCTATGTAACGCCAGCACTCCGCTTCAAATCGAAACCGTCGCTCTGTCGGCCCCCATCTCTCTTGTCTTCGCACGATTCGCACTTTGTCAAATGGACCCACTTTGTATTTTGGTTGTGCGTTGCAGAGACTACATTTACTAGATAGTCGAGACGTTTCACTGTTTCACTTACTCTGAGCATGGTGCAAGCAAACGGACCTATAGTGACACCATTCAAGCTTATCGTCTATACTAACGTTCAGCTGTGGAGCTCGAAAGAAAGCGTCGCGTACGCTTTCTTTCTTTCTGTCTTTCTTTCTTTTTTTCTTTCTTTCTTTCTTCTTATTTGCAACATGATCTCAGATTATTCAGCAGTGATCCCGTCTAGACTTCAAGGACTCCACATTTCGCACTTGCGTTTGTCGGTGGCACCTCGGCGCCTTCACATACACTCATGACTGTTCATAGAGCTGGACAGCAATGCCTCTGGTCTAACTGCATTGTAAATAAATAACAATGCAGTCCTGCCTCTGCGAAAATGACGCAGTTTACAGGCAGTAAACTATATACAGGCAGTAAATTCATGTATTTACGACTTGTACTTCGCTAAATTTGTTCGTGCGTGATGGTAAGTGCTCTCGTCTATCTCCGAGCACATAAAGCGTCTGAAACTCACGATTCACAGTGTAGCACAGCGCGGTAGTGTACATATCGTCTTGCTTGAGTTAAAATACCCCGCGACTCTTAAATCGCAGATGGCACTCATTCAAAGCTCTTTATCTATTCCCTCACTAAGGCTATGAACGCTACCTCACATACTATTATTGAATAACCTAAATGAGGTAGTTCCGATGAATATGGAAACTTTAGGAGGTGGTAAAATTGGGAGAGAACACTACGCAATAAAAAAGGTTGTTTCACCTTTACTAAACTGAGAGCTGGAAAAGGGTGAATGCTCGAAGCATGCAGGGTGTGCTGCTGCTCCAATTTTTTAACTCTATGTTTAGAAAAATTATTCGCCGACATCATCATCATCAGCCTGACTACGCCCACTGCAGAGCAAAGGCCTCTCCATGGTTCGCCAATCAACCCGGTCTTGTGCTTTCTGCTGTCACGTTAAACCTGCGAACTTCCTAATCGTATCTGCTCACCTAACTTACAAATCACTAGTTCGTCCGATACTAGATTACGCTTCAACTGTATGGTCTCCTCACCTCACGTGCGACATAATGCAGCTGGAATCAATCCAAAAAAAGCTATCAGATTCATCTTCGGTCGTTATGATCGCAGCTTCTCACCTTCATCACATGCTCACATCTTATCGTTGCAGACTTTGGGGCATAGGCGCAAACGCGAACGCGTAATTCTGCTGCACAAGATCGTTTACACCCCATCCGGTATTCAGGCAGCCTTCTTTTTTGTACCCGCTAATACACATGCCACTAGAATAACCCACAGACGGAACATTATTCCTTTCGGGACTGTTTTAAATTTTCGTTTTTTTTCTGTTCACTATTGAAACCTGGAACAACTTGGATGGTTCGCTTCGCGCATTGTCTCATGATGAGTTCATTGAGAAACTACGAATACCCATCTTGTTTTAATCTGTTTGCATTTTTTAGCGGTTGTCTTTTTTCTGTATTTCCATCAACATCTGTACTCGCACCTGATGAAAGATTTTGTTGTACAGCTATGTAAGCACATCACAACTTGATCTGTTTGTATACTTTTAGGGTTTATTTCTTTTGTTGTTTGTACTAAAATATGTACCCACTCTTGCTATGTCTCGAAAACGAGACAGCAGTATGTAGAAATAAATAAATAAGATAAATAAATAAATAAAACTTCATGTCTCCCCTTCGTGAGTTTGCCCTGTCTGTGATCCTTAAAATTTAGCGGGCCCCGCCGCGGTGGTCTAGTGGCTAAGGTACTCGACTGCTGTCCCGCAGGTCGCGGGCTCGAATCCAGGCTGCGGCGGCTGCATTTCCGATGAAAGCGGAAATGTCGTAGGCTCGTGTGCACATTTGGGTGCACATTAAAGAACCCCAGGTGGTCGAAATTTCCGGAGCCCTCCACTACGGCATCTCTCATAATCATATGGTGGTTTTGGGACGTTAAACCCCACATATCTATCTATGTCGAAGTGTATTGGCGCCTTGACTGTGGCATGTAGTCATGTTCTCACATGACACGCATCTTATGATTATTATGTTTGCACCAGACACATACCTTCATCATCCATTTGCGACACGTAATACCAAATTTGGCATATGAGAAGCTAGCGAAACGGCCGCAAGCGCATCATGAGTGTGGCATGTAGTCATGTGGTTACATCACACGCATGTCGTAAATATTATGTTTGGGTGTCATTTACTTATGTTATCCGTTCGCGTCGCGTAATACCGAGCTTGGTACATGTGAAGCTAGCGAAACGGCCGTGACCGTATCATGAGCGTGGCATGTAGTCATGTTGCTACATGACACCCATCTCATGATTATCACGTTTGCACCAGTCACATATCTTCACCATCCATTCACACACTGTAATACCAAATTTGGTATATGTGACGCGAGCGAAACGGCCGCGAGCGCATCATGATCGTGGCATGTAGTCATGTTGTTACATGACATGCATGTCATGATTTCATTTTAGGGTCTGTTGCTTGTGTTCGCCATGCAATAATGTCATACCATACCAGTTTTGCAACATGCCATGTGAACGAAACCACGGCAACAGCTGCAGAGTCATGAAATGTAAATCATAACATTCATGACATATATGTCGTGATTTTCATGTTATGACTGGTCAAATATGTTTTTCATGCAGTCACGTTATGCCATACCAAGTTTCGTATCGATACCATTACCGAAACGGCCAGGAGAGCTAAAAGTCGTAGATAGATAGATAGATAGATAGATAGATAGATAGATAGATAGATAGATAGATAGATAGATAGATAGATAGATAGATAGATAGATAGATAGATAGATAGATAGATAGATAGATAGATAGATAGATAGATAGATAGATAGATAGATAGACAGACAGACAGACAGACAGACGGACAGACAGACAGACAGACAGACAGACAGACAAATAGATAGATAGATAGATAGATAGATAGATAGATAGATAGATAGATAGATAGATAGATAGATAGATAGATAGATAGATAGATAGATAGATAGATAGATAGATAGATAGATAGATAGATAGATAGATAGATAGATAGATAGATAGATAGATAGATAGATAGATAGATAGATAGATAGATAGATAGATAGATAGATAGATAGATAGATGGATGGATGGATGGATGGATGGATGGATGGATGGATGGATGGATGGATGGATGGATGGATGGATGGATGGATGGGTGGGTGGGTGGATGGGTGGATGGATGGATGGATGGATGGATGGATGGATGGATGGATGGATGAATGGATGGATGGATGGATGGATGGATGGATGGATGGATGGATGGATGGATGGATGCGCTCAAAGTTGCATAAGTTAGCTAAGAAATGCTCTGCATTTAAAAGTGGGTAACAATTTGGAGTACTAGATAATCTACTATGCGAGATCATAAAGCCGTCCCGCGAGCCTCACACTTGATGAGGCCCTTTCCGCCACGGCCGATGTATGTGTTTAGAAAAAATACATCACGAGTTAGAGAACTACGTACTCTGCAATGGGAGAGCATAAAGCTGTCCCGTGGACGCCACGAACACCGATTCTTTCCCACACTTTTCGATTTTGTGTCAATGGAATGCAAAACTTTATTACAAATAATTTTTTCCGGTGAAGGTGGAGCCCTCAGTCAAGGGCCCCTGTGGCCTTTACCATCTTGCAAGCTCTGTCGATCAGCTTGAGCTGTTCTTCAGGCTTAGAGCAGGACAGCGTAGCCTCCCATTGCTCCGGTGTTGGTGTACAGTTTCTTGGCACTACCTGTGTGTGTTGGCAGGCCCATGTCACGTGGTAAAGTGTGGGATGTTCTCTGCATAGCGGGCATTTGTTGGTGTATATTCCCGGATAGATTTTACTCAGAAGACTGAGATTGGGGTACGTATTAGTCTGCAGCTGTCTCCAGGCAACCGACTGCTCTCTGTTGAGGTCTTTGTGGGGAGGGGGGTATATCCTCCTCAGTGCTCTCTGGTGTTCTAAAATTGCTCCATAGCGTCTAGTAACGGTGGCTGGTTCCTCGTCGTTGTGCGCCCCCCGGTCGGCGTATTCTCGGGCAATGGCGTCAGCACGCTGGTTCCCCGTCACAGTTTCATGGCCTGGTGTCCACGTAATGGAGCAGCTCGAGAAGTTGATTTTTCTTCCCTTGAGTATGCGGATGGCAGCACTGGATATGCGTCCACTGCTGTACCGTCGACACGCTTCATGCGAGTCAGTAACTATTTCTGTAGTATACTCTTCGCTCTGGTGTGTGATGGCGAGCGCGATCGCTACTTCCTCAGCCTCGAGGATGTTGTGGCTTTTGATCGAAGCGGTGTTGACTTCCCTAAGTTGGTGATCAACAACGCTTACAACTGTCCCGGAGTGCTCTCCGTATGTGGTAGCGTCAACGTACAATACGTCGGTTCTCGCCTTGAAATTTTTTTCTTGTGCTTCTGATCTGGCTTTTCTTTGAGCCTTATGGATTTCTGGATGCATGTTTCGAGGTATTGGGCTGACTTCAATGATCTGGCGAATGTCCTTTGGTATGCTCGCCGTGTTATTAATTTCTCCGCAAGCATCCCTCATGCCCAATGTCTGCAACGTATGCCTGCCCGTAGCAGTCAACATTAATCTCATTTTCTGCGCAACAAGATGCACCTCGATGTGTTCTTGCACTGTGTTGCTTATCCCGAGTTTAAGGAATTTCTCTGTCGAGGTGCTGACAGGTAGACCAAGAGCGCACTTGTAGGCTTTTCTGAGGATTGCCTCTAATTGTTCTTTTTCCTGTGGGAGTGGTGCTTGGTAGGGGACACTGTATACAATCCTACTGACCACGAGGGCCTGTAAAAGCCTACAAGTGTCCTCCTCCTTCATATCCCGTCTTTTGTTAGAGATTCTGGTGATCATCCTCGTGAGTTGCGCTGTAGTGTTTGACAGCTGTCTGATGGTGTGGTCTATACGACAGTTGCTTTGTATCCACATGCCGAGAATCTTGATTCGGGACACTTCTGGAATATTCTTCTCCCCTATATAGACGTCTTTGGAGTTTTGCAGATCGTATACTCGTCTGTAGACTCTCAGAACTTCTGATTTCTCCGGAGAGCACACGAGGCCACATTGACGCACGTAGTCGTGAACTGCATCAGCTGCGCGTTGCAGAAGATCTTGTTTTTGACCTAGAGATCCGCTTGTCACCCAGATTGTAACATCGTCTGCGTAGATGGCATGTCTGAGTCCTTCAATGTTTTGGAGGTTCCGAGCTAAGCCGATCATAACGATGTTGAACAGCATCGGCAATATCACAGAACCTTGGGGTGTTCCTTTTGTGGGCGTATCAAACGTGTCAGTGCGGATGCCTCCTATACCAATTGTGGCGGTTCTGTTACTGAGAAAAGCTTTGATGTAGTTGTGTATTCGCTTTCCACAGCCTAATTCGCTAAGCCCTCTAGCACAGCCTTATGACTGACATTGTCGAAAGCAGTCTTAAGATCTAGTGCAAGTAGTACGTTATCGCCATATTTTGGAACATCGGTAAGCACCTCCTCCTTGATTTGAGGAGGACGTCCTGTGTTGAGAGGCATTTTCGGAAGCTAAACATAATGTGCGGCATGAGTTCGTTGTCTTCCAGGTAGGTCTCCAGCCTCTGAAGCACGATTCTCTCGTATACTTTTCCCAAACACGAAGTCAACGAAATGGGTCTTAAGTTTTCCTAGCTTGGAGCCTTTCCAGAATTGGGGAATCATTATTATTTCCGCATGTTTCCAGTCGTTTGGAACGGTACCCTTCTCCCAATGTTTGTTGATGAATTCTGTAAACCGTGTGATAGATTTGTCATCGAGGTTCTGTATCATAGCGTTGCTAATGCCATCCTTTCCTGGCGTAGTGTTCTTTGTTGGCGACAGCATAGCATGTCGAACTTCTTCTGTGGTAATAGGTTCGTCCAGAGCGGGATTAGCTGCACCAGTGTATGCCAGGTTGCAGTCAGTATTCGTTGTATCGCCAATATAGCGCAGCTTTATGTATTCTAGCAGTTCCCGGTCTGTGCCTTTGAATTGGTGTGCAATCTTTTGAGTCGTCTTACAGGTTTCAGTCTTGGTCGTGGTTGGGTCTATGAGGGCCCTCAGCAAGGCCCGTGTCCTTTTCCAACCTAGTGTACCTTGTAGCTCGTTGCATTTTTGGTCCCAGTTGCGCCTTGACAGCTCCATCGCATACTCTTCGGCTTCCCTGGTGACTGCGGCGATCCTAAGTCTCAGTTTACGGTTGTGTTTCTGCCGCTTCCATCTTCTTATTAGGCCCCGGCGGGCGTCCCAGAGGTGTAGGAGATGCTTGTTCACCTCGGGCGTGTTTGTAGATAGGGTAACTTCTCGGGTTAATCGTTTCCAGTCTGCCTTGATTCCCGAGACCCAACTCTCAATGTCCGCAATTTCTTTATCCTCGAATTCTGCCCTAGTTTTTCTAAAAGCTTCCCAGTCTGTAAGTCGAGCCAGGCCATGTCGTTTCTTAACCGGGAGGGTTTCTATCTGGATACGCAAAGTGCAGTGGTCACTTCCAAGCGTATCCCCGCCGTTTTCCCATCGGGCCTCCCTGACACCTTTAACGAACGCCAAGTCCGGGGACGTATCTCGGTTGATACTATTCCCCCCTCGCGTTGGTTGAGTGTGGTCTGTAATGAGGCTTAGCCTTCTGCGATCAGTTTCTCTGGCCAAATCTCTGCTTTTCTGAGTTTCCTTGACATATCCCCAGTTCTTGTGCCACGCATTAAAGCCTCCAAGGATGACAAGACCCTTTTTGCCTGCTGCTTGTTCTGCCTTGCGCAGAAGGGAGCTGAAGTTGGTTTTCCGCTGGCTTGCTGGGCTGTAGATATTGAGGAGAAATATGCTTTCGTCGGTTCTTTGTCTCGTTATGATTTCAATGAGAACGTGGTCAATGTCTGTTGCATCGATGTCATGTCTAATTGCGGTGACCGCTTTGGCAACCAAAGTAGCGACCTTACTTTGGCCAAGACCCTCATAAACCGAAAAGCCAGTGAGTTTCGGTGAGCAGCCGGTTTCCTGGAGGGCGATGATGTCTGGTGGAGTTGTGCATTTATTGATGTATTGATTCAGAAGACCTTGCTTTCGACGGATTCCACGACAGTTCCACTGCCATATTTTGAGGGTTTTCAACTTGACCGAGCATTTACGGCTGCTCGCCATATTCAGGTGATGGCCGAGCGTAGGGTTTGCCTCTGGATTTCATGGCCGTGAGTTGCACCAGACGCTCTCTATCCTTGCGCGCCTCATCTTGGATGTAAGAGATGAGGTTGCCAAGATTTGCTAGCGCATTTTTTATGGCAGGCATGGTAGTTGTGAATTCCTGGTGCCCTACGGTGGCTGTCAGCGTTAATGCCCCTGACACACGGGCACCCTGAAGTCCTTTAGACAAGGGGACATCTTTCGGAAAGGCGTTCGGGCGCAGTGACACACGACAAAGGAGTAACTCCTTTCCGGCAAAGATCCTTTTCGCAAAAGCAGATCCCACATCTACTTTTCTGGCAGGAAGGGAGTACTCTCGCATACAGTGTGCATAATTTATCAATAGATGAAAACGTGTCGCAATACTGCGGTGCCCTGTCAGTACTTTTTTTCGCTGAGAAAATGTTTTCATTTTCAGCAGCAGTGCGATTTGTTGAAAAGTGAAGGCCTATAGTCTGTCCATACTCTCAAACGCCTGCATTACGTCACTAGCGCGATCATGTTAGGGTTAGCCGCGGCAGTTGCTGTGTCGGCGACGTAGTATCTTGTAACAATGGAGTCGGCTCAGTCGGTGAAGAATAAACCGCGCGTCCAGTGGACTGAAAAGGAGACCTGGGCGCTGATAAAGCTATGGGAGGGCCATTGGGACGCCTTGCGAGGGCAAAAGCACGACGGTGGAGTGTACCAGGCGATTGCTGAGAGCCTCACCGACGCCGGTATTCCTCGTACACGGGCGCAAGTTGACAGCAAAATTGACAGCTTGACACAGACATTCAGATAAGACGATCACTCACGCTACGCGTTGTCGCGCGCGTCCCGCTTGCTTATTTAGCGTGTGTTGAGATCGGGCCTGTAAAACCCGGCATGCATGGGCACCTCGCATATCGAGGAACAAAAACAAAAACAAAAACAGCAAACCACCGACTGTTTATAGTTGCCAGACGAACCTAAGTTGCTGCTAAAAACGCAAAAAAGCGAAAGAAAATTACAGGTATGTGCATTATAAGCCACCAGACAATAAAAAAAAACGGTTTTATGCTCCGGCGTCGCTGAATGTGATGTACATGCGCAGATTCTTTTTAATATTTCCAATCTTGCTGCTTCAACCAACAGCGCCATTTTTTATGCAGCGTTCTTCTGAGGGACCGCCTAAAGCAGTAGTCTGGTGCCGTGTGTCATCAGCGCCACTCCTTTCTGCAAATGGTCCCCTTAGGCGACAAAAGGGGTTTACTTCAAAGTACTTTTACTTTTGCCCGTGTGTCACGGGTATAAGTCTGATTGGGGGTCAGCAATGGTCTGTCCTATTCTCAGGGCCTTCAGTTCACCTATGAGATCGTTTAGTTTCTGCTGGAGTTCCGCCCTGAGTGTCTGAATAGTCTGCCTTGTGTCAAAACCTGGCGCTTTGAATGGATTACTTTACCGTGCAGATGCCAGTTTGTGTCTCTGGTTTTATGTAAGAAACTTGAGCGCCTTGGTGAATTTCGTCGAGAATTCTGACACCGCTGCTGAGCCTAAGCTAATGTTTTAGGCAGTAACGACGAACTTCTAACCCATAATGTGCCTAGTATGTGCCGGTGACAAATAGTAGGATTTACCCAGTTTGTGAGGTGCGTACCCGTTTATTATGCACCGTGACGACGACTTGACAAGCCGAGAACCTAAGATGCTTAGCCAACGTTTCGACAAGCTAGCTTCCATTTGCCCGAAAAGCAGCTGCTGTCTTCCCAATGGCAAGTTTGCTTGTCAAAGAGTTGATTCAAGTTCGAGGATTGCAACACAAGAGCACGTTTCTTTTCGGTTTCCGACCACTCACTACATAAACTACTGGGCACAGCGCTAGAGTTTCAGACACTTCGTTCTTAACAAAACACTAAATAGAAACAGTGACTTGGTCTCAAACTGTACTGTGAGAGCTCTAACGACGTAAGCTTCAGCATCACAGCTTAAATTTTAGATTTCGCACCCAAGCTTCCCCATGTAATGTCACCAAATTCAAAATAAATTTTGACAATATAACGACATTGGCTCGATAAAAATTTCCAAAAGTTCTTATGCTACGTTCATAGCATCCTCAGATGACAACGTACTTCATTTTTATTGATTAGAAGCTACATGGAACCCAGAAGACGCCGTCAAATTCTGCAATGTCCCTGTGTGTGCGACGGGAATCTCAAGGTGGCGTGTGCAATGGCATTTTAAATGTGAAGCATTTCTAAGCGAACTTCACTGACTTAGAGCGTATCTATCAATCTATCTATCTAGCCGTCTACGACTTTTAGCTTCCCTGGCCGTTTCGATAATGGTATCGATACCAAACTTGGTATGGCGTAACATGACAGTATGAAGCACATATTTGACTAACCATAACAAGAAAATAATGACGTGTATGTCATGAAAGTCATGATTTACGTTTCATGGTCCTGCAGCCCATGCGGTGGTTTTGTTCACATGGCATGTTGCAAAACTGGTATCGTATGGCATGATTGCATGGCGAACGCAAGCGACAGACCCTAACATGAAATTCATGACATGCATGTCATGTAACAACATGACTACATGCCACGATCATGATGCGCTCGCGGCCATTTCGCACGCGTCACATATACCAAATTTGGTATTACAGTGTGTGAACGGATGGTGAAGGTATGTGACTGGTGCAAACGTGATAATCATGAGATGCGTGCCATGTAGTAACATGACTACATGCCACGCTCATGGTGCGCTGGTAGCCATTTCGCTAGCTTCACATGTACCAAACTCAGTATTACGCGACGCGAACGTACAAAATAGTAAATTACACATCCAAACATGATAATCACTACATGCGTGTCATGTAACAACATGGCTTCATGCAACACTGATGACGCGCTCGCGGCCGTCTCGCTAGCTTCACATATGCCAAATTTGGTATTACGTGACGCCAATGGATGACGAAGGTATGTTACTGGTGCAAACATGATAATCATGAGATGCGTGTCATGTGAGAACACGACTACATGCCACAGTCAAGGCGCCAATACATTTCGACGAGACGCGGGGCGCGTGCTCGCCGGCGTTCACTTCGTCGCGTCACGCCGGCGTTGCCACGCCAGGCGCCGGTCTGCTATATACTCGCAGGCACGCGCCGTGCTGCGTTGCTTTGAAACATGCGCGTTTCAGCGCGTCCGGCGTCCCTCCATCACGAAAAGAGGAAGACACAGTGTTGTCTGGGTAACACATCGGCGCAAAATGCAGCCTGTCACATTTCGCGCTGGCTGCCATTGGGCTGCGCCGAGGGACGCTGGTCGCACTTGCCGTCAGACCATAGAGTGCTCGCGTTTTGCTAACGTGACATCGCTGTGCCCAGAGTGCGTGCGCGTCAACGCTACATTGGAGTATATTGGGTCCTTCATGATGCGTTCGTGGCCGTTTTGCTAGCTCCACATATACAAAATTCGGTGTTACGTGACGTCAGTGGATGACGAAATATATGACTGGTGCAAACATGATAATCCTTACACGCGCATCATGTAAGAAGATGACAAAATACCACGATCATGGCGTGCTCACGGCCGTTTCGCTAGCTCCACATATGCTTAGTTTGGTATCACGTGACCTGAATAGATGACGAAGGTAAACGACACGCTCAAACATGATAATCATGACACGGAAGACATGTACGGCATCATTTACCTGTATCAAATTTAGTAGATGTGGAGCTAGCGAAACGCCCGCGAGCACGCTATGAGCATAGTATGTTGTAATGTTCTTACATGACACGTGGGTCAAGATTATCATGTTTGCACCAGTCATATATTTTGTCATCCAATTACGTCACGTAACATCAAATTTGCTATATGTAGAGCTTGCAAAATGGCTGCGAGCGCATCCTTAGGGGCCCAATATACTTCAATGTAGCGTTGACACGCGTGCACGCTGGGCACAGGGACGCTGCGTTAGGAAAACGCGAGCACTTTATACTTAAACGCCAGGCGCGACCGGTGAGAGCAGCGTCCGTCGGCGCAGTCTACGGCAACCAGCGCGAAATGCAACATGCTGCATTTCGCAACCCAGACAACGCTGCGTCTCCCTCTTTTCGTGATAGAGGGCTGCCGGGCGCGCTGAAACGCGCATACGTCCAAGCAACGCAGCGCAGCGTGCGCCTGCGATTATATGGCAGGATCGGTGCCTCGCGTGGCAACGCCGGCGTGACGCAACGAAATGAACGCCGGTGAGTACGCGCACCGCGTCACGTCGAAATGTATTGGTGCCTTGACTGTGGCATGTAGTCATGTTGTCATACGACACGCATCTCATGATTTTCATGTTTGCACCAGTCACGTACCATCGTCGCCATTGAAGTCACGTAATACCAAATTTGGCATATGCGAAGCTAGCAACACGGCCGCGAGCGCATCATCAGTGTGGCATGTAGTCATGTTGTTACATGACCCGCATCTCATGATTATCATGTTTGCACCAGTCACATACATTCGTCATCCATTTACGTACCGTACTACGAAATTTGGTACATGTAACGCTAGCGAAACGGCCGCGAGCGCATCATGGCCGTGGCTTGTAGTCATGTTGTCACATGACATGCATGTCATGATTTTTATGTTAGAGTCTGTCGCTTGTTTTCGTCATGCAATCATGCCATACCAGTTCTGCAACATGCCATGCATGTGAACGGAACCACCGTAAGACCTACAAGACCATGAAATGTAAATAATGACATTCATGGCATAGATGTCATGATCTTCATGTTACAACAAATATGTTCTTCATACAGTCATGTTATGCCATACCAATTTTGGTATCGATACCACCATCGGAAGTGCCAGGAGAGAGAGCTTAAAGTCGTAGATAGATAGATAGATAGATAGATAGATAGATAGATAGATAGATAGATAGATAGATAGATAGATAGATAGATAGATAGATAGATAGATAGATAGATAGATAGATAGATAGATAGATAGATAGATAGATAGATAGATAGATAGATAGATAGATAGATAGATAGATAGATAGATAGATAGATAGATAGATAGATACGCTCAATGTCGCCGAAGTTCGCTAAGAAAGGCTTCGCATATAAAACGGAACGCCGAGGAACGCGCCAACCATCGCATTGAACCTAACTGCGCATATACGCATCAGCTGTCCCCGCCGAATGACGTCGGTGCAGCTGTCCCGTTTCGCCACCGATAAGAGAATGCCGATAAGAAGCTCGACAGCAGGTCAATGATGTCGAATGTGTCAACGTATGTACCGCGATCGCTAAAAAAACATTTAGGCTCACAAATAGTACGCATAACGCGGAATACAAGCGTTACCCTTGAAATGTGTAGAAAAGAGCAGATTTTTTTTTTTCAAAATCAGTGGTTCTCTTGGCTTTGAAGTTTGTGCTTACTACGGTGCCTCGAGCGGATTTTTCGGCGTCCCAATGGGCAGCTTTGAACGAAGCCACTATAGTTTTTTCTTAGCCGCGACGGGGTCCATTTGTCCGAGCCCCTTCGTCAATGGGGAGAATTCGAGACTTTCCGAGGCCTATAATTGTGCAGTGAGCCATCCCTGTATCTCAAAAATATAAGCGGGTCGTGTTTAGAAAAAATGGTTAACAATATTGAGTACTTGGTACTCTACTATGGGACAGCATAAAGCCGTTCCGTGTGCCTCCAACTGATGAGTGCGAAACGTGTTTAGAAAACATTATTTACAGAACACAAAGGCTTCACAACATTACAGTAATAGAGAACATACACTTCGGCACATCTATGTATCACGACCAACATCACTACGTTGCATTCAAGACATCATTGCTCTAATATACATGACATTGTTGGCATACATGTACACAACAATTCAATGCGATATCATGATACAATGAATGGTATAACGATACAATAGATGCAATGAAACACAATTTGTAACAAATGAAATCATATAAAACAGCTAAACAGGCGCTGCTGAGCACCACGTCGGTCAAAAAATGACTTGTATCTTTTCGTGTTCAACCTTCACGAAAGGGCACGACCAATGCCGCAGAAACTCGTGCTCCCCGAGGAAGAAAACCTCCTCAGATAGGAACGCAAGGGTTTGTTGTCTCATTCTCCCCAATATCGGCCACATAGCACGCCGACGGCCAACCGCAGCTACGGCCTCACATTGGTTTCTCCAAAGGCTGAACAGCCCCGCAACTATTAAAAGAGCGGAGAAGCGGCCGTGCGGAAATCGGCTGTTGGACACGAAAGTTCACAAACCCTGTCCCTGAAAACCAGCATGAACAGCGCGCCAAGAAAGACGGGAGCCCACACATTCAATCGTCGCATGTCGATTGGTCTCTACCGTGATGCAGTTGGGGCAAGGGGAAGTGCGAACCACCTGCCATCACTGCAACCGATCTCGCGTGGGGAGCAAGCCCCAGCTAAACCGCCAGACAAAGTCTCGGAGATGACCTGGCAACACTGCTGCCGTCATTGGTTTCCAAGCGCGGTTCATTACATATTGACGATGCTGGGGCACCAAGGGCCGTAGAAGGGCGACCATTGTGTCCACCACTTTGGAATTGGTCACCTCTATCTCTGGGAACGTAGCTTCCAAACGTCGTTTAAATGCCAGAAGGGCTCGGTACAGAGATAGCCATTTAGTCGATTGGGGACATTGGTTAAATTGTCTAGCCTGGCACAACGTTCTTCATGATGACGTCTACCCCCACCAATTTGTCCCACTAATTTGTCGCGAGCCATGATGCAAACACGCAATTGTGTCACTGGCCACATTTCGGAAACTGGAACATCCTAGTATATTTTCTTTTGGTGGTCTGAAATCATTTCTCAGCCAAACTTCATATCATATTACCAGTGACGATGAACCTTTAAGTAAAAATTTGGGTAACTCTTATGTACGCTGACAAACAGTACTTGGCACTGGGTGTGAGGGGAGACCAGCTAGTGCGACAGTTTTTCACAGGAGAAGAGCAGGCCCGCAAGCAGTCGATACCACGGCTATCCACGTCAAGTGGTTTGAAGGAGCTCGGTGGATTTCGTGACTGACAGTTGTCGCGTCCGCGATGTCCTCGCTTCGACGACTACTCGTCGATTGGGGCGCAGTCTGCGGACTTCTCTAACCACGCCCCAAGCTTCACTTTCCTCGCTATCTATTTTACTCTCTCCTTATTTCTTCGCTTGGGAACCACTCCTGAGGTGTCGCACTTTGATCTAGACAGTTGCGGGGCTCAGTTTTCATTTCATTTTCTCTTTTAGATCCTCTGAACACCCTCCCCCTCCCAGTTACCAAAGAATGCTATCAAACACTATACCCAATACTACAGAATAAAGAAAGAAAGATGGTTAGACATGGCATAGTGAGTCGAATAGCCAGTGACATTCGCCGAATATACTTTGGAATTTACAGCGCGTTCTTCAAAGCTTTCACCTCAGAAATTCATACTTGCCACCCATTCAATACTCGTTTGACAATATCAGATTTGGGTGCACGTTAAAGAACCCCAGGTAGTCTAAATTTCCGGAGCCCTCCACTACGGCGTCTCTAATAATCATATGGTGGTTTTGGGACGTAAAACGCCACATATGATATATTTCGTTTGACAATAGCCATACGCAAGATGCAATTTGCAAGCACCGCGACCCAGAGAATGTTGTTTATTTCGTTTAATGCAAAAAAGAGGGGTCAATAAAAATAGTAGCCCCACCTCAGGTGGTACGAAGCAGCGCAACTCTTGCAATCGAGGGCAGAGGCTCTACAGGGCTTACTTTGTGTGTCTCTAAGAAAGCACGAATCTCTCTCTCTCCCTCTCTGTCTCTCTCTCTCTCTCTCTCTCTCTCTCTGTGTGTGTGTGTGTGTGTGTGTGTGTGTGTGTGTGGTGTGTGTGTGTGTGTGCGTGTGTGTGTGTGTGTGTGTGCGCGTGTGTGTGTGTGTGTGTGCGCGTGTGTGTGTGCGCGTGCGTGCGTGCGTGCGTGTGCGTGCGTGCGTGCGTGCGTGTGTGTGTGTGTGTGTGTGTGTGTGTGTGTGTGTGTGTGTGTGGTGTGTGTGTGTGTGTGTGTGTGTGTGTGTGTGTGTGTGTGTGTGTGTGTGTGTGTGTGTGTGTGTGTGTGTGTGTGTTTTAAACACATGCAGGACACGTCCTCTAGGCTTTCTGAAGTAGCACACTCACGCTAACAAACAGTTGCCAAACAAGACAACACAAAGGCACTCGCTCAGAGTATGACTTCGTTACCTACGTGTCCGTCCACAATGCCAACTACTGGGGTCACCCTGGGAGCATGCCAATACAACAGCACATGCAAGCGCTCTTAAGAGATTTTGCCATGTCTGTTTCAACAATATTGCCACAATGACTGCGGAAAACCAACAGATATCATTTCATGTAGAAATCTATCAATGTTCGACCAAAGTAAAATAATCGGGCTTCACCACAGAAAAAAAACAGGCTACCGATGACTTCTTAGTGTTTCGACTGTAAAAAGAATTTAAAAAATCACATCACTCATCTGATGATGGTTGATTCAGTTAATACGAAAGGATTCACACAAACTCCGTTGTACTCATAGACTTTGAAACTTGGTTTAGATTATTTAAAGTACCTCGTATCTGAAGTCGAAGAGCATCGAACACTATATACCAGTAAAGTCTACACAGTTCATATTTGAACCCCATTGTATGCTGTACAACACTAACGTAGACAAAATGTATAGCACACTCTCTGTACTGGCTCTATGGAGAGTGCGTTATAAAGGGTTCTGATAACAAGGGCTCCTTCATAAATCCTTCAAACCGTCCGCTCGGAGTATTCGATGAGTGGATATGAAGTATCCAGTCGTTATCACGGACTTCCCTTTTTGTGTTATTTTAATGAGCAGAACATGCACGGTGTGCCACCATATTTATACGCGGCTGACGTCAGAGATGACGTGAACCACGATTGACGTCACATATCATCGAGAATATTGGACCATCTGCCACAGTGTACATGGGATGCGAAGATGCTGCGCACCCACAATCAGTTAAATTGTACCACACCTATAACTGCACACATGAGTGCCTCCTTAGAAAGTTCGATTAATTGATATGTGGGGTTTAACGTGCCGAAACCTCCATATGATTATGAGAGACGCCTTAGTGGAGCGCTCCGGAAATTTCGACCACCTGGTTTTGTTTAACGGGCACCCAAATCTTAGCACACGGGCCTACAGCATTTTTGCTCCATCGAAAAAGTAGCCGCCGCAGCCGGGATTAGATCCCGCAATCTGCGTTTCAGCAGCCGAGTACTTAAGCCACTAGACCACTGTGGCGGGGCTCTTCTTAGAAAACTGAAAAGAAAGGTGAGAGAGAAAGAGAGATATGGTATGAAGGAAGGCAGCGAGGTTAACCAGAAAGCAAGTGTCTGGTTTGCTACCCTGCATTGGGGAAGGAGAAGTGGAAGACAGAAAAGTAAGGAAAAGGGAATGATGGAAAGAGAGCGGGACGGAAGCGGAAGCACAGAAACATGCTAAATAAGATAGGTGAGGTATACAAGAAAGAGGTTTATAATGACTGCATCTTACCGGTGTACTTACGTCTGTCGTCGTAGTGTCACGGTTACGGTGTTCGGTTGATAACCCGAAGTTCACCCGCGGGTCCCGGCCCAGACACGGTTAATCTGGTACACCCCGTCGGGCAGCATACCAGCCGTCGAGAGGCGTGTCTAATGTCCTCAACATTATAAGGCTACTCGCGCACGTTTCCGGGCAAAAACAACGTGTTGTGACATGGCCAGTCGGCGGGGTAGGCAGAACAACCTCGTAATCGTCATCACTTTCGGCAGCCATCCTGTTTCCGCGGTCTGCACGGCCCGCTATCGCCGCTCCATCGGAGCCCACCATCGTGCGACCGTTCGCTTGCGCGACCGGAAGTACAATTACCACTAAGGCACGCCTGTGGTCGAAACTGATTCGAAAAAAATGAACGATATGAGTGTCATGTAGTAGAAGTTTTCGTTAATATTGCGTCTAACCAAAAAATGAGGCCTAATGTTTACACTTACTTTGCTCATGTAGAAGAAGGAATCTGATTAATGCACGCAATGAGTGGTAGTAGGAGGGGGATGAAGAAAGCAGACAAAGGGAGAAGGCAGAGAGGTCAACTAGAAAGACATCTGGTTGGCTACCCTATACTGAGGGATTATGGAAGGGTACAAGAAAGATGAGAAAGAGGAAGGAGTAGTACACGCCTTTCAATACGCAGGCCGAGGTAGTTACGTGGCTTAGAATTTTTCTTATTTAAGGACGGCTCACTGCTCTCCCATAGTTGAGTACCAAGTACTCGAAATCTTTCAACATTTTTTCTAAACACATGGGAGTAGGAAAAGAAAAAGGGAGAGAGACAGTAAATTCACTACAGCATGGAACATCCACTGCAAATCAGAGGCGTTCACACAAACCCGTCGTCCTCAAAAAACACAAGAGGGCTTTCACTGCATTGTGGGCTGTCGAGGGATGTGGAAGGTGCTGTAATAGCACCTGCTCAGAAAGTGGCTGATCATCCAGTCGCCGCAATGTGCTGGTAAGGGTTTGTCTATCTGAGGCAAACCGAGGGCAGTGACACAGCGGGTGTTCGATATTTTCATCAGTGCTGCAAACATCGCATGCCGCACTGTCAGTCATTCCTATTAACGAGGTTTACGTTTTCGTGAAAGCAACATCTTTACGCCGAAGTAGCCCGAGTGAAGGCCGGAGTTGTACTGAAGGGTGAAGTTCATGTTGCCTGGCTCGTCGTATGCTTGGTGAGTTCCACTCAGTTAGTGTGAGACTGCGAACCAGTTGACGAATCTGCCTGGCAGCGTCCACTCTCTAAAGTGGAATTGGAATCCTGTTTGCTTCCTGATGTGACGCGCGAGCAGCAAGATCTGCGGAATCATTTCCGCTGATACTCGATGCCCCGGTAACCATTGAAAGACGATGTGTTCCCCTTTTTGTATTTAGAGGGACGTTTTTTTCTTACTCAAAACCACCTTCACAGTGCCTGTGGTCAGTTATCCGACGCGGATGCCACGACAAGTTCACCTAAAGAACCGTGAAACTTCATTAGGTGGTAGAAGGGTAATGACTCGTGCCAGGCGTCTAATCATGTGAGATGCGCAACGAGTGACTGTTTGAAAAGCCCACTCATTGCAGAGCGTTAAAACATATGTACGAGTGTTGATTTACGCACGCGTAGAGGGCTATTCGCTGATTCGCCAAAGAAACAATTATGGTGTGGTTGCCACTTAACGATTGTATCTTCAGTAGGCATTTTAACATTGTTTGAAACGGCCAGTGTTGCACACAGAATCAGTCGTTCCCTCACGGCACGGTTGAGGAATACACCGAGACCGAAGCTAGACTAGAAATCGAGGAGGTGATTCGCACAGGGCCCGACTACGAATCACGGCCTACTCTTGAAATCTAAACTCAAGCATCGTCCAAGTTTTCCAATTGTTGTGTTTGTATCTGTTGTCTAATTGTTGTCACACAATACAGATAATACTCAACGGCATCACCTCTGCCATATCGGCCTATTGCTGCGCATCTTATATTAATAGTAAAGACAGAATAGAATGATAATTTTTATTTGCGTGGCAATGTGAACTCTCGGGTAACGTGCAAGGCTAGACAGGAGATTTCCTTACGATCGTGCGTCTGCTGGCCCGTCACCGCAGGGCGAAATAGACCAAGGCCTTATATGAAGTTCTCAGCATGCCTATAGCAGCTTTTCTCTGGAACCCTGCTACTGTGTAACCATGTTTACAATATAAATAAATAAATAAATAAATAAATAAATAAATAAATAAATAAATAGGTTGCGTGAAGCGGAGTCGTCATTGTGGTCGCCATTGTTGGAACCCCGTGCAAAGCAAGTCGGCGTACTTCACTGAAGATAAATCTGCTCCTTCTAAGTTTTATACATAACAAACGCGTTTTCGTACAAGAACCTACGCAGTACGAAAAGCAGTCCGAGAATTGACGTGCGAATACAGAGCACCATTCGCGGTAACCGCTTGCACGTCGATGCCGCCGATCACAACACGCGCGCCCGGGTCTACGGCAGCAATATCTGACAGCAGCGCCACTAGTTCTCGCGACCGCCACGTGGTCCGCCTCCACGGTGGAGCTTTGAAACGGGGTTTATTTTAGTTGTGTGAGGGAGCTTGGGAGAATATCGGTGCCCGCTCGTAACACTCATCGTAGGAATTCGCCACGTGCTGCCGTGCCTACGAAATGACGATTACTAAGTGAACATAGTCGTGAGGAGGCGAGCGTGCGGGCCATCGAAAACCGATGGATGGATGGATGGATGGATGGATGGATGGATGGATGGATGGATGGATGGATGATGGATGGATGGATGGGATGGATGGATGGATGGATGGATGGATGGATGGGAGGATGGATGGATGGACGGATGGATGGATGGATGGATGGATGGATGGACGGATGGATGGATGGATGGATGGATGGATGGATGGATGGATGGATGGATGGATGGATGGATGGATGGATGGATGGATGGATGGATGGATGGATATGGCTGTACCCTTTAGATCGGGCGGTGGCTAGTGCCACCAAGCCGTAATACTTAATGAACCAAAAACTAGATTTTTTTTTTCCTTAAAAAGTGAGTTTGAGGATTCGTACTCTGCAGTGAAGGGTTTAATTTTCACTCGTGCCTTGACTTTAGCCACCAATCAGATAACCTCCTTCTAGTTAAGTCTACCCACTTAAAGTCTATTTTGCCCTCCCGGTCCCTAAACCCCAGTGCCCTCCCGGTCCCTGAACCCCTAAACCGGATGGATGGATGGATGGATGGATGCTATGAGCGTCCCCTTTAAAACGGGGTGGTGACAAGTATGCCACCAGGCTCGACAAAAAAAAAAACTTTTTTTCTTTTTATGTTGGCCTAATGCCTCTACTTCGATAAATTCTATCTTAATGGAAAAAAAGGTAAATTTTCAGCTTAAGTTCTCTGCCATTTACGGCACACTGTCCATATTTTATTTTTCCAATATTTATTTTTGTCCTTTCTCTCTAATTTTCTGCCACCAATACTCTAACCGTCTCTTACTTATTTCAATCGCGGGTGTGTTCAGCTTTCCATTGTTGTCCCTAAAACCCAAGGCTTCCTGTAGGCTCGTGCCCAAACGTACACCTGGGTGGATATCTCCACATTCAATCAGAACACGCTCCGCCGTTTCCTTATCTTTCCCGCAGCATGTGCATTGTTCTTCTTCTTTACTGAATCTTGCTTTATAACTACGCGTTCTAAGGCAACCCGATCTCGCTTCAAACAGTTAAAGCGCTTCCCCTTGAATTATCGTTAAAATGCCTCCCTCCTTATTTCATTTTTGCCCTTTCGGTAGTTACTCAAAGCCGGTTTTTTCTCCATAGCTGCCATCCAGTAAATCCTCTCCGCCTCCCTGACTTTTCCCTTAACGCTCTTTGTTGACATACGGCTTACAATACCAGCCGTATACTTACTAGTGAGTCTTCTAGTTCTTTTTCTCCACTGTGTGTCCACGCTCTTCCTATACAAATAACGGAACACCTTCTCTGCCCATCTACTCTCCTTCATATTTCTTAGCCTTTCTTCGAACCTTATTTTGCTCTGCGCTTCCCTCGCCTCAAAACCTGCCCACCCCATATCGCCCTTTACAGCCTCGTTTGTCGTCTTCCCGTGAGCACCCAACGCGAGGCGTCCCACAGTCCTTTGATTTACATCCATTCCCGCTTGCACCTCTGCCCTCATGCACACCACTGAGTTCCCAAAAGTAAGCCCTGGAACCATTACACCCTTCCACAGACCTCGAAGCACCTCATACCTATTGTATCCCCACAACGCTCTGTGCTTCATTATTGCCGCATTCCTCTTTCCTTTTGCTGCCGAGGCTTTTTCCTGTACCTCCATGTATCTATCACTCTCATTTACCCATACTCCAAGGTACTTGTATTCACTTACCCTCGGTATTTCTTGGCCTTGTATGGACACCGTCTGATCACAGGGATCATTGAATACCATCAATCCACACTTCGTTACACTGAATCCTAGTCCAAGAGCTTCACCTTCCCTTCCGCATATATTCGCCAGCTGCTGTATATCATCTCGACTGTCCGCAAATAAGACGATATCGTCCGCATAAAATAAACCTGGAAGCTTCTGCTCAATCATCATGCCGCCCTGTTTGTGTGACAGATTAAAACCAATGTTGCTACCTTCTAGCGCTTTTTCCATACTCACCATGTACAGCATGAATAACAGCGGGGACAAAGGACATCCCTTTCTCAGACCCCTGCTAACCTCAACGTTCTCTTTGCTACGCATTCCTTCCCACTCTATGCAAACTGTATTTTCTCGGTATATCTCCCTCAAAAGCTGTATACAGTCGTCGCCCATGCCCATTCCTTTCAATATATCCCACAAAATTTCCTGATTAACGTTGTCGTATGCCCCAGTGATGTCTAGAAAAACCACGTACAAGGGCCTATTCTCTATTTTGGATATTTCTATACACTGAGTGAGAACAAACAGGTTATCGTCTAACCGCCTGTCGACTCGAAATCCGTTCTGAAGTTCTCCCAAAATATCGTTATGTTCGGCCCATGTTTCTATTTTCATTTTTATTGCTTGCATCGCCATCCTGTATAGTACCGATGTAATGGTTAGTGGTCTATACGAGCGAATCTTGTCCTTTTCTCCCTTGCCTTTATAGATTAAGTTCATTCTACTTTGTCGCCAACTGTCCGGTATTTGTCCGTCCTTTAAGCTTTTTTCTACTGCTTTTAACAATGCTTCTTTAGTGTTATGTCCTAGTTCGTTAATGAGGCTAACGGGAATCCCATCTAAACCCGCGGCAGTGCGCTTTGGAATTTTTCCTTCGGCCTTTTTCCAGTTGAAATTATCAAGTACTAGCTCTTCCTCTGTTGCTTTCTCCGCCACACTTTTACTCACCGGGGCGATCCCCTGGACGCTCTTTTGAAACGAATCGGCTGTTACCTTTTGGATGTAACCTAGCGCTTCGTACCCTTCCAATTGATTTCCTCCTTCATCTAGAATATGTTGTTGCGTTGTGACAGACTTCCTACCTAGCGCCTTTATGTGGCTCCAAAAAATCCTAGGCGCGGCCTCCTTTTTTTCGTGTATCTCTGTCATCCAGCGTTCACTTTCACCTTTAATTTTTGCCTCTACCAATTTCTGTACAAGGGATTTTTTCTCTAAATATATTTCCCATATTTTTTTGACTTCGTCCTGCGGCCGCTTCTCCTTTTTTGCCTTTCTATGCTCCCGTGAGGCTTCGCGTCGCTTCTCGATCGCCTCCCGGATTTCCTTGTTCCACCAACTTTTTGGCTTCCTTTTTCCTTTCCAGCAAACAGTTTTCTTCTCTTTCCCTATCTCCTTCGTCATTAGATGTAACAGCTCACTATACTCCCAGTCCTTGCCTGGTATTTCGCCTACTTCTTCCTCGACTCTTGCGGCTATATTTATTATTTGTTTGTCATTTAAATACGAGCTGCCAGACTTTGATTCCATGCTCATATTTTCAGTTTCGTATCCCATTTGTAATGTTATTCGTTTATGATCACTACCCAAGCTGTTAATGCCTTCCTCGTCTATCCTCATTTCTGTCAGTTTGTGGTAAATTCCTTCAGTCATGAGACAATAATCAATACTTGATTGCTTGTTTCCGACTTCCCATGTGATCTGGCCGTCACATTTAGGCCCCGTGTTAACTATCTCCAGACTATGTTGCTCGCAAAGATCTAGTAATAACTTCCCATTGGTGTCTGAATATCCGTCAAGGTCATGTATGTGGGCATTCATGTCCCCTAGAAGGATGATTTCGGCCCCATTACCAATTCCTTAATATCCGCACTCATGCAATCCACTATCTCCTGATTCTTTTCTCTGCAGTTATTCCCCGTCCACAAGTAGGCTACCCCTAGCCACGTTTCCTTTCCACCTACTGTGCCCCGAACCCAGAGGTGCTCTGAACACGTCTGTTTCACTCTAACCCATTTGGCTCCGCGGTGAATTAGCATTCCTACACCCCCACCTTTCCTTTCCGATATGGTCCTGTTACACCCTTCCCAAACATAATTTCAATATGTGGTGGCTCTTCCAAGTCTCTAAGGTGTGTTTCTGTAACGCATACACGCCTATCTGTTCTTTGTTTAACTGCTCCTCAATCTCTAACCATTTTGCCTTCTTTCTGCCACCCTGCATGTTTATGTAACTAATTGCAACACGCGCCTTTTTCCTTTTTCTTTTACCTTTTTTCTGGTTTTTCAACATTTAAACTGGTTTCCGAAACCGACGCCCTGGCGGCGCGCCATCTGTTGATCATTGTTAGAATCACCGGAGAGGAAGCCTTGAGCGGCGACCGGAGAAGTGTATACTGACAACACTGGTGTACATACGTGTATCAACCGACGGGGGGAAGGGGGGGGGGCAAAAATGGCGCTAGCCCCTCCCCACTGACAAAAAGTTGGGGGGAATGAGCACCCCCCCCCCCCCTCTTTTGACAGTGCTCACTGTGGCTGTACGCTGGGAAAACGAACAACTAAGACGAAGTTTTCGTTCACCACAGTAATCACTCTTATATTGTAACGATGAAATGAAATATTTCGAGGGAACGTTACAATATAGTGAAATTTTCCCAACATTACTGGTGTGACGATTTTCCTTGAAGGCTCTTTGTGGTGCGGTCCACTTATGCGATGCTTTTCCGCCTTGTGCTCTGGCTTTGCAGAGCAGGCTAGCGCTGAACAGGGCCCTCTATAATTACATCACTTGTTCATGCTTTTATTCTGCTGTGACTGGCCTGTGCAGTTATGGATTGGAACAAGCAAACTTTTTATGGAGAGGTTAAATCATTTGCTGCTTCGGGAAAATCATTTTCTTTCATCGAGAAACAATAGCATCACGGCTGCTCTGTCGGATCTGCTGTGAGACGTTGATTGTGACGAATATTTTCAAATGTTTTAGTTTTGCCGTAGACTCCGATCAACTGGATCCGCCATGCGTATGGTAATTTGGAGCGATGCCAGCAGCTTGCAAGAAGGCGACGAATTATGCAGTGGACTTGAGCACTATGGTCCACTGGGCTTTTAACTTGCCCCGCAACTTGACCCACCGAACGAAGAAGAAGGTGAAAGACCGTGATTTTTAGCACTATAGACGCTTAATTAGGAGTGAGGCCCATTGCATCAAATTGCGAGCAGGTCAATATATATATATATATATATATATATATATATATATATATATATATATATATATATATATATATATATATATATATATATATTGAACGCACGCGTTATTCGGAGGTCGTAGGTTCGATTCCTGCTCACGGAAAGTTATTTTTTCACCTACTTTTCTTTCTTCTTATTTACTTTACATTAGTTAGTTCTAACAACTACCCTATACATTACTTGGCATAATTGCCGGTTAGATCTCAATATATTGTGTCAAAACACGGAAAAAAACAAGCCCTCAGGTATGCACTTCTGTCCCTTATCTATATATATATATATATATATATATATATATATATATATATGGGTATAACTCATCCCCTGATGAAGGGAGGACCCCTCCCGAAACTGTTGGGAAATATATTTATCCTTGTTGACAACGCTCCCGTTGTGCCATATCCCATACCTTCACGAAGACTAACTGGCCCATTGAATTAATACTCCCACTCACTATATGTGTATATATATATATATATATAGTAGACAAGTGAAGTTACCTCCCCCCCTCATGAAAGAGTTGGTACGCCACTGCAGGTGTACACTCTGGACACCATCCACCACAGCCGGACAAGGCGCGAGTATTAGAAGCTTGCTGAGAAAGCACCTAAAAGACAATGAAAAGCGCATGTCCATGTCTTTTTGTCAGGGGGAGGGGAACGCACTTTCAAGTAACAATCTACCATATGACGGGTTCATAGTAGCCTAAACAGCTGAATGGGTGAATGTGTAAAACTGCAGAACCTAAACGTACATCCGCATGCGATTGTGTACCGTCCAGACTAAAGTGTTAATTTTAAAAAAATTGCCCGCAGCTTCCCTCGGGGGAACACTGAGGAGGATGCGGAGCATATAATTGGTTAACGGGGTGTTAAAGTGCGACTTACTTGGGTCGATGGCTAAATTGGTTAACGTGGTTGTGAAATGGGGTGTTAAATTGCGACTTACTTGGGTGGATGGCTAAATTGGTTAACGTGGTTGTAGGAGGGGGTGTTAAATGAGTGAACACGTACACACGTATGCGAAAGGGCGGCGCTGGTCGAAGGGACGTCGATCATTGTGTTTGTGGATTCGTTGGAATTCATTTCACCGCGACCTTGGACGTCGACGCGCCGTACAAACCAACCGACGAGCGGCAACTGAGCGAGCGAGCGCCGACCTTGAGTATATATACAGCGCGACGGCGCATGCACTGTCAGCTGTCGAATGTTCGAGAAGGGGGAGAAGCGCAACGGCGCATGCGCGCGCGTCAGCTGCCAATGTTCTCGAAGCGCGACGGCGCATGCGCGCGCGTCAGCTGCCGATGTTCTCGAAGCGTGACGGCGCATGCGCGCTACATTATACAGCTAGCGAATGTTCGTGAAGAGGAGAAGCGCACGCGGTGTGTAGAGGAGGAAGGGTGCACAGATGGGGGAGGAGTGAAGCGCGCGCGGTGTGTAGAGGAGGAAGGGATGCACAGATGGTGGAAGAAGGAGGAGGAAGCTTGCGGACGGCGCCGCACTACAAGCCTCGAGTATTAGATGCTCCGCATCTAAAAACATTATGGCCAACCAACTACACCGTTTTGTCACATTCAAGTTTCGGGAAATTATGTAATCAGTAAGACAATTAGTCACACTAACGACGACTTGTACTCTAAAAGGGCCTTTCAACATCTTTTCATTGGACGCAATAAAATGTACAATGTTATCACGAACGCATTATTAAAATAACAGCAGCCTGCCCTCGCTCCCCCCCCCCCCCATGCTCCGCCAGTAAGAATACATGCGAGGTTCGAAGCAAAGGTGTTCACCTAATGCTTATGGGGGAAAAATGTTGGTGAGGTCTGCTTCCTTTCGTCAGAAAACGCCACGCACGTATCATTGAAGGCAAATCGGTCTTATCCGGAAAGCTTGATTTGGCTTTCGTATGGCGGTTGGGATATTCAGGATAATCCCGTTTCGGCTGTTGATGGTGGTCCGAGAGGAGCAAGGAAGAACAATAATGATACAAAAGCGGAGGTCACCAGAAAAGTAGTTTGTGCCTCCCCTGCCCGGATGGCAAACGATTATGCAAATTTGGGCGAATCCAATACAGGCGCGCGTTGGAGAAATCCTGCGTATTCCATTGTAGCAGCGTGATACGGCGAGCATGGGTTTGGGCGTGGCACTTACGAATGGGTACTGGTGTCTCGTTCAAATGGCCAGCAGTGCGGCATGCAACATTTGCGGCAGCGAGGAGACGCTAAAGCACGTTCTATGCCCCTACCCATGATACCAGACTACATGACGTGGTATGGAAGCTAAGCTCCGTCACCTGGATCCAAGACCACGCAACGCCACGAAAGTTCTCTTGAGCTCCTTTAGGGCCACCGGACTTCACAAGTGCTTGTCAACTAACAGTGCGAGAACGTGTTGTCTATAGTTTCAAGCTAACTGTTCATCCATATATTCCTTACTCTTCTTCTTCCTTCTCTATCCTTTCTTTTCTATTAGTCCCCCTTCACCCACCTACAGTGTAGGGTAGCCAACCCAATTAGAGCTTGGTTAGCCTCCCTGCCTTTCCTCTCTGTTTCTCTCTTCCTCTCCTGCTACTCGGCGCGAGGCAAACGGACAAGGTGAGGCGGCGGGAAGCTGGGAAAATAAAATTGATATGTGCAGAAGATGATGACAGTGTGCTGTGAAGTACTTAGCACATGTGCAACGTACGTGCATGTTTTGAAACACACCTCACCAACGTCACTGTGCGCAGGCGTTAGTTCTATAGCTCGGAAGAGAGGCCACTCTGAGTTTAACATTTCAAAAATGCTCCCGTTACGCGCAAGACTTTTCTAACTTCCGTTTGATGACATTATGAAATTCGGTGCGAAATCGGTTGTGGTTTACAGAAGACAGTGGGACGCGTAGAATGGTTGCTATGTATGTAGCAGGGGCGTAGGCAGAATTTTTTTCAGGGTGAGGAGAGGCACCTTCTTGATAAGTACTGGCACAAATACTATGTAAATACTATAATAATGCCTAGCATATAGACATTTACGTTTCATTTGTGTGTTCTTTGTTTACCATGTAATGTACATATGTAAACATATATTTTTGTGATAATTTTTGTTTTGTGTGTGGATGTTGGGTTCCTTCGCTATATGCTGTTGAATTGTAATTGATGTTCACTGTTCGTGAGAATATATTTCTCTAAACGCAACCCTTTAAAATGATCATTTTTCGCTCTGTATGTCATGGCGAAAGGCATATAGAGGAGTGACGCCACTGCTATATCTAGCGCTCTGCATGTGAGCGAGGGCAGTCAATATGATGTCAGAAGCGAGAACTTAACCTGGGAGGTGTTCCTGATATTCCATAATCTTTTTCATAACCGCGAAGTTCGTCACAATTATATTCAACACGTCGTATTTGAAGTCATCGACGACTGCAGAACTCCCCGCCATATACGTGCAGCGCCTGAGTTAATCGTTGAGAGACCTTCGCAAGCTTGGTCTATCTTCTTGGACAATAAGGCTGCTTTTCAGTGTTTGATGTCACCCTTTTTCATGTACCTAATGATCAGTTAGTAGCCAAAATAAGGCTTATTCACCACCAACAAACCGAGAAATAGCCCAGCATAGCGTACGAGTAAATAACAGGTCATAGTGGTACATATGGCAACCACCGCGCAGATGAGTCCGCTCCATCTGCACATGACGGCACTCAACCCACAACTTTACCGTTCAGAAGAGCGAAAGCAGCTACAAGGCTTCATTCGCTGGCGCTTCGCCTCACAGTGATACAGCGGAACTCAACAGAATTCCCAAACGCTCGCCTACATAACTTGGAACACGATCTCAAGCTTCGTTTTCCGTCAGGAATATCTCAAGCTTAGGAGACACTTTTGTGCCACCTGTGGTGTGAAGTGGCCTTTCCAGATGCATACTCCTGCCTTAATGGAATGGGCAGCACCTCTACATGCAATATCCGCAGCTGCGAAGAGAAAATTGCCCATCTTCTGTGTGAGCACTCCCATTTATATGCGTCAAGATGAGAACTTACCGAAGCAATAGATAGAATGATCACTGTTTGTGAGAACGAAAAATTCTGGGTTATTGGCCGAGTCCATTCTAGGCCCAGAAGGCTTTGAAAGCATTATTATGTTTTAGAGGAAACAGGCTTTAAGCAGTATCGTATTCTCTGTTCCTTTATTTTTCCTTCTCTGCCTGTCCCCCTTTTTTTTTTTTTAAGAGCTCTTTTCTATCATCTTTTACTTTCCTTATCCCATTCCCCAGCACCGGGTGGCAAGCCTGTCTAAGAACTTGCTAACCTTTCTGCCCTTCCGCTTAATCCTTTTTTTTTCTTTCTCGGGACCTGTTCCTTTCTCTTTTTTTTTTCTTTTTCTCCTATCGTCCTTTTCGCTCTATATCGCCCTAGGGTCTTTACCCTTTGGTTTTCAAGTAGGGGCATTTTCGGCATGCTGAATGAATGAACTACATCCATTCTCCCGCAGTGATGCTGCCTACGCGCTGGCTGTGCCTCCTGGCCGTGTTCCTGGTGCAGTGTCGAGCGCAGCAACACCACAGGGGGGTATCGCCCGAGCGGTCGGCCTTCTTCGGCACCATCAAGCAGGATGCCGCCGTGCCCGCAGAACAGAGGAACTACGCCTTTTTCAGGTATACACAGACACACTCCTTCAAGCACGCCCGGTGGTTTGTCACGTAGCTGCTCATACATACAATGTGCGACGAAAGCACTGGTGCAGTGTCTTGGGACGTGTTCAAGCAAGCCGTGGCAATAATATGTGTTATTACAAGTGAGGTAGAAGACCGGGTGATGATAGAAAGTTGAAGAGATGTAAAATTCATCATCATGGGATGTTGCTAGAGTTGACGTTTTGACAAGCGGCCTTGTCTCGAAGTTGCAGTCTTGAGGAAAGGAATGCCGCTTGCCTTAACGTTGGTTCCAACGGCATCACATCTATTATCTCGTTCGTTTATACGCCTACTCATAGAGAAGGATGAAAAACCAGACGCGCATACTGTTAGCACCTGTAGCATCTGAACGTTTCTTGCTTCCTGACCATTCTTTTACTGTAAGTTTAGGCCTATTTTCGGAAGCCTTTGGAAGATGTAGCGGCGTTTAAGGTCACTGCGTTGTAACCTTTACTATAATATCTCTGCGCTAAACATAAGTTTCCCGTCTCATGCTCGCAACGCCTAACGCTCGCTTCCAATTTGCGCAGTGTGGAGGCTATCCGAAATGCCGGAACGTCGCCATTGCGACGTGTACGCTATCACGATGGGGCGAACTGTGCGAAAAGTTTTCCGTGACGCTGGGCATGGCGCGATCTGAGCAAATATTATTCCTGCTCTGTTGTACGTCGACAGTGAGGAGCGGGCTGGGTGTCATCGTAATTAGGTTTGTCCCGGAAGGCCAACTTGTGAAAAAAGACAAAAAAAGGAGGTGTGACCTCAATGCTAATGTTACTTTTCGTGTGGTGGTTGCGACATGTGGCTGAAATTCGTTGAATCGTACACACTACGCCAGTGCACTTCTTATACGTTTTATTTAGGGCTTGATGCCTATGCTTTTGTTGACGTGTTTTGTACAAACGTGGAAGTTACGTTGTCAGCGCTGCTGCACACTTCGCAGGCGTGGTATAGGCTGAATAAAACATGAGGAGACGCATGTGAGAACAGATATGTAAACGAACATATCCGTACTGTTTTACACTTTACTACGAATGACAACAAAATAGCAACTATTTATGTGTGACTTTATTATTATCTTACTTTAAACCGACGTAGAGTGACAGTGATGTCATTCATTGTGATTTTTACACTACCTTTGTGCATTCCCCCACACGCATAATTTTGGTCACAACAGCGCTACTATGCGGAAACGGGTTATAGAGATTCGCAGTAATACAAGTGAGGTCGGTTGCGCGAAGTTTCCAGTTAGGTTCACGCCTTACGCCTATATATTCCCTAACCGTCACAAATGTGCAAAAAAAAGCGTCACCACTTCCTGCTCAACGAGAGTGACTCGCAGCGCGAAACATAGCGATGAGTTTTCCGCGAGTGACGTGATGGCACAGAATGAACTTTCAGTGCGACATCGATTATTTTCAGAAGGTGCACCGCACACATAATGAGACTCGCAATTTATTGCTTTTGTAAGCGTCGAGTGGCGTTACGAAGCATCGCAGGTGTCTCCGAATGCGAACAAATGCCGACGAAACTTCCGAATGATTTCCGTTAGCTGTAATAGGCTTGAAAAATCGGTGGCCAACTCAGGCGCAAAAAAAAAAAGGAGGAAGACTGAAGAAAGAACGTGTCTACACATGCCAATTTTTATGCATCGGAGAAAAATGTATGCTTATAGTGCGAAAAAAATGCATGTGAGAAAAGTTCCGCATCGTTTCCGAAAGACGGCTTTGTTAGAAGCTTACAAGCGAAGCGATTATGTGACGAGACAGATACGTCAACTGCATATCTTGCTTTGAGCTTAACAAAAAAGTTTGCACGTAGGTGTTTAATTCATTTGTGGCAATGACCTGCAACAAGTAATCAGTTCTTTCATTATTTAGTAAATTGCATAGCGCCCCGATCGTTGAAGCCCTTTGAAGCTGAATCTAAAATAAATAAACGTATATATATGGTTCTTTTCAGCGTCCCCTGATTTTGCCACGTGCATTACTCTTTTAAAGA
This sequence comes from Rhipicephalus microplus, assembly GCF_013339725.1. NCBI lineage: Eukaryota > Metazoa > Arthropoda > Arachnida > Ixodida > Ixodidae > Rhipicephalus > Rhipicephalus microplus. The sequence continues at coordinate 66,523,038 of NC_051169.1, forward strand.
GACACGTCAACTACCTTCCGGGTGTCGCACGATTCCCCGAAGAGAGTATTATGATTTCTAGAAAGTTCAGACATTTCTTCGAGATTCGTATGTGTTGCAACTCAGGTCTCACAACACAGGGTTAGCTTATTCACAGGATCAGATGACTCTTTGCTATTTTGTTTTGTCTTGTTGGTGTTGATGCTGTAGTTGTTGTTTTCATATTTCACATAGTGAAGACCAAGATCATAACGGTCACACTTTCACTTCCTGTACCTTGTTCTAGCTTATGATGTGTCAATGACGCAATCATGTATCCAACTAAACGTTTTTAAACTATTGCAAGCCTAACAATCTGCTCTCTTTTTCCCCTCTCTGTACCTCTCCTTCCAACCTGAACACATACCTCTCCTTCCAACCTGAACACATCACCCACCCGCGGCCCTCCGATTTCTTGTCCTGAACGCATGTCTTCGACCTCGACAACTGCACCCGATCCATCCGATCTTCCTTCCCGGGGCAAACGGCACCTCCACAATAATGGACAAACAAGGAACGCTCTGCTAAGCGGCCGAGTACCGTACCGGAGTTCCGCACTGTTCTACAACGAGCCCGAGCGGCGCGGTCGGTCGGGCCGACACAGGATGTCCTTCTACGACATGGGTCTGGAAAAGCGGTTCCCGGAGGTTGACCAGAGGGGTTTCCACGAAGACATCTTCGAAGAGAGTTTCGGAGACTTCAGCCCCGTCAAATAAGGCCCCGGCCAGATGTGACGCGCGAAACCCAACATGCTCCTCGCCCACCAGCCACCAAGCCGGCGATGCCGTACATTCAATGTCGATTGTTCGTTCATAAACCAAAAACTACTCGCGCCTTGTCAGCGCTGTGGAGACCTTGCGCTGGGAGCACCAGAAGTGTAAATGGAACGTGGGTCGCGTTTGTGTTACTTGCGGGACCTTGTGCCACTCGAGCAGCTGCCAAGGCCTATGCTTTCATAACGTGTCTGCTGCTGCATTACGTTACTCTGGGTAAAGCTATAAGCGATGTAGCGTTTTCGTATGCTTTCACAAGAAGTGTGGGCACTGCGAAAAATTATCTAAACCACTGTACACAGGCTGGGTTGGTTGAATGCTCCATTCTCCTTTTTCAGACCGATTTCTCATTTTCCAGTGCAGGGTAGCGAACCAAAAACATTCTGCTTACCCCCCCCCCCCCTGTCTTCCCTTTATGCATATCTTCTTCTATGTAAACGTATAAGCAAGAAAGATCATTTTCAATGCTTGGTACAAGGCTAAAGCTAAACTATACTGATGTACACTTTAGAGTTATGTGCGTATTTAAAGGATCAATACGACAACGCGCACCTGCTGACAGTCACTCAGGACTTGGATGATGGTAGCGTAAACAACCTTTTTTTGTCTCAAATGAAGTGTTTGTGGGTGTGTTTTATTTCAAACTGCATGGCACGAGCTGCAGAACAAGTCATGTTTGGGCGATCGCTGCATGACCGCAACCACTGCATTCGTGGTAAAGCGTTATCTTGCCCAGATAGTTGTGAATGCCTGTTTCGAGTTATCGACCGGAGCAATCAGCGAGACATAATGCCACGAAATCGTCACAAAGACATGAAAGTAATTTTCTTATTTTTTCTTTGCCATCAGAGCCTTCTTTTACGACGCTCTAATATCGACTGTTGTGTTATAATTCTTCTTTTAAATTATGGCATCACTATAGGTCATTTTGCTAGGCTGTGTGACAGAGAGTCATTCAACTACTCTTTTAAATGCCAGAAGTAAAAAAAAAGTATAAGACTATCGTTTCCTTCCTTCCTCGGCCCGTCAGTTGCTGTCAACGTCTATGCTCCAAGATATTGCATCCGACGTTTTTATTGTTTCACTCTATCAGACGACCGGGCACGTCACTCCCCATTTACTTCACTGAAACATAAAACAAGCTCACCCGGACATGTCATCAGAGCTCACAGATGACGGAATTCCCGCATGGTTGCTGCGGAGGCTTCAAGCACACAGGATATCATTTGACAAAGGAAGTTGTTGGTATACACCAAGCGAGAACGCACCTTAAGTTGCACGCTTTCCGCTTGTACAATCTCAGAAAAAAAGATTCTTTTCGCTATTTTGTGGGTGTTGTGACATAGAAGAATTGGTATCGAGACGTATGACTCTCTTTAACGAGACACGTGAACTCTCTTTGGAAAACATTGTTCTCTCGCCATGAAGTCGTGACACCCAAAAAAAGAAGTTAACGTGTCTTTTTAAAAAGAGTCACGCGTGGCCGATCAATGGACTCATATATACTCTTTTTTTTTATTAGAGTGCAAGCGGAACGTGAGCACGCGAGTCTTATATTAGACGTCTACTAAAATCCTAGAAACCCCTTCCTACGCCAAAATGCAGTTGCACCAGCACCCTTACTAAAAGGTTAATCAGTTCTCGCAACTTGCAACATTTATGGGATACAACACAAGGTTAAAACGACTTATCATAAAGCGGGACGACTTCTTCGGGGTAAAAGATTGATACATGCACTGTTGTAAGCCTGGAGACACTTCTTGACGCAGTCTGGTGGTTCCATGCGCAAGGTTTCTACACTGTTGCATTTGTAGTGTTGTCAAAAGAAAACATGTTCAAAAGCATTTTCTGAAGAGAGGGAAAGTGCAATGAACTAGAGAAACGGTTAAAAAGCTGGGAATGCCCGCAAACAATGTGACATGAAACTCGATCTCTGTGTGCATTAAATGTAAATAGCTCGTTGCCGTAAAATTTATGCTTTGCTGTGTTCGAGCTCCTTAGTCCTTAGATGAAACTTCAAGTGATTTTTTTCTCCTGCCGTCAGCAGCAAACGTAATTATTTTTTCATTCCAAGCTTTCTGTACAGAAAATCTTGTTTCTGAGGTCATTCCATGTGAATAAACATGTTATACCTTTAGCGCTACGACGCAGCTTGAAAAGTGGTTCTCCCCTGCGCACCAGTGACAATCGACTGCGCAGTCTTAAAGCGTGAAATTATAGGCTTACTTTGTAAGTTTTATGTATTTTTATTGTAACAAAGACACTGTAGGCACCAAAATCCTCACTGATTTGAAATGGCTAAGTTGTCCTTAGTCTTCACTATACGAACAAGTGAACGTTGGGTGATATTCTAACAGTAAAAATACGCCTGCTTAAGACGCACGCAAAGAGTTGTCAGGCTGTCACGCACTTCTTTGTATTGATGACAGCGTGAACGAATATGTCTGTTCAATGACATCACAGTGAATACAAACTGTTAGACGCTGCACACGTAGCCTTGTGGTGATTTTTATGTTATACAAAATAGGCAAGAAAAAGACATGACGCATGAAAAGGCGCTGGGTTCTTTCAGTTTACGCGAGAGTGGAAGTTTGACTTTCTAGATTCGTGCAAAAAATGTGGTTTCCACCTTATTTTGGTGCTTTCGGTTTCTCATGTGACTTTGTACAACGTAGAGTAAACGTAACCAAATCTTACCTATATTACCACGCGTGTCAAACTGCATATCCTTATCATGGCTATAGGAACGCCAAAATTCTGAAACCCCTTTTCTGTAACCAAAGCCACAGAAGGCTCTGTCATTACGGCGATTATTAGAATACACCGACTATTTACGCCATGGTCGGCGACAAATCGTCATTCAGCCGCTGCATTGTGGAAGTTTATTTGTAATCTGGCGACCGTGTGCCAGCCGCTCCTATCACACACCTCTGAATGACTGACGCGCAGTGTGAATAATCGGAGTACCCTTGCTATTGAATATGTGCTTACTGATGAACAATAAAAGCTGATGGACGTATTGCTCTTACGGAAATGCATTTGCTCCGGGCACGCAAGACCGGGCTGCCCGCTAATGTATTGATCAACACGTCCAATCTATAGGCGAAAACAACTTGATGAAAGATGGCGCATCGTTCTTTCTCGTGATATTTGTAGTTCGGAGGGTCACAACACTTGAGCAAAAAGTTCCCCGAGAATTCACGAGATGCTTTGCGAAGAGCGCGATGTTTGAGTGGCATAGCACAAGAGTGCGAAGGCTTTCACGGAAACCTACGAAAATTTCTGGTGTGACCGACCAGCACAGCATTCCATGTCGTCTCCCGCACGTCCCCTTCTGCTCGACTCTGGTTTTCGAGAAGCTGTCAGTACACCGTCCGAAAATTTTGTTAGACACGCTGCCATTTTTCAGTATAAAGGCCAGATAACGGGACAAACAATACAAAAAAATGTCTTGAATATAACCTATAGACCCTAATAAAGAGCTCTATTTTGTCCACAAGCTTTTTAATCGTTTGCAGTTTGCCGGGTTACCGACAGCGCCAACGGGCTCAGTCGAACTGGTAGTGACACTCTGGTGGCGCGAAGGTCAATCGGGCAAACATCAAAGTACAATTGCTGTAACTACCTTGTAATATATACTGCAATGCTGGCGTAAATTTCTGGCAGTGGCGTAATCACCGGGACGTTCAATTTTTCATAGATTTAAATGTAAAGCCAAATAATTACACTTAAGGAACACACAGACACACACACGCTCATGCACACACGCTTTCTCGCGGGTGTGGTTATGGGTTTCTGAATGTGATGAGACAGAAATTCTTCAAACGTCGCACTATCGCCAGTTCTACAAACGCCCTTGCGCTTACCGAAATATCAGATCTCGGAAGCATTATACTATTAAACTCTACTAAATGCAAAAGCCGTAATGTTAGCAGATTTGGGTGCACGTTAAAGAACCCCAGGTGGTCAAAATTTCCGGAGCCCTCCACTACGGCGTCTCTCATAATCATATGGTGGTTTTGGGACGTTAAACCCCACAAATCAATCAGCCGTAATGTTAGACAAAGACTACGGTAAACGTACGAAACGACACAATTTCCGCATCAGAACTTACTACACCGACAAGATACTGGCGTAACAAGAATTAGATAGCCCAATCGGCGACATGAAAGAATGACACATTATGAAAGAACTCTGAACCCTGACAGGCGCGTTTTTTTTAATATATATATCAACAAGTTTGCGTGCGGTTTTTATACAGCATGTATTAAATTATTCAATCAAAATATTTCCACTGGAGCATGTATTCAACATCAAGGAATTAAAGGTTAAAGCTTGCAACTCGTCTCTGAAAATGAGAAAACTTGTTGCGCGAATGCTTAAGTCAAAACGTACCCTCCTGCTCATACACGCAAAAATATCCGAGCCCCAGCATGTAAGGCGGGCGATACTCTCAACATAAATAGCTCGACTGGGACATTTAAACAATTCATTTTTAATGTTCATTGAATTTTTCACGCCGCTGAAATGGATCCATTTCGTGTGCGGCGGTCATACACATTTTGCAGCTTTTTTTTTAAATTGTTGAGAGAAAAGAGTAATTTCACAGACATACGTCCATATGCACAGAAGCATCGGGTAAAAAGCCGGGCCTCTTAATGTTGTGACTGGCGTCTTGAGAGATTTCAGAAAAAAAAAACGGCTCTGCTCGAGTTAATTGCTTCGCTCTAGGTCTTATGCGGCTTTGGTTGTTCCCACGCGACTCAGTGTACATTTTGCGACGCTATTTGCGACTTGAATGCCTCGGCATGCATCTTGTGCGTCGCGAAATGAACTCGAAAATTAAGTTACGTACGACACAGCCCCAAAAGACAAAACATAAGTTGTTTTCCAAAAGACCCTCGAAGCGGCAGCGTTTCAGCTGTTTTTGTGGAGCGGGAACTTGGAAAGACGAACAAAAAACGAAGATTACAAGTTAAGCAGTGTTTTGAATACATGGAAGACCACTATGGCGCCACCTTCTTGTTTTTCAGCTTCACTGGCATCTGCTGTTCGCGAAAACAGAGGCCATTTTGGGAGTCGCTAAAACGGATTACCCGGTCTGCCACGAGCTCAAGTGCCTGTCTTGCCTTTGAAGAGTGGAAAACTTCAGAGCTGTTGTTTTGTCTTTTTTTTTTCAGCTAGACGCAAACTCATTCGGTTCTCGATGGTCGAGCCATCGCGAAAAGCCCAACCAAGAGCGCAACGCCTCGTTAACATCGTTGGCTGCAAACACACGGAACGAACGGTGGACTTTAAGGTTAAAGTCGAAGGGTTTACTCCTCTTTTTTGCCTAATTTGAACACTGCATCTTGACTACGACTGATCTCGTCGAGTCAGCCATATAAGTGCTTACTTGAGCTGCCGTTTAATGTGTAAATGGTGCTTCAGAATGTATTTTTATCTTTTTTGTATTAGAAAACTTCGCGGAGCTCGACTAAATAAACCGAACAAGCAAAACATGCAATGTATTTATTTAGAAGTAGGGGAAACGTGACTTCTATCATTCTCGATACACTATCAAACTCTCTTTCTGAGTCACTCCAAGAGGTGGTTCACGTGTGTCTTTAAAACATGACTGATCCCTCTGCCATAGGAATCGGTATAACACGAAAGTAAAACGTGCCTTCGCAGAAGTTGAGCGTTCATTGTGCATTGTTTCGATACAAGGTCGAAGTAATGAATGCTATAGCAACAAATTGTAAAGTCACTCGAAGAATGGCAAGCAGCTCCAAACACGCTACGGGCGGCTCAAACGGAATGGACGCACTAAAAGAACATACACCGAATGAGTGAGACCTAACACAGCTCGACAAGTGCGCTGCTCAAACACAAAGGAGGACGCACGAAGCGAGTGCACAAGCGTAAACAAGGGCGCATGAGCGCGAACTAACAACTATCGGAGTTGTAACTTCTTTGTGTGTGAGCGGCGCGCCCTCTTTTTGCAAAAGCGGCCACTGCAGCGAGTGAACGCACCTTCACAACATTCGTGCTCTCTGTGGCTCCAACAGACACTTGCAGTGAGCGAACAAGACGCACGATGTGCGTGAGCATCACAACGCATGGGGCGACGATCTTTAGAGCGGGCCCTAAGAGTCTGTCACGCCTTCTCGCTTGTAATAACGGAACCACTCTGAAATCACCGAGCTCCGAGTGCGACAACGGTAAATGGTGTATATGAAAAGCTCACCGTAAGTACTCTGAAAAACGTTCTTTTCGTGGCCGTGTCGTCTCACGCCGCGAGCTTTGGAGTGAAGGGCTGTCGGTTCGACTCCCGGCGATGCAACCTTTTCCTCTCGTTTTTTTTTTTTTTTCATCTGTTAGTGAGTATTTTCAACGTCATATCCGTGACGTAAGTACGTCTCTGGAGCCATGATACACCGCGGTATAAAACACTTCCGTGTTATTATGTGACAAAAGAGATTTAGTGGACTCTGGCAGCTTTTTTGTTGTTTTTTTTTTGTTTTATAATAGCGTAGCGTGCCAATGCTGTGCCTCTTTACGCATCCCACAGTGGCGGCGTCCATTCGCGTAGGGCCCGCTGTTACTTTGCACCACCCCCCGCATTAAAAAAATTGCCTTAACCAACTTGTCATCACCAATATGTTCTGTAGGCCCGCACAGCCACTCTGTAGACGCACAGCGCCTGCGTATTACAGTAACAAATTATTCCTGTTCTCCCCACGTCTTCACCAACAAGGACAAGCCTACTGGTTTAGACATTGGCTCCGGCCTTAGGTGTCGCTTATAGACCACTTCTTAACTGCTCCTGTTTTGCAACAACATTTCGGTGTTAGTGATGGGTAGATTTTAAGAGCTTAAGCTAGAGAGAAGCACACAATGTAAAGTCATTTTCTCACAAGCTGCAAATCTACCTCCTTCTTGTTTGTAATGGACACACAGCTCGCGATTGGTGCCTGGACTTCTTGAAAAACGCATTTTTCTATTAAAACCCCGCAAAATTTTGGTGAATAAATTGAAAAAGCCATTGCTCTTCATGTGATTATTGTGCGTTGCAATGCCGAAAAAAATATAGAGTATGGTTAGAATTTTGTAAGAATGTGAAAGCAAAAGCCTAATGTGACTTACTGTTGATCTGCTCTCACGGCCGCAGGCACTCTCTCTCTCCCTTCAAGTGAACCAGCGGAACTATTATGTTCATTTCAGTGCCGTATAAGTTACACCTGAGTGAGCCACCACTGCAAACTGGAGAAACGGCTCGAACAAGAGCATATATGAAAACAAAAGATCTAAAACGTTCTACAAAAGTATCCAGACTGCCACCAGTCAGCAGATGTAGCTCACGCAAGCACGACGAAATCGCTCGAACACTGCTACTCCCTTCTCGTTCTGCTTGTGTCCGTTACGACCACCGTGCTTTTTTCACCCATAAAGCGCGATTTTGCACTTCGTTCCTGGCCCGCTTCTGGTGCGACATGTTAACCCAAATACTTCCGCAAAAAAAAAATGCTCCCGTACAAGAACGCACACACACATTGATGTCACCTGTACGGAAGCGTCGCCTGGAGTAATTCCTGAGGTGCTGTCGTCATACAGCGCACGCCCGGAATGTGGATTTCGATCCAAACAGCTGTCCAATAGATTCTCTCCCCTAGCCCTTCTCGCACGGGGCCTTCGAGTTCTCTCCATATTTTCACTTTCGCGCATCCCTTATATTTGGGACAACTGTAGAAGTCATTGGCTATTATACTACACACTCGTCTGCACCTTTCTGATAAGCCTTCTCTCCCCGGAATCACTGCGTTTATTGTGGCCCGTTGGCCACGGGTTTCCATCGCGCAGAATAACATTCCTCGCTTCCTTATAGCCGTATGGCGGAATAAGACTCCACACTTTCGGTGCCCAGCCATTGTAGCGGCTGAACTCCGCAGTCTGTGAGACACGAATTTTTGATCTCACGCTTTAAAATTCCTTCTTTCTCAACACGGGAGCGCCAAAACGCTCGTCTGTGGAGTGTTCTGGCATTGTTCCTGTAAACACTTCTTACGGCGCTTCTTTCATTTACATGGCTGTCTTATTGCCCAGATCCACACAATAGGAGGAGAAGTCATCTTACAGTTTCTTTGTTTCGTTCGTTCTTTCTTTCTTTCTTTCTTTCTTCAGATTGTCCATTCACTTTGTTTATAAAAGTCTAATGACCTACACACATCACACGTATATATGACTTGCCTTAAAGTTGCGCATTCCGTTGATGCCCTCATAACTTTATTTGTTTGGCAACATTGCTTCACTGCAAGTAGCGGAGCATTTTTTTTTTCCTGGACAGCAAAGTGTTTTTAAAGCGAGAACGAAAGACAGTATCGAAATCACAACATATGTCTTTCTTTTTTTTTTTTACTTGGTCGTCTACATCACGAATCGGTAACGCTTTTCTCTGCAAAATATTCTAAACGTCGAAAATAAAAGAGCAGCACTGATCGTCTTGCCCTGCCGTGAAGTAACCTTATCGTGATAAAGTGTTCCTTTTTTTTTTTCGGTTGTAATGCGGTAAGCCCCCCGTACCCTGTGCATGCCAGCATACCAAAAGAAAAAAAAATCTAAAGCAACAAGATAGCCGCAAGAAAAATAAGCCCAGGCAAGGGGACAAGAAAGCGCCTTACAACAGAAGCGGACAGAGCACACTAATATTGGAGCACTAATAATAATAACGTTTGTGGTTTTACGTCCTTATACCACGATATGATTATGAGAGACTGAACGATCGGGTGTTCTTTGACGTGTACTGATATTGCACAACACATGGACGTCTACGATTTCGCCTTCATCGAAATGCGACCGCCTTGGCCAGGATCGAACCCACGACCTCCGGGTCAACAGCCGAGCACGGTAGTGACTGTTCCATCGAAACGCACACTAAAGAACTAAGAGTCAACTGTTAGGCGAAAAGAGTTATGATCGCCTGACTGTTCAACGAAGGTGAACAGTCAACCAAGGTTTATTGCTATTACAAACACCGACTAGACAGATCAACTCTTGAATTAGTTCATACATTTATGCAGATATTAACAGCATGAAAGCTGTCATGTTTAGTGCCTTTCACGTTGCGTCGCGTCCTATGATCGGGATCTCTGAAGTCCACCCCGTGCGCTGCTGCTTTGAGCTTCACAAGTGAACTCGGGGGAAAACCGGGAGCGCGAGGCCTGCATACTTGTAGGACTCCGTCTACATGAGAAGGTAAGCTGAGTTGGAGCCAGCATTCTCAATGTTCTGGGTTTCCTGGTTTATCTACAAATAAACCAGGAAACAAACAAAACGGACAAATGACTGAAAGCACTGGGTACGATCACGTGCGTACAAATAAAGTGTTTATGGGCGGAGTCTAAAACACGTATACGGCGGCAACATAAACACCGGTAGAATACAAACAAACATTATTCACGTGCTCGCAGGAGAACAGAGAGATATATATAAATAGAGAAGAAAGGCAGGGAGGTTAACCAAGCTTGGCTCGGTTGGCTACCCTACACTTGGGGTGGGGAAAAGGAGAATAATAGAACGGAAAGAGATAGAAAAGAAGAGGAGTAAGAAAGAGAAGCATGAATGGTCAGCTCGAGACTACACAGCACGGTCTCGCACAGTTCTTTCACACGCGGTCGTGAAGTCTGGCGGTCCTTAAAAAGTACAAGAGGGCTTTCGTGGCTTTGCGCGTATGGGAAGCCGTCGGCCAAGGTCCCAGGATCTTCTCTTCTGTAAGCGGCCGTGAATCCAGCTGACAGAGCTTGGCTTCCATAATACGTCGTTCAGTCTGGTATGCTGGGCAATGACATAGAATGTGCTCAAGCGTTTCCTCGCAGGCGCAGATGTTGCATGCCGAAGTGCTCGCCATTCCAAGGAGACGAGAGTATGAATTCGTAAATGCCACGCCCAACCTCATGTGACACAGTAAAGTTTCCGCGCATCGTGGGAGCCGGGATGGCAAACGAAGTTGCAAGTTTGGGTCGATCGAATACAGGTGCGTGTTGGAGAAACCCTGCGTATTACATTGTAAGAGAGATATACGGCGAGGAAGTGATTGTAGCAGCGTTGCAGCGTCCGTTCTCAAGAGTGGTATGGGCATGCGCCGGTCTTGGTCATGAGCCGATCGAGCAGCTTCATCCGCGCGGTCATTGCCGACGATTCCGCAATGACTCGCCAACCACTGAAATATATTATCGTGACCTTCCTTGAGCGCTTCGTGGTATACTGATTGATCTGATATACTGATTGTTCGTGTAACCCGTCCTGCATAACAAGCCATAGTGACTGTAAGACAGACCTGGAGTCGCAAAAGATGGCCCATTGGTTAGGTTCCTGGCGAAGAATGTACATTACTGCACCTTGAAGGGCTGTGAGCTCTGCTGCTGTCGACGTCGTGGTGTGAGAAAACTTGTACTGAAGCAACACATTTTTCAGATGGAACAACCACTGCTCCTGTAGAGGTGTTGGAATTAGTGGAGCCATCGGTGTAAACATGTATGTGGTCGAAGTACCTTTCGTCTAACAGACAGGCAAAGTCAATTGCTACAGGACAAGCGTTGACATGTGTGCCTTCTCAATGATTTCAGGAACTGATAAGTACATGTCAGGTTGACGAAGACACCATAGCGCAGCTGCTGGATGCATCGCAAGTTTGAAGACATGCGGTAGTATGTCCTTATGTTTTGTCACAATACCACAGTACGAAGAATGGGGACTCCGAGCTGTCAAACACGCTAAATGATGTGACGGTAGGCGTGATAAATGCCGAATGTGCGCTCTCAGTGTCTCGATAATGATATGCGTTGTGACCGGTTGTTCTTGTGCAATAACAATAGTTGACACTGTCGATGAGCATCTTGGAAGGCCAAGGCATGTCCGAAGTGCTTGGGCTTGTACGCTTTGCAGTGCACGGATGTTAGTCTTGCACGTGTTAAACAGGACAGGAAGGCTGTACCGGAGGGTTCCGAGAAAGAGGGCCGTGTAAAGCTGCAACATGGAGTGCACGGTGTTGCGAAGGCGACCGATCCCGCCGAAGCCACCACTGTTGCGAAAGACGGCGACGCCAACACGGCCCGGGAGGCGCCACTGCTTTCAACTCCGCCGGGAAGGTCACCAGCCGTTTGGTAGCGTATGTTTATCAGCTCGCGACTGCTTCTGCGCAGAGCTGATAAGACGAGCGGACGAGACGACGGTGAGTTAAACAAGGTTTATGTACAGCATATTTACAGAGGCGTTACAATTTCGGCACTGGGGCCGACAGAGACTCGAAGAGCCGAGCTCTTCTCTAACACATAGGTCAGCCTTTCGCCTAAGACCGCTGACTCACACACATGTCGGCTCTCCGACACGGGGGACGCCTCTCACATAGGACCGCCGATCGCGACGCGCCGCAGGGCTTCTTTTATTTACACCGGGTCCAACCAAAATGTCCAATCAGAAGCGCCGCTGGTCGTCAGGGCAGATTCCGCCAATGGGGGTCGCCGCGCCATGCGTCAGACCACCTGACATGAGGACGCCGGCTCGCTGTCACGTGCGCAACTGACTCACTGCACGTGGGCCAGAGGGGCACCGCGCGTGTTCACGCCGTCGAGGTGATCGCGCCAGGCCGACTGCGGGCTGGCCTTGACCCAGATTGCCTTTTTCAGAGGCACGGACGTTTGACGAGGACTCGCTGGCATAACAGCACCCCCGCCGCCAGACAATGCACCGGAAAGACGAGCTGCTTCCACGGGGCTCGGATGTCAGGTGCGCTCGTTCGCCAGGTCCCTCCAGGTTCGCCTCCAGGGCCATAGGGAGAATACAGCTCCAAACTGTTCCGGGAACACATCCCATCTTTGACGACGGATCCCAGCTCCACTGGCTTGTCGCCACAACTTGCTGACCAGCTTCACTCGTCTCTTCTGACCATCTTCGGTTTCAGCACTTGTCGATGGTTCTGCAACTTGCCAAGAACGGATCGACAACAGACAACACACGACACACGCAAGTGCCCTTGGTCACCCGACAGAACACCAGACAAAGTATAGTACAACATATACCTATCTACGTGTTTATCGGAATTTTGTTCCCTCTACATCAAGAGGCACATGTGGGACACAAGACTCCTAAAGTAAGAACTTGAATTTTTCACAATTACAACCACGCAACGAATTAGAATACCACATAAAGTTGGCCCCTTGAGATCACTCTGAACGAGAGCGCTCAGCCCAGGTCGGGATGAGGTCAAACTTTTGCCCCGAATCGCCAGCCAGAAACCGAAAGGTTGAGAAGTTACTAGCTGGAACGCACTGCTCAATGCACCTGCATTAGCGTTTACCTTTCCTTTATTTTTTTTCTTTTATAGCGAACGTCAAAGTTGCGCTGTGGAGCAACATGCTCCACTTCAGTAACCGGCCACTTTTAGGCGACGATACCTATGCGGCACCAAGAGCGGCTCACACTTTCGACGTTGCACATGGGAACAACGATACGGCTTGCTACGGATTGACTCCTCACCGCTTAGCTCGATATCGTGTTCGATCACCCTCATGTTTCCGGGGCAGTCCGAAAACACGTCTTCAAACTCGGGACCAATCTTTCTCAGGTCCTCTTTCTCAGGTCCTCCTTCACTTAAGCTAGGCTCTAGGTTTATCTGCTCCCAGATTACTTTCGATCCCCCTTCAATTACCTCACTAGAACTCAAAATTTCTGCTTCCTCTTCCTTTGAAGCATTCAACAACAGATTTACGACCGCTTGATGTTGAACGTATGGTTTCATCAAGTTGTAAATTTTGTCCGGCCGCCTTCCTAATTTCACTTCATAATTTGTATCGCAAGGCTTCGATAATACTTTGGCGGGCCCTTCCCAATCAACCTCAAGCCTGTTCCTTTTGGATGGCTGCAGCCGCATTACCTGATTATCAACTTCAAAAGCGCGCTTCTTCCCCGATTTCTCGTAGTGCTCCTTCGACAGCACTTTTGCCGCGTTTTTCTGGCTTTCCACTAGCGCTTCAATTTGGCTTTCCACTAGCGCTTCAATTTGGCTTTCCACTAGCGCTTCAATTTGGCTTTCCACTAGCGCTTCAATTTGGCTTTCCACTAGCGCTTCAATTTGGCTTTCCACTAGCGCTTCAATCGAGAGATCCTCACTCTGCTCTCGAATGAGCGTCTCTCGATCAACTCTCGGCAGCTCGCTCCAACTTTCCGCTACAGGCGAGAGCGTTGCAGCCCTCTCGCTCTGATTCAATGGCGCCATGTCGTCTCCCCTTTCTCCGGAAACCGCGCAGCTAGGTTCGGCGGCGGGCCGCTCGCGTGACTGCTCACATGACTCATGCGAAAAATTTCCTTTTTGGGGTTCCGTCGACCCGCCGACAAGGTCACTTGAGAGTTCACCGCATGGAACCAGGTCAAGCTTCCGCGAAAGCTTTCGCGCTTGCGATCGCGTGAGAGCCATGCACGCTAAGTCGGGGAAGAACGATTTACCCTGCTCTTTGAGAAGCTGCTCTGAGTTGTTGGAGAAGAGATAAGGAAAACGATCATTTAGCGCGGCAGACACAGCTGCTTCGGTGCAAAGCTTCCCGAACGGGCCTTCAATGACAACCGTGGCGATTGGTAAGCGAACACTCTGCTCCTCGGCGACTTGCCTGATCCACGCGCATTCTCCTGTGAAGTCATCCGGAGACACCAATGAAGGATGGACAACGTCCATGGTTGCCGCTGAGTCTCTAAGTGCTTGGCATGTTTTCTCATTGACCCTAATTTCTTGGAGATACGGCTCCAACAACCGAATGTTTTTTTCTGATTCTCGGATCGTTGCGAAGGCAAACTTTTCCTGACAGTTTCTAGCGATGTGCCCTTCCTTTTTACAGTTGTAGCAGATTAGCGGCTTCCGTTTGTTTTCCGATTCAAATGCCTGTGTGGTAGAAACCTCACTCGATTTCTCCGCTTCTGTTTGCCCTTCCCCCACACTGTCCTTCGTAAGAGACGGATCCTTCTTGAAATTACGGTGCGGAGCGGGTTTCCGTTGATCAGGTTTCCTTGAAAAGCCCTCTCTCCTTTCATCCTTTTCAACGCGCACTGCCCTGCTATGCAACTTTCGGCGAGTATAATACTCCTCAGCTAACTCAGCTGCCTTATTTAACTGTACTTCCCCAAGTCTGTCCTGCAGCCAAAGTTTGACATCCTCCTCGATGCAGCGGTAGAATTGCTCCAATGCAACGCATTCCACCACTTTATCGCGGTCGTCATAAACACCTTCGCCCTTGAGCCATTCAATCAAATCGGCTTTAAGACGAAACGCGAAGTCAACGTGTGACTCATTCCCCTTTTTAGCATACCGGAACCTTTGCCTGAAAGCCTCGGGTGACAACTTATAACGTCTCAAGAGCACTTCCTTAACCTCGTCATAGCTCTCAAACGCTTCCCTCGACAAGCAAGTTATCGCGTCGGACACTTCCCCGGGAAGAAGAGCTAGCAGGTTCCGCGCCCAAAGACACCGCTCCAAAGCGTTTCGCTCACAGACGTGTTCAAACTTGACGAGATACTTCGTCATGTCCTCGCCTACTACGAACGGTGGCAGTTGGTCCCGAATTCTAAAACCGCTGACCTGAATCGTCGGATAAGCTACGCTAGGTGCCTGCGAACACTGTAGGATTGCCAATTCTAGTCGTTTCAACTCTAGGCGCTCTTGTCTCTCGGCCTCCTCGCGCTCGCGACGTTCTGCTTCTCGCCTTTCAGCCTCCTCACGGCGTGCTTTGATATCCACCCAGGCCTCATCGACTTCCTCAGCCGACACTCCCTCATCCTTCATGATCTCAAGGATCGCTTGCTTTCGTTTCGCACGGCCCAAAGTAATGCCGAGTTCCTCACAAATTTCGATGAGTTCCTTCACTTTAAGGTTCTCCATCGTTCACACTAGCCTCTTGCTGTTTGCCCCTGTTAAGAATCTACTTGCCGTACCCACTATAAGCCTACTAGCAAGACGCGCAAGCAATTTTTCACACTCCCGTGTTTACCACCTCCGCATTAACTTTGGTTTCAAAGCACTTCAACTTGGCTTGAAACGATCAAAGCTCACTCTAATGCTTCACACAGCCCTTCTCTAAACTACTACAACCTGAGCTAGAGTAGTCTGGTGAACTGAGGGGAAAACATCAGGCACTCACCGCATCGATGTCGCTGACGCCGGCCGATCCCACCGCTGCCACCACTGTTGCGAAGGCGACCGATCCCGCCGAAGCCACCACTGTTGCGAAAGACGGCGACGCCAACACGGCCCGGGAGGCGCCACTGCTTTCAACTCCGCCGGGAAGGTCACCAGCCGTTTGGTAGCGTATGTTTATCAGCTCGCGACTGCTTCTGCGCAGAGCTGATAAGACGAGCGGACGAGACGACGGTGAGTTAAACAAGGTTTATGTACAGCATATTACAGAGGCGTTACAATTTCGGCACTGGGGCCGACAGAGACTCGAAGAGCCGAGCTCTTCTCTAACACATAGGTCAGCCTTTCGCCTAAGACCGCTGACTCACACACATGTCGGCTCTCCGACACGGGGACGCCTCTCACATAGGACCGCCGATCGCGACGCGCCGCAGGGCTTCTTTTATTTACACCGGGTCCAACCAAAATGTCCAATCAGAAGCGCCGCTGGTCGTCAGGGCAGATTCCGCCAATGGGGGTCGCCGCGCCATGCGTCAGACCACCTGACATGAGGACGCCGGCTCGCTGTCACGTGCGCAACTGACTCACTGCACGTGGGCCAGAGGGGCGCCGCGCGTGTTCACGCCGTCGAGGTGATCGCGCCAGGCCGACTGCGGGCTGGCCTTGACCCAGATTGCCTTTTTCAGAGGCACGGACGTTTGACGAGGACTCGCTGGCATAACAACGGATGGGCACCATGATTTTTCGGCGATGAACTTGAATGAGAAACGATCAAGAACTATAGGCGCCTCAATGCAAGCTTCGTCACAGATTCACTGGTAAGGGGATCTCCGATGAAATAACGCTACTTGGTAAGCTATATTTGTGGTATACGCCACCAGAATTCAACCAACGCTGAAAGGTAGGATGTAAGGATGATTTCATGACGGCCAGATCAAAAATTTTCCTCGTAAAAAGGGGATTTCAAACATTTACGAGAGAACGAAAAGTTTAAAGAGCGCAAAGAAGTGCTTCATCTTCTTATCCTTTGAATGTATGAGGGCTTCTTTAAGTGGCCAAAACGTTTCAGTTGGAAGTCACGCTTCGTCCTTTATCACTTTATCATTCTGTAAGTCACATTTGTCAGCGTTTTCACATTACCGGTAGGTGGTTTCATGCCCATCAAGCCACGTAAGATGTTGCAGACACGAGGTACGCGTAATCTAGGATTTACCGCCTCACTGGATTTTGCAAATGTGTTACTGTAGTCGTGGAGACCGTCAATCATCGAACGCACTTTCGAATATGTTAGTATGGTCAATTAACAGAAAAATTTGGTGCACTTATCCCTGCAGACAACCACTTCAAAACGGTGTGAAGCGTAGACAGATAAGCTACTGCTTATTGTCGAGGCAACGAAGTTAGAGCAATATTTATAATATCTAGAGGTATTACGTTCAGAATCCAAGATATGACTATGAGAACCGCATGTGGCTCCGAAAATTTTGGTCATCTGTTGTTCTTTACCGTGCAATGACGTCGCACGTACGTATACACAGGCTGCTGGCATTTCGCATTTAACAAAACGCGTGTGTCACGACCGGCATAGAACCAATGGTATTCGGGTCAGCAGCTGTGCACCGTAAACGGTGTTCCATCGAGGCGGACGACAAAGTTGAAGTAGAGAGAGAGAGAGAGAATAAAATGAGGGAAAGGCAGGGAGGTTAACCAGAAAATGAAGCATCCGGTTTGCTACCCTGCACTAGGGGAAGGGGGAATGGGGAAGAAAGATTGGAAAGAAAGCGAAGAGGGAAATAGACGCGCGCGAAAGAAAAAAAAGGGGGGGGGGGAGCTGGTGTGCTACAGTCTATACAATAGGCCGCTGCCACGCAAAAAATTCAGTAGGGCCTTCACTGATTTTCTGTGAGCACATAAATCATGTCGTCTTTCCAGCACTGATTGTTCAGACAAAGGTCTGTCGTCAAGTCGAGCTAACGCAGCAGCTAGTTGCCGTCTTTGCACGCTGTAACGAGGGCAGTGACAGAGAACGTGCTCTATAGTTTCATCGCTGCCGCAATGACCGCAAGCAGCACTGTCTTCCATGCCGATTCGGAAGGCGAAAGCTTTGGTGAAGGCGACACCAAGCCATAGTCGGCAAAGCACCGTTGTCTCGAGTCGGGAGAGTCCAGACGGAGGCCGGAGTCGACGAGACGTGTCCAGTCTACGCAGTCGCGTGTGCCGTAAGCACTCGGTGTTCCACAGGGATTTTAATTCTGCATTAGCGATTTTTCGGATGGTCATTGCAGCATCAGTCCTTGAAAATGGTATAGATTTTTCTTCACCATCTTCATGTGCTGATCGGGCAGCTGCATTGGCATGTTCGTTGCCCAATATGCCACAGTGACTTGGAAACCACTGAAACGTGATTCTGTGTCCTTCGTCGAAGAGGTGGTGAAGCAGCTCTCTAATTTCCAGCACTAGTTGTTCATGAGGTCCCCGGCGTAATGCGAATGTCAAACACTGTAGTGCTGCCTTAGAGTCCGTGAACACGCTCCATTTCTTGGCTTCTTGGTGTTTAATGACTTGAATTGCGCTACGTAGAGCAGCAAGTTCCGCAGCTGTCGATGATGTCTGGTAGGATAAACGAAACTTCACCGTTGTCGCTGTTGCAGGAAAGATCACCGACCCTGCAGACCCATCCACTTTAGTTGAAGCGTCAGTATATAGATGAGTATGGTCACTGTATTTCTCATATAACAAGAGAAGAGAAAGCTGCTTTAGCGCTGGAGACGAGAGCCGGGCTTTTGACCCTATGTCTGGAACCGTGAGTTCAACATGTGCACAGGTCATACTCCATGGGGGAGTTGAAATCCTCGATGGAGTCGTATATCCCGCAGGAATGCGTGTGCGATATGACAAGACTGTCTGGTAAAATGAGGCACGAGGTCGGGCTTCTGGCAGTGAAGCTAGATGATGGGCAGGGGCACGAGTAAGATGCCTCACGTGTGCTCTGAGCACTTCCATCATGATATGCGTCTTTAGCGGGTAGTCATTAGCGATCTCTATTGTCTCAGCTGATGATGAACATCGCGGTAGCCCCAGACAAACTTGCAGAGCCATGGCCTGGATGCTTTCGAGAGTCCGAATGTTGGTTCTACAGGTGTTGGTCAACACAGGCAAACTGTAGCGCAAATAGCCAAGAAAAAGCGTCTTGTACAATTGCATCATTGCATGTACTGAAGTCCCCCAGGTTTTTCCTCCGAGATACTTGAATAAGTTAGCAATTTCTGTCAGCCTCTTCTTCAAGTGGGCCACATGTGGGCCCCAGCAGAGGTCTCTATCAATGAATACGCCTAGAAATCTGTGCGTCCTGACATATGGTATGACTTGGCCATCGATTGATATAGCGTATGGTCCCATTGCCTTTCGACTAAAAGCAATCAATGCACATTTCGCTGGCGAGATTTTCAGACCCTGGTCCTTGAGGTACACTGATACCAACGTCAAAGCTTTATGAAGTCTTGCGCGTACCTGAGGCCTTGTCACGCCAGATGTCCAGACGCAGATGTCGTCAGCGTACATGGATAACTTGACCACACTTGGTAATCGTTCTACAAGACCAATGAGAACGAGGTTGAAGAGGGTTGGACTCAAGACGCCACCTTGCGGGACTCCACGATGCGTTGGGTGTTGGGAAGTTGGACCATCTGCAGTGTTCACAAACAAGGTCCGCCCTTGTAAATAGCTGCGTGTCCAACAATACAGTTGCCCGCCTAGGCCCACTGACTCAATCGCTTCGAGGATGGCGTCGTGTAGAACGTTGTCGTATGCTCCTTTTACGTCAAGGAACATGGCTGCAGATAGTCGTTTACCTGCCTTTTGTTGCTGGACATATGTGACGAGATCTATAACATTGTCGATCGAACATCGGTGACGGCGAAAACCAGCCATGGCGTTCGGATATATCTCATAGTATTCCAGGTACCATTCAAGCCTGGCCAAGATCATTCTCTCCATTACCTTTCCTACGCAACTTGAGAGTGCGATCGGTCGGTAAGAGGCAATGTCCAGGGGAGATTTGCCAGGCTTAAGGATCGGTACCAAGCGGCTAATCTTCCAATCTTGCGGAACGACGCCAGCTTGCCAGGAATCGTTGAAGATGTTAAGGAGTGCTTCTCGTGCCCGTTTACCAAGGTTGCACAGCATCTTGTATGAGATGTCATCCGGGCCAGTTGACGACGACTTCTTACATAAGACGAGCACCGCATCGAGCTCCTGTGATGTAAACGGTAGATCCATGCGTGGGTCCCGTGAGTGAGGGATTTGATTCACTGTATGTAGGCTTGTGTACGCTGTCCGGCCCACGGTCATAGCGCAGAAATCTTCTGCTACCTCAATTTCATGCCGGCGATGAAAAAGTGCAAGGGCTTTGAAGGGAAAGCGCTGCTCTGGAACAGAACGTAGGCCTCGCACAATTCTCCATATCTGAGACAGTGGTTTATGAGAATCTAGCGACGCACAAAATTTCCTCCATTGTTGGGTGTCTAATTTGTCAAGGCGCCGTTGTATCTTCTTTTGGATGCGCCGGGCTGTCCGTAGGTCGTCTGTGGAATTGGTGCGTCGGTATCGTCTTTCGGCACGACGGCGTATCGCACGAAGTCGCTCCAGCTCGAGATCATATTCAGAGTACTTCGAAGAGCGTATTATTGTGCGCATAGTCGCATGTGCAGTTTCCTTAATAGCTTGCTGAAGACCACTGGACAGGCCTTCTTCACAAGCATCCTCAAGTTGAGTTTTGAACACATTCCAATCTATTCTTTGTGTTGTGGTAGAGGAGTACGTGTTCGAAATACCTTTGATCTTCAGGTAAGTGGGGATGTGGTCGCTTCCGTGTGTTTCAGTGTCCAAAAACCACTTTACCCGTGTAGCAAATTGGCGTGAAACAAAGGACAAATCAAGGCAGCTGCTATATGTAGTGCCTCGTAAAAACGTAGGACTGGCGTCATTCAGAAGGACGAGACCATGGCTGGAAACCAATGATGCTAGACGTCGTCCCGTTGAATTAAGCCTTGAGCTTCCCCAGATGGGATGATGCGCATTGAAATCCCCGGTGATAACCCACGGACCCGGATGTGCCCTTAATATGCCGTCTAGTTTGTTGGCGTCGAAATGACCTGATGGGGATATATACACGCCTAGAAGTGCGAATGTCACTTTTCCTTTTTTAACAGACAAGCACACATACTGATTGCCGTCGTGAGGTTGCACTGGCTGGACGAGGTAAGTAAGCTCCCGGCGAATAAATA
Source organism: Rhipicephalus microplus (assembly GCF_013339725.1). Lineage (NCBI taxonomy): Eukaryota > Metazoa > Arthropoda > Arachnida > Ixodida > Ixodidae > Rhipicephalus > Rhipicephalus microplus. Next base: position 66,544,271 of record NC_051169.1, read on the forward strand.
CAACAACCTTGCTACTTTTGATGTCACTTGAAGAGAAAAATGACTCGTAGCCGGATAATCTGATTGGGTGCGATAATTTCGGTTCACATATAATCATGATAGGAAATCGGTACAGATGAACAAACTGGCGAAAATTAGATATGCGAGATCTCAGACCTCTTGCGTTCCACTGAAAAATCGACGCTTCTCTGACCTCCTGACGGAACGATTTGTGATTGTCGGCCATGGCTTTACTGGAGGCTTGCAAGGACCGGACTCAACGCGTCCAGCACCTGTAGGCCGCTCCTAGCAGTTGGCGTATCGATGTTTGTCAGAAGACTTCTGATGACACTCACAATGGATCGCAGCATAGGAATAATTTGACGATCTGCTTTTGGAGCCTCGTCATCAGCAGCATTGGCTTTCACTGGGAGCAGAGAGCGGGAAGGCTGCTCGGAAGGCCGTGCGTTCGCAAGCACCGGCCAGTCTTCAGGGGAGAGAGGCTTCGCCGGTGGAGGTATTCTTGTACTCTCTGGCTTTCTACTGGATGTTGATGGTGGTGTAGACCGAAGTGGTGCATGAATATCACCATGACTGGAGCACTTCCGTCGGTGGCGACGTCGACGCCGGATTTTCTGTGAAGCTTCTCTATGGGTGGAGTTATCCCTGACCATTTCTTTCAGGATACCCATTTCTTTCTTGAGTCTTGGGCATTCCTTAGACGTAGCCTCATGCGTACCTCGACAATTGCCGCACCTATAACTTGTTGCACAACAGGTGTCTACCGTGTGCGCCTCCGCGCACCGGGGGCATACGGTGGAGTTCGCACAGACGCCCTTGACATGACCGATCTTGAAGCACTTGTGGCACTGAAGCGGCTTTGGGACAAAATGCCTTACCACATGCCGGAAATGTCCTACCTTGACGTGCGTAGGGATTGAGTCGCCCTCAAAGACTATCTTAACGCAGCGGCTGTTCCCGAGGCGGCTTATATGCTTAATGACCACTCCTTCGTACGCTGGTTTTATCAGAATGGGTAAATCCGTGTTTGGGATTGCCAAGTCAATGTCGTAAATGACACCTGCAGTGCAGGTTCCAGTCATCGGTACGACCGCTCGTACTTTGACATCTCCAAACTCTGTCATCATTCGAAGCTTCTCCAGCGTATCTGCATGTGTTGTGTCAACGGCTAAAACGTTCTTGCGTGTGTTTAGCCGGACCTCTTTGATTTCATTCTGTGCTATTCCCTCAAGAACATTGGAAATGGCTTGCCTGTTCAATTTTCGAAGGCTGGTGGAAGGATCCACGGGCATGAAGAGAATGGTATGCGGCTAGCGTTCACTCTTTGCCTTCACCGTTGACGTGCTTGCTGGTGATGACGTCTTGATGAGCCTCCTTTTGGCCTTGCGGCTCATCACAGACACGAAGCTGCCATCTGATGAGTCGTCACCGTCGACTGAGTAGATGTCCGTGTCTTCACTGGAGCTGCACCAAGAGTCTCGTTTCGTTGCGGAGCTTACAAATGTTGAGCTGTAGCCAGACGGGCCAGCAGTTCGTTCTTCGTCCATGGGCACGAGAGCAGGAGCATCTCTTGAGCCGTCGCTGGTGATTGACCATGAGCCTTGAGCCACAGAAGAGCTTGACGGCGCTGACATTTGACCACGTGGACCTGTAGAAGTCGCCGCTGCCATCGTCACAAGGCGGGACGCAGGGAGCGTCCCAGGAATCGTGGAAAATATAACGGAAAACAGTTAGTAGTGACAGACGCGTTCTATCACTAAGTAACTTCGTCGTCGTCCAAAAGTTGAAGTAATCTTTAACCGTACTTGGCACCTGAAGCTTATAGATTGCCCCGCCGCGGTGATACTCGGCTACTGACTAGCAGGTCACGGGATCAAATCCCTGCTGCGGTGCACGCTACATTTCCGATGGGGTGGGAAATGTTGTAGGCCCGTGTGGTCAGATTCGGGTGAAGATTCGGGTGACCCCAGGCGGTCTAAATTTTCGGGGCCCTCCACTACGGCGTCTATTATAATCATATGGTGGTTTTGGGACGTTAAACCCTACATATCAATCAGTTATCAAGCTTACATATTTTATGACGCCTATAAAGCTTGAAAGATCTTAACTAAATTCTGGATGTCGGCGTATCATGGCTACGATATTATGAAGCACGGGGATGGCCGGCACTCCTGGTTAATTTGGACCAGTCAGAATTTATGCTTGTTATTGAAATGTGGCCGTCGTGGCCGGTAATCGAGCCCACGCCTTCGAGTTTAGCGGCGAGATACATTACCTGCTTAGCTACCATGGTGGGTATAATGATTTCCTTCGGGAAATCGATTGATTGATATGAGGAGTTTAACGTCCCAAAACCCCCATATGATTATCAGAAACTCCATAGTGGAGGGCTTCAGAAATTTCGACCACCTGGGGTTCTTTAACGTGCACCCAAGTTTGAGCACATGGGCCTACAACATTTTCACCTCCATCGAAAATGCAGCCGCCGCAGCAGGGATTTGATCCCGCGACCTGCGGGTCAGCAGGCGAGTACCTTAGCCACTAGACCACCGTGGCGGGGTTTCCTTTGGGAAATTATTTGCCGTTTTTGTGAGTTTCGGGTCCGATTTATCTTTCGAAAATCTTCGTAAAAGGTAAGAATCTTTGGTTAATGATTTTCGACTGCCATATTTTTATTTGCAGAGACACGCTCCTTTTGAAGCAAGCTGCCGAAATGTGGCCGCTGCCCACCTGGAACGAGTGCGCAAATTTCAACGCCACAGTTCATTATCGTGATCTTCTCTTTGACTGTAACAAAGCTTTTGCTCCTGGCAGATAATCTACCAAATGAATAATTGAACTTTTTCTGCATAGAAACACACACTACACTCAAACTTATATTTGTTGCACATTTCAACTCACTGCAAGAAGCGTGAGCAAAAATAATCAGTTGACCAAGCCGATGCCGACCTTTCCCCGGCCACTTCGGTGATCCCTCGATGTGATAAGACGAAATCACGAGAGCAAAGCGGTGGCACATTGTTTGATTGATTTATAACATTCGCGTCGAAAGAGCCGCTGGTACGACAATATCGCGTGCCGCCGATTGACGAAATAGGAGGGTTTCACGGATCTTGCTAAGACATTGTTTAAAAAAACATTCATTTGTTGAGTGTGCACTCACCCTCAGGGATAATGAAAACATATTCCAGCCTTCAACAAAATAAAATCAATGCTAATGCAATGAATATATCACTGCTTCTTCAGCGGATCTAGTTTAAGGTTTTAAAAGAAACTTGCCTTCTAATCGGGACAAGTCACCGATGTTATAGCCAGCCTGGGTATCGTGTGAAGCGGCGTGTTCATTTGAACTGTACACACAAAATTAGCGCTTTCACGAAAGCAAAAGGTCACGACGATGGCGTGGACGTTCAGTGCCCGTGAACGAGTCCACGCCCGTAATCTCACCTCCAAAAAAGCCGTCCAGCAGGTACGTTTGATCATTGCGTCAATCGCCGTTACTAAAAGCATGGTGAATGAATTGGGGGAGCACAGGGGAAGCGCACGTCGCGTTCGCAAGCTTACTTTTTCTCAGGCAGCTCTCTTCTTTATCACTGTATATTTTGTTTTCTTCGTTTGTTTGTTTCAGTGACTCTCAGTTTAGTACGTCTAGCTAAGCAGATAGTGAATACAAAGGCAGAAAACTAAAACCTTTATGGACTCAGGCAAAAACTATATATCTACGCAGAGCGTGGAGCAGAAGACGCACCTTACAAACAGTAAAAGCCCCATGAGATTATTTTTAGTCATTTTTATATGCGAAGCATTTCTTTGCGTACTTCAAGCACTTTTGGCGTCTCTCTGCGTGTCTCTCTATCTATCTATTTATCTATCTATCTATCTATCTATCTAACCGCCTACGTCTGGGTGCTCTCGTGATCATCCCTTTACCTGGGGGTACAGTAAAATTAGTTCGGGAGGGTAAGATGGTTCGATGAATACGAAGCGCTCGCTGATGATGACATGAATAATATCACATTCTCATCCCATAAGTCGTCATAAACTTTCCAATAAACAATGACACTTATCCAGGGGCGGGTATGTGCCACTGGTACACGGGTATGTGCCACAGCTGCTAGCCATTTGATATCTACTCAACAACGGTGAGAACAAACATAAGTAATTTTAACGCTTGGGCGTTAAGAAAAAGCTGACATAGGCAGCGTTGACTGGACGAATGCAAAGAATAAACGTCATATTCACAGCAGGAATCGAACCCTAGCATTGTGCGCGGCAATCAAGTATTCTACCACAGAACCACGCCAAGTCTCGGGAATACTTTGCAAATAGACCCTACTGATCGTGAAACGTCAATTCTGGTTGAAATACTGGCTATCAAATTTTATGTCACATGTGCTCCTATATTACAACCATCATGTAGGGTTAACGTCAAATGTAGTTAGACGTCATCCGCTGAGGCTAGGGTTGGGGGCTACTATCCTCGTGAGCTCCAGCGCAAACACCAGCGCTTCATGTCAGCTTACCGCTTCTGGTGTGGCTAATATCTATGTTGATGTTGGCATCATTAACCAACTGCAAACAACTGCTAATAACATAAAACTTACGCGGCTGTTTAACGTATGTGTGTGCGTGCATATTTACATATCTTCAGCGCCACTTCATGACGTTGTGCTCAATACAAAATTACAACACAGTCACGTTCAATGCGCATACTTCGCATAACATCAATTTCCAAGGTATACGTGGCGTCTGCTGAATTTTTTTTTATTATTTGCGGTTATAATTCACACACACCAATTTGATTGATAGTGTATATCTACCCATGAACGGTGGGAACAGGTGATTTGATTGTGAAACAGCTGACAAAAACCGACGTTGGCAGCATTGACCCGACGAATCCAAAGAATGAAAATCTGCATCCTAGAAGGAATCCAACACAAGCATTCTGCGTAGCAGTCAGGTATTCTACTACAGAGGTAAACGAGATCTTCAAGCTAGTTGAAAAGAACGACATACGCAGGCGTAATGTTGGTGCAATGTCAACTGAGGTTGCATTTCAAATGATCTAATATTATAGCAAAGCAATGAACAATTTATCTGTACACCTAAAATACAGACATCATGTCAGGCTAACGTCAATTGTGCTTCCAGTGTTGACTCTGCTTTTGTAACAGTGTAATAAACATATTGTTTCTCTTCCTATAATTCAGTAAGCTTTGGTCACACTCTAAAAAAAAAAGAGCGAGTGAAAAGGGTGTCTTTTTTCCCCACAACAATAATCGTCGTCTATATTGCGTTCCATCCTTGCGCTATCGCCCCGAGCCCGGTACATTCCGGTCACGATCGACATGCCCATTATCAGGGTTACATTGCATTCTCAATAGGAAAGTGGCCAGCGCTGAGTTTTCAAAAAAGGAAGCGCACGCAAGCCTGATGACGGTTATTGTTGTGGGACAAAAGGACACCCTTTTTACTCGATATTTTTTTAGAGTGCAGGCGTTGGTCGACACCGGAGAAATACGCTAATGAATGTTACGTATGATATTAAATGTTACGTATGACTGATAGCATGTAACGCTAGAACATTATTTATCCAAGGAACTAGGATATTAAATGGGATGTAATAGGGCTAAGTGAGGTTAGGAGGACAGATGAAGCCTATACAGTCCTACAGAATGAGCACAATATTTGCTATTGTGGCTTGGCTGACAGAACAGAACTGGGGGTGGGGTTCCTTATCTACGAAAATATAGCTGGTAACATAAAAGAATAATATAGTGAAAAAGGGTTTATTGGCGACTGTTGTGACGGTGGTCCTACGACGAAACACGATCGGACAAGAGCAACGGTCAAGCAGATGCCGGCGATGATCAGCACGAGCCAAGCGAGACAAGCCCAGCACCCAGTACCCAAGCGACGGTGGCGATGTTGCTTGCCAACAATGCGTTTTCTTCTTCACAATTTGCCCCCGCCAAAAAAAGAGCCATCCTGGCGACCTAAGAGTCTGGAGGCAGAGGGCTATGATATGGCTTAAGGCGGGTGACGTGGACGATGTCACGTCCACGCCGGCGCATGTCGTCAGATGGGGAAAGTGGCTCGATGAGAAAATTCACCGGCGAGGTTTGCTCCAAAACGCGGTATGGGCCCTCGTACTTTGGAACGAGTTTTGAGGAAAGGCCGGGGGTTTGGTAAGGAACAGCCAGCCATACAAGTGATCCCGGAGAATAGCTGGGGCTTTGTGAAGAGTCGGCGTTGTTTTCTTTCTGGCGCTGTTGTTCTTGTGACGTAAAGGTGCGTGCGAGTTCACGGCAATCTTCCGCATTTCGGGCAGCTTCGGACACAGATGGGCATTCGGATGCGTCAGGACGGTATGGAAGGAGAGTGTCGATGGTGTGAGATGGTTCGCGTCCATAAAGAAGAAAGAAAGGTGAAAATCCAGTGGTAGACTGTGTCGCGGTGTTATATGCGAACGTGATGAATGGAAGAATGCGATCCCAGTTAGTATGATCGGATGTCACATACATGGCGAGCATATCGCCAAGGGTGCGGTTAAATCTTTCCGTGAGCCCGTTAGTCTGCGGGTGGTATGCGGTGGTCTTGCGATGAACAACATGGCATTCAGAAAGCAGAGACGTGACGACTTCTGATAGGAAGGCTCTACCTCGGTCGCTTAGTAGTTCTCGAGGTGCACCATGTCGTAGTATGAAGCGATGAAGGATGAAGGATGCTACGTCCCGCGCAGTGGCACTTGGAAGGGCGGCGGTCTCAGCGTAGCGTGTTAAATGGTCCACAGCGACTATTATCCACCGATTTTCATCTGATGTTGTCGGTAGAGGGCCATAGAGATCGATTCCGATCCGATCGAAAGGTTTGGCAGGGCACGGAAGCGGTTGAAGCGCACCGGACGAGTGGAAAGGCGGTGATTTGCGGCGTTGACAGTCAGGGCAGCCCATAACGAATTTTCGAACGAAATTATACATTCCGCGCCAGTAGAAGCGATGGCGAATGCGTTCGTAAGTTTTGAAAACTCCGGCATGACCACATTGGGGATCATCGTGAAAGGAGGCGCAGATTTGTAATCGCAAGCTGCGTGGGACAACCAAGAGCCACTTACGACCTTCGGGGGCGTAGTTGCGTCGGTGTAGCAGCCGATCACGAATGGCGAAATGTGCAGCTTGACGTCGGAGAGATCGTGGTACTGCAGTGGTTGACGATCCAGAGAGACAGTTAAAAAGGGAAGTGATCCACGGGTCCTTGTGTTGTTCACTGGTAAAGGAGTCGAGGTCGAGAGAGGCGACGGAGTTGGTACCAGTGGTTCCGCAGGCCGAGTCGGGAGGTAAAGGCGAACGCGACAGGGCGTCGGCGTCAGAATGCTTGCGTCCGCTGCGATAGATGACACGAATGTCGTATTCCTGGATTTGCAGTGCCCACCGAGCTAGGCGGCCAGAAGGATCTTTCAATGTGGCGAGCCAACAAAGTGCATGGTGGTCCGTTACCAAGTCGAATGGGCGACCGTACAAATAAGGGCGGAACTTGCGAAGCGCCCACACTAGCGCCAAGCACTCTTTTTCAGTGACGCTGTAATTGGCCTCAGCTTTAGTAAGTGTGCGACTCGCATAAGCGACGACGTATTCGGAGTAGCCCGGCTTGCGTTGGGCGAGGACGGCGCCTAGACCAACCCCACTAGCGTCTGTGTGAACTTCCGTTGCAGCTGTTGGGTCGAAATGCCGAAGAATTGGAGGAGATGTTAGCAGACTACGGAGCGTGGCAAACGCGACGTCGCAGTCAGAAGACCAGGATGAAAGGTCTGCATCACCGCGTAGGAGGTTGGTCAGTGGTGACATGATCGACGCAAAATTTCGCACGAAGCGCCGGAAGTACGAGCATAGTCCGACAAAACTGCGTAATTCTTTCAGTGTAGTAGGTTTCGGGAACTCAGCGACTGCTCGCAATTTTGCAGGGTCGGGTCGAACACCATGCTTGGACACGATGTGTCCTAAGATGGACAGCTCCCGCGCGGCGAAGCGGCACTTTTTAAGGTTCAGTTGGAGACCAGCGTTGGTTAAACACGTCAGAACCAGTTGGAGCCGAAGCAGATGTGTAGGAAAATCGGGAGAGAAAACGACAATATCGTCGAGGTAGCATAGACACACAGACCACTTCAGTCCACGCAGTGTGTTGTCCATGAGTCGTTCAAACGTGGCAGGAGCATTACAGAGACCAAATGGCATTACGTTAAATTCGTACAGGCCATCTGGTGTAATGAACGCAGTTTTCTGGCGATCAGCTTCTGCCATAGGAACCTGCCAGTATCCAGATCGTAAGTCTAAGGAGGAGAAGAATTCGGCTCCTTGGAGGCTGTCAAGGGCGTCGTCAATGCGCGGTAGTGGATAGACGTCTTTCCGCGTCACCTTGTTTAATCGCCGGTAGTCGACGCAAAAGCGAATCGATCCATCCTTCTTTCGAACTAGAACGACAGGAGATGCCCAAGGACTGTGCGATGGTTTAATAACGCGACGGCGTAGCATCTCTTCGACCTGGTCGTTGATGACGTGACGTTCTGCAGCAGAGACACGGTACGGTCTTTGACGCAATGGCTGGTGTGAACCGGTGTCAATGTAGTGGTGCACTGCGGAAGTCCGACCCAATTGCGGCTGAGAAACGTCGAATGAATTCGCGAAGTGCTGGAGGAGATTAAGAAGCTCGGCGCGTTCATGGGCACTTAAGGTGTCGGCGATGGAACTCGAGAAGGTGTCACTCGATGAGCTCGGTGGGCATTCCAGTGGGGAAAGGGCATGAAGTTCGGTCGAGGCGCTACTGCACGATTCGTCTGGCATGTTAAGGAATAAAGAGGAATCGAGGTACTCCACTCGACCGAGACATTCGCCGGCAAGTAGCGTAAGCGGTGCAGAAAGGGGGTTGTGGACGAAAATATTGCTTCGGCCCGCAGTGACGTCAAGTGTAGCGAAAGGCAAGGGAAACGGCTCTGCGGCTCATGAAAATGTCGGAAGGTGTAAACATTACTGTAGCGTCGTTATGGCCATCGCAGCAAACAGGGACAACGGCAAGAGAGGCTGGCGGAATTTCAGTGTCTTCCCGTACGACGAGTTTTGGGGACCGCTCAAGAGCTTCGTGCAAAGGTTCGTCAGACAGGTGCGAAAATTGAACTTCAGCGCGTGCGCAGTCGATGACGGCATGGTGATGTGACAGGAAGTCCCACCCGAGGATAACGTCATGCGAGCACACCGAAAGGACGATGAACTCGACAACGTACATAGAGCTTGGATGAAAATGCGGGCTGTACAGGTGCCGAGAGGTCGAACTGGTTGTGCGCTAGCCGTACGAAGCGATAGTCCAGAGAGCGGCATGGTCACTTTGCGTAGGGAGCGGCAGAGCTGGGCGGCTATAACAGAAACGGCAGCACCTGTGTCGATGAGGGCAAAGGTAGAAACACCATCGACAGATATGGCGACGACGTTAGCAGGTGAAGTGCGAGGACTTGGGCATTTCGATGACGGCGCAGTTCTTGCCTCTGGAACTGCGGCGTTCAGTTTTCCCGGTTGGAGGAATCGGGTCGGGGACGCATTGGGGACAGAGATCGCCTGCGAGGAGACGGCGAGCGGGGAGAGTGAGTCGGAGCTGGGGGCCGGGGTGACTGAGACTCGGGAAGATTAGTGTAGCCATACTGCGGTGAAGGATAGGGAGCAGGTAGGTGCGTGGGCTGCGGGTCATACAGTAACGGCCAAGTAGTGTTGTGTTGCGATTGGAAGCGACGACGACAATATCGTGCCACGTGTCCTGGAGTACCGCAGGCGTAGCAGATCGGTCGATTGTCAGCAGTGCGCCAGGAATTGCTGACTCGTGGTGCGGCCCAAGGTGTCGAAAGAGGGGTAGGGTGGGGAGCAACTGCAGGCATGGGTGGCAAAAGCTGCTGGCGAGGTCTGCTCCGTACCACCTGGGCATAAGTAAGAGGCGCGGCCACGGGCTGCATAGCCGGCGCATGGGGAACAGGCATGGCCACAGGCTGCTGGTGGGCAGCGACGGGAACAGCCTGAGCTACCTCTTCGGCAATAACGTCGCGGAGTGGGGAGGGCAGACGAGAGGAAGGCGGCTGCTGCGTGAAGGGAATTAGCGACAGCTGCCGAGCTACTTCTTCACGCACAAAGTCTTTGATCTCTTGCAGGGTTGTTGAGTAACCAGGAACAGAAGTAAGACTTGATAGTGAGTCAGCGTGTGAGGAAAATGGCCGAGTCAGGGCGCGCTGCTTCCTCAACTCGTCGAAGCTTTGACATAACGTCACAAGTTCCGCAACAGTGGCAGGATTGCGCGCCAGGAGCATCTGAAATGCGCCGTCATTTATCCCTTTGAGGATGTGTTGAATCTTCTCTGACTCGGGCATGGCGTTGTTCACGCGGTTGCAAAGAGCAATAATGTCTTCGATATAACTGGTGAACGATTCAGATGGCTTCTGTGCGCGAGTCCGCAAGCGTTGTTCGGCTCTGGACTTGCGGACAGCGGGTCGGCCGAAAACGTCAGCAAACGACGTTTTGAAGATGGACCACGTCGTAATGTCATTTTTGTGGTTGTTATACCACATTTCGGCCACGTCAGTGAGATAAAAGATGACGTTAGTCAGTTTGTCCGCGTCATCCCACTTGTTGTTTGCGCTCACCAGTTCGTAGTTATCGAACCAGTCGTCCACGTCGGTCTCATCAGCTCCGCTGAAGACTTTGGGCTCTCGCAAACGAAGAACGCCGGGGTTGCTGGGGGATGGAGTGGAAGAGCCAGGTTGCGCGTTGTTGGTAGCCATGATGGGAGGTAGCGTTCGGTTGCGCAGCTCCAGGTTTAGGCCACGGCGAATGGCAGCACCCAGGTTCAGGCGACGGGGAATGTCAGCACCCTCCACCAATTGAAAAAGGGTTTATTGGCGACTGTTGTGACGGTGGTCCTACGACGAAACACGATCGGACAAGAGCAACGGTCAAGCAGATGCCGGCGATGATCAGCACGAGCCAAGCGAGACAAGCACAGCACCCAGTACCCAAGCGACGGTGGCGATGTTGCTTGCCAACAATGCGTTTTCTTCTTCACAATAGCAATAGTGTAAGGGTGGTAGGTATGGTAATTAAATTCATTAAGAGACACAAGATGAAGGTGGTACAGTCCAATGCGCCCACATCCAGCCACAAAGACGCATTTGTTGAAAGCTTATATGAAGACCTGGAATCGGCAATGAGTAGGGTACAATGGTAATGACACTTGAAATGCCAAGGGGAGTTGTTAGTAGAATTCGCAGCACGCAACAGTTTACAGACTTTGAATACCTTCTAACGCAAACGAGTGATCCGTCAGTGGACATGAAGGAGCCCTAATGGCGAAAGGAAGAACGAAATAGACTTTATATTGAGTGCACACCCAGAGATTGTGTACGATGTTTAAGTGCTTGGCAAGATACGATGCATTGACCGTAGAATGGCAATGTCTCGTATTCGCCTAGATGTAAAGAAGGCACGACAGAAACTGATACGCAAGAAGTCAATCAATGAGCTGGCACTAAGAGGAAAAGTATAAGAACTCAGAGTCTCGCTTCAGAACAGATACTCGGCTCCTGTTGAGAAAACCGACCTTAGCGTTGACGCAATGAACGATAATCTGACGGGAATCATTAGAGAGTGTGAAGTGTAAGTTGTAGGTACGGTAGTTATACAGTACACTGGCAAGCTGTCCCAGGAGACGAATAACCCCATTAAGCAATGTCAAACCATGAAAGCTTCAAACACAACAGAGAAAAATAGATCTGACCAATATTTCGAAGTTGATTATTAAGCGTAAGGTATCCGATTTTAAAAAGCATAATATGGAGAGAAGTGAACACGCCCTAAAGAATGAAGGAAGCGTCACAGCGGTGCAGAGGAAACTTGGGAAAGGTCAAGAACTAGGATGAAGGCAAATTAACTACCAATATTATTAGGATAGTTAAAGTAGCGAAGGAGTTTGTAGAGATCTGTACAGAAGCTGGGACAACCAGGACCATAATGTCAGAACTATAAGTGATTCAGATCACATCACACAAGTCAGGAAAGCCTCGGAGAGAATGAAAATAGGCAAAGCTGCTGGTGAGGATCAGGTAACATCAGATTTGCTGAAAGACGGAGGACATACTGTGTTAGAAAAACTAGCCACCCTGTCTACGTAGTGTCTTCTGACGTGGAGGGCACAAAATAATGGAAGAATGCTAACATCATCTTAATTCATAAAAAAAGGGACGACTAGGACTTGAAGACTTTCAAGCCGATCAGCTCTCTCTCCGTCGTATACAAGCTATGTACAAAGGTAATTGCTAACAGAATTAAGACTACATTAGAATTAAATCAACCAAATTATCAAGCAGGATAACGTACAGGCTAGTCAACAATCGAGCACATTTGTACTATTAATCAAGTGATAGATAAATGCTCAGAATACACCCAACCAATAGACATAGCCTTCATAGATTACGAGAAGGCGTTTGATTCAGTAGGGATATCAGCAGTCATGCCGACACTTCGGAATCAGGACGTCAACAAAGCGTATTTATTTATTTATTTATTTATTTATTTATTTATTTATTTATTTATTATTATTTATTTATTTACAGTACCTCAAACGCCCCAATGAAAAGGTTTTACATGAGGGGTGGGCTATTACAATCGGTTAAAGGAGTAGATGCTCGATCGCTGCTTTGAAGTTGATGATACTGGAGTGGTGCGCAACGTGAGGAGGAAGGCCATTCCAATCTTGTGCGGTCTTGACAAAGAAGGATGAAAGGTGCGCAGTGGTGTGAGCTCTTGGTGGGTAAACAGCTTTCCTGTGATTGATGCGGTCTGAATGACGATGGGCTGGCTTGATGGTGGGAGTACGAGGCGATCCATGATAAAACTTAAAAAACAGGCACAGACGAGCTATGCAGCGGCGAGACGAAAGGGTAGCGGGGTTAGCACGAGATTTAAGTTCGGTTACGCTTGACTGATATGAATAATCTGAAAAGATGAATCTTGCTGCCCGGCTTTGCACTGTTTCAAGTGTTTTAGTATTGTTACTCTGATGAGGGTCCCAAACAGCGCATGCGTATTCAAGTTTTGGTCTGATTAGTGTCTGATAAGCGAGTAGTTTGACAGGGGTAGGAGCTAGATGAAGATTTCGACGCAGACAGACAAGAGCACGGTTAGCCCCGTTAGTAATGTGCGTTATGTGAAGGGACCATGTTAAATCAGAAGAAAAATGGACACCTAGATACTTGTATGTAGTTACGCATGAAATTTGAGTGTTGTTAATGAAGTATGCTGGACATGGGTAGCACTGCCGGCGATGGAAAGAGACTAGTGACGTTTTGTTTGCGTTAAGAGACATTAACCACGTTGTACACCAGATTTCAATTTTATGAAGGTCAGACTGAAGTTCATGAACATCTGATGTGTTGTTAATTGGGCGATAAATGACACAATCATCGGCGAAAAGTCTGATGTTAGAAGAAATATTATTCGGCAAGTCGTTAATATATATGAGAAAAAGCAAAGGTCCTAGAACCGTGCCTTGAGGCACGCCTGAAAGGACGGGGCGTAAAGACGAAGAAAGATTATTTGCGTAAACGAACTGCTGGCGGTTAGTTAAAAAGTCGCAAATCCAATTGAAAACTAAGGGGTCAAGGTTGAGACAAGAAAGTTTTAAGAACAAGCGTTTATGAGGAACTTTGTCAAAAGCTTTTTCGAAGTCTAAAAAGAGCGCGTCTGCTGGTATACTTACATCAATGCTAGAGCTAATGTCATTAGTAAACAGAGCTAGTTGAGTGTCACACGAAACACCTTTCTGAAAGCCATGTTGGTTTTTATGAAAGAAATGAAGAGGTGCGAGAAAGTTGACTATGTGGGAATAGATTACGTGTTCCATTATTTTTGAGCATACACTTGTGAGCGAAATGGGACGATAGTTTTTGGGTGAATACGAGTTACCTTTCTTTGGGATTGGAATGACCTTGCCTACCTTCCAGTCTTGGGGCACCACTCCAGATGAGAGTGATTGCTGAAAAATGTTAGATAAAATCACACTTGTTACAATTTTAGTGTTCTTCAATATTTTTGTGTTAATGCCATCTATACCCATTGATGAAGTAAGCTTTAACGAGTCGATTATCTTGGAAATACCATTGGCATGAAATACGATTTTCGACATGATCGGGTGGCATACAGGAAGGGCATGGGGAAGGTCACCGTCAGGTTCTATGGTGAATACAGAGCAAAAGGTTTCATTTAATACCTGCGAAGTGTAGTGTTCAGGAATTGAAACATTTTGTTCGTCGCGTAGTGTAATGTTCGATGAAGGGGTAATAGACGATGGGTTAATTGTTTTCCAAAATTGCTTAGGATTTTTTCGGAGCATATCAGGTAAGGTAGAAGAATAGAAAGAACGCTTGGCTTTAGCTGCGAGAGAATCGAAAAGCTTTTCAGTTGCCTTGTATTTGTCCCACGCGTACTGGGTGTCTGAATGTTTAGCGGAGCGGAACTGGCGCTTCTTTTTATTTTTAAGACGTTTTAGTGAGGCGTTGAACCATGGGGATGTTGACCTTATGGTTAAGGTGACGGTGGGAACGTGAACTTTTATCAGGTGCTGTAGTTTGGTTTTAAATAGGTGCCAGTTTTTTTCGACAGTGCGCATAAAAAAATCGCTTAGAAAGGATTCAGAGAAAGCTGTTAGTTCATCGTTTATAGCTCTGTAGTTGCCCTTATCGTATAATGTGATTGTTCTCTTAATTTTCTTGGGATTAGGTAAGTAGCACTGAAAGGTTGTCTGAAGAACAGAGTGATCGCTAATGGCAGATAAATATGACACTGTACTAAAATTATCAGGGTGAGACGTAAGCAATAGGTCTAGAATGTTGGAGGAGTGTTCTGTTTGTCGAGTAGGTTTAGAGATAAGCTGTGATAAGCCGAATGTTAAACAAGAGTTTAAGAAGTCACTTTCAGCGTTGTGTTTTGATGCAGTTAGTGCTACATTTGACCATGTTATTCCGGGGAAATTGAAGTCACCAAATAAAATAAGGGGGGCGTTTGGAAATGCAGTTGTGACGGAATAAATGGCATCATGGAAATGTTTTGTGAAAGACGTGTCGGCTTCAGGTGGGCGGTAACACACTCCGATTACAACAGGTGGATTAGACGCTTGGCAATGCACAAAAAAAGATTTCTAAGGGAGAGGGTACATCAACTATGGAGCACTGAACATTGTTATGGGCGGCCATCATGACACCACCACCACGTTTATTTTCTCGGTCGCGCCGAAAAATTACAAAATCAGGGAAACAGCACTGTAGTTCGGTGTCGGAAATGGATGAATTTAGCCAAGTTTCGGTTAGAACTATAAAATTGCAGTCAGTGGTATCTGCTATGTGTGAAAGTGAGTCGCGTTTGGGCAGGATACTTCTTATGTTCGTATATACGAAAGACAGAGCTGTGCGTGGTAATTCTCGCTGAGAAGAGTCATGTGATTGCTACCGTGGCTGTCTAATGACCTTCTGCTCAGTAGAATCAAAAAGGTAAGTAGTGTTATCGAGTATAAGTTTATCATAACGGAGCTTGAAAGGCTTGCGTTGAGTTCTACCAAATTCGACTAGCTTTTTGCGGGCAAGGCGAGTAGCTGGCGAGAAATCTGCTGTAATCTTGTAGTTTGTGTATATAAACATTCTGGAAGAAATCTACAGACGATCAACTGCCACCATAGCGCTTCATAAAGAAAGCGACAAAATACCAATAAAGAAGGGTGTAAGACGAGGGGATACCATCTCCCCAATGCTATTTACTGCGTGCTTACAGGAGGTTTTCAGAAGTCTAGAATGAGAAAAGTTAGGAATCAAGAAGAGTTAATTGAGAGTACCTTAACAACTTGCTCTTCGCTGATGACATTGCATGGTTGAGTAACTCAGGGAACGAAATGCAATTCAAGATTACTGAATGAGACAAGGAAAGCAGAAAGGTAGGTCTTAAAATTGATCTCCATAAAACGAAAGTATTGTACAATAACCTTGTAAGAGAACAGCGCTTCGAAATAGGTAGCAGTGCACTTGAAGCTGTAAAATATTACGTCTTGAAGTTGTAAAAGTTGAGGACAGGTAGTAACCATGGAGTCGAACCACGAGATTGAAGTAACTATAAGAATAAAGTAGGGTGGAGCACATTGTCCAAGAGAGATGAAGCAATGTCGAAGAAAGATGAAGGGAAATGAAATACCACAGATGAGAGCTAAAAGTGTTCCGGTATTTGTATGGGAAAAGCGATGACTCAAAGTTGAAAAAAAAACTCATCAGCAAGTAGACGGATGGCAGTGTAAGCGACATAGTAGAAAGGATGTATGAGCGAAAAAACTTCTCCAGAACAAAGGCGAATTATTTGCGGAAGCAATACTAAGTGTTTCTCCTGTTGGCTGTTGCCCTATTTCGTCGCCACTGTGTGGTGTAGCAAACCAGTTATTTGTGTCTGTTTAGCCTGTGTGCTTTTTTGACTTACTCTCCCTCTTTTCTCTCTCTCTCTCTCTTTCTTTAAATTTTTACCCTACTTTGCTACACACATGTTTACTTCAGTCGTGCTGTTTCAGTTTAGTGATGCGCGTACACTCGTAATTCAAGACAGCCTTCGACCCGTATCAGACTGTTATCATGTGTCCACATTGATACACCCATCCCGCACACCTGAACAAACATCAGCTGCATCCAAGAAGGTCCTGTGCCAAGCTGTCTGGGCGCCCTTGGTGTCCAGCATGAGCAACAATCAAGAATTTGTAGCTGCCATCATCACGGCCTTACCACTAGGAAGCATCGGATCCTCAAAAAAGTTGATGTCCTTATTCAATAAAGTTGTACAGTTATCTAACTATTGCTACCACTACTACCATCTTGTCTTATTCCACAATTCAATGTTGCATTCCGTTTCCACATGTGGTGAAATTGACAGTGAAAAATATATGTCATTGAAGTCACAAATTCTACTTGTTGATGATAATTGACACGATAAGATAAGTAATGAGGTGGTAACATGAATTCTGAATGTAAAGTAGTAGGGTGATGCTAAAAAACGTGGTAAAATAGAGCACCTTTCGACGTATTGCTAGTAATTGAAGCTTCGGACTTGATTTGAATGCCTATACGTTCACCGTACGATTGCAGTTGAACTAATGCGCAGATGAGTTAATTAAGATTATATTCAATAAATATATTAGCCTTGCCTCGTAACAGCTCTCTACTGTTTAAAAGTATTATAATTTTCTGGCTTTATAAAAAAGTAATTTGAAGACGGTTGATTGATTGATATGTAGGGTTTAACGTCCCAGAACCACCTAATGATTATGAGAGACGCCATAGTGGAGGGCTCCGGAAATTTCGATCACCTGGGGTTCTTTAACGTGCACCCAAATCTGAGCACACGGGCCTACAACATTTCCGCCCCCATCAGAAATGCAGCCGCCGCAGCTGGGATTCGAACCCATAACCTTCGGGTCAGCAGCCGAGTACCTTAGCCACTAGACTACCGCGGTGGGGCTAATTTGAAGACGGAACACTGAGACAAGGTACAGTGAAAATATCAAGCAATGACGTTGGGCAGTCTTGCAATTTGTTTACTAGTACCAGCAGTATTACTGGCTGACTGTGCTGGAAAATGTCTTACTGTTTTCTTAAATGCAGACATGCAATAGGCCCAGTGTAAGTAAGTATAACAAAACAGAAAGAAAAAAATGGTAGAATAATATGTCATTTGTGCCGCAACAAATTTCACAGAGTTTGGTTAATTTATATAAAAACATTGCCCATAGCTTATGCTGTATTAGGTATGTGTGAGATTAGTGTAATTTGGTAAAAAGGAGTTTTGAGCAATGGCTCGAGAGTATTCATTGCTGGTAACGTACTAAACTCACTCATAACCAAACTTCACTGCAAGAGTTTTAAAGAGCTGGCTTCACCACACTTATTATCTTTGTGCGGTGAACTCCGCTTTACGCCTTTCTTCTCTCTCTCTCTCTTTTTTTTTTTTTTGGCAGTGGGTGATTGCAATCTTTACGTACAGTATTACGAGTAATTTGTGAGTGTTCCTGCGCGTAATGGGTGTTCACCTGAGAATGCACATATATGTGCGCGTCAACTATGATACGGTAACAGATATCTGTATTCCAATCCACTTCTGTCAACGTTACTTTGCAAACGGTGAGCACATTTTATCCACATACTCATTCTTGAGCCAATAGGAAAGCTTGAGAACAACATTACGCCGCAAGCCACTGTTGCGCGAAGAGTTGTGCTTCCGGGCCACCCGGTTTGTTCACGCTCTTGTAGAATCTGGCGATTTCTCTTAATGTTTCGCGCTGTTTTCTCATTGCCGCAATGAAGGTTCAAAGCCCAGCGTCGACTGTCATGTCGACCACCACTTACAATAGCGGCGAAAATGACCCCTGGTGAGAACTGGGAGCGCGCTCATGTCCCCTAGCAATTTATGGGCGAATAGCAAGATGATTTTTCTTGATGCCAGCTCATGAAGACTGCTGCATGTGCACTTTCTCAGCAACTACGTGGACGCTGGAAGATTAGTATTCGAGATCTACCATAACCCAAGTAAAAAAAAAACGAACCTCGTGCATAAGGAGATTAGCACTAGCTTTAGAAGATGGTAGCTTATCTAAGCAGTTCCTGGTTATTCTTTGTGGTTTTGGGACGTTAAACCCCACGTATCTATCAATCAATCAACCTGGTGATTCTTCGATAATGTGAAGAGATGATGTATAATAACGACGCGAGTCTGCCATATACCACTGATACAAAGTCGTAAAGTCCTACAATATTGCATTTTATAGCGAACCATATAGAATCAGTCAGGTTTAATCACTTTTGAAATGCAGTAGTGAGTGTGCGGTAATGACACTGTATTGACAGAGCGTTTGTACGTCATGAGTCCAAAATGTGAAGAACAGTTTGGTTTATATTTGCACAGCGGTTGAATAAATGCATTAAGCGTGTCCAATCAAGCAGGGAACTTCGAAAAGTGAATTTTTCGCGGCACACTTGCCGGCTTCAGTAGCAAACGAGAAGCCAGTGATCGAGTGCTCGTAGCACATGAATGTTTCTTACTTACTTCGTACAATCTGCTGGTCCATCTTTTGGCACCTGAGAGAAGCTGTTCTTTCGGGGATTTTGCTGACTTCCGGTCGCGGCAGATCGCGACAAAGAGCAGTGCCAGCGCGTCCCTGCCTTTTGAGAATGTGCCGGCAAACTTTTTAGCGAAGAAATATTGCAGTTACGGGTTGCATGGTGCGTTTATGCGCAAAGCGTAACGGAGCTGTTTCCTTTCTTTCAAGCCACACTCATATTACACTTCGAACAAATACTCTGCACCTTATATTATAAAACGATAAAAACTTTGCTCCATACAAAATATGATTATTGGTCTTCAGTACATGTAATGCATTTGTGTGTTATAATGTTTTGAAAACCTACGCCTGCGTGTCAGGTAATCGATCACAAAAATAATAATGCGTTTTCGCTCGAGGTATATGCACTCGGACTGGTCTCGTAATTTATTTATTTATATATTTGTTTATTTATTTAGTTAGTTAGTTAGTTAGTTAGTTAGTTAGTTAGTTAGTTAGTTAGTTAGTTAGTTAGTTAGTTAGTTAGTTAGTTAGTTAGTTAGTTAGTTAGTTAGTTAGTTAGTTAGAGTAAGCAACACAGACGAAAGCAACGAAGAAAAATTGATCTATATTCGCATACAACCTAAGAAGTCAGGGGAGGCTCGCCCAGATGACCAAAGCACGGCAGCCGATCACCTCAACGATTAAAGAAATGGTCCCGCTCTTGCTCTCGGCAACGTTCTTTGTAAGGAGGGCCAACGGCCGTCTAACTCATGACGTCATGGCTGGAGTACACGCCCAATGGTACAGGCTCGTGCGCATCCATCTTTGAAGAGGAAATGTCACGAACATCTATAGCTGTAACTGACCGTAGTTACAATTTTAATATGAATAATATCCTATTTTTATTCCATCCTAAATACCCATGTTAACATTTTGAGAGGTATATACGTGTGAATTAGGGTTAGTGTTACGCCCGCCTATGTGCGCGAAACAAGACGTTGCATTATATCCTTCTTATGTGCACACTTTATCCTTCAGAACATGACACTCCAGAAATGGCAGTCACCACAGTTCGCACATCATCGACTGCATTCTCTCGCCCCACATCTACGACTGCGGCTACTCTCTGGTCTTTTTATAGGGAAGAAGGTACAGTGTTGTGCCGTCTGCTGTGGGCGTAGCCTTCACCAAAGCCTACTCATTTAAGATGGGGATGGCTGACAGCGTGGAGGGCAACGAAGACGCCGTTGATGAGACTATCGAACACCTCTTATGTTACTGCCCGACATACACAAACGAGAGGCTTCACCTGTGCAGTGTTTTAAATCAACTGGACAAAAGTGACTTCCCTGTCGAGAAAGTATTGGGACCATGACACTTCCCATCCCAATTCAGAAAAGCAACGGAAGCACTGTTGCGTTTTCTGAAAGACACCGGCCTGTTTCATCGTTTGTGATGTGAAACTGTTACGCGTTGGCCCACTCAGTGGCCTTTTTTCTCCTCCTCTATAACATGCCTTCCCCTCTCCCCTTCCCCAGTGCAGGGTAGCCTACCGGGGCTCAGCCCTGGTTAACCTCCTTGCCTTTCTCCTTATGTTCTCTCTCTCTCTTGTGACATCATTTCATAGTTTCTTTCGAAAGTACAATGACGGAAATAACGGGTCAGTTTTTTTACTGCGTCGTCGCTAGAAACACTACTTACCCAGAAGGAAGACTTATTATTATCTATCAATTTACCATGTTAACGTATGTGCGAAAAATGCATAAAATTTTATAAAGTACAAAAGATGTAACAGTATAACAGGCAAGGCAGTCACGCTATGCAGTTCAGGACAACCGCGGTTTGCTACTCTACACATGGGAGAGTAATGGTTGAAGCATGAAGAGTGAAAAAAGAGAAGGAAAAAAAAAGAAAGGCGTGGATTTTAAGCCATCTAGCAGGACAGGTATGCTACCCTACTAAGCAGAAAGGGTCGAGGGAACCTTAAAGCTGGAGCAAGAGAGAGAAGAAAACACGCACAGCAAGTCACAATCAATATTCATAATAACATCATAAGTTTATAGTCGCCGGTGCAAGCCTGTTGCTTACAAGAAGTTCAGAACCACATTCGTCGCCTTCATCCGCGATGCTCTCTGAAGCCGACATTCCAGAATTGTTTCCACCGCCGTCTGTCCCTGATCTATGCGAGCTAAAGCGGCTGATATAGAAATGTTCTCTGCGCGTTGTAGCGAGGATAGTCACAGAATATGTGCTTTAATGTTTCCTCGCTACCACAATTGGCGCAAAATGAGTTGTCAGCCATTATTCAAATGAGAATGACTTCGTGAAAGCCACTAAGCCATGAACGGCAAAGCAAGAGTTTCGTATTTTCGGCGTAGTCCAGCAAGTGCTGGATGCGTAAAGTGGTCGGGCAGTGGTGGTCCGCAATATGCTTGCTGTAATTCCAGTGGAGAAAGTTACTTCATGTGCGACCACAAGATATATATATATATATATATATATATATATATATATATATATATATATATATATATCATCTTCTGCACACAAAATGGTCCGGGGTCCAGTTGATTCAAAACCATCCGGAGCTGGCATCGCTGTGTGTCGTAGCAAGCGCAGCTGCACAGGACGTGTTCGATGGTCTCTTCAGCTCCGCAGTAGTCGCATGTAGGAGTGTCTGTCATACCAATGCGAAAGGAGTACACCTTTGTAAATGCAACACCCAACCAAAGGCGGCATAACAGTGTCGCATCGGAGCGGGAAAGTCGTGATGGTAGCTTTAGCTTGAGCGAAGGCTCCAGTTCATAAAATTGACACCTTTGGAAGCTGGTAGACGACCAGAACGTGCGTGTGAGATCTCGAGCCAGCAGGTAAAGTTGTCTTGCTGCATCATTCCTTGATAGAGGATTCGGGACTACACGGGTTCCTTCATGGTCTGAGCGGGCTGCATCATCGGCTAATTGATTCCCGGTAATACTGATATGTCCAGGCAGCCGTTGATATATAATATCATGCCCTCGTGCTAGAGCTTCATGATGGCAATGTCTTATTTCTTGTACCAATTGGTCATGACTCCTCCTACACATGGCAGACTGCAAACTCTGAAGCGCTGCCTTTGAATCACAGAATATGACCCATTTTCCTGGACGTTCTTGAACGAGATATTGTAAAGCAGCCCTTATAGCAGCAAGCTCTGATGCCGTAGATGTAGTCATATGCGACAACTTAAACTTGATTGTCATTGCTGAAGCCGGAATTACAGCGGCACCTGATGAGCTGCTGGACGAGACGGACTCATCAGTGTATATCTGCGTTCGGTCTAAGTACAACTCATGTAATAATAGCAGTGTTGCTTGCTTCAATTCTACTCTGGAATGATTGCTTTTCTTTTTGATTCCCGGAATTTCTAGACGTATTTGTGGCTGGTCGAGGCACCACAAAGGACATGCCATTCTCGCAGCTGGCGTATATCCTGATGGAATGCTGTTTAAGTGCTTGGCTATGACGTCTGAAAACGTAGCACGTGGTCTTCCGGAGGGTAGAAAGGCCAAGTGGTGGTCGGGGACACGGCTAGCATGTCGAATGTGCGCTCTGAGGCAATCCACAACTCTACATGTCCTGACCGGATGGTCTTTGGCAAGCATAATTGTGGCATAAGTAGAAGCACACCGGGGCAGTCCTAGGCAGATACGCAGTGCCTGACCCTGCAAACTCTCCAATGAATTAGTATTGGATTTGCAAGTGTTAGCCAGTACCGGCAAGCTGTAGCGCAATAGACCCAGAAATAGGGCCCTGTACAGCTGTAGCATGGAGGCCACAGAAGTTCCCCATGCTTTACCGCACATGAATTTCCTTATATGCACAATAGATAGCAGTCTCTTCTTCAAGTACGCACAATGTGGGCTCCACGAAAGACTTCTGTCGATTATTATGCCCAGCAAACGATGCGTCCGTGCATATTTGACACTCTGCCCATTGATGTAAACAGGGTATGGCGTCATTGGTTTGCGTGTAAACGCCATCGACGTGCACTTCACAGTTGATATAGTTAGGCCTTGTTTCTGAAGGTAGGCTGTTGTGAAGGTTGCTGCCCGCTGTATTCGTGCACGCACCTGAGGGCGAGTAACTGCAGCACTCCAGAGGAAAATGCCATCGGCGTATATCGATAGGCTCACCGGCTTTGGCAGAACCTTCAGCAGACCAATGAGGGCAACATTGAACAATGTGGGGCTTAAAACACCTCCCTGAGGTACTCCGCAGTAGGTGTAATGTTGGGCAGTTGTACCCTCATATTTTTGCACAAAGAAACCCTGCCAGTTATATAATCTTTTATCCATTGAAACATTCGTCCACCAATGCCCATTGCTGCGAGAGAAGTGAGGATGGCATCGTGAGCTACATTATCATATGCACCCTTCACGTCAAGAAAGAGTGCCACTGATATGCGCTTGCGACTTTTTTCTTGCTGCACAAACGTTGATAAGTCAAGGACACAGTCGATGGAGGAGCGGCCCCGACGAAAGCCTGCCATACAAGAAGGGTATTTGGTGTATCGTTCCAAGTACCACTCGAGACGAAATAGAACCATTCTTTCCATCACTTTTCCGAAGCAGCTTGCAAGGGCAATAGGGCGATACGCTGTCAAGTCCAATGGTGATTTTCCCGATTTCAAAAGTGGCATTAATCGACTTATTTTTCATTCTCGGGGAACACTGCCGCTGAGCCAGGAGTTGTTGAAGCATGTTAAAAGTTCTTTTCTGGCTTTTTGTCCAAGGTGTCCCAACGTACTATAAGTAATACCATCAGGACCTGGTGATGACATGCGCTTAGAAGCGACTAACGCACCTTCCAGTTCTTCCATGGTGAATGGAATGTCCATTTCTGGTAATCGCGTTTCAGAAACGATTACGGCGTCGATGGTCTCGTTCATAACATTCCCGGCAACTCTCGTGAAAAATTCTTCAGCCACCTCGAGTTCTGTTTTTCCATGATGGAGTGCCAAAGCTTTAAAAGTGTGCCGTTGTTGCGGAGAGGAGCGAAGACCACGAACTGTTCTCCAGATATATGACAGCGGTTTATGAGGGTCTAGAGATTCGCAGAATGCTTTCCAGCGTTCGCTCTCCAGCTTGTAAATGCGTCGTTGAATCTTTTTCTGGAGCCGCCTTGCTTCCCTCAGATCGCAAATTGATCTTGTGCGTCTGTATCGTCGTTCAGCACGCCTTCGTATAGCTCTTAATCTTTCCAGTTCAATGTCAAACTGTGTTATTTTAAATGAAAATTGTAATTTACATTTGGACGCTTGCATAGCTTCCGCTATGGTATTTTCCAGGCTGCAGGCGAGGCCTTCTTGGCAAGCGTCCTTAACACGCGATGTAAACATCGACCAGTCAGTGCCAATTACAACACCGGAAGAGAAATATTTTTATGATACCATCGATCGTCACGTAGGTGGGTATGTGATCACTCCCAGGAGTCTCAATATCGGAAAACCATTTAACTTTGTGAGAGAAGCACCGTGACACCAATGTCAGGTCAAGGCAACTGCCATACTTGAGACCCCGCAAATATGTGGGGGTACCATCGTTCATGATGGAAAGGTCGTAATCGGAAGCGAATGTAACAATGTTCCGGCCCCTAGCATTCATCCTAGTGCTCCCCCAAAGAATGTGATGGGCGTTGAAGTCACCGGTGATGATCCAAGGCCCATCGGTCCTCATTAGGATGTCTTTTAATCTGTCGCAGTCAAATCGCGATGACGGAGATATATATCCACCAATAAGCGTGAACGAAACTGCATTCTTCTTTACACGAAGACACACGTACTGATTGTCGTCATTTGAACTTATTGGGTGCGAAATACAAGTCAAGTCTGTGCGAATGTAAACAATTACTTTGCTTCGTTCTTCGTAAGCGGCTGAACAAAAAGCTTCATAACCGGACAATCTGTAAGGCGTTGATACGTTTGGTTCACATATGACAAGTATAGGGAATTGATTGGCCCGAACAAGTTGGCGAAAGTCCGAGATACGGGACTTCATACCTCTGGCATTCCACTGAAAAATCGACGCACTTTTAACTTCAGTGCGGAAGATAAGATTTTGTTGAGCCATTGTGCTTATACGACGTTAGCAAGAACTGGATTCAGTGCATCCAGTATTTGCAGTGCACTCTAAGCAGACGGAGATTGTGTGCTGCTCAGTAACGTGCGAATCGTGGCAACTAATGATTGCACGATTGCAGTCACTTGGCTGTCTTGGTTGGAAAGATCTCGAACCGGGATCGCGGACTGGCCGTCATGAAACTCCTTCGGTTCGCTTGATGCTGCTTCCCTTTGAAGTGCAGGCCACTCTGTCGCAGTTAGGGTATGCTCACTGGCTTTGTCCTTTACAGCCTTTCCCACGGCATGTGGTCTGGGAGGCAAAGGAGGTGGTACTGATAAGGGATCTGGCAAACGTGTCGAGGAGTTAGCGAGTGTCCTTGAAAACCGACGTTGACGTAAACGACGCCTTCTGACTTTAGCTGCGGCTTCTCGATGAGATGAGTGATCGCGCACCATCTCCTTCAAGATGGCAATTTCCTTCTGAATCCGCGGGCAGTCCTTCGATGTGGCTTCATGGGATCCATTGCAATTAGAGCATTTCTTGACAGTTGCGACGCACTTATCCGCTTCATGGGGCTCGGCGCAGCGGTGGCATACCACCGAATTCTCGCAGACGCTGCTCACATGTCCAAGTTTCATGCATTTACGGCACTGGAGAGGCTTTGGAATGAAAGGCCGCACAGCATGTCTGAAGTACCCCACCTTCACATGAGAGGGAAGTGATGTGCCCTTAAACGTAATCTTCACACAGCGAGACTTGCCTAGCCAGGTGACATCAACAATTGGAGTATCAGTTGTTGACTTGACAAGAAATTGTAAGTCCTTATTGGAAATGGCCACATCTATGTCGTAGATCACGCCGGTTACTACATCACATCTCAAGGGATCATGAGAGCGCACCTGGTTGCCGTCCAAGTCAGTTACACTGCGCAGAACGCCCAACGCACTTGCGTACAAAACGTCCACAGCCAGTATATTCTTTCTGGCGTTCACTCTTATGTCCGTGATCTCATTTGGCACGAGCGTTTCCAGAGACCTCGACACAGACTGTCTGTTAAGGCGTTTCATGCTGACGGTAGGAAGTGCAGGCAGAAACAGGATGGTATAAGTGTTCGATTTTGGCGCTTCACTTACAGTTTGAATAGTTGAGGATGAGGATGTCCTCATGTTCCTCCTCTTCGCTTTGCGGCTCAGCACAGGTTGGAAACCGTCATCTGAAAAGTTCTCACTGCTGAGATAGTAAGCATGAGTATCTTCACTGTCGCTGTCACTCGCTTGTCCCATCCGCTTCCTGGAGGCGGCCGCCGCTGACGCCGCTGGTGCCGGCAGGCGCCCGGGTTGGTCTACATCCATCCCCTCCAAGGGAGCAGCGAAAACTGATCAACAGACTTAAATTACAACTGAAATACGCCGGTGTTAGCAGAAGTAGCTCCTATTCAAAACACAATTCTTCGTCTTCTTCCACCAAGTTCCACCAAGCAAAGAGACCACAAAAGGAGAGAAAAAGACAGCGCATGATACAAAACGCCAAGACAGTCACAGTTCATCACTCTTGCGCGGTACGTGACACCACTGTCGCATCGGCTTGTCCAAGTCCGTTTTTCTTAAAAGCTTTCGCAGTGTTGTCATGCCACATTCTACACTACTGCCCGGTGTATAGTGTGCAGAGGCACTCACAGGCATTCGTTCTAGCATACCTATACAATAGAAAAATGTCTGTTGAAACTGTTCTGAGAAGCAAGAAACAATAAAACTGCTCACAAGCACTGAAACGAGGTTCAATGTGCACACACAACTGTCACCCGACTGAGGGCGTGTCAAACACTCGACAGACGTTTGCCGTGCACAAAACTCTCACTTGCTCTTTTCGACAAGAATGACTCTGCACATGCTATGAAATCGAGTCGGTGACGTAGCTCACAGCTGCATTGAGGAATAATGTGAGTGCACCTATGCGAAGTGCTGCACAGAGAAGCCAACCATTAGGCAATGCAACAGTCGCGTGTAGGCTTCCCAGAACAGGGTCTGTTAGGGTGTTCTCAGTTTCAACAAATACAAAGAAAATAATATAACTGACTGGGTTTAGCGTCCCAAAATCACAACGAGTATGAGAGACGTCGTAGGGGAGGACTGCGAAATTTTCGACTACTTGGGGTTGTTTGATGCGAGCCTACATAAAAATGCACTAAGAACGCCGTGTACAGTTCCAGTCAAAAGCAAAAGGCAGATTTGGGCTGTGCTATTTTTATCGTGTTCGCACTTTCCTACATTGAATCGAATACTGACATGATTACTATTACAAATGACGCTATATTTAGTGATGCTAAACAACCACGTAGACTCCGATCAAAACTTGAGTTGCTGCAAGTGTGATCGAGATTTATGGTTACACAGTCGTTTTCTCGTCGAATACTAATATTAGACACCCTTATAAATGTTTATGTTTTATTGCGCTCCTGATTGTTCTTTTCCGTGCGTCGAGAGGGGCATAGTTCACCACCACACAGAGGCAACACAGACCCAGTTCATACGTTAAAAGCTAATGCCTTGCTTGCAGCTTTTTCCTATTACGCACTATCTCGACACGCTGTAAAAGCTTCTTACGGCGTCCTCGCCTCGCACGACACATAGAGGCAAAATCCGCGTCAGAACCCGTGGCATTGACAGTACCAAAATCCACCAAGATTGCGCTGACGTCCCGCATGCAAATCTCCGAAGTCCGCGTGCCTTTATTTAGAGTATATAGTGACGAATCGATAACCGCGTGATCAATACCAGCGACAAAAATAAAATATTGTTAGACGCCCCGTCCCCTCTGTCCGTAGCGTTTGTGTCATCTCCGCTGCGTGAAGCCGCTCTTTTGCGACAGACGTCTCGTGCCCGGAAAACAGCTTGGATGGGGGAGGGGGAGAGGACTTGTTGCCTTGGAGACGGCGTGTCAAACACAGGCCGGGCATTTCCCTCCTTCAGGTCGCCTTGACCACCCAACCTCCCCGCCCTCGCTTCATCCACCAACAGACGGACTGAACCGGATCGACGTTGCCGCTGGAACAAAACACTCAAGACGGTATGAGAGACACGGCGCTTCGGTAAGCATACGCTGTTTTCAAACCTGTTGCGTCGTAAGCTCGGCTGAGGCGTCGCGTGGGCACGCTTATTAATCGCCTCATTATTTCTAGCTTCGGGGAAACGGAGGCCGCGCTCGGTTTCACAGTCTGTCAAGACATTAAGACGTTGCATTCGACAAGCTAGACTTTCTTTTTTTCCCATTAGCAGTAAGAATTTCCCTGGACACATCAGCATACACTTCCGTAAGGCTTCGGGTGCGCTGCGCTTAACAAGAAGTCCTAACGCACCACTTCAAACTTGTGTAAGCATGTGTACCATGGCGGTTGATTGAGTAATGAGCTATTAAAGAAGCTTTTTTGTATGAGTAATTAGCTTTGTTGCTAAATAAGAGCTTCATGGTGACAAGAACACGAAGGGGAGGGGGGCGTATCGATAATCATTACTCTTGTTTTTGCCCTACTTTCGCTATTGATTGAAATATCAGAATAGTCGGAACGCAGTAATTTTCTGCAATGACACTGTTTATGCGTGTGCAACTGACCCTATAGACTCCACTAAAACATTAATTTCTTCAATTGGCACCCAGCTCCACGTGCCGGCGTCTGAAGCACACGTTTGCAGTTTGTACCAGAATCCTTAGGCAAGTGAAAAGTGACATTTTGGCAAATGACAACGCTTTTCGGTCAGAAAGCACAAGGTGCGTGATAGGCCTGATGAATGATAGTATGTACGTGTAGGTAATCTTTCAAAAGTGGTTTAACTAGTGAGGAAGTCTCAGATATCATGGTGAGACCGTAGAACTAAGGAAAAATTGTTACACTGTTTAACGGAGGCTGTTGATAATATATCCTGCCTGTTAGCATCCAGGCCTACGCGGTGAATCGTTGTATATTGGTAGCATGCAAGCTACGTCATGGACGCACAACTTGACCCCAACATGGCGGCCTAGATGACGTCAAGGCGGTATAATTATGTGGTGATTCACCTGCTTCAGTGCGATAACGATGTTAATGAAACATTATTGGGCCTCCGTGTGTCAGTAGTGAAAGAAGCAGCATACGACCAACTGATAACACTAACGTGACGTCACAAATTTTGCGTCCCGCCATGCTGGTGCTTCAAGGTTGCTGTTTGAATGACATCAGTGCAAGTCATCTACAGAATTTTGTTTCTGTGTTTTTGCAAGACGAAACTACCGTATAATTATCAAGCATGCCCTAGTGGGAGACACGGAATTCATGTAGACTACCCGTATTATCTAAATCTTAACATGTGGGCGTTCTCTGCCTTTCTCCCTCGTTGAGATGCGGCTGGGAATCAAACCCACGTCCTCGAAATTGGCAACGCAATAGCTTAGCCGCTAAGATACCAGGACG
Source organism: Rhipicephalus microplus (assembly GCF_013339725.1). Lineage (NCBI taxonomy): Eukaryota > Metazoa > Arthropoda > Arachnida > Ixodida > Ixodidae > Rhipicephalus > Rhipicephalus microplus. The sequence goes on from NC_051169.1 coordinate 66,573,959, forward strand.
GGCCCCACACACGACTATAGACGTTATAAAATTGATCAATGCGGACGCGCGATTACAGCCACTGTCGTTGCAGATGCTTCAAACGCCTGGACGACTGCGCCACCCTGAAGTCCCGGTGCCTGCGGAAGGTGGTCTTGCTCATAATGACGGCGCGGAAGCCGCCGGACGACTTCGCTTGCCCGCCAGAGCTGAACCCGTTCATCAGCTTTCCCAGTGACCTGGTAGAAGACCTCATCGAGACCGTCATCCAGATGTCACCGCGGGCTCGAGACAAGATCACACCCGACGTGCGCGCAGACGACCTAAGCGTGAGCAAACCAGTGATTCCCAGGCCTAACGCGAAACCGTACGCGATTCCTGTACACGAAGACGATTTGGTTCGTTTTTTTTTTTTTATGAAACTGACGTGCTTCATTGCGTGCAGTTCTTCTTTTTCTACAATCATATAACATAAAATACGTAATGAAATGAAATGTGAAGATAAAGAATTCTTGAACAGGCGATGTTGCTGGAGTAAACCAAGCTTTTGACAAGCAGACTTGCCTTTGTCGAGGGATCAACTGCTCCCCTTTGCACCATTTATGTGTACATTTCATGCCTCTCTCCCAAGGAAGGGGCCGAGAAGATAACGTCTATATTTTCGGGAATGTGAGGTATCAAACGGAGCGCCAGTGAATTCTGTGAGAAGAAGACACTTGTTAGGACATTGGCCTCACGGTGGTAATTACATACTCAAATGTGATTGAATCTTTTTCTATGTCATTGAAATGACATGCTATCAAAATGTGATTAGAAGATGGCAGCAAACAGAAAGAAAAAACGAAGGGAAGCTCTCCAAAAACGCTTCGGGTTGGCTACCCTACACAGATGAGTTGGGAAAGAGAAATAGAGAGACGAGAGAGAGGAGAGAGAAAGGAAAAAAAAGACAGTGCATACTGTAGCTTCAAAAAAAAAAACGTAGTTGCTAAGAAACGAAACGAAATATTATTTCGACAAGCAGGTGCGCAAAAAAGTTTGTTTCATGTTTTGTCACCAAGCTTATGCTATTATTGTGTCCATGCATTGATGCTCAAGCAAACGTTACATTATTTTTTTTTTCGCAGTATGAAACCGTTGTCGTACATTTTTTTTTAACAACGACGCTGGGAACGCGCAATTCGCTGAGGTTTTAAAACTATATTGAATGCTTTTTTGTTTAATTTTCTAATGGGCCTTAATAATTATCTACACGTTGTTCATTCTCAAGTAAAAGCGTGTACAAAGCGCACGGGCCTAGAGATGAGTGAATTTGTTTTACTAACCTTTTATATATACACTTCTTGTTGCTTCTAAACGGCCATAAGTTAAAGGTTGCTCGCAAGCCATATTTGTTGTTCCTGTTATTTTCAAGAGAGAGAGAGAGATAAATAGAGAGAAAAGGCAGGGAGGTTAACCACCCTATCGGAAAAAAACGAATGGTGGGCATGGTGGAAACCACCACCCACCATTATAGTGGATTAATGTAGTGGGTGAATGGTGGGAAACACCCACCATGGCGCATGGTGGGTATGGTGGGTGCTGCAGTGCCGGCAACACTTGAGCGCAAAATGACGTCAGAATCACCGTGACGAGCTGCCACAAAAAATAAAAAAGAATTCTATAAAAACGGTATAAAAAAAACACCCGTCCCGTAAAAAAAAAAACAAGGTGCCATGGAGGATCGAACGTGCAACCTGCGGAACCCCATCCGAAGACGCTAACCACTGCGCCACACCAACATGACGGTGGTTGCGTGTTAAATACTTGATTGGCGTACAAACTTAAGGTTCAACTTAAGTTATGTTTGTCGTGTACACAACATAGACAAGATCTGCACCTGCTACTAAAAATTGCACATTTATTAAACACAAGCAACTGCGCCCTGTAACGATTGCCACTATGTTATTGGCACTAGTGCTATTTTTTTTTACAATTCACAACCTAAAGGAAAAAAAAACCAAGTGGACTGGGGAGCAGCAACAGTTTACCGACGGGGTCTGCCAAGTCTAATATCCGTTTCGCGCTCGTTCTAAAGGGCGAAATCTGCTCACGCTTTAGGACGCTTCTAGGCTCATTTCATAGATACGCGCGCCTAATTTATTTGATTGAGTATTGGGATGCTTTTCGCGCAATGTAGAGGGCGGTCGCGCCAGCGCACAGCTGTTGCTCTTTCGCTAAAGCAACAACTACATAACGGCTTGGCCAAAACGAATGCAGTGTACCGGAAACATTACGCTATCATAATGGTTCACCAAGCACACGAATTGCCACGTCTGAGTTCTCGTACAAAAGCTAGAGAAGTGCCGGCGAGTGCGACCGGCGGCTGTCGGTGAGAAGACACTAAATTACGTTCTCTGGGAGTGTTTTAATCGCGTCGCATTGATGTTTGTTGCTTCTTGAGCGAACAGCATACACAATGAAAAATGCTTCATTTAGGTTAATTGATGCCATATGGCTGCGCTGTATTGTCATACTTAATCGTCGTAATCGTGTATTCTGAAACCCGGAAGCACGGATAACACAATTGTACGGGCTCGGTCAGTAGGCCTAACCTTTGGTGGAAATCATGATGGTAGAACATGTAGTGTACAGATCCCAGCTTGGTACACTATATAATTTGCCCGCCATTATAAGCCCACCCATCATCTGCTTACTGCTTCCCAGCATATCGTGATGGTGGGCAGAGCTTCTCAGCCTGGTACACCATGTGGCCCACCATAACAAACAGCACCCATCATCTGCTTAGTGCTTCCCAGCATTATCGCAATGGTGGGAAGAGTTTTTCAGCTTGGTACACCATGTAGCCCACCATAATAAGCACCACCCACCATATGCTTAGGACTTCCCAGCATTATCGCAATGATGGGCAGAGTGTCCCATTATTGCCCACTATCTAGCCTCTGCTTTCCACCATCATTTCCACTTTACCCATCATCTGTACACCATACCACCCAGTATGTCCCGGCATAACCACCATATTTTCCACTACGTCCCACCATAGCCATCATAATTTCCACCATGCCCACTATTATTTCCACCATGCCCACTATTATTTCCACTACGCCCACCATGTTTTCCAGTATCCACCATGGCAATTTTTCCAATAGGGCAAGCTTGGCTCGGTTGGCTACCCTACACTTGGGGTGGGGGAAAAGGGGAATAATAGAACGAAAAGAGACAGAAAAGAAGAGGAGTAAGAAAGAGAAGCATAAATAGTCAGCTCGAAACTACACAGCACGGCCTCGCACAGTTATTTCACACTTTTCGTGAAGCTTATTGGGAAACATAGTCAGCTCGCAACTAAATGGCTTGCCAATTAGTAAAGAGTTCTGGGAGAGTATCCGCTGACTTTTTTTCTTTGTTTTTTAATGATTGCCTTTCGGGCCGCGTAAGCAGCTGCTCGTCCGGAGCGGCCGGGTACGCTGCTTCTCGCTGTGGGACGTGGAGATGCACAGCCGCGATTTCTCGGCGGCGCTGCGGCAGCTCGGCGACACCGGTGCGGCGGCGGCGCTGCGAGAGCTGGAGATCGACGGCGTGTACGTGCGGGGCCGCCGGCCGGAGTCCATCCTTCGCAGCCTCGACAACGTCGGCCGGCTGCTCCGCGCCGCACCAAAGCTGAGGGCGCTCAGGTATACTACGCCCACATGCATCACTCTATTGCTATAGCTTCAGACATCGGGATGTTCCACCCACGACCCAACGACAAACGGCGCAAGGTGGCAGCACCGATTTATGGGCGAGTTAATTTTGCATAGTTGGAGATTTAAGAGCGCGCAAACAAAGACGTACAGCGGAGGTGATGACAATACAAGCGAGGCGTGAAGGCGTACAGACACACGCTGCTAAGGAAAGTGCTTGCGTTTTGATCATCTCACTCTGTCTTGTTTGTGCGCGTTCAAGTGCTTTGCTCTGCAAAGTAACAGGGCGCAGAGAAGGAAGTATGCACACTGTTTGCATTCCGTACTTTTGCGCCGCTCCTGCTCAAGTTACATCGTGTTTTAGCAGTGTGGTTTACGGTACGGCAAGTACGAGAAAACTGTACTTTCGTGGCCAGCATGCCGCCTTTTATTTATTTATTTTTTAGCCGCCAGAGCTGCTCGTTGCAAACTGCAACGTGACCCAAAGATCAAGGTCACTAATAGGAGTCTTGCAGACTAGTAAAGCTACGTGCTGACCGTTAGGGTATGGTATTTCCGTAATATCTGTGAATGGTTAACCGGCATAGCTATAGGGCCCCAATGACACGGGACGTCACTATAAAAACCGAAAAAGAAAACAGACAGAAAGACAAGAAAAACATACATAGAGAAATAAAAAATGCCACGAGAGAGAGAGAGAGAGAATGACTTTATAAGAAAGAGAGATTTTTGCCAGTGTCTATATACAACTGCCATGCTACTCTGTATAGAGATGGCAAAAGGGAATAAAAGATTCCAGATGAGATGGAAGTGAATAACAATAAAAACAATATAAACAAATATTAATAGCACGAGTATACCTCATGATAGTACTTACAACTAAAGTGTCACGTAACTTAAGGCTTTCCTATACGTGAAGTATTTTGTTATTAGAGCCTTGCTCTAATATTTCAGACGTGCAAGAGACTGGCGTCACACAAAGGAACAAAGGCGGTGGCACTGCTCTTCGTGTGTTGGCAGAGGCGGTGGACCACCCAAATTGCTAGGCGTGAACTCATTCACGCGGTATAGTTTTTCGTCAACAAGGCCTCATCAAGTGTGAGGCCTACAGGGGGGCGGGGTGGGGGGGGGGGGTATGCTCTCCCATAGTAGAGTACCTAGTACTCAAAATCGTTAACCACTTTTTCTAAACACGTAAACCCGTCGCTGTTTTGAAGGTCTGGGCAGTAGGCCTAATATGTTGCGTAACGTTAACTAGTAGTGGCAAATCATGTCTCTTTCTCGCTCGAACAGTTGTCTTTCGTTGCGGTAAGCGAGGCGATAAAATGTGGATCCCGAGTCTGCACCTGGAGACGGGCAGTGCTGCACGTGCTGTAAAAAAAAAAAAAACATTTGTCACTCTCTGATCTGATGGATCAGGAGGTCCATATTCTGAAATCGTCTTATCTGATTATATATAGTCTGTGTTCTGCGCCAGCTGCAGCGCAGTAATCACGTATGCAGAATGTGCCGTGCGTCTCTTGCCTCTACATTATAGCAGTGCGAGGGCAAACGTAAGTTCTTCAGCTTGTTCAAGAAAGTCATGTCATTTCTGTGGGCATATTCTAAAAGTCGTGTTCTAGAGACGTGTTATTTATGCCTGATATTGCATCTTTGTTTCTCCGAGAACGTTTTTTCTTTCTTCATTCCTGCGCGATATTTGTAGGCACTGCCCGAAACTGGAACTTCGCCATCCTGTCAATGAGATGTTTTTATCATGAAAACATGGTTTTCTAATGAAAAAATAAGTTAAATTTCTTCACTTGACAGGCTGAATTTCTTAGAAAGTTTTGCGCATGCATATCATTGAAACGTTTGCACGATGTCCGGACAGGCTGGGCCTGAGCGGCCGTTCTCTCCTAGACTTGGCAGCGCTCGAGAACCTGGAAGAACTGAGCGTCACGTACGACTGCCACCGCGAATTGGACGACATCATCGGACAGGCTGAAAAAACCGGTGACCCTCTGTGGCCTCGGTTGAGGTAAGACCCATGTTTAATCATCTCACCTTACTGTAACTGAGCAAGCTCACCAACATAAAAGATGGGAAAGTTGTACGGCATATCCGGAGATGGTTCCGTGATCCTTTTACAGTGTACTTCAAAATAAAGCAACTGCACTTACGACAAAAAAAGCATAGTATGCTGTGAAAAAAATTACACTATTTTCCTCTAAAGGGAACCATGTGTAGATTCGAAGCCGCGGGCGCTAACGCTTAGACTGGTGGTGGCGTTGACGCTGGCGCTCATCGCATCGTTGCGCCGGAGAGAAACCTGGGGAGGCGCAAAGCACGCAGTGATGAACCGGTGCTTTCTACTAGAACATACTAATCACTGCTAATGAACAAGAGACTCTTATTTGACAACACTCCGATTAGACACTTTTATTTAACGCGCAGGCTGCACATTTTTATTGTTCAACAATGCACAAAAGAAATCTCCCACCAGCACTACCTTCGAGGTCAAGATCCAGACTCTATATACCGTATTCACGTGCGTGATTTGCGCCCTCGCATAATTTGCGCTCCCCTAATATTTTGCCAGCTTTGCTGAAAAAAAATATTTACTCGCATATATCGCGCTCCCCGACCCGCCCGAGCCAGCTTGCCGGCACGCGGACAATTGGACTTTTCGATGCTTCGGCCGGGTGCACGCTTCGGCGAGCGAACGAGCGCAGTCCAACAGGGTGCGAGTGCAAAGTCCCTTCTTTCCAGGACTTGCCCCGAACTAGGGTCCCTAGAAAACCACCCCCGAACACAAACCTGTTGATGGATCACAGTCCAACAGGCTGTGAGGGCGAAGTCACTTCTTCCGGGAACTTCCCCCGAACTAGGGTTCCCATAAAATGCCGCCCCGAACAGAAACTTTTTGATGAGTCGCCGGAACTCCTCGAGCATTTGCCTCCCCCTATCTCTAATGCACCTTCATGCATTGGTAAATTAAGGGCGAGAATACACGCGAGGCACGGATGACTTTGTGCATCGGAGGCGTCTTATGTGATTATTAAAAGGAAAAGAAGAGAAAGGTGAGCCCCGTAACTGTCTGCATCAGAGTGCGACACCACAATAGTGGCTCACAAGGGATGGTGGTAAGGAGGGATTAAAAGGACATGATTAAAAGGTATATGTAAAGAGAGGAAGGAGAGAGCGAGGCGCAAGAACAGCGAACGACGGAAGTAAAGATGAGATAGGAAAGATAGACACGGTCGCAGGTGTCCGAGGACGGGGCACCACTCAGCGAGAGCTCATGTCGGCGGCAGGAGATGGCGTGGGGCGAGCCCAGTCAGTTAGAGCTGCGCTGTCGTCGGAGATAACGGGGGCACAACCGGTCGGCACGAAATCCAGAGAGCAAATCTCTAGGCACGCGAGGGCCTGTCGCGCCAACTGTTCCCCTCGTTCTCTGCGTCCGCACTCCAAAGTACGCCTGGTTGATTTCGGAAGTTTAGGTTTCGCCATCCGGCTGCCGCAATTTGACGGTTCCCTTGCGTTGTGCTACAGTAATTATATATACGGCGAAGTTGAAGCTCGCTGTTGTAAATTTCGCCGAAGAAAAGGGGAACCGTGTCGCTGCAAAGCATTTCAAGGGAACGTACTTCAACGTGACGACCGGCTCGATCGGTACGTGAGAAAACAGAAGAGTATGCGCTTGCTAATGCAAGCTTCCTGTCATTGTAGGAAGCCTTTTTAATTATGTGCGGATGCTTAGTTTTTACGGTCTCGCCGTGTCGTGGGACCTATATTTTCTCCCGGCATTGTTGAAAGAGCTTCAAGAAAATGGGGCGTTAGAAAAGAGCTCCACGGAACCAAGGACGATGCGCATCGGGAGGGCGGTGGCAACGGCCGTGACGATGATTCCCAATCGTACTTAGCGATCAGTGATTCCCGCTAGACAGCGCACGACCGGATCCGATTGGGTAAAATAAGCGCTAACTCATTCAAAATTAACAATTACACCAAGTCTGTGCTTCAATTTATTTATTCTTTTTTTTTAAGTATATACTGCGTTTGTATATACTGCATGCGTTAGGACTGCGACACAATATCTTGTATGCGCTCGCTATATCCCCACGTAATTTCCGCAACCCCTCTTTGGGGCCCCAATATTGCGAAAAAAAGTGCGCAAATTATGCGAGTAAATATGAGATATACAGGGTGGCCAGGGAACAGTGCGCAGCATGAGCTGTCGGTTTTTTTTTTTTTTCAATCAAGAAACTCACCAGCTGACGCTGTCTGCGTCGGCGTTGCGAGGCGAGAAGGTGGGAGCGTAGGAGAGGAGGCGAGGTGGCGCGCCTTCGCTATGGAAGTATAACGGCCTAGGGCTGTGTAAACGCTGCGAGGAGGCACGCCTAGAGGAAATAAAGTGGGAGCTTGCGTTGACCAGCAGATGTTTCCTGCGTCGGCGTTGCGAGACTAGAGAGGGGAAAAGCCTAGAAAGGAAGATAAGGTGCGCGCATGCGCAATGGGGTACAAACGCTACAGGGAGGGAAGCCTAGAAGAGAGAGAGAAGGTGGAGCGAGCGTAGACTATAGCAGACGCTGCCGGCGTTGGCGTTACGACACGAAAGGGGGAATACAGCAGAGAAGGGAAGGGGGCGTGCATGCGCTATGGGTGTGTAGAAGCCGCAGAGAGAGATGCTTAGAGGTGAAAGAGGGGAAGCGTAAGAGAGAGAGAGGGTACGCTCACGCACAGTAAAGGTGGTCCTGCCGCACACCGGATTAAACTCGACCATAAGATATTTCACATCTTAAAGCTTAATTGGGGCTCTTTACTGAGGTTAGGACATCAATCTATTAGTGGTGCCAATGTGCAACACCGCTTAGAGCTGTTCAAGAGAACATTCGCAAATGAATGAATGAATTTGACCGCCTTGCCGTAAATTTGACCGATTTGCCTTGTTAAATAATTTTCGCCATATCACGTGCCACTGTTTGCAACGTCCGAGCAAAGCCGTCTACGTAGAGGACCAACGTCGCTGCATTTCCATGTACGTAGGTTCATTCATACGTGCACGTCATGCCCTCATTCTCTACGCGCGCGTCGGCAGAGGGGAGGGGGAGCAGCGTTTATCTTGAAATTTGATGCCTTTCCGCAGCGCGTAGCGTTGCAAATTTTGGCAGACGTGATCATGAACACCTCGTCTACGCATTGCGCTTGTCAGCTCAAAATTGTCAAACCTGGTGAGTGGCCCTTTAATGGACGTACTGCTTGTAGCTGTGGTTTGTTGTTGTTAGAAGACGAAATGCTCTATCAAAACAATAAAACATTTTTTTTGGGCAAGCTATTGCTGCTGGACTTGCTTTACATTCGTTTTCTTTAGGTGCAAGATTTCAAAAGTCATAAAAAGAGATATGAGAGGAATAGAATGGCGCTGCACTGTAGCATAGATGTGGCTTCACTGTCTCTCTTCTGTTTCTTTTTTTCCTACGTCACAGATCTCGTCTGAAAACAGAAGAATGTACGTGAGCTACATTAAGACAGAAAATGTTGATCTTACAAATCTGTGAAAACTTCGTATTGTTACTGATACGCTGCTGCTGTTTGCGCTACTTCCGAACGCTTGGGGGCTGTTGAGCAGCGCTGCACCAGTCATTTTCTCCGTTACGTGCAGGTGCTTTTCGTATGGCGACTATTTCTCGAGTGCTTCGCGGCGCACCGTCTCTTACCTCCTCTGCCACTGCACCCAACTCGTCGAGCTCCGGGCGGACGTTTCCGGAGCCCTGCTAGAGCTGCACGAGCAGCAGTTCCTGCAGGAAGGGGGCCTCGTCTGCAGGTACCGGCTGCAGAAGACCGCCTTCGGTTCCTTCGTGTATGGCTCGGACCAACAGAAGCGGCCGCCACAGAGGGACTTGGACATCTGCGGTCCGTCGCCTCTCTGCGTGCAGATAGCCACGGTCGCGTGCCCTAATTTAGTCGACGTGGACGTGTACGTCGACTGCCACGAGTCTGTGCTGGCACTGGCCGAGTTCTCGCACCTGCGCTACCTGAAGCTGATGTGGGTCAGTAGCAAGCTGGCCGGATGCTTCGAGACGAGCACGCTCAGTCTTCTGCACGAAGTCGGCTGCCAGCTCGTGGAACTGTGCCTGCATTCTTTCGTCAAGGTGGACCTGAATGCGGTCGCGTTCCTGTGCCCGTCACTGGAAGCGTTCGGCCTCATACAGTGCCGAACCGTGGCTAACCACGTTCCCGTATCCCAGCCTTTCGCAGCCCTGACAAAGGTATACAGCTGTGTGTGGCTATACGAAGTTATAAGCTGGTGCGTATACTGACAATAGACTTGAGACGGAAATGTGCGATAAAGAAAAATCTGTTTCAAAATGAACTCGTGCATGCTAAATATTCGTTGCCACCTTATGTTCATTATTTCTTTCAGATTCGTTATATTTTTTTCTTCAAGTGTTCATTATTGTTTTTGGATAACTGTTTTCTTTCACGCTCAGGACTTGCAGAATGGAGAAGCCGAGGAGATTTAAAACTCGACCTTGTCACAGCAAGGCGGAAAAGAACAACGCAATCACTTCTAGAATAACTTGAGACAGATTTTCCCGAGTTACTCTTTTTGTTTTTGCTTCACGTTAACTGTTCTTTTCGTGCATGTGAGAAGAACTCGGCATAATTTTGTCTCGTGGCTGATTCTTGTTAAAAGTGTTGCCCGAAAGTGTTTTACGGTGACTATGTCTAAAACAGTCTTCAAAATTTGCTAGCCGTACTTTAAAAAAAACTCAGTCGACTTTATTAATTTGACTAGTCATGCAGCATTGGACAACCATTGAATGAAGCATCTCAACTTATTCACTGAGTCGCGTTCGTGAGTTGGCGCATGGGCATGATTCTTTTGTGTAATTGCCTCTACCCTTCCGTCTACTTCCTTGTTTTCTTTTATTACGCTGTGCAAAGCATCAGTCAGTCAAGAACTTTAATATATGGTCCTGAGGAGTTTAAGCCACCAGGGTGCCCACGTGGGACATCCTAGCAGCCGCTACCGTAGGCGACGCCCGAGTCGGGGCGGGAACGTGGTGGCGTTCCGCCAGTTCTTGGGCCCTCTGGACTGCCTTAAGTTGGTTTCGGAGATTGGGGCTCCTGAGTGCCTCCTCCCAGTCGGACTCACTGGTGAGAGGTCCCTGAGGCAGTGTCGCATCCAATGAAGTGCAAAGCATCACATCCTATATTTCAATTAGAATAAGTATCCTGTCTCTGCCTTTGTTGCTATTTTTGTTCAGATGGCGTATAGAAGACGCTGGTCCAATTACTGACACCACCTACTCCTCTTTCTGCAACATACATAAGTGAACGTAGTCAATAAATTAAAAATATAGAAGAATACAAAAGACAGTTTAAAACATTCCGCAAGTTCCGAACACATGCAATCAAATTCACTGAAGAGATTTGTAGAGATTCGTAGCGTAGATTCGTAGAACATAATAAGGTGCACGAAAATGCCCTATGAGTCCTGCCCATGTTAAAAGAGTATTAGAGAGTTGTAGTACTGCGTACGCTGCGTACGTGGCGGCGTTGCGTACGTAAGAATGCCACGATCTGCGTAGTGCGCATGCGCAGACCGCAACGCGCACGTATCGCGTTACGTACGCAGCCGCTACGTACGCACGCATGAGATGCGTTAAGCTGATCGCGCCGCTCTCGAACAAGTTCGCGACAGCGCGAGACTTCGTTTTGCAAAATGGCGGCATCGAAGGTAGGGTCTAGCCACCCTATCGAAGGCAAGCACCGACCGGCTCTGTGGCTTAAAATATGGCCATAATCTGGCTATAACACTTGGATTGGCTCACATTGGCTGTCAACAACACGTGCTTCTATTTTGATCTACCAGATGGCGCAACACGCTTCACGCTCGTTACGTACACGGGTACTACGGCGTACTAAAAGCCGATTAGTGGCAAACGACGCCACGTAACGCAAGGCGCTTGCGTGATGCGTACGTAGCACCATTCTATTATCTCTTCCTTTCATGTTTAGCTGTACAACGCAATTACATCGTTTCTGCAGGTTCGTGTTATACCGCCGCCAGACTACCCAGCTATACAGGCGGAGGACGACCTGTGCTGTGTTCTTGGTTCTTGTTCGGCGCTGAAGTCCTTCGTCGTCGACCTCGTAGCCGACGACTTCGAACTCCTGGTCGACCGCCTACTGCAGTCTACTAACAGCGGCTTCCGCTCCGTTGAGCTTGCAGGCCTCTACTTCCAACAACCCACTACGACGCCCGCAGTTCGGGACGGTGTGCTCAGGCTCCTGCTGGCCTGCGAAGCTCTCAGGTAAAGGAACGATAACGAAAAAGTTACAGCTTCACTGCAAGGACCAAGAAAACATTGCTAAAGCAACAAATCGGAACGTTATACAAAGTGAAGAGAGAGGTTCAGTGAAAGGCGGGGAGATTAGCTAGAAGAGAATGTTCGAAGTCAGGCTAGCGGCTAACTCCTCAAGATCCGATCTCGAGTAGCTCTACAAAATGCTTGTTTGAGGTATAAGCGAGCCCCGCAACTCTATCGAGTGAGGCGGTTTGCGTGCCGTCTGCCGCACTTACAGCACGTACAAGGCGAACTGTCATACACAGATGTCTGTCCCGATTGCGACCACACCTTGCTGATCAAAGTTCTCAATTGCTACCCGAGCGGCTCAGACCCCAACCCTCCGGCAACCCTCTGTGCTCCTTCCTCCGGCGGCGCTCGTATCTGCTTGAGTCACGCCCGTATGCAGCCTTTGCAAGCCTTCGCTCGCACATAGAACATGCGACGCGGGAGGTGAGTCACGCTCGTGGGCAGCCTTTGCAAGCCTTCGCTCACACATAGAACATGCGACGCGGGAGGTGAGTCACGCCCGTGTGCAGCCTTTGCAAGCCTTCGCTCACACATAGAACATGCGACGCGGGAGGTGAGTCACGCTCGTGGGCAGCCTTTGCAAGCCTTCGCTCACACATAGAACATGCGACGCGGGAGGTGAGTCACGCCCGTGTGCAGCCTTTGCAAGCCTTCGCTCACACATAGAACATACGACGCGGGAGGTGAGTCACGCCCGTGTGCAGCCTTTGCAAGCCTTCGCTCGCACATAGAACATGCACTGCGGGAGGTGATGTTATCAGTTTGGACTTTATGCGGTACGTGGCGGTGACTACAAAAATGCGCCTTGAGTGTCCGTACGGTCTCTTACGCAATAAAAGGATGTAACTATACAGGGCTACACAAATGACCAGAATTAAGAGGGTTTCGATTAATAGCAACCGGTATGGCCTTAGACGTTTCGAACTCTCCACAGGTGATGATTGAGCAGTTCCAACGACACGCGGGCTAAGATAACTGATGGACATAAGAAGCACTGGCTTTACACCTCATTCGAGGTAATGATTTTCACATTGCAACTTTACCAAAGTTATCTTCTTTCTATGCTTGCGAGCTTATAGCCTACCATTTTTCGTTTTTTTCTTTCGAAATAAGTGAAGCTGTGCGTAAAGTTTGCCAGAAGAAAATTTCAGCCTAAATGGAGCACTTCTCGTGAGCCATTAAACCAGCAGTTTATTAATATTCGTATGATGGTCACGATAAATCCAACGAGGAGCCAATACCTTTTTATAGCTATTTTATTAGGGTTGGAATTCCGTTTTCCTTACTCCTCTGGATACGTGAGAGAGGGATGTTATGAACTTCAATATCAGCCCCATGGCATCAGCCACGACGTGGCATGGTTTGGTTGAAGCGTTTTAAACATCACACAAGTTTTAATTGTTGGCTCCAAAATTACCGCAATGTCGAATTTATGCTGATTTCGAGGGGTAGCACTGTTACTTTGACGTTTCCTCTCAACTGACGAGTTGCGCGTTCCTGTTGTGCGAACCAATCGGCTATTACTTCTACTTGAGTGTTACGTTGAGTGTTACGTCGCGGGTGGTTTGAATGCATGAAAAGTAAACACGAAAAGTTTACAACCGCTAAATAATAGAGTGGCATAGCCTTATTGCTGTATAGTATTTCGTTGGTGTTTCTATTACAAGATAAAACTTCGGCAGACAAACCTAGCAGTAAGCACCGGCCACTATTGGGGATCCAGATCCATGTACTAATTATTACATCTACGGTGAGCCTAATGACGTAGAACAATAAATGAAATGTAAGGACAATGGCGTAGAATTGTAAACGGAAAGGCAAGGTCAAAATTTCTAGTTCTCAGAAAACGGCGAACGACAAAAACTTCGTACGAAATAAATGGCACGTTTGTAGAACTCACCGCATAGCGATCATTTAAATTAACATACCCCGACGTCTGCCTTCGTATGTTGCTTCGCGAACAACTGATGTTTTCTTTGGCGCTGATATTTAAAACGACCGAGTATGCGAGCTTCGAGCGCTGATTGTCGATGTTCGGAAGCTGTGTCACCCTTCCTTAAAAGTAGACGAAAGAATGTTGCCCCGTCCTGCTTCAGAAGGAGGGGGGGATCAGGAGTTCGGGTATTATTCGGTTGCGGCATGCGTTTAGAGTTGAGCAGACAATAGCGAGTGGTGATTGAGATCCGCAGTAGCAAGCACGTGCCCAAAAGGAGACTGTATTTCTTTTCTATGGCCTGCTTGGTGTTTTACAAAGGAGAAAAAAGAAAATTGTAATCAATAAGGGGTAGTTAAAAAGTAAACGAGGAATTCTATTTGTTTTCTAAATAGGTGCAAGTTGTCAATCATTCCTGCAATGTGGTCTGTTCGATTAACGCAGCTGTAGTACGCGATGTGCATTGTGACGGGTAAGGGCCAAACCCCATAAGCGCGAAAATGCACGCGACAGCGACGAGCGACGCTATGAGCGACGAAACAGGGCGTTCGCGCGACGTGTCGCGTGCTCGTTTTCGCGCGATCGCTCGGTTCTCCAGATTTGGAAACCGTCGCTCATCGCCCGGAAGTGCTGGGCTCAGGCAGCCAATAGAAAAAAAACCGGAAAAGGATATACATCAGTGACGTACTGCCGGTTGTTTTCACGTGCTTTTCAGCGCTCTGTCACAACTCGCCAAGGATCCACTGCACGTTAACCTGCCCAAGTCACGTGGGCGCAACAAAAAATAACGCAATGTTTATTACGCATATGCATATAAAAAAGTGCTGCAAGGCAATAATAAGCACTTTCCGTTTCATTACACAACAATATATCTTATTTTTAAATTGGAAACCGCTCGTTACGCGGTTTTCTTGGTGCGAGTTGACGGCCTCATGCCAGCAAGAGTGGAATTCGCTCGCCGAAGCCGTCGCGTGAATTAGGTTTTCCTGCGCTAGCGACTGATCGCGCGAAGACGATCTACGTCGCGTCGCTCGTCGCTGTCGCGTGCATTTTCGCGCTTATGAGGTTTGGCCTTAACAAGTGAGTGCGTATGTTAGTGAAGCGACTGAGGAAGAGAGTAAGAAGTAAAGTCTTCTTGAGTGATTCTTCAGTGAATTCGCAGGGATAGCAATGCTACATTGGTATTTCCTGTCGACTGACGAATTGCGCGTTCCTGTCATGCGAACTAATCGGCTATACTTATACTTGATTGTTAGGTTGGGTGTTACGTCGTGCGTGGTATGAGGGCATGAAAAGTAAAAAGTAAACGCGAATAGCAAACGCGATTGGTGGCGATGCTAGCAGTGCTACCTCTCGAAATCTGCATAACTTCAAAATTGCGGACATTTTGAAGCCAGTAATATTAAAAATGAGCAAGGCAGAAAGAAGCTAAGGCGGAATAAACGCTTGAGAAGGAGAGTCATCCAAAGCATTAAACTATAGCTACGTTCACAATGTCATTAGTTCGAATCCTCTACGTTTTTTTTTTTAAATAGAAATACTGAGTTCAAAACCATGAGGGGAAGAGCAGACGAGCTAGGAGTAATTTGAAGTTGAGGACTGATAAGCGTTTATGTCATTTTTATACCGTTAAGAAAGGGTGACGGTACCCATATTAAGAGATAGCGCATCAGCCTATAGCATGCAAGAGGTCCGTGGTTCGAAGGGCGGTGCCGGACAGTTCTCAGCCGTATATTCAATTACAACGCGTGACGAGGGAACCGTTTTTTAACAAAAGGCGAATCAAAGAAAAAGATCTTTGGTGCGGCAACACTGGCGACTCTCTGCCGGTAATGCACTCCCTCACCAGAGCAGGATTGGTACCCCTGGTGCAGTACTTGGCCACTACCTGCCATGAAATTGTCAATTAGCCCTCGGCCTTCAGTCCTCATTGGCTGCGAAGCGGCAGTAGTATTTTAGCGGGACGGCTCAGTGCTCTCCCATAGTTGAGTAGGAAGTACTCGAAATCGTTAAACTTTTTTTTTTCTAAGCAGCAACTGTCCAAGGTGCCGGTCAGACGTTCAACGCAGAGGAGGATGCTACGAATCCCTGGGTTCGGACAGGCCGCCATTGGAATCTGAGCTTGGCTGCGTTTGACGCTAGAACGCTATCTAGCGAAGCTAGTCTTGTTATTCGAGGAATTAGAGGCTGTTAAATGGGATCTAGTATTGCTCAGCGAAGTTAGGAGGACACGCGAAGCTTGTACAGTGCTCAATAACGGACACGTCCTATGCTACCGTGGATTACAGAAGAGAAGTAGGGGTGGGGTTCTTTGTCCACAATATTATCGCAGGCTACATAGAAGAATACTATAGCATCAATGAGAGCGCGGCAAGTGTTGTAATTAAGTTTAACCAAAGGTACAGGATGAAGGTGGCACAGATGTATGAGCCTAGACCGAGACTTGATTATTAAATGCAAAGCATTTCTTAGCGAACTTCGGCGACTTTGAGCGTATCTATCTATCGAGCCACCTAGGACTTTTAGCTGCCCTGGCCGTTTCGAGGATGGTATCGATACAAAACTTGGTATGGCATAACATGACTGCATGAAAAATATATTTGACTAGTCATAACTAGAAAATCCTGACATGTATGTAATGAATGTTATGATTTACATTTCATGGTCCTGCAGCTCTTGTGGTGGTTTCTTTCGCATGACATGTTGATAAACTGGTATGGTATGACATGATTGCATGTCGAACACAACCGACAGACCCTAACATGAAAATTATGACATGCGTGTAATGTGACAACATGACTACATGCCACGCTCATGATGTGCTCGCAGCCGTTTCGCTAGCGTGACATATACCAAGTTTGTTATGGCGGGACGTGAATGGATGACAAAGGTATGTGATTTTTGCAAAACGTGGTAATCCTGAGATGCGTGTCATGTAACAACATGACTACATGCCACGCTCATGATGCACTGGCGGCCGATTCGCTAGCTTAACTTATACCAAATTTGCTATTACGGGACGTGAATGGATGACGAAGGTATGATACTGGTGCAAACATGATAAACATGAAATGCGTGTCATGTTACAAGATGACTACATGCTATACGCTCATGATGCGCTCGCGGCCATTTTACTAGCTTCACATACACCAAACCCGGTATTACACGATGCGAGTGGACGACATAGGTAAAAATGACACATTCAAACATGACAATCACTACATGCGTGTCATGTAACAAAAAAAAAGCCTAGTTCACACTGAAACATCCGCTTTCTACAGCGACCAAAATTCGCCTGCCGCCGAAACGCTGCGTCGTTCGCACTGGACGCGCCCCGCGCCGCCGAATATGCCATCTACTACGGGGCGAACGCGGGATGGATGCGCTGTCACCCGGTTGTTGTCACGGCTCGCAAACGCTACTACGCTATCCGGTGGTGTATACTTCGACGATTCTCGTACGCAAGAAGCAAGAAAAGACAGTACTGCTTACTTTGCTGGCAAGTGGCTGTCTTGTAATGCACGAAGAGCAGAAAAACCATTGACGCCAGCGGCGTTGGTAGGTTCGTTTTGCTCTGCAAGACCGCAACAAGCTCGGTCACGCCAACAGCAAGCTCGGTCACCTCTTCCACGAAATACGGACGCGAAGTAGGCACAGAGTAGGTTAAAACTCCCGTTGGTTTCAACATTCAGTTACGTGCACTGCGGCATAACAAGTGAGTAGGGCGTGGCCGCCATTTTTCAAAATTCCTTGACTAGTGCTCCTATTGGTCCGCGGTGACCGATTCGGCGGCAGACGCCGCAAAAATCGGTCCGAGAGCGATCGGCGCGGAGAGGGCCCTTTCGGCGGATCTCGCCTCCGCCGAACCGGATTCGGAGCACTTTCGGCGGCCGGAATGCTCAGTGTGAACGCGGCCTAATGACTACATACCACACTCATGATACGCTCGCGGCCGTTTCGCTAGCTTCACATATGCCAAATTTGGTATTACGTGACGTCAATGGATGACGAAGGTATGTTACTGGTGCAAACATGAAATCGTGAGATGCGGGTCATGTCAGAACATGACTACATGCCACAGTCAAAGTGCCAATACATTTAGACGTGACGCGGTGCGCGTGCTCGCCGGCGTTCATTTCGACGCGCCACGGCGGCGTCGCCATGCCAGGCGCCGGTCCTGCCATCTACTCGCAGGCGCGCGCCACGCTACGTTGCTTTGACGCATGCGCCTTTCAGCACGTCCGGCGTCCCTCCGTCACGAAAAGAGGGAGCCGCAGTGTTGTCTGGGTAACGCATCGGCACGAAATGCAGCATGCCACATTTCGCGCCGGTTGACATCAGGCTGCGACGACGGACGCCGGTCGCGCCGGTCACGCCTGGCGTCAGACAATACAGTGCTCACGTTTTGCTAACGTAGTAAGCTGTGCCCAGCATGCGCGCGCGTCAAGGCTACATTGCAGTATATTGGGCCCTTCATGATGCGCCCGCGGCCGTTTCTCTAGCTCCACATAAACCAACCTTGGTGTTACGTGACGTGAATGATTGACGAAATATGTGACTGGTGCAAACATGATAATCCTGACACGCGTGTCATGTAAGAACATGACAACATACCGCGCTCATAGCGTGCTCGCGGGTGTTTCGCTAGCTCCACATATACTAAATTTGGTATCACGTAACGTGTCTAAATGACGAAGGTAAACGACACATCCAAACGTGATAATCATGACACGGAAGTCATGTGCGGCATCATTTACCTCCACCTCGTAACGTCATGCTGATTTTAAAGTGACGTATCACAGTCAACCTTTCTCATTCGTGCTTCGCATATCATCGATTCCGAATGTACGTGGGATCTGCCAAATTTTTTGGTTGGACCCTTCTACGAAGACGTTCAGCCAGCAATAAAGTGAAGACGCAGCATACTATATTGATGGGTGACTTTAATGCCAAATTAGGCAAGAAATAGGCTGGAGACCGTGCCGTGGAGGAATGTGGCCGCAGCTGTAGGAATGCCAGAGGCTACTTATTAGTTGAGTTCGCAGGACGTGATAAATTCTGGATAATGAATATTTTCTTCAGAAAACGGACTGACTGTAAATTGACGTGGCGTAGTCCAAATGGAGAAACTAAAACTCAGATATAATTGATTCTGTGTCCACACCCGGCGATTGTACAGGATGCAGAATTAGTTGGCAAAATGCGATGTAGCGACCATAGAATCGTAAGAGCTCGAATTCCCTTACCCCTAAAAAAGCAAAGGCATAAACTGCATATGCAAGGAGCCAATCAATGAGCCAGGGTTGAGAAGGAAAATACAGAAATTCAGAGCTTCGCTTCCGAATAGATTCGCGCTCTGAAAGAGGTAACTTATTACGTTAGCCTTTACACAACGAATTATCTTCTGACTAGTATAGTCTAAGGGTGTGCAATGGACGTCAAAAGTGCACTCACAGGACGCTGGAAAACTATCCCAGGAGACAAAAATTCATTAAGAGACAACAAGACATTTAAACCTCAAATGCAACAGACAAAAAAAAGCTAGCAGAGCTTTCGAAGTTAATCAATAGGCGTAAGGTAGCTGATATCAAGTGGTATTAGTTGGAGAGAATTGAGCAGGTGACAAAAAGCTGAAAAAGCCTGAAAGCTGTGAATGCGAACTTGTGCATAGGCGAAAATCAGATGTATGCATAAAAGACAAGGAAGGAAATATCACGACAAATATAGATAGGATAGTTGAGGCATCAGAGGAGTTCTACCGAGAGCTATACAGACGCCAAAACAACCAGGATAATATCCTAAGAAGCAATAATAGCCCAGAGAAATTCAACATCCTACCAGTTACGGCAGGGGAAGTAATGAAAGCCCTCGAAAGAATGAAAAGAGGCAAAGCTGCTGGTGAGGATAACGTAAAAATAGACTTCCTGAAAGATGGTGGAGAGATTGTGTTGAAAAACCTGGCCACCTTATATATGAAGTGTCTCTTGACGAGAAGAGTGCCAGATTCTTGGAAAAACAACACCATCTTAATCTATAAGAAAGGAGACGTCAACGATTTTAAAATTACAGGCAGATCACCTTACTATCCGTTCCCTCCAAGCTATTAACAAAAATATTAGCTAACAGAATTCGGACGACAATAGAATTCAATCAATCAGAAGACCCAGCAGGATTTTGTACAGGCTATTGCAGAATAGACCATATTCATACTGCTATTCAGCTGATAGAGAAATGTGCAAAATACAACCGACCCCTTTACATTGCCTTCATAGATTACGAAAAGGTGTTTGACTAAGGCGAGATATATGCAGTGATGCAGGTACTATTAGGGCATCGATGAAGCCTACATAAACATGTGAAAAGATAGCTACAGTGGATCCACAGTCTTCATAGTTCTCCAAAAAGAAAGCGACAGCATCCCAATAAAGAAAGGTGTAAGGCTGGGAGACACAATCTCTCCAATCCAATGCTATTGACTGCGCGTTTACAGGAGGTTTTCAGTGCCAAGATTGGGAATAGTTAGGAATAAGAGCTAATGGATAGTATCTTAGAAACTTGCGATTCACCGATCACTTTTTTTTATGACTAACTTCGTGAAATGAGTTACAGCTCATGATTAAGAGCTGAACACGGAAAGCAGAAGAGCAGGCTTGAAAATTATTATGCATAAAATTGTGCAAGTTTCGCCAGAAAACAGCGCTTTGGGATACGCGGAGAGTCATTGAAAGTGAAAGAAATATGTCTAGATAGGACAGAGGGTTGGACGCTAGGAGTCGCAGAGTGCGGACGCACGTTGTGTAGGCTCCGCAGTTTTCAAATGATTTTTGTTAAAAAATTGCAAAACTTGGCTAAAGTCTCTACGCCAATCGACGGAGGAAGTTCAGCCGAACACCTGGATACCAACTATTGCAAGGTGGGCCCGCTTTTTCGGCACTGACACCGATAATTCTGAGTCGCCACGAAGATCAAACATTGCGTCTGCCGCCGCAGCGGCGAGGAGAGCTAGGTCCAACGCGTCGACGAGGACGCCTGGGGCGACCCCGGAACGCCTCGACGGCGCGTCTAGCACCACGATGGAGGTTGTAAGCGTGGAAGGAGAAGATATGCAACCGGAGGACTTTACCAACGACGCAGGATTGTGCGAAGTCCGCAGAAGAAACATCACGAAAACATCTGGAGGGATTTCAGGCCCGAAGAGAACCATGCTAAGAGACGCTGCTGCGCCGACGGGCGCGCCTGGGGACAGCAAGTGGAAAGGTGAACGAACCATACGACAAATTGCTAATGCAAGCAGACTTCCTCGTCTACCGGCAGAAGACTACAAAGTGATCGTGCGACCACGAGGAGGACTCAGCGTTTCGGAGCACAGGCAGGCACGCATATACTGCTGCCTGAGAAACGCCGCTGGCGTCGGTCGCGAAGCAGCAGAAGAAGACAGTATATGCATAAACTACAAGCAGAATATCGTGGTCGTCAGCACGCCGTCCGAAGAGCGAGCCAGGCGGTACGGAGCAATCACGAAGATCCGAGTGGGAGAGCAAGAACACGAAGCCAGCGCCTACAGAGCAGCGCCGGAAAACACATCTAAGGGACTCATAAGAGGGATATCCCAAGAGGAAAGTTCCGAAGATATTATAGACAACCTAGTGACAGCAAGAAACCCAAGCATATTACACGCGAAGAGGATGGGCAACACAGACAATGTAATCGTGCTCTTCGACGGACTACACGTGCCGAGATACGTGAAATACGGAGCGCTCATCGTCCGGTGCTCGCTATACAGAAAACACATTGACATTTGCTACGAATGTGGGAGGCTGGGACATAGGGCGGACGTTTGCCCCAACCCAGACGAAAAAATATGCAGAGGATGCGGCGTGGCCAACCCGCCGCAAGAACACCAGTGTGAAGCAAGATGTCAGCTATGCGGGCAAGCTCACTTTACGGGAGACAGATGCTGCAAGGCAAAGTACAAGATACCGTATTTGGTCCGGCGAAGACGCTGGGAGCGACGAAGAAGAGAAGAAGCGGAGGCCGAAACACCATACGGCATCAGCGACTACAACAAACGAGCTGGCAAAGCAACGAGCGAGAACACCCAGGGATCAGAAGGCCATCGCACAGAAGGCTCAACCCCGGGACCATACGAGGGGGACAGTCCGAAGCAGCCCGGTCGCAGACCAAGGTCGAGGACCCGGTCCAGAACCCGTTCGAGAACCCGATCGAGAACCCGATCGAGATCCAGGGCAACGTCAAGATTGCAATCCAGCCGAGGAGCGGTAGAAACTCAGGCACAGGTGAGCTTTGCGGACGCGGTCTCTGGCACTGCTGTTACACCTACACGCGCGGGGTCCGCCTTAGAACAGGAAATAACACAGATCAGACAGTTGTTAGAGCAAATAAAGCGAGAAAACGTGACACTAAGGGAAGAGGTAAAAATGCTTAAAGTAGAAAACGCTAAGCTTAAGAACCCAAAACACTCAGAGATGACCCATACCACGCCAACACCCATTAGGGCGTCGACACCTCTTCGAGCTCCGGCGACGCCCGTTCCCGCGTCGATGAGTGGAGAAACGCCACCGCATAAACGAAGGGCAAAGGAAAACGCCGATGAGCAAAGCGACTCTACACTCGGAGAAGTAAAAGGCATGTTTCAGGAAATGTTCGTAGGTTTACAGCAGCAATTCATGCAGATGCGCGCGGACCTACAACAGCAGATAACGCAGATGCGAGATGAAATGTCTCAGAGGTTCGACACCCTCGAGGGTAGGGTAGGGCAGCTAGAAAACGTCTCGAAAGACGCCCGACCCGCAGGAGCGAGGCCGGTCAAGAGCAAGCCGTACAGCAGACCACCTGCGGCTGAGAACAGCTGCATAGAAAACTCGAGTAGCCAACATGGCGCCGCCTAATGAATACACGATTTGGCAGTGGAATTGTCGTGGGTTTCGTCGTAAGCGGGGTAACCTGCAGCAATTCGTAAAAACCAAGCAAGCACCAGATGTAATCGCCCTCCAGGAAACTGGGGGGACCGCAAAATTATCAGGATACAAATCATATAGCACTTTAGCTGAAAAAGCAACACTAACCACACTGATACATCGTAATATAACGGCTGTAGAACACGATACTGGCGTACGCAACATAGACCACGTCCTACTAGAAATTCTCCCGTCTCGAAAAAAGGAGGGAAGCTTGTTTGTGTTGAACGTGTACAGTCCACCACGACAAAAGGTAAAGTTTGGCTCGCTTTTCCGCAAAGTGCTAAACGTAGCGGGCAGACAAGCACTGATCGTCGTGGGCGACTTTAACGCACCACACGCCGCCTGGGGTTACACCATCGAAAACGTTAAAGGCTGCAACCTGTGGAACGACGCGCAGCACGAGGAGCTCACGCTAATAACTAACCCACAAGACCCTACCAGAATGGGGAACAGCGTCAGTAGAGACACCACGCCGGACCTTACATTCATAAGGAATATATCCAACCCTCATTGGACCAACACTAACGTAAATCTAGGCAGCGATCACTACATTGTATGCACAATTTTACAAGCAGGTCCGCGTAAAAAGAAAGGTAGAAAAATAATGTTAACCGAGTGGGACACCTTTCGTAAGATAAGAGAGGACGATGCTACAGAGACCATCGAAGATATACAGAAGTGGACAGACACACTCCAGCGTAGCGTGCAGAAAGCCACCAAACATGTTCCCGAAGAGGCTGGAATGGAAGAAATGGACAGCAAGCTCTTACACATGTGGGAGGCAAAACGCAGCCTGCAAGAACGCTGGAAAGGTCAAAAGCACAACCGGCGTCTAAGAAAGAGAATCGTCGCGCTCGACAGAGACATAGAAGACTACGCAAATAGGCTGTCCCAGCAGCAGTGGGCAGGCATGTGCACTTTAATGAACAGGCAGTTCGGAATGTCCAAAACTTGGAACATTCTCCGAGGCCTCCTTGATCCAGAAGGCACGAAAACAACACAAAGACAAAACCTGCAACGGATACTACACAGCTACGCAGGTACAGAAGCAGAGCTCTTACGCGAGCTACGCCAGACATACGTAGGAGATGCCACAAAGGCGCGACTCCCAGAGTACGAAGGGAAGGATAACGTCGACCTCGACGCCTCCATAACAGAGGCAGAGATTCGATACGAACTCGGACGACTCAATCCCAAGTCCGCCCCGGGTCCCGACGGTATAACAAATAAAACACTTCGCAACTTAGATGACGAATCCGTCACTGCTCTCACAAAGTACATAAACGAATGCTGGGAGAAGGGCGCCATACCCCAGCAATGGAAAACCGCCAAAATCATATTAATACCCAAGCCGGGCAAAAAGCCGCTCATCGGAAATCTCAGGCCCATTTCATTGACGTCCTGCATTGGAAAGCTCATGGAAAAAGTAATTTTAACGCGTCTCGTCAGATACATGGACGACAACGAGCTATACCCACACACCATGATCGGCTTTCGACCAAGACTCTCGACGCAAGACGTCATGTTGCAGCTAAAGAATCAAATCATAGACGCCGAAACGCACACCCTGGATACAAAAGCCATTCTGGGCCTTGACCTGCAGAAGGCATTTGATAACGTCACCCACGAGGCCATATTGCGCAACTTGCAAAACCTACACGTAGGTCGGAGAGTGTACGATTACATAAAAGATTTTCTCACCAACCGTAAAGCTACAATCACGGCCGGGGAAGCGGAATCCGAAGAATTCGTTCTAGGCAACAAGGGAACACCACAAGGTTCGGTGCTTTCCCCTTTCCTATTCAACGTGGCGATGCTTGGTTTACCCTCAGAGCTGGAACGCGTCGAAGGGCTTCAGCACAGTATCTATGCGGATGACATCACCCTATGGGTGACGGGCGGGAGCGACGGTCACATAGAAGAGATTTTACAACAAGCAGTAAATACGGTAGAGCGATACGTGGAGAACAATGGCCTAAAATGCTCTCCTCAAAAATCGGAGTTATTACTCTACAGACCTACAAGCAGAGGTCGCAAGCGCATTCACGAACGACACAACATCACAATCTTAGCAGGAGGTTACCCAATACCTCAGGTACAACACATAAGAGTTCTGGGACTCCGAATATCCGAGAACGGACATAACGGGGAAGCAATAAAGTTACTGGATAACAACACCCAACAAACCATTCGAATGATTCGAAGAATCGCCAACAAAAACTACGGCGTGAAAGAACACAACTTAGTGCAGCTCATCCAAGCCTTCGTCGTCAGCCGCATAGTGTATGTGACCCCATACCTCAAGTTGCAAGTGGCGGAAAAACAAAAGATAGAATGCATAATTAAAAAAGCATATAAGCAAGCCCTCGGATTACCGATCACCACGTCTAACGAAAAGTTCGAAGCGTTAGGAATGCATAACACGCTAGACGAACTTATTGAGGCTCATATGATAGCGCAATATGAACGACTCGCGCAAAGCAACACGGGAAGACACATCCTGCACAAACTTGCAATAACGTACGCTGGCCAAAGCGGCAATAAATACGATATCCCAAAAGAAACCAGAGAGCGCATCATAATACCTCCGTTACCCAGAAACATGCACCCCGAACATCACCGGGAGCGGAGGAATGCAAGAGCGAGAGCACTGCACAAGAAGTTTCAACATGACGCGGACGTGGTATATGTAGATGCAGCCGAATATACAGACGGTCGACACATGGCAATAGTCGCTTCAAATCAAGCGGGCCACCTGCTTGCTAGCGGCACCATTAAAACAGGAAATTCGGAAATCGCTGAAGAAACGGCCATAGCGCTGACGCTTGCGTCCACAAGGGCCAGCGTCGTAATCAGTGATTCTAAAACCACGATTCATAACTTCGCTAACGGAAGGGTCTCGAAAGAGGCGTTAAGAATCTTAAATAACTTTCGCGGAGAGCGCGACGTTTATGTTATATGGACGCCCGCCCACTCCTCCCTCCCGGGCAATGAAACCGCACACACCCTAGCTCGAGAGTTAGCGAGCCGAGCAGGGGCAGGAATGACGCGGAGCCCGCGTGCGGAGAGAGACCGCATGTTCAGTTACAACGAAATTACCAAGCACTACAGATTAGGGAGGCAGCATTACCCGCCACCACACTCCTCATTAAATAAGCAGCAGGCGACAGCGTGGCGCCTATTACAAACAAACACGTTCCCAAACCCAATCGCTTATAATCATTGTTACCCGGACCTCTACTCAGACAGATGTAAACACTGCAATCAGCGGGCGGACCTCAAACACATTATCTGGGCTTGCCCCAACATCGTGAAGGGGCCAAACACATACATGAATACGGAGCAGTGGGAGACCGCGCTGCTAAGCTCAAGCATCGAGGACCAACTACAGGTCATCAGGCAAGCCGAAGATGCCGCTAGGGCCCAAGGACTCCTAGCTGCCATCTAAGGGAGGGGAGTCAACTCCTCTAACACTTGCCGTTTCAATAAAAGTTGTTTCTCTCTCTCTCTAGATAGGACAGGTAGTAATCGCGGAGCCGAACAATGAGAGTGAAGTAACTAGAATAATAAAGATGGGATGGACCACATTCTGCGAGCATTCTCAAATCATGAATGCTAATCTGCCACTAACCCCGAAGAGGAAGGTATATAACAGCTGCATCAAGACGGTACTTACCTACGGTGCAAAAACCTGGAGGCTTACGAAAAGGGTTCAGCTTAAATTGAGGACGACGCAGTGAGCGATGAAAAGGGAAAAAAAATGATAGGTGTAAACTTAAGAGACAAGAAGAGAGCACAGTGGGTCAGGAAACAAACCAGGGTTGAAGAAGAGTAAATGGATATGTGCTGGGCACGTAGAGTAGAGGCAAGATAACCGCGCGCAGCATTCGCTTTCTCGTGACTCGCTCGCTGAATTTCGTGCCGACCGGTTGTGTCCCCGCGATCTCCGACGACAGCGCAGTTCTGGCAGACTGGCTCGCCCTACGCCATCTCCTGCCGCCGACAAGAGCTCTCGCCGACAATAGCTCTCGCCCGTCCTCGGACTCCTGCGATTGTGTCCATATTTCCTATCTTCTCCTTACCTCAGTATGCGGCTGTCCCTCCGCCTCTCTCTCCTTCCGCTCTCTATATCCCTATACCTTTTAATCCTATCCTTTAATCCCTCCTTACCCCCATCCCTCGTGAGCTACTTTTGAGGTGTCGTCCCCCTGAGAGACAGTTATGGGGCTCACTTTTCTCTTCTTTTCATTTGAGAATCACTCCCTCCCCCCCTCCCCCCATAACCGCGCGCTGGTCTAGCTGACTGGATCCCCAGAGAAGGCAAATGAGCGAGGAGGAGACAGAAAGTTGGGTGGGCCGATGAGATTAAAAACTTTGCGTGTATAACGTGGAGGTAGAAAGCACAAGACCGGGTTGTTTAGCGGATCATGGGAAATGCCTTTGATGATGATGATGAAGTTTCTATAAAACGCGTGGAACAACTAATATCGGGCAAGAATCATTTCTTGCTTTAAGTTTATGAATCGATTCATTCCCGCTCTTCGCAGCTGCTTGCTTGTTCACGAGCCATCTTCTGAATTGTCCAGGTACCTGGTGGTTGCGGACACTGAGTTGGGCGACCTCGCCAAGCAAGTCAACCCGCGACTGAAAATTCGGTTCGAGTACCTTTACGTCGGCCTTTAAAGAGTCGGTGCACTCCGGACAAGCAGGAGAAACATCGTCAACTTTAAGTTGTGTAAACTAATTTATTTAGATGTGGTATGAAATGTTTAAAGGTTTTCTGTCATCGGAATTCCTACAGGCTGTCAATTGTTGAACGATTAAATGAGAACATGTCAAATGAGTGCATAACAGCAATAAAACAGTTTTCCAAGCTTGCGTGACCGATTTCTTGATAATATAGAAAAAAAAAGAACATGCGTTCATAGAAGGCAGGATCACATTGCGCTATTCTCCACAATGGGCGTCTCCTTAAAAGAAACATTGAAGTTATGCAGTATCGCATGCACTCACGAAACTTCGCTTAACTGTCACAATCAGAGCATGAATTGATTAACTTTTCTCATCTGGTTCATAGGATAGGAATTTTTTTCAGCTGAAACAACCCGATTCGAGACCATATAATCACGGCCCACACAGCGCTCATAGCAATATCTGAGAGTGTCCATACAATTCTTTCAGATAGATCTCGTGCTGCAATTTCAGTCTCTTGCTCACCGCGCTTCTCCGATAGAATACACCATATTTTTCCAAAGAACGCTTGTGCTTTTGGCGCCCCACTATCCGTTTCCGCTGAATAGTAGGATCCCTTTGGACATCAACTTGCAACTTTTGCCATGCGGGCTCACTTGTGAAACAAGTTCAGTTGGGGTATGCCAATTGCGTGCTGGCTTGTACATATGTCATGGCTCGTACCCTTTTACGGGCCATTAAACCGCCGTTAAATATACTGGGGAAAAAAGAACTTCAAATTATAATGAACGAAATTGAATTTATCAGTCATCTATCGAGAATACAAAATTGAACAATCGCAAGGTTACCAATGAAAAGGTACACAACTATTCATTGAAATGAATTATTAAATGACAATTGCAAAGTACTAGATTTCCCCTTTCCCCAGTGCAGGGCAGCAAACCAGAAATTTTCTTCTGGTTAACCTCCTTGCCTTTCACTTGACCTTTTTCTATCCATCTCACTCTCTTCTTGTGTATAAGAAATTTGCAGACTGCTATGCGGACATTCTCGTTGCTGTGGCCCAGAGGAGAAGTCCCAAGAAAAAGTATATTTTCAGAATTAAAAGTAATAGTACTTATTTTGTTTGTTTATTCGCCTAAAAATCTTGGGTCATACCCGCAAGGCGGATTGGCTAGGCTCGACCTTATGACGAAAATTGAAATACAACGCTTGATAAACAGAGAGCAATCAGATGAAAACAAGACGTATAATTACGTACATAAAAAAATCACAGCATATATCCACGGAGTGAATGATGACGAGTGGGGCGAAGCACTGAAGGGGTTCATCGCTAAACTGTGAAGCATCGGCGAATATCGCCCACTACATCATCAATGACGTGACAATTACTGTATATATTTATACAAGAAACTTTATTATTGGTTAGTAGTAGCTATACGTTGCTTCCGTTCCCCCTTCATTATAACGGCTTTATGGTCGGTGAAGTGATGTATCGGAGATGGGGCGTTGGAGGATGTTTGCGAGGACGAAGCATTGGGCAGTTTGCAAAATTGAAACTATAGGTGGTCACGTAGAAACAAGGGATGGACAAATTGAAAAAAAAATCTATGGTTCTTTAACGCGCACCTCGATAGAAGTACATGACCATCTTGCATTTCATATTGGCTACTTCTAAATAGTATTGACTGTGTGGTCGCTGAAGAGGTGGATCGGTGATGGGGTGTAGTGGGATGTTTGCAAGGTGGTTACATACACCAACGGAGGTAGGCCAGACTTGCACCCTAAGGAGCTTCGCCCCTAAATGTGAAAAGGACAAAACGATTTGAAAAAAGCACACTTGAAAGATGGAAAAATGAAGAAGGGGAACAAATAATTGTATTCATCGCGCGGTAATTCATGATGATGACGATGCTCCTTGGAATTTTGGCACCTACACTCTTAGAAAACAGGTGGTAGTACTTGCTAACTTTGGGGTAGTAATGGTTTGTCACATATGTTACAATCCTCGTAGTAAGCGCAGTTAGTAATGGCGAAGGTGGTAACAGTTACTACCTCTCCTGTTACTACCAGCAGTTAGTAACTGTTACTACCTTAGCCGTTACCACCCATTGGTAGTAACTTTCAAAGGTTTAAAGAAAAAAGTAGTAACCGGTACTACGCAGGTCATGCATTTTGGCATATTATTTCTCCACTGTTCATGTTGGCTAATCACAACTAGACAAATTCGATTAAGAAGCGGGGTGTGCCACGAATGCGAAGAATGCATAGACCGAAGAAGTGCACTATTTTTTACGCTCGCTCGCTCTCCGGCGCGCCGATGCTGACGATTTGAACACTTGCTCAACTTAGGTGCAAACGAGCTCAACTTTTAATTTTCGCTTGTAGACTTCGCATCTGTTCATTACTGCTAGGTTATTTCGCACGCCAGCAAGCGATCACCCCGAAACGTGATGACAGTACAAGCAACCATGGATGTTGTGCCAAACGAGGTTCTGCTGCCCATCTTGGCATTAGTAGATGGCGCGAGTTTCATCAGGTGCAAGCGGGTGTGCAAGCGGTGGCTGGTTCTGGTGGAAACGATACTGCAACACGGCCATGCCAATTGGAGAATGATTTGCAAGTCAGAAATCCACCATGACGTTCTGTATGAACTGCTCGATGGTTCATTTCTAAAGGATGAATCTCGACCTGTGCAAGCTGACTGGTTCAGTGTATATAAGTGTTAGCACAAGGGTTGTTTCAAAGCTTTCCTATCACATTCGCAACCTGAGACCTTTCAAAGAACAAGTGACGTGCCTCAAGGCAACAGGAGATGTAATTGTGAGTGACCACACGTCAGGAGCGCGACCTACTGTACTCCTGACCTGCCCAGCTGGCGACGGTCTACGGAGCTGCCTGCGCCGGCTCGGATTCCGAACTTCACCACCTAGGGGGCGCTCGAGTTACCCCAGCTGCATCGCCAGCTACTACAGGCTGGCGATGCAGCTTATAAAGGAAAGACTGCAAGCGTGGATAGAGGATGAGGGGGTGCTAGGGGAACTGCAGAATGGGTTTCGGAAACACACGAGGTTGGAAGACAATCTGTTCTCACTGACGCAGTGCATCGAAATAGCAGAAAAGGAACACAGGCCCCTGTGGCTAGCATTTTTGGATATCAAGGGAGCGTACGAAAGCGTGTTTCAAGCGGAATTGTGGGGAATACTGGACACACACTTGGCGTGGAACATGTAGTCACTAATCTTTTAAAGGGTATCTATGAGGTAACAAGGTAGTTATAAAGTGGGAAAAACAGGTATCCAAGCCTGCAGAGGTGAAACGGGTGCTTAGGCAAGGGTGCCCCCTGTCACCCTTATTATTCATGATGTACCTACAAGGATTAGAGGCAAAATTAGAGGGAAGTGGACTGGGCTTCAACCTCTCTTTAGTCAAACAAGGAAATCTTATTGATCAGGCACTACCAGCATTAATGTACGCAGATGATATATAGTGCTAATGGCCAACAACAAGGAAGATTTGCAGAGATTTATGGACATCTGCGGTAATGAGGGAGATGGGTTAGATTTTAGATTCAGTAAGGAAAAATCAGCAGTCATGATTTTCAATGACAACGAAGGTAGTGAGCTTAGAATACAGGAGGTCACGCTAGAGATAACAGATAAATATCTGGGCGTATGGATAAGCAATGGGACTGAGTATCTGAGGGAACACGAAATATACGTGACGACTAAAGGTAACAGGAATGCAGCAGTCATGAAAAATAGGGCACTGTGGAATTACAATAGGTATGATGTTGTGAGAGGAATATGGAAAGGGGTCATGGTTCCTGGGCTGACGTTCGGCAATGCGGTCTTGTGCATGAGATCAGAAGTTCAAGCGAGATTAGAAATTAAGCAACGTGGAATAGGCAGGCTTGCTTTGGGAGCTCACGGGAATACACCAAATCAGGAAGTACAAGGTGATATGGGATGGACATCATTTCAGGGCAGGGAAGCTAGCAGCAAGATAAAATTTGAGAAGCGATTGAGAGAAATTGGGGAAGAGCGTTGGGCTAGGAAGGTTTTCAGCTACTTGTACATGAAGAATGTCGATACAAAATGGAGGAAGCGAACCAGGAAGTTGACTGGTAAATACTTAAAAAACAGCAGGTGGCCAAACCAAAAAGAACTATCGGTTAAGAAGAAAGTGAAGGAAACGGAGACTGACATGTGGAGAATGGGCATGATTAAGAAGTCCGCACTAGAGATCTATCGAACTTTTAAGCAGGAGATTGCCAAGGAAAGGATCTATGATAATACTCGGGGTAGTTCTCTACTGTTTGTGGCCAGGAAGGGAGTACTGCGAACCAAGACATATCGGGCCAAATACGAAGGGGTAGACACAGTATGCAGTGCGTGGGGAGAGGAAGAAGAAACTGCCGAACACTTGATAATGTTCTGTAAAGGGCTTCACCCTATAGTTCAGGATGATGGCGCAGAGTTTTTCAAAGCACTGGGATTTAGGGACAGCAAGGGCAAAATAGACTTTAAGCGGGTAGACTTAACTAGAAGGAGGTTATCTGATTGGTGGCTAAAGTCAAGGCACGAGTGAAAATTAAACCCTTCACTGCGAAGTACGAATCCTCAACTTCATTATTTAAAGGAAAAAAAAGATAAATGTAATGGTTAGTTCACTAAGTATTACGGCTAGGTGGCGTTAGCCGCCGCCCGATCTAAAGGGTACGTACAGCCACATCCATCCATTCATCCATCCATGAGCGCTTGTGGATGCATGGAAATGCATGGGTTACCGCCGGTTCGAGAAGAGTTTCATCACGCATTGAGTAAATGTGGCGGGTATCTTGAATCATTTTGTTTCATGTGAGTTTGAGAATCTTCTTTTGCATTTTAGTTGATATTTCAGTGCATTATTTTTTTTCAAATAGAACCGCAAATCAGATACAAACACATGTATCAACGTGCAAAACAAAGAATGATGACAGAGACAAGTTGTAAAAAGTGCTGGTCCACCAAATTTTTATGTAACTCATGATATCGGCTATACGTGTATACAATGGTAGACTTGTCGCACACTCGGCTGGATTGAATTTACTGTTTGGACAAGAAAGGGCGAGGACTATGACATTTGACAGTGGCCGCGGCATCCCGCGCGCATAGAAGACAACCAAATACAGACAATTTTGCGCATAAATACCTTCGTCTCAAATGTCAAATGTAGATCGCAGGTTCATGAATAATCAATAAAAAACACTCTGCAACTGTTTTGAAACGAAACAGCACCAACAGCAAACAACAACAGCATACAACTTTACCTGCAAGACTGCAGCGTTTGCTCTTTTGGAGAGCAGATTAACCTCTGCAACTTCACGGTTCAGCTTGGCTATTTGCGCTTTTACTTCAGCATTATTCCTTGCCATGGTTTGGGATTTCCGGCGCGATGATTTTGCGGAAGTCATCACACGGCGCATCTTCTGGCTGGTTATGGTTGCTTGCGTGGTCAAAGAGCGTCGGTCTTTTTTTTTTTTTACTTTGTCGCCAGGGGCAGTTTCAGGTGGTTCTGTGCGTTCAAATTCGGTGAGAGGGTGCATAAAGTCTGAGGATGGTCCCGCAGCTGTGTTTGTGGATGGTACTGATGACATGTCGCTCGACGGCAAGCTCTGCTGCGCCGGGGCTGAACCTGTTTTCTTCCTGCATTAAAAAATTGCGTTGTGTTATACGCCTTTCCTTGAACTCATTTTCACTGGTCCAATTTGTATGCAAGAGCCGTGGGGAGACGTCAAGCATTAAACATTGTTAGTCACTTTTTTTCTTTGGGCAGGGTCCATGTTTCTGAAGATTTGAACGTTTCAAGGTGCGGTGGACTTTTTCCACGGCCGGCACCATGTACTTTGGGTAGTATGGAAACACTGACGGCACAGCTTCCGCTTTGAGTCTTTTTATCTTTAGTCCCGGCTTAAAGTCGGTTGGAGCAAAGTGCACAAGTGCACACTGCACACCTTCGACCTGTCATTTGGGAGCCCAACTTCATTGCCAGCACCTTGAAAGGAAGAAGATGAACATTCTGTGAAATGTTGTGAATAAAATACAAAATTTCTTGTTATTTACTAAGGAGTATTATATCATGCAACTAGAAGTTTATACCATGGTGGCGAAGTGAATAAAACACAGTTATAAAGTGAGCGTATGACTTCACCTCGTTCACCATGTGACACACGTATCTGGCTGAGATAAATTAGCACTAAATAAAACGGATGACCACAAGAAATAAGACAAGGACACACGCTACTCACAATTTTTCATTAGGAGAAAAGTTTTCACGTATGTGTCCTTTTGTCACGCATGCGCGTAGACGGGTAAACTAACACGTTTATATCAGACGCGGTAGCACATAAATTCAAGTTCGAGGTCAAACTAATTAAGCGACAGATGATAAATATTCACTTATGCAACGATCTCTGCTCTTTTTGGTAATGTAATTAAACTACCAAAGCAATCTCGAAAAAGCTGCTTCTTCCCACAATGGGAGTGTTTGAAAACCTAGATGCATAACCACATGTAGTGACATGGCTTCCATGTATGCACTCTTGTCATCTTTTCTTTTTTTTTTTGCGAATAAAAGTGTGAGTATAGCACGTCGTCATTTACTTTCTTGGGGTTGTCGGTTTATTATTTTTTTGCGCTAATATGAGTCTCAGTCTGTCATGCACCACCAACCAGCCCAGCAACTCACTCTTTTAACGACACGTAGTCACTTACAACCCATTACATTTTCAGCATGCCAGACAACGCCTAATGAGCAGACTTACCCTTTCTAGAAATCACCTTGATTCATTTTTCACCAATCTCGGTCACTGGAAACTCATGAAAAGTGACATCAGAAGTCTTCCCTTGCCTTGATTCGCAGAAAGGCACGCAGCAACACCACCATCGTGATGGTTCATTTGCACCAAGAAACCTCGCTTCGCTGGTGTACAAACTGCACCTACCTGCACGCTTCTATCGCAGCTCGGCACGAGGATATGGTAGCTAAAGATCGTCATTATACTTTTAAGTTTATTCAAAAAGAGGCTTTTATTCATTTTTTTAATCGTTCAGAGTGTATGCACGCGTAAAGATTGCTGCTTTTCTCCCAGTGTCGCGCGAGCAGACGACAAAAAAAAAAATAAAAATAGCACGGCGGTCTATGTTTTTGGCCGTCAGCAACCGGTGCGGATGGGGTAAGCTGTAGCGCCGCAGAGCGCATAACGGCAGGCGCCAGTACCAGGAACGGCGTGCTGGCGCTTCGTTGGCTGGGCAGGTCAGTAACATACAGTAGGTCGTGGTCAAGAGTCATATTTGTTTGGAATGCTCGGAAGAGCTGGCCAATAAACTTCATTGAAACACGTGCAGATTCATTCCGGAATCTCAGATTGTTCAATCTAATCTTTGTCGCCCTGCCACGCTGTGACCAGCACAGGGGAGCACTTGCGTTTCAGGATGAATTTTTACAAATATAAACCTATAGCACTATATTATACTACCTGGCTACGTCTGTTTGGTGACGTAGCACAAGACTTTTAATCAGACATGCTTCTAAAAAATTATATATCATATTTATTTGTTATAAAATGGCCACAAAAAGGTATTGTGTACAGTGGCCGGAGCAATGTACCGAACTGATTCTCAGTGCATTTTAATGCTTCACACGACTAACATAACTGCGTTTAAAAGGCAATAATCGGTTTAGGGGTTTGGCGCGCCAAAACAATGATAATATTTGGAGACACGCCGCAGTGGATTAACTGTGACTGTCCTCGAGGTTAATTGTGACCGTCTGGTTACTTTGATCTGCCGGTCTTGTTAATATGTGCTGTAATTTACTAAGTTTGTCGTGATTGTCTATTACGATACGTGTAGCACTCGCTTATGGTTCGTTAACTCGCACTTCTTCGTTACGACAATATCAGAATGACGTTTACATATCTCGGTTGCGTAATTTAAAACAAAATGTATTTTCTTGATGTATGGATACCTTCTGCGTCATTTTTCTGTGTAATGATTATACGTCGAGACGATTCCTCTCATAAATTATCAGAATCTCATTCACACATTATATTGGGGTAGTCAAAAGCCGGGTAGCAAAGAGGTAGTAACGGCTGCAGTTACTACCTCTTTCATTTCAGTTACTAACTGTTTACTAACGTAGGTAGTAAAGAGGTCGCAAAAAGTTAGCAACAGTTGCAGGCAGTAACTGTTTACTAACGTAGGTAGTAAACAGGTAGCAAAAGGGTAGTAACGGTTGAAGAAAGGTAGTAACCACTGCAGTTACTACCTATTTGCCTGCAGTTGCTACCTTTTTACTAACTTTTTTTTAAGAGTGTACCTACTCGGGGGGATCGGCCAAGAGTCGGGTCAATCATACCGACTGGATTTATGTATAATATTTTGTAAGAGCTAAATTAGGTTAGAAATAATATTGGAGGGGGTGCGGTAATTGTTTCCAGATACCAGGGCAGCATTCTCTTCTTCACAGCGAAACGTGTATGAGACACAGCAGGATGGTTTCTAAACGATGACATGCCTCAATACTTACATGAACGTGAAGGAGAAGCTGGAGGAAGAGGTGAAGTGCAAGAACTGGAGAGAGGGTGACTAGACCTGAGTCTGCTTACCCGCTTAACTACCTTGCACTGTGGAAGGAGGAACAAGATTCGAGAAAGGCCACTGTAGCTGCCGCGTAGGTATAGTTCCATGCTTGACGGTCAAGCAGTCCTGGTTGCCTTCACATCGTTGCAGCGCGTTCGTTGCTTCTCGGAATTATGGCGAGCAACCTCGTGACCACAAAAGTGCCCCACGCTGTGTTGCGTTAACTCGGGGGCAGGTTATTAGTGTACTGTCGTAACGAAAAAAGATTAGCTGAAGTTACCGGTGGCAGCACCCGCAAAATTGCGGCACCCTGGTGCCATCGTTCACGAGCACACTGAAAACAAGAATGCCAGCTGGCCAAGCAAATTCCATCTTACAGCGCAGGGGTGGACTGCGGACCGGCGGAAAGCAGGCCATCTTGCTGCAGAACCATCTGAAAGCCCATATCTTAAAGAAGCGCTTGTTACCTGCTTATCGGCAGATGCGGCTGAGCAGGACTTTTTTTTTCTTTTTCACTCGAGTTGCGAGCAATATCGTTATCGTGGTTGCCCCGAAAAAGCCATTTGTTAGAGTACTTTTCACCGGCCACCCCTGCTCTGGAAAATGGAATGCGCTTTGCCCTCTCGATATCGGCATTCTCGAGAAAAAACAGCGCCACATGCCACAATTTTGCCGCTCCGGCAACCGGTCACTTGCACATTTTTTGTTTCCCCCATTGTGACTGTGCCTCTGGCAACTAAAGTCCCCAGATTAAAGGACTTTACTGGCAACGACATCACCACCACAGTCATCCAAAAAGAGAGAACACAAAGCAGATAACTTTTTTGGTACAAATTTCTCGACAAACTATGCTGTATTATCGCCAAGGCAAAAAAGCACATGCGATTACGTTATCTTGCAAAGCAGAAGGCACAGGCCACTAGTGTGTGCATTGAACCTACAATAGAATAACAAGACATACAAAATACATTCTTGAAAAAAAAAACTTTATTTTCGATTCACAGGCACTGAAAACTGGTGTTATTCTTCTTACCAGTCAGTTATTTAAAAAAACACAAAGCAGTTTTGAGAGCTACACAAGCTCCGCATTTTGTATTCGTGGTTATTCTTTTTTTTTCGTTGTTGACTCATTTTTCAGTGCCCAAAAAGCTCCAAACTAAGGGACACGTTGCATGCATCAATTAAAAACACAGGTAGAACAAACTCTGCAGGTTCGACAAAACATGCACAGACACACAAAACAAACATAAACTAGCCAAACGCTTTACACAAATACACCCTCCCTCCCTCCGAACATAATTGTTAAGTGAGTATAATGTTCTTGTTCTAGCCATTATGCGCTCGGCATTTGCCAGGTAGTGGTACACAATTTTAGACAAATTAAGGAAACACACAGCGCTGGCGGCAAAAAATATTGTATGCAAGCGCAAGGAAAAAAAAAGAAAGAAAATCAATTTACAAAGCTATGTACCGAATCTCTTCGGCGGTTGAACTAGCGCAGTAGCGATTGTCTAAGTCGTGACTATGATTGTCACGACCTTTTTTTTTTTCTTTTTGTCCAAGTTAGGCACAGAAATTTGATTTCGGTGGGATGACAGGAGTTTTTTTATGTACAAGGTTCCGACATGGCGTGTGCATTTAATTACTACGCTTCGTATAATTATAAAAATAAATGGATAAACGATACGGAAGAAGCGCATTGAGGTAGTTTGCCAACAAGGCTGTCTTAGTAATCACCGTAAATATTATCAAAATGAAATAATGCACAGTGGCAACGTGAACACTTCACAGGACATTGATGAGTATTCTTTTTTGTGTTTATTTAGGCCTACTACCACGAGACACATCATCCTAGCATACCCTTTGCTTCACCAACATGAATAGTGTAGAAAAGGGGCGACGATGTAGAACAGTTAGCTTTCAGGATGACGACCATTTCTTTTCGTTTGTGTTCTTAACCAGCAATGTTAATGTTCCCAGCTGTGAATTTTATCATCGCACAGTGACACCACCTGGCAACGAAGTATTTAAATGAACATCAAGGCAGGACAGTAAAATGAAACACATAGGACCTCACGCTAGAACAGTTGCTTTGCCGGGACATTGAGTTTCGCATGTCCAGCAGCTTGCATTGTTCTGCAAATAACCCTAGACAACCTAGCCAACCTAAGATACCTTCAAAAGCATTCCAACGTCTTTGCAGGTTCTGCATTATAGAAGTTCTCGAAACAATATCAAACTGCCAATTGAGTTCCATTTCTCTCTTTTTTTGTTTGCTTTTCCCAAATCTGCAACGCAATTCTGACAAAGCGAAATCTTGCCCAAAGTGAAAAACGAAGTCTGCGTGAATAATAAGAGCAATATCTTTAGTTTTACCAGTTAACACCACGATATGATTATTCACAACGCAATGGAGGGGTTCACAAATTTAGACCATCTTGTGTTCTTGAGAGTGCAGTGACATCAAACAGTCATTTCATATCATTCCAGTGCCTCACCACATCCATATCGATACTTAACAGTTCACTCATGCGATTTCAACGTAAAAAACATAGGTTCGGTTTTTGACATCGACTCATCGCATTTGCAGGCTGCCTGTTTGGCACTAAAGCTGCTCGACTGGTGAGTTCACTAAGACGTTTATCGTAAATACGCACTCACTATTTCCGGTATATAGTTGCAAACAATAAGAAGTATCCAGTCCGCTAACGCGCAAGTATTCTGATGTGAAACTAAATGCAACTTATGCTACTGTAGATGATCACATTATTAAATAGTCCTAGGTTACACACACAGATGTGAAGGAAATGACATGTATTAGGCATGGGTATCGTAATGCTCTGAAGCTGGGCTTCGTTTGGCACATGAACATGAGTGAATGTGCAAGTCTTTTCTTGGTCCCACTTATGTTGGATGAGACGACATTGTCGTTTGGGTCGCTTGAACAAAACGTTCCATTGCAGTAAGATAACGTACCACATGTAAACACATGGAGGAAAAAAGTTTCTCTTAAAAAGGCCACAGAACATAATAATAGACTGAACACAATTCATTAGTCCCATGATAAATGTCAGTGTCCCCGAACAAACCTTCAATGAGTGCTCATAAAGCTGCACTAAAATGGCTAAGAAATGCTGGCCAATGAGAGATTATCAAAGTAGTGTTACCAAACTGGCCTAGAAACACGTTTCAAGCGGAGAATATGTTGGCCTTCGTTCGAGGATATTTTTATTAGCAATGTTAAAATTTCTGTCGTGTAGCTCGACGTCATTCATGTTCAAAGTTCTTGCCCCTATGAAAAACCGAGAAAAAATGTTTTATCTGATTTAACATCTTTTTTTACAAGGTGGAAAAATTGACCATTTTGAAGCGATACCAGTATTTTTCTCTCATCAGCTACGAAGGAATAGTTCAGCGCACGTGCAGGGAATATTTTGACAACGTATATTATCAGTAACTACAAAAAAAACTATTTATAACATTTTTGTTATAAGAGTGCGACATACTAAAACAGCAAATACTTGAAAAAAATTCAGAAGAACACATAGTTTTTGATTTAGGAGATATTAGGAGCCAAATGATAGGTCGCGTATGAAATATCAGAAAATAGTATGGGAACCACCCAATTACAATTCAGCACCAAACACTTCAAAGCAGGGAGAGACAATAGACACGTCCTATAAACAGATGATGCCTCAATCATTCTTTGATACTTTGCCATTTTTTAAATACCACTCATAAAGTCTTCTAAAGTATGTTCGATATCAGAAAATCTATTATTGCATAAGGTCCAAAGCAAGTGAATCCCTGTTGTAAAATCAGTCGACTTTTTTTTTCCAATAAATTGACAAACTATCCAGCTTGAGTTGTACTCAATAAAGAAAAGAAAATTGCAGTGAGTTATTGCCTAGTGTTAGACACTGCGCGTCACGCGTGTCACTTCTGAAATTATCTGGTCCATACGCCGCTCTCCCTGATATGTTTTTCATATCATTACTGATGGTTTCCTGTGGACTAAAAACCTGTTAACACACACAGAATGAAAATCTAAATTCAGTATCCAGCGATCTTTTTTTGCAGCACTGGGAAGAGAGCACTCAAAGTCACTCCTGACAGCAACTACAATGATACGCTCATTACTACTTTAGATTATGCACAAATATAAACACACATTCACACAACACTTACAGGATCCAAAATGGCAACCACAAAAGACAACTCAGGACGAGTATTTTACCAGGGCTGAGTCTAAGAGCACACAATTGTTTTCTCCATTCACATTAAATTGTGCACCAAAGACATGAAACTATTTACAAACTCAAGAGAACTCTGCATTCCTCAGCACTCATTTCGGCAACGATTATGTTCCCATCTGTTTTGCGGTTGCAAAGCCATCCCGACATGCCGCGACTGGCCAGTTCCGCTGGGCAGTTGGAAAAACAGACGCCGGTTGGTGAATAAGTATTACACGTAGTCAGGCATGTTCAAGCCATTATATTGGTCCCACACGGAATGTTAGTGTCAATAGAGGAATCTTCTAGGGACGTTTACTGTTATTGTTAAAAGACCAAAGCGTTGCAAAACGAGAATGTTTCAATACAACACTTCTGTCAATCAACGTCAGAAGTGAAAACAAAGTCATTTACGAACTACTGCTCGGCCTGTTTCGTGAACGTCATTGTCATAACAAGAAACAATTAACAAGCACATTGACCAGGGCGCGCAATTTTTGTTAGACACTCAGCTTAAACAGGGAAACGCATTTCTCTCAATCTCATGCATTGAGTTTTGCAAAGAGTATAGGCAGTCAACGCAAAATTGAAAACACAGGCTACTTTTTGAGCTGTTAGTTTTGAAAACTGCACCTTATTTTCTCGAGGATGCAGTGAAGGCACATAGCTGACAATAGAATGCCTTCGCATGTATTGTTCAAAGACGGCGGTCCTTTGTTGTGCCCATACTCATAATTTATTTTCATTTTTTTGTTCGAGTGCGTCTGTACTGTATATGAATAAAATGTGGTAGTTTTAAAGGTGTATTTCTCAGCATCACGAAAATCAGCTTTTGAAGGTATCAGTAGCTCATAAACCATATGCCTGCACATTAGCTGCACATTAGATTGGTTTCGTTCCTGCATTTTGTGCCCCTGTTTATATCTCAGTAAACGAAACTCCTGCTAAACGAAAACATTTTACTGGTCCCTTCAGGTTTTGTTTATTGGGAGTCTACTGTAATACGCGGCTACAACTTGACGCACCGATTTCAGTAACAGTCCTACCGGCACCTTCAGACAGAGTTGGGAACTAGCGAGCAGCTCCGAATACGTGAACGGACCACGTGATATGGCACTGGCCCCTAAACAGTATCTGCAACCAAGGACCATCTTTTAGAGCATCGGTGCTGACTACGCCACGTTGGCAGCCTACGATTCATACCAGAAACGCAAAAGCGAACTCTAACGTTAGCGCTACTCAGGAATGGACACGAATAGCACACCACGTCAGAGCTTTAAACGACCCACTTTTGCATGTGAACACGTCAAGATAACACTTCACGACATGGCACTATTTCATCATCTCGCACCTCGAGATGGCAGCTACGTTAGTCCTGATAATTTTAGATACCAACTAAAGAAACCTTGTAGTTGAAAAGAACGCATAAAATACACACAAAATCTGAAGCAAACTTCGGACATCCACTCACGAGCACGCGGTAAAGTTCCAATTTTCAGAAACTTCTAGCTGTAGTCCTATTAGGCTGCATAATATTTGTCCCGTTTTAATACATAAAAAATACATTTAGAATGTCTAGCAGGGTTTTCATTGTCATGCCAAAGAACAGAGCCATGATCAAACTTCCCTCTTTGTCAGGGCCGGTACTGGTATGCCACTTCTTGCAAGCTTGAATGCAAGGTCATCTAGGGGCACAGTCTCTATACACGGAACACAAAAATGTTCTAGTTGAGTCGCAATGTCTCAGCAAGAAGGATGAGTACAGTATTGTAAAAAAAACAAAAAAAGACAGTCCCCTTCATAGTCAACGTCGTTCACAGGAAACGACTCAAGGCAGCGCTGAGCCCTAAACACATAGAGATTCAAAATCCCACTACAGAGGCAAACAATCGTAGACTTTAGTGCACCCATGAAGGCTGCCAAGGCACTCATGACATTCGCGCCAAGTTAAGTGCAAACCAAAGTAAGCCGAAAAATCTCTGAGCGCATTACCTACAGTGGTATCACATCCCCACCCCACAAGGCAGTGTTACCCCACCATCTACTACAGCACGAAATGATGAAGACACAAATTCACTTTTCTTCTCACAGATGCTTAAGGCATGCTGGACAGCTGTGCTAGTTCTCGAGAACATGAGGGAAGCAATATTTGCATATGTAGACTTCAACATTTCTTTGTGTCCATGGAAGCAGGGCGTGGGTGAGTAGAAGTTCACAAGATGCTGGCCATCTTTAGAGTTCTGACGCATGCGAGTCACATGATGGCCGGATTCTTCACTGTATTTTTGTTGGTGTTGTTGGTTTCTTTCAGTGACAGTGGCAGAGCTCAGGCAGAATGTCATCTCATGGTGCATACTCATTCAAGTCACCGCTTCTGCCTGCATGGGAATAAGATCGAAGATACTGACCTGAGTTAACACAGCACAATGACAAGGTAGAAAATCTCATAAATCTTGACTGAAGATACAACACACATGTCCTATTCTTTTGGTTTTTTTTTTTCACTTTTCAAATTTATGACATTAGAAGTTCATAAACAAAGGTAACTTTTGATGCCAACTTGTTAGCAATGTCAAAAGAGCTATGTTAGAGCCATGTTACACAAGGACCTTTTCACGTGATTTCTGTAAAATTAACATGACTCTATAATACTCACAGACTGCGATTGAAAGTCTACAAAATAGAAGTTGATTCAAGATTTGTTATATTTTCCCATTAAATATGTGCCCCAAAAGAACTTAGCTGCCCTTTGATCTTTTTGTTGGCCGAAAAACATAGCATTGGCGCTACTTTACCATCGCTTCACTATCACGCTCTCCACCAGCATAGTTGCGAATGAGAGAATTCGCAATTGATGGAATGTGGTGAAAGCCTCTCTCATGCTATCTGCGCCTGCAACTAAAACTCTAATGTGTTTTCTATCCGTGGACCGGAACTGCTTAAAACATTGACACTGCATTGTGGTGTTTAGGCTGGCACATGCATTACATTTGTCTTATTCTTGCTTGATTTTTCATCTTTGCATTATTGCTGCATCGTCACTTTTAGTGGGTGCCGAATCCTCAAACTGGAATCACCGTCATACTTGTCATTTCTTATCTATACTTTCACTATATAAACACAAACTTGTAAAAGTCAGAGAAAAGTGGCGGCATGTACATTTTTCAACACTAAACTGATCTATTCATAAATATATGCAGAATACTGTGAAGCCGCACCTTGCTGATCTTATGTCCGTTGACTGGACGTTTGTGGCGGCCATCATTTACTTGTTGGGACCGACTAGCCTCATCTTCGCATCGTTGTTGGTGGAAGCCCGCTTGCCGGCGAGAGACTTGGACATGGCTACCCGCTGCTTGACTCTAGCCTGAAGCGTGAGTAGCAAGCCGCTAAGAACGTCGTGATTGTGTAACCGCTTGCCGAAGAGCAACTTCCGTACACCGTCATCGTAGCTGAGCAGCGCGACCAGGTTCTGCAGCAGGAAACCCTGGCAGTACTCGAGAAGTTGGACTGCATTGTAGACCTTGGCATGCACGTAAGTGGCGACCACGTTGTCCAGGTCAACACACTTGGAACAGCGTGCCTCGCAGAAGCGAACGAGGCCATCCAATTGGAAGAACGTGGCCGCTGTTAGAAGCTGCAAGATTCAGATAATGTACGGCAAGATCACTCAAAGGTCCGAACCTAAAGTCGCGTACGCTAACCCGGTTCTTGCCACCAAAACATGTGATGTCAGAAAAACATGTGTCATTGGTCTTAAATTTATTTAAAACCAAGCATACTACAAAAAAGTCATAGTTTTGATGCAAACACGAAGCAATGAATGCAATAGCAACAAGTTGGAATGTCACGCGAAGAACGGCAACCAGATCGAAACGTTCGCGCATTGCTCAAGACAAAAAAATGCTCAAAGAGAACATACACAGGAAGAGCGCGAGCTAACAACTGTTCACAGCTCGACACTCAATGCGCTGCTTAAACTCAAATGACATATGAAATATACACGCCTAGGTATGAACAGGATGAGTGTGAACTAGTCTCTCAGTTGTTACTTCGCTGTGCTGCAAAGGCAGGCTCTTTTCGCAAACAGACACCGCAGCGAGCGAAGTGACCTTCCTGCACCCTGTAACTGCAATGCAATCATTCCAGTGAAAGCCCAAGACATACGATTTCGCCCCACCATGAGATAAGTGCGCACGCACACGGGCTAGCAAGCACCACAGGACAAAGTGCGTGAGCGGGCTGCCGAGCGTGCCTTTCGCGCCATCTTGCTGGAAAAGCT
The DNA here is from genome assembly GCF_013339725.1 of Rhipicephalus microplus. NCBI lineage: Eukaryota > Metazoa > Arthropoda > Arachnida > Ixodida > Ixodidae > Rhipicephalus > Rhipicephalus microplus. Next base: position 66,618,725 of record NC_051169.1, read on the forward strand.
CAGCACACACCTACCCTTTGTCTTAAGAAAAAAACACCCCTCTTGAAGTTGCATTTATTATATGCAATTTATGCAGTTATTTGCTTCTGTCCTGTTACTGTTCCAAAGAGCTAATGTACAAATACAGAGGTGTATTTACTCATTATGTTCACTACGCCTAAAGTTTGGACTGAAAGTATGTACAGCCGCAATTATATTGAAATGCACATGGTTCACACAATAAAGGTAACAATCAGGTCACCAAATGTCACATCAGAAGTAATAATGTTTTAACAACACTTAATATATTAATTAGCCAGCATCACTGGGTGCTCATTGTGAGTGCAGTAATCAACTGACAACAATGACACAATAGTTAAGAATGGTGCAACTCTCCTGGCGCCATAAATTACATACATATACGCACCTCAAGCACATCGTTTTGGTCAATGTCGAAGTCTTCACAGCCTCCCTTGTACAAATACTGCATGACGAGCTGCAAAGCAAAAGATGCGGATACATACTTGAATTTTGCGAGTCAAAAGAACCAGTAAATCAAATATTATCTCTGTTTTTATAGACGGCATAACGTACGGATGGTAGAGGAGGTAGACGGTAATCAGCAGATATATTCAGACTAGATTAATAATATTCAGAGACCCACTGCCGTGGTGTCTCATGCACTCAAAAAATAAAGAAGACTGTTAACCATAGTGCTAAGCAACGAAACTACATTTGTGTGCCTATCTATCTATAATGAAATGCATGTACGGAGATGTTAGTGCCTATGCTTGGTGCCGTCTACTTCTCTTCAGTTGCACAATAGTTCTTGTCACAAAGCAAAAAAAAAAAAGAAACGAAGCTATACAAAGGCATACAGTAAAACACTCATGAGCTCAAGTAAAAGTTCTTCGATACAAAGATGTCTCCACGCAGCCCGGAACTTGACAAAACACAAGTATTTGCGCTAATGAAGTGCCCAAACCATAACATAAAGTTTGCTAAAATTTTGTCATAGCCGATTATAAGTCACTTGGGAATCCTCTCTAATGTAGCAAGTCGGCTAGTTTAACTATACAAATAATACACTTATAGCATGACAGATCATGCACGTGCATGGTCTGTCAACCATGACAGATCATGCATGCACCCCACATAGGTGCGCCGCCCTGAGACCATCGTGGCACGAGCACCACGCTGTACCCAGCTCGTATGCGCTTAGCGCTCGTACTTCTCACGGTGAGAAAAAAGAAGACAGCGGACCGGCCTCTTTAATACTCAATTGACTCGTAGTTTTCAACCACAGTTGCTTTTAGTTGTGGGCACAGATGCATCTTGAAAAATACATTTGTTTGACATGTCTGTGTACTTCTGCATCGCTACAATATAATATGAGCACCATTGTGAATGTGACATAAGAGCTGTATTGCACGTCCATAATTGACTACCTTCAACCTGCATTCAATGTTCACAGTATGTGCCTGACATGCCAAAATCATGATATCATGAGACACAGCAGGGTGAAGGGCTCTGGCAAAATGTGGGCCACCTCAGGTTTTTTTTTTTTTTTAGCGTTCGCTGATGTCGCACACAACATGCACCTCCAGCGTTAGTAAGGAGGGCATCTTGTCGGGCCGTACATGTGGTCCAAATGAGAATACAAGTGATCGCCTCCTGAATCATTTGTATACATGTACACAAATGTTCCATGATTAAGCTACCCAGTTTACTTGCAGGGACTAGTACATGAACACACCTCCTATCACTGCTCGACCCCCCCCTTTCTCCCTCCCCATAGTGCAGGGTAGCCAACCAGATGCTACAATTCTGGTGGACTTCTCTGCCCTTAGTTTATTCTCTCTCTCTCTAAACGGAAACGGTGAAATTATAGTAACGACGTACCTGAAAGATGTCGTATCGTATGTCATTGATCTGGACGACAGGCGTGCTGCCCTCCGCCGACTTTGAGGAGAGCATTGCCTTGAAGCGAGGTGACGCATTTACCAGGATGATCTTGTGAGCGTAGAAGGCACGACCTTCTACCCTGAACTGCACGTCCGACATCTCAGGATTGTTGACATACTTGGGGTCTGTAACAGGGTGATAATGAAATAAAATCACCTTTTATGCTAGCTGCCATTCTCAAACAACTGCTTCGACAAATATGTAGAAGAAGGCATTTAGAAAGCAGGAGACATAAGAGTGCGCACATTGCGGATCAGAATGAAAGAATTCGCATAGGTCAGAGCGCAGACTGCGGGGTATGACTAGTAGCCACTGGCGGCCGTCACCGTTGTAATTGCGTCGGTAAAGAAGGATAACAACAACTCGTTTCGAATTTACAATGCTTATTATATGTAAGCAAGTCTAACCAAATCACAAAGCAGATTAAAAGTTCACCGCAATGCTTAATAGATATCAGCAAGTCCGACCAGACCATTAGGCAGACTCAAAGTTGACCGCACAATGCTTGATAGATGTTAGTAAGTCTGATGAATCAGGGAGAGTGAAAGTTCACCGCAATGCTTAATAAACGTCAGCAGGTCTGACCAGGTCATCAGTTAAACTGAAAGAACACTGCAATGGGTAATAGAGGTCAGTAAGCTCGACCAGGTCATCAGGTGGACTGAATGTTCACCGCGATGCTTGATAGAGGTGAGCAAGTCTGACCAGGCCATCAGGTGGACTGAAAGTTAACCCCAATGTTTATTAGGCGTCAGCAAGTCTGACCAGGCCATCAGGCAGACTGAAAGTTGACCGCAGATTGAGGCGCAAGTAGAAAATATTGAGCGAGCCATCCACGTCAGTTGAAGCACACACCGAGGTGCAAACATCGTTAGTGCCATCATTCTGAACTTCATGGTAAATGACTGGTGAACTCAGGAATCCAGGAAACGATCACAAAACAAAAAGGTAGTAAGGCATTTCCTATAAGAAGTCAGCAATAACCTCGCACATCTGCTTACAAAAGTATCCCTTCAGTGGAACTGTGAGAGTCACCTGAACATAAGTAGACCATCAGCAAAAATACATCAGCACAAAATGCCAATATCTGACTTTTTTCTTTTTGTTCATCTTCCACTGGTGTTGAAAGATGTTATCGCCAGAAAACTGAGTCGAATTCTGTGTTCGCTGCAACTAAGGTACTTCTGCACACTGTTAGAAAATTTATGACATGTAAAGGCTGACAGAAAGTTCGATTAATCAGTTTTGCCTGCATTTGTTTCTGGCCTCCATGTTCCCCCGCAACGTGTGCTGTGCATAGCCAGGTTGAATGCACATCATCTCTTGTGCCGTTACATGGGTGTACTGTGATGGGAAGCTTAGAAGAAGATAAGACCACACTTTCGCTTGATTGTGCAACCAAAAAGTTTGGTTGCTTGATTTGCCCTGAGCCATTCGCTGTCACTAGCGAAAAGCACCTGTACACTTTTTTTGTACGAAGTAGATCTGGTAAGTTGTGAGTGAAAAAAAAGTGTTGTTTACCTATCCTTGCGCCACCAGAGAGTGAAACGTCCCGAATTTCCTTGATGCTCTCTTCTCCGTAGCAAACAGAGAAGATGTCTGCTAAAAGCAGGGTGGTGCCTTCATTCTGAAGAGGAAAAAGAAACTTGCAATGTCTAATTGTACTCCTTGTATGAGAATGCTAGCAACACGGCTGAAGTAAAAAGAGGCATTGAGGCTTCTGCGAACATAGTTGCGCAGCAATATTCACTGTTAATTATTATTGTTATGTTGACATCACATGTATGTTAAGCAGTAGTTTCATAAAGCTATTGATCTTGCCTATCAAGAGCAATATTAAAATTCAGTACAAACGTTTCTACTTCTAGACAATTCCCATTACAGGCTGCATAATTACACAAACCTTGCTATGCCTAAAGATGGAGAACAGCAGGGGCAGGCAGTCTTCCACAAACTGTGTGCTGCAATCTTCTGGCCAGACATGTAGGAAATCTTGCAGCAGTTCATCAATAGTACTCTCAAGTTGCTGCTCATGAGCCATAGTCAACGTTTGCATCCAGCAGTGTAATGTCCAAGGAACACCTGTTACGAGCGTTGAACAAAACAAGCACAGTTTTTTACTCATAGCTTCAGCTAAACAATGAAAAGCTCACGAATTTGGTTGATGGCGCATCATCAATATGCATATATGGCTAAAAAACAGAAACTTGCAGGAGCTGATAAAACGTACTTCTTAGTCGGTATTATACAAATTTGTGTTTTGATATCAAGTCAACACAAGATGCTAATGAGAGCCAGAGACATGGCCTCAGCTAATGATCCTATCATGCCATATCTATAGTGTCAGATCATAGAAGATATTCGACGAAACCTGAATTACATGACAAATAACAATGGCCAGCAGCAGTTTAGATTCAAACTCTGGACAAACATGTACAGTAACGCCAGGAACAAAGATGTCGGGAACTTATGTGAAATACTTGGCCTGTATGACTCCTGCCGTACGTGCATATCCTTTCTGAAGACATGCACTTATATATACAGAAACAAAGATCTGGTTCTGCGCTTACCTATGCTCCGGAGATCCAAGGTGACCTCGAGGTATCCATTCTCCGCGCTCTGGTACATGGCTTCCTGCAAAGCTTTCACATGTGCTTTACTCAGAGGCTGGCCCGCTTTCCGCTGCTGGACTTGGTGGCCGCCTCCTTCCAGCCCTTCGTCCGGGCTCGATGTCTGGTCACGGGAGAAAAGAAAGAAAAGATCGAATATGCGGTAATGAACATGCAGATAGCTGAGCTGGCAATATAGTATGTTACTGAGCATTAGAAGTCTGCTCTTATAATCAGAGTGATGAATTTTTTTCGTAGCCGCAATTAGCAATGACGCTAGTACTCTCCCGCAATGCTCATGATGTAAGTAATAGCACAATGCAAGGTTGCAGGGCCGCTTGTAGAGTGTAGTTTTACAAGAAGTGTTTGTGTGTCTGTGATAATGAAGAGAGTTAATGCAATGATATTAATCGAGAAAAGCTATAATCAAGGTTGACAGAGATGGTGGAAGGTCCCTGGGCATCGGTGCTCTTCCAAGACCCAGACCACCAGTGCCTACTGTTGTTACATGGTCTGACATATTGATGTCAACACCAGCCACTGTTTCACAGCATCAAAATTATAGTGCAGGATGGATAGTTTCGTAGACTTCCACATAAGCTTCATCACTCTGCAGACGCGTCACTATAGTCCTTTAGTAACGATCACCATGACACTACTATCGAAAACGCTAAACAAGTGCATATTGTGTGCTGTGACCACTGTTTGTACCTATTACCTTCACATTTTCATTCATCCCTCTTGCCAAACGATAGTGTGGGTGTAGACACAGTTGCTTAAATCGATCTATAGTGAGAACCCCGAGAAACTAATTGCGCGCACACCTTGTTACTTCTAATTGTCCTGCGGTCCGTGGTCCCAGCACCTTCGGCCAGAATTTCGTGTAGAGAAAGCACGTCCCCTTGATCGTCGGCCTCCGGCAGTGCGCGATGGGCGAGCAGCCTTCGCAGCGCGCTGCGGCGTCCATGTGCCGCCGCCACTGCCGCTGCTCCATAGCAGCCGCGTGGATGCGCACCACCGTAGCTTTGCGCGTCCAGGAACGGTGTGGCACAGAACGGCTTTGCTCCGTACGACAGCAGTACGCTTATCAGCTCCAGGTGACCTGCACGAAAAAACTATCACTTAACAAAAAAAAACTGAGAGAAAATGCCACAGTTTTAATGCAAGGGCGAGGCAACGAATGTGATTGCAACAGATCAGAATGCCGTACGAAGTATTGGCAGCTAACTACATCAAGACCAGATCTCGCATTACTCAGAGAACGCGGCCATTCCAGCGAGGGGGAGGTTTTCGTGCTGCCTGTCCCTTCAAAGCGTATAGTAACTGCGGTGAGAGTACGGCAACTAAAATAGTATCAACCACCTTCAGAGATAACGCGCCCGCCAGCGCACGCAACCACGCATTTTTTATACATTTCGCAAGTTCTGGCGTAGCGGCGTAGTCCTTCAACTGCACCCTTTCTAGAGCTTCCACAAGCTTTCACGCGCACATAGATCATAAGATGATAAAGCGATGTTATCAGTCTGGACTTTATAAGGAACATGACGGCGACAACAAAATTTCGCCTAGAGTATCCACATAGTTGCTACCGCAATAAAATTATGGGAGTGTATATACGCTCCAAAAACACAATATCATTACGAAAAACGGCAGGAAGAAGAAACTTGCGATGAAAAAAATTCGTAACAGAGAGCCGACGTTTCAACACAACCCTTGTTTAAATATTTTCGCATCGCAATACCATTATGATGCATGCGCCGTAGTAAACAAATATACGTATCAACTTTTGTAAGCTGAGATTCTTTGACACGGGCTTAGACATAAGTACAGAGGTATTATATTCGCCCCCTCCACATATGCTCGCCATATAATAAATTTTCGTGTTTAGCGCGTCGGGAGTACACCACGAGCGATCGCCTTGGAAACGCGTGCATAACAGTTCAGTGAATGTTTCTTAAGTAGTCACTCACTAGATAACAGTCGAAGCATAAACCAGTTTACTTTGACCTAATTACAGACGCACACACAAGGCACATGAAAAGTGGACCACGCAGAAGGCCTAAATTATCAACGACATGTCATAAATCTGAATTGCTGTCACTAGACACGTTATAGACCTGTCGATGTTCATCCAATAATTGCAATGATTAATTCTATAATTAAAATGAAATTGAATAGAAAATTTTGAGCGCAGTGCGGTTCAAGAGTTATGAATCCGACGGGGCCACGAAAAATTCTAAAGCGGTACTGCATTGGAAAAATGTACCATTTTTTAAAGAGTACGCAAGCATGCCCCTTCTAGAAAAGTCCTTATTCAGCAAGCGAGACTTCAAGCAATGCTGGCAGTTTCAATACGGCACGCTGCGACCAGACTCAGTTATTGTAGTGAACACGTGAGTATGAAGCACACGCTTACTGAATGCGACAGCCAACTGAAGTGGAGTTTCCGTCACCTTCTCCTCATTTGGAGCTGAGCTGCCTTCGACGTTGGCACCTTTCTCCAGAAGCATCTGCACAGGTAAAGTTTTTCAAGGTGAAATCGCGTAGGTACTTCGCAAGATGTGCAGGAAATAAGATCATGCAATCATCATTGCGATATTCGATAAAGCTGAAATACTTTTGTTGCATACTCTATTTCAGACTACTTCTCTACGGAGCAGACAGTTGGATACTTACAAAGAGGTTCAACTTAAATTGAGGACGACGCAGCGAACGATGAAAAGAAAAAAAAAGTCACAGTTTCGCCAAAAGGGCGAAGCAATGAATGTGATAGCAACATATTCGAGTGTTTTACGAAGCGAGGCTATCATTTTTAAGAGCAATATTAATTGTAGTAAACATGCGCTTGCTAAGTAACCAAGTTTCTTGCGGCGTGGCCACAGTAGATGATTACAACAAGGCCTGTGCATAGTGACGGCGTTGATGAGAAGCACCTCCCGTGGGCAGCGCATGCTGGTACTAAGGACTATACATCGTGTGTCGGCGCTGGTGGCAGTTTGTTATGTGTATAGAGCGCATCTATATGTGGACGGCCGCTCCAGATGCACTTTTCACACAGTTTTTTTTTTTTTTTTGCATTGACAGCACAGCTCTAAGAAGCTCCAGCCTGCCGTCGGGGCAAAACCGCGCGCTGATCGTTCCTCCCCCCCCCTTCTTCCCCTCTTGTTCGCTCACGAGATAAGCGCGCGCGCAGATGACCCCAGCCGGAAAGGCGATGTTCGCACCTCGCTCCGCAGAAAGAGGAGGATATATGATTCAAAAAAGAAGCTCTGTGGGTCCGGTGCACATATAATCAAGAAATAAAAGAGCACACTTAGGAAAATTGGATACTTTTTATGTTTCGGCTGTGGCACGGCATTCGTCAGGATCAATTTCTTTATTTCATGATTATATATATATATATATATATATATATATATATATATATATATATATATATATATATATATATATATATATATATATATATATATACACGTGAATGGCGGCGACGACAGTAAAAATATCGCAATAAAATGTTTGGTGTAACCTAAAGAGGCAGGAAGAGAGCAGAGTGAGTCGGGGTGCAAACGCGGTTTAAAAATATTACAATTGAAATCAAGAAGAAATGAACAGGGGCCGGGACAGTAGCACGTAGGTAGGATAAAGGCTGGTCCTCATTGGTAACTGACTGGATCCCAAGAGAAGGGGAAAGGCGCGAGGGGAGAGAGGAAATTATGTAGGCAGACGAGGTTAAGGAGTTCGCAGCTATAACGTCGCAGCCATAAGCACCTGACCGGGTTGATTGCCGGAACATGAAAGAGGCATTTGCCCTGCAGTGGGTGAAGACAGGCTGATCAGGATGGTGATGATGTTAGACTAGAAGTTGTGTCACATACTGTATCAATAATAGATTTCTGCCGTCGTTCACCTGGATGCTATGTTTATTGGAGTCGAAGCAAAAACTTAGCTTCGGTCAAGTGGATCCCCAATACGAAGCCCCTAGACAAAGACCACAGCAAGAATCGAGAACTTGTGCTCGTCCTCTTAACGGTGCTTGAAGTTATACTCAAGTGTATTCATATCGAGACCTTTTTTATCGTTCCCTAGACTTGCAGCTAAAACCCATCTAAGGGGCACCAACTATTTAATCAATATTGCACAAAATGTCACATTGCTGGCACATATTACTGGCACACGAGAATTCATAAAGCCATTATCGCCAGTGAGAAGGAGTAGTACTAGATATTGCTTTAGTCTTTATTAGGCGTGACAAGTTATTAAGCATGAGGTATACTTAAAATCCCGGTATTCAATATGAGCTGCATAAATCCACATGTACCAGTTTACCAGAAACCAAAGCGGTGAGTGACCGAAAATAGAAAAAAAAAAAACAGATTAGCAAGTTTACTCACTCGAACAGTGGATGCCATTCCTTGTGTGGTGGCGAACGTAAGCGCTGTCCAGCCCTGCACTTCTGGAATGGCTAGTGGACATTGAGACGTGCACAGTGGTGCCTATAAATAACAATAAACAAACAAATAAATAAATGTTGCCCGACGTCCAAGCGACTGATATCGGGATGGGAACTCAATGGAGGGCACATGAATTATTAACGTTAGTAACTTGCATCTGACGGTTCAATCATGTACTAGACAAATATTAGAACAATGGAGTGCGTACTCCACATCACATTAAAAAAAGAAACCCTGACAAATATGGAACCTTTGGATACATCAACACAAACTGTATCTGAATAACGTATTGGTTAAGCATTACGTTCCCTCAATCTAAGTGCCATCGATACCCATAGCTGTCATGGGCCATTCTACTGGAATGAAGTAGGAAGTGAAAAAAAAAAAAAAAAGGATATATCATGGAAGCATAGCACTAGAGCTGCCAAACCGAAGAAAAAGCGCAGCTAGATGGCTTTCCTTGTTTTGTTTTGCTTAGTTTTTTCTTACCTTGCGTTATCTTTTCTTGTTTGACTTTTTTTTTTCTCCCTTTTTCTATCTAGATAATTTGCCTCTCTTTCTTTCAGTTTCTGTTTCTGGTCCTTTTTCTATCCTTCCTTGTTTTTCTCTATTATATCTCAACCACTTTTCTTCTGTCTGTCTCTCTCTCTCTCTCTCTCTTTATCTCTTTCATTTTCTCTTTCATTTTCCCAATTTTCTCTTTCTCTCTTCTCCTTCTCTCTCTCTGTCTCTCGCGTATTTTACTTGCTCCGCACCGCCAAGCAGGGTTTTCGTTTAGCGCTTGCACCTCTTGGTATTGGGGCCTGTCCAATTCCTATGTCACATACCCACCTGCGGTTTTTCGCAAACCGCAGAAACTGCAGCTAGCTTGAATAAAAAGGTGTCGCTGGTTCAAATCCCCGGTGAGTACCTTGTATTTTTTTTCTTGATTCATTTTCTTTGTCCATTTTATAAATATATACATACATATACATATCCAGGATATGACGGCAAGGGCGACGGCAAAATCAGCTAAGCGCAGACATATAATTATTATCGCAATAAAAAGTGCGCCAAGCAGCATCTAATTCTAAAAATTTGCGTCACGTTTCCAGTCGTAATAGTAAGTGGATCTGGTACACGCCAAAACGATTATGAAGATCATCAGTTTTTCTCGCCACAACGGTAAAACATGTTCAAAAAGCACAACTTGGGCAATACACAGGACTTCTTTCCATATAATTTCACCTACTGTATCACTGCCAATGCGAAGCGATTTAGGAGAAGGAAGTTCTCATAGGTCTTCCTTATTTCATTTAAGATACATATATTTTACTGAACGAGAGAATTCGGCAGCTTCTGATCGCATTTATGGCCACTTAAGTGTGGCTAATCTGCAATAAACAGCGTTCAGCAGAGATACGGGGCCATCGTACCCAGTACGGATGATTGGATTAATCGGCAGGCTGGTATTTGCGACCCTCTCCTGGCCTACTACGTATTGGCAAAAGAGACGAGCGTTTCCATGTTTATTTAAAGGGTTCCTGTTCTCATTCCTCATTTGAAGGATCGTGGGCCACCCTTCTAAATACACGTTTCATTCATTAAATCATTCATTCATTGATTCATTCAAACATTCTTTTACCAACTAAAACAGCACCAACACTTGTCCTAGAAGGAGGAAGACGAAGGTGTTAGCGCGAGAAGTGTGGGCTGAGAAGACAGCTGGACGCCATGGCCTGGCTCTCCAACAAGAAAAATGCCAAGGTAGGGCGCTTCCTGATTTCTGCACCGCAGGTAGACGACCGCCGCACCGAACGCCTATGGCTGCCACTGCGGAGAGCCTTCGACGAGATACTGGATAAGCGTAACACTGACCAACAATTCAACCAGCTGTACAAAGACGCCTACGCCTTGGTGATACGGAACGAAGGGGAGCGCCTCTACTATGGGCTACGCGAAGCCGCACAGGAGCAGCTAGTGAACAAAGCGCCCCCTCCTGTTGGCTAAAGTTGACCGCTGCTTGCAGACGATAAGTCAGGCCTGGGAAGACCACCAGATGAGCATGGTAATGATTAGCGACATCTTGACATACCTAGACCATGCTTACATGTCCAAGAACAACGTTGGTAGCGTTAAAAATTTAGGTGTCCAGCTCTTTCGCGACAAGGTGGTACACTTCGGCGACGTGCGGGATCATCTTCGGGACACTATGCTCATCTTGATCAACCCTGAATGTGAAGGCAACTAAGTCGACAAGGTTTCCTTGAAGAAGGCGTCCAAAATGCTCGTAACGCTGAGACTCGATTCGAAGTCAGTTTACGAAGAATTCTTCGAGAAGCCCTTTCTCGTCGAGTCGGCACAATTCTATGCTCTGCTGGGGCAACAATACATCAAAACGCAGCACTGCCTCGAGTACGTCACTCAAGTGGAATAGCACACCAACGAAGAGTTAGATCCTGTGAAGCAGTGCCTCGACGAGTCTACCGTGGTTCCAATCTTGCAAGTTATGGAGAAAGAACTCATCTGGAGGTATATGAAAGCCATCGTGGACATGGAAGACTAGGGTGTCGAGCATATGCTCAAGAACCAGATGACTGATGGCCTGGCTCGGTTGTTTCTATTCCTAAAACGTATTTCGGGTGGCGCCAAAAGTTTACTCGATTGCGTCAGCAAATATTTACGAAACCTAGGAAGATCTGTTGTGAGCGAGCACGGAGACTCGGTGATCCTGATACCGAAAGTGATGGAGCTGCGAGATTATTTTGACCACATTATACAGCACTACTTCGACAGCGATGAACTGGCCAAAGACATGATCGCCACAGACTTTGAGTATATACTCAGCCAAACGCGCAAATCACCCGAGTATCTGTCTGCCTTCATCGACGACATGATGCGAAAAGGAATTAGAAACATGACAAAGCAGGAGACTGACCAGTGCCTGGACAAAGCCATAGCAATATTTCGAGCCTTGCAGAAGAAAGACCTTTCGAATGCTACTACAAGCAGCATCTGACCAAGCGACTCTTGCTCAACAGGAGTGTCAGACGAAGCCGAAAGAGCGATGGTCACCAAGCTCCGAAAGGAATGTGGTTGTCTCTTCACATCTAAAATTGAAGCCATGTTCAAGGACGTGCACATCTCTAGTAACACGATGAAGCAGTTCAAGCAAGCAGTTTCCTTTTGCAGCATGGACGTGCACGGAGTCGACATAAACGTGCGCGTACTCACGGCAGGCTTCTGGCTCTTGGCTGCTGCCATGCAGCAAGTCAGCCTTCCCGTCACCCCGTGGAGTGCTTACTAAATATTCCGACGGTTCTATTTGGCGATGCATAACGGCCGACAGCTCACCCTACAGCCCCATATAGGGTGGGCGGACATAAGCGTCGTGTTCTACGGGCCGGCAGAGAATCAGCCATCTACGTCTAAGACGGCGAACACATCATCGTCCGGCAAGATTCAGCCACAAAGTTAAGTCATCCAGGTGACAACTTACCAGATGTTCGTGCTGATGCTGTTCAACATCCACGACGCGATAACGTACAAAGACATTGCTTCCAAGACTAACATCCCCAAAACAAACCTAGTTCGAGCGCTGAACTCGCTATGCATGAGCAAAGCCATCGAGCCCGTGCTAACCAAGATTCCCGCGTCAAACGAGATCGAGAGCGACCACATCTTCACCGTTAACGATGCCTTCACGTCAGGCCTCCAGATGGTCAAGATTGAGTCGACTTCCACTAAAGTTAACACTGCCCCAAAGAAAAATGAGCCAGCGATCAACCTTGACGAAGATCGACGGTACCAGCTAGAAGCAGCTATTATAAGAACAATGAAGGCACACAAGACGCTATCACACCAAGACCTTCTCGCTGAGGTGACGAACTTGCTTCAAACCAGATACACTCCCTGCTCTGTCGCATTCAGGAAGAGAATAGATGCCCTGGTAGAGAGGGAGTACCTCGAGCCGGCCGGCAAGGACCCAGAAATTTACAATTATGTGCCATAAAAAGGTGGCACTGATTCTTCAGTGACCTCAAACGTGCATGCAGCCAGCGCAAAGATAAAGAAAAGCTGTCTTCCTATATAAAGCGCAATGCATGATCAGGCCCTTCTTGTGGCAACTAAATTTCAACCCTCCTAAAAAGTTGCAATAAATATTCCGAGAAAAATGGCCCCGCATCTGCATGTTAATCTGCAATTGGCATCGAAAAACGATAGTCTTGCGTGTGGAGAGAGTGAACAAAACATTTATTTGATGTTCTGCGCAAGAAAACCGGTAAATGGTATTCTGGAGGCACTGCGTTAGAGCGCCTTGAGCGTGCAGCGGAGGTGAACGAGCGCATCAAGTCATGTCACACGTGAGACATGAGCGCTAGCTGGCAGTTTTCTTGGAAAACGAAGCATGTCTCAGAGGTGATAAGGTGTAGAACGCAAGGCAACGGGTAGGGGCCACTACTGTGCCATCTTAGCAAGGCGTTGGAAACACTCGCCTTTTCGTGCAAGCGTTGCATGGTCAGCGCAGCGTGATAAACGCTACGGTCCTTAGAATTACCTATGTATGCCTTTTCTAGTAAAAGACACACATACAGAAATTAACGTGTTGTTATAGTAAGTGACACTTATTATAAGTGTGACACTTATAATAAGTGTCACTGTTTTTTGGAAAGTTTATGATGACTGACGGGATGAGAATGTGATACTAAATGCGAAGCATTTCTTAGCAAACTTCGGTGACTTTGAGCGTATATAATCTAATCTATCTATCTATCTATCTATCTATCTATCTATCTATCTATCTGTCTGTCTGTCTGTCTGTCTGTCTGTCTGTCTGTCTGTCTGTCTGTCTGTCTGTCTGTCTGTCTGTCTGTCTGTCTGTCTGTCTGTCTGTCTGTTCTGTCTGTCTGTCTGTCTGTCTGTCTGTCTGTCTATCTATCTATCTATCTATCTATCTATCTATCTATCTATCTATCTATCTATCTATCTATCTATCTATCTATCTATCTAGCCGCTTACGTTTGGGTGCTTTCGTGGGCACCCCCTTAACTTGACGTGAACCAAAATTAGCATAACAGGGTAAGATAGTTTGACTAATATGACGTGCTGGTCAAGACATGAATAATGTCACAATCCCATCGCATACGCCGTCAAACACTTCCCGCCAGACAGTGGCACAATCCCACGGGCGGGTACGTGCCGCTGGTATGCGGGTGTGTGTCACAGGTGATTTACACTTGGTATCTATCCAGGAACGACGAGAACACACACGGGCAATTTTAACGAGCGAGCGTTAAGAAATACTCTACATCATTAGCGTCGACCTGACGAATACAAAGAATAAATGTCCGGGTCCCAGCTGTAGTCGAACCCAAGCATTCTGCGTGGCAATGAAGCATTTCACCACAGCGCTACGCCACGTCTCGGAACTACTTCTCAAATACACGCTAATCTTCATGAAACGTCAATATTGGTAGCAGTGCTGCCTACCCAATTTTATAAACACTGCATATGCACTTCTTTGATACACTCGTCACGTTGGGTTAACGTCAATTGTGGTTATTCGCCATGCGCTGAAGTTGATTCATGTAGTAGAGTCCTGAGCCAGCATCCTCGCAAGCATCAGCGCTTCATATCAGCTTCTGGTGTTTGCTAATATGCATGTTCTGGTTGGCATCATTGCGCGAGTGCAAACAAGTGGTTATATAAACATCTGCAACTCTTCAACATATGTCTGAGTGTGCAACATTTGTACTTATATCCAGCGTCCGTTCATGACATGTCGCTCAATAGGAATGGCTACATGGTCATCTTCCCTCCGCATGCTTCGCATAACGTTGATTCCCAGGTACATCGGATCTGCTGATTTTTTTTACTGTAATGATTACTATGATGATTATGAATTATTTTTAAGCGCATGCAGTTGTAGTCAAGAAAGGTATGCACCATCTCTCCTAAGGGAACCCTGATGGGATGCGAAGCAGTAACGGTGGGCACGGCGTTGACCCTGTTGAAACGGGCGTCAACGCGGGTGCTGGAGGAACGGTTTGAAGCGAAGCTCGGTGTAGCGTTTACTCGAGTAAACGTTTGTTTGAAACGCAAAGACACGGAAGGCGGGACACGTTGAAGACCCTTGCACTCGGCCTCCTTGGCTGGCGTCTCGTCGGTGCTACCCGCACGCCATCTGTATTCTCGAACGCGATCGGTGTCCTTGGCGCCATAGAGTTTCTTAATATACACTAGAGGGAACTCTGGCGCTAGTGTCTATGGGAGCTGCAACACACGGGGCTTCAGCGAGCATGGGAATGATGGGTAGTACACACATTTGTCTAATTTTCGTACTTCTGGCCTGCTTCTGGCTCCGTGTGTGTTCGTGTGGCTTGGAGCTGTTCTTTCACGAAAACATAAATAGAAAATGTTAACCGTTTCCACTTCACTACCTTATTCTTTTAGGATTACAATATTGTATCAAGTCACTAAGTTCAAAAGGGTTCGTTCTTTTTTTCAAAATAAAACCGTAACCAGCAATAAACGAAGCCGCAAGTACGATTCACCGCCCGCAAGTACGAAGACTAGGCAAATGTTTGTACCATAGAGTTTCTTAATATACACTAGAGGAAACTCTGGCACTAGTGTCTATGGAAGCTGCAACACACGGCACTTCAGCAAGCATGGAAATGATGGGTTGTACACACATTTGTATAATTTTCATACTTCTGGCCTGCTTCTGGCTCCGCGTATGTTCGTGGCGCTTGGATGTGTTTTTTCACGAAAACATAAATGTTACAAATGTTCACCGTTTGCGCTTCACAACCTTATTCTTTTAGGCTTATCATTTCGAATCAAGTAACTAAGTTCAAAAGGATTCGTTCTTTCTTTCAAAACAAAACAAACACAGCAGTCAACGAAGCCGCAAGTACGATTCGCCGCCAGCAAGTATGAAGACCAGGCAAATGTATGTACTACCCATCATTCCCATGGTCGCTGAACGATTGCAGCACCAGAGTGCCCTCTAGTTAATTTCGGGAAACTCTATGCTTCACTCGCACCTCGTCGGTGTCGCTGCATGGTCTTCCCCTGCCAACGCTTGCCTTCGGCTTTCCTAACTCGCGCCTCGTCGGTGTTGGCGTCACCATTCGCAAACTTGATCGGCTTCGCTAACCTTCGCAACGCCAGCGACAGCCGGGAAAGGTACGCGCACACTAGCGGGAACCATGCCGCAACGGTGTCCCACCCGTCGGTGCGATTGCGCTGCAAGCAGCGGCGCGCTGTCTTACGTTGTCGGCGCTGCGAGATTCTCGAGTCGCGCGTGCACCAGCTCACAGCTTTGTCTCGCCGACAGATGGAGAGAGGTGGCACAGGTGAGATTATGCGCACGTGAGGAGTGAGCTCGAGCGTTGCGAACGGTGGAGAGGGGAAAGAGAAAAAGAGCTGTGGAAAGAGAGGGAGAGAGACGTCAACATGTACTGCTAGCAAGGCTTGAGATACTTGGCATCGTTCCAACACCTACAGCGAGAAGAGCAGTGCTGACGGAAGGACAGCGTTACACAGGCTAGTCAAAGAGTTGCTTCGCATCTAATAATGACTTTTCTGTCTGGTCTAAATGAGGGTACATCACTTGTTGCACTCTTTTCGCTTTACGTAAATTATTTTTCCATGTTGCGCAAGTGGGAAGTTTATGTGCGGTTCCACGTCGTGCAAGTGGAACCACACATAAACGAAGAGCAATAGGGCAGGAGCTCACCTGGAAGCATACCAAGGCCACTGTGGACATCAGGGACTCTCGAGTGCATCGCCGAAGTGCGACAGCACAACAGCAAATAGAAAGGCTAGCAGACCCTACCTTTCACAGGCACATCATGAAAACATTACGCGTGAAGTATAAACCGTATGTGCACGTTGAAACAAACTTTACTACTGTGTCACAAAGGACTCCAATTTTTGGATCGTCCGCGGGCCCCATCTTCCAAGGAAGGGCACTTTTGTGTTGGAAGGACGACATCCCGCGACTAACGACCCAGCGTGGCGCCGGCTCGTCTTCCCTGCACCTGTACCAAAAGGGGCACAGGCTGTCTAAAAAAGGGAAATTACCCCCAGATGGGACGGGAGCACGTGTACGCCCCTGAAAAAGTTTGGACTGCATCAGAATAGGCAGTTGACGTACAGCCAGCAACAAGTGCGGTCGTCGGTGTCGCGAATCTCTCGTAGACGACAAGCATAGAGTGACCCGTGCAACGTATTGAGACGGCTGCAATTCCGGGCACCCTCGTCGTCTACCAAGCCGGCGAGATCTTCAGCGGCACCCGTCAACTCCCCTACGTGCACCAAGAGCTGGCCTGGTCCGTATGGAACCTTTTTTATTGTGACTTTTGTAACTGTTAATTTATTATAAACAGCCTTTTTTATTATTTGTAGTTGCGTGCGCTGCGTCGCACGTCAAAACTCAGAAGCATGACCATAATCTTTCTCATGTAACTTTTCTTGTATCTCCTTTGATTCATGTCATTAGTTCTTAACATTCCACGTATGTCTTTAGCCTGTATCTTTTGTAGTGTTTTTTAGCATATTTTGTTATATAGCCGTTCTTTTCCATCGCGTATCAGTTTTAGTCCTCTGTTATTTTTGTTAACTCTTACCATTGTCCTATTTTAATTAAATGTTTGCCTGCGTTTAATCCAATCTTCGTGTCTGCTCTATGAGTACGTCAGTCGGGCCCATACATCACCACACTTGCAACCCCGCACGGGTCGACAAACCTGCAAATAAATTTGAAATGTGCCACTTCGAGGCCTTTCAGGCATTGCAGGCCGTAGCGTAAACTGGAAGCTTGCGAGTCTGCCACACGTCGATGTTGGATCGGCGGGGCCTCACACGAAGTGTGTGACATACTGTATATGCTTAAATAAGAGGGAAGGACCACGCGTTTATTATGCGAAAGAACGAAAAAGTTTCTCTGCGCTATAGTTGTGCATACAAAACGTGGGATAGTGCGGGCATGTAATGTAACTGCATATATGTTAGGATACTTCGCCCTGCGATCGCTAAATGTGGACGCTGCTAGCGTGACATGTATATTGAGCTGACTGTTGTTGTTTGGGTCATCGACTAGTAATGCGTTTACGCTTATAATTAAACTGTAAATTACAAGTACATCCCACTTCTGGTGGATTACCTCTGATTTTGCAGGTGCGAGCATATTAACGCGATGACGTTAGAGAGCTCGTTTCGCAGAAATTGTAGCATCGTTGGTTGTGAGCGAGAAATCATCTTTGCGTGACCGAAAAATCGAGGAAGATGCAAATGAAATAACTAATGAAAAGTTCTGGGTCTCAGTGGGGATCGAAACCATGTCGTTTGCGTGGGAAGCGGGTGTTCTACTACACAGCCACGCTTCTGCTTGTGAATACACTGAACATAACTTCATCTGTTTGAAAAATGCAGTGGAAGTAACTTTCATGCTTTACAAACACACGTCTCTTTCATACAGTGCTTCTTTTATATACATGCCTTTTTTATAATATCTTTTATAATTTCTTTTTTATACACGCCTCTTTTATAATATCGCTAAGCGTGCAACTCTTAAAGGCGAAGCTTAAGGGTCCCACAATTTTCGGGTCGTGAAATCTAAAAAAATTTGTAAGCTTAATGTCGTCAGCACCAGCATTAAGAAATTATCGCACAAGTATTCCGTACAGATGGTTAAAAGATAAAACGTGCGGCCCAAGTGCTTATGCTTGGGTTGTTCACAAGAATAATTAAGGAATGTTTCTTGATTTACACGAAATCACGCGCCAGGCATCAAAACATATGAATTGCGCAAAGAGTGGGTGTTCTAAAGGCCCACACATTCCAAAGCACTCAGACATTTTTCCTCCTCACCTGCAACAAAAGCATCAAAAGACTTAACAGCTGCGTAGGTTCACGCGTTGCCCTACATACGCGTAGTGGGCCCATCACTCATTCGCAAAAGAAATATATAACGACGTTGTAGAGGGCACTCAATTATGCTTGCAGTAGGCATTGTAGGATACTTTAAAACGGCCAATGCCCCCCGCATAGTCACTCGTTTCTTTGCGGCACGGTTGAAGCATCCATTGAGAACCGAAGCACGGATAGCAATTGAGAAGGCGATGCCAACAGGGCCCGATTATGCCATCGGCGTTCTACTCTTGGAGGCGAAGCTAAAGCGTGCTTCCAAGAATTTAGGCTTAGGCCCGCGCCCCGCCGTCGTCTTCGAACACACCTTCGAAGCTTCCTGCGCCGGCCAAGCGCGCCGAGCTAACAGATGCACGCTCTTGAAGCAGCGGCAGATTGCTCGCGCTGTGCACGCCGCGCGCGCCGCAGGTCGTCACGCCACCGGACCCAGCAGACGCTCTGCCCACCGCTCCCCATTCTACCGATTCCAGAAAGGTCAGGCGTTAACTTAAATGCGTGAAACAAATGGCTGGCGTAGCTTGAAGTAGGTGCGTTGCAGAATACCAGCGTCCGATCTTTCTGCTCACTCCTACTTATTTTCTCGTGTCTGTCTTTTCTGAGTTTGCGCTGTCATGTATACTACTTTCACAGCCATGTACATATATATCCCGCTAGAGTCGCAAGTATGTGTTGTTGATTTAATTCGCTATAGATTACTAAAGCGCGGCTGTCCGTTGCCTTGTGCAGCATTGCTAGAACTCCTAAGATTGCATGCACGAAAATACTTAATTCAGCGGAAAAGAAAGCCATCACTTACTTCTTGCACAATTTTTTTAGACATTCACATCTTGCTAAGGAAAGCACACCTTGTTAACGGAAACGATCGCCCCGTTATCTAAGATGGTGGAGCTTCGGATGCGTTATCTTAAGGTCGTAGTTTCGGTCACCACTAGTGGCAAAGCTGTTTTTTCGGCCACCTTAATACATTTCCATTTATGCCTTAAATACTGCAATGCAATCAAAGATAATACATCCTATACCTTCTTAGACATGATTGTTTGTTGGTTTAGTTAGGTTGTGTCAAACACCAATCGGTAATACGTGCCCACACTGTAACTCCAATAATGCAAGCAGATGCATACCACCTTATATGGGCATGCCAGGGCTTGCAGTTGGAACGCAACCGTCGCATCCTGCAGGTCGGTCGACCTTTGCTACAGCGATACAACTAGTTGTGACCACTGAACACATGACAAGACATACCATAACACACTATTTTACTTCATACCTAACACCTGCCTAACGGTGCACATTTAACGCACATATAGGTACACACTATTATGCATTAAGGGCAAGCGTACGTCGCAATAAAAAAAAACAAGATAACGAACCCTTGAAACAATCCCCTCTTCATTCTATCTGTAATACTGACATTTTCGCACCATCAAGCATTAAATAAACATGCAACCCACACTGTTAATTCCTTAATTAGCAACTTCAGGACAGCGAATGTAGTGCGCATACCTCGGCGTGTATGTCGGCTCCTGCTTGGACGAGAACTCGGGCAGCGACCTCGTCTCCTCTGGCGCAAGCGAGCATGAGCGGCGTCAGGCCACGCTGGTCGCGGGTGTCCAGTCGGGTTGACGCTGGCAGCAGCGCCATCGCCTGAGACACCACGGCCGCACCCGTGCCCTGTTGACCGCACAGAGAGACGAGCCTGAACGCCAGCTCGGTCTGCAGTTGGCGCGCCCACTCCTGGGGCTGCTGCTGCACGTCGTCCGCCGAGGCCGAACTGTGTCGTCGAAGCAGCAGGAGACGTTCTTCGTGAAGTTCACTGCGAAGATCGGGGAGGCCGAGGTCAGCTGTGCCATATGTCAATAAAGAAGGAGTTTGGATGAACGAAAACTGCCTTAATGTCGACACTGCCGATGCAGAGGCGTCTCAGCTGCGTTACAAAACGGACATAAGCCCGCCTCACTGGGCCATTTTACTGTGAACAAGGCTACCCATGCTGTAGCCGAAACGTCAATTTTAATGTTCTAAACACTTTTATATTGGTCGGCACTGATTCATTTACATTTGTTCTTCATGCTTCTTCTCGACCAGACGATGCTTCTTCAAGGCATCGACTTTATACGCCACCCTCTGTGCGGACGCCAAGGTTGCCATAGTGATGCTCACCCTATGGCCCGCACGGGGCAGTCGACTCCGGGAAGCAGCAGGCGCGCAGCTTGCATGACGTCATCCTGGTCCACGAGGGGCGACCGCCGGTACTCGGCATGCGCGTGCGCCACCCGCACCCACTCCACAAGCGGAGGGAGCACCTGGTATGGCCTGAAAAAAAAAAAAAAAAAAAACATTTAAAAGTGAGAGTGCGAACTAATGAGTAAGAATGAGCCAGACAAACCGAGATAAGCACGAGTTTCCCAGCTGAACTATGACACTGTGCACGCGGGCGCTCTTGCTGTCCTTCTTTCCATTCCACTCTTCACCCTTTCATACCTCACCCTTTCGTGGTGCAGCGTTATTGCCTTCTCTTGTACTTATACTCTCCAGCCATATTGGCATTGCCCCCCCCCCTCCTGCCGATACTCTCATGCTGGCTTTTCTATCTAGCATAACGACTGAAATGGGGCGATATGTAATAATTATTTGACAAAGTTACGAACTGTCCTTGCTTTTTTTTTTTTTTGCGGAGCGTGATAGGCAGACGCGCCCAGTGCCGACGACAAAACACGAGCTTCAATCTAAACTAATATAAATTGTTTTGTCCCAAAAAGAAATCGTGGAGATAATCTGTAGCGTAATCGCTATTTTCCTACATATAGGGCTGCCCGCTGTGCTTCAGAAAAATATTGTCCCGCGTGTGAGCCAGTGGCGAGGACAAAGAAGCAGCGCGAGAACATTTGGCCAGGACAAGGAGGAACAAGACAAAGCTCCCCTCTTGCAGAATCGGATAAGGACAATTTGTTTTTCGTTCTCCGTTCGATCCCGCATCGTCATATTGGTGGAGGTACTACTCCTCCTTCTCGTTTCTCCTATTTGAAAGCTCGCAAGATGTTGCTGGTGCGAGTATGCCTCCAAAGCTTTTTGTCGTTTTAAGCTGCACAAGACCAGTAGAATCTGTACCTTCGGAATGCAACGTTCGGAATGCAGGACCGTTGAAGGAAGCTAGCAAACACCAAACAGCCCATTGTGGCAAAAAAAATTAATGGTACACCATACCTCTCATAAATGAGCTCCGGACCCGCCGAACGCCTGGACGATCCATGTTCGGCGTGCTCGAGCTGTGAACAACGCATGTAGTGGTAGAGCGCGTGCACGGCTCCAGGGCCCCAGCTGAGCGGAGGGCGCTGCGAACCCATGCGGCTCTGGTACAGCTGTGTCACCGCTGCCAGGAGCTCACCTGCGAATACGCATCGCACTCGTACCCAAACACCCTCTGTCCGAACACCCCGCCGCAGTGGTCTAGTGGCTAAGGTACTCAGCTGCTGACCCGCAGGTCACGGGATCGAATCACGGCTACGGCGGTTGCATTTCCGATGGAGGCAAAATTGTTGTAGGCCCGTGTGCTCAGATTAGGGTGCATGTCGAAGAACCCAAGGTGGCCGAAATTTTCGGCGCCCTCCACAACGGCGTCTCTTATATGCATATGGTGGTTTTGTGACGTTAAAGCCCACATATCAATCAACCCTCTGTCCGAACCCAGACGGGCCCAAACGTATCACTGGAAATAATGCAAGCGCTTCCATGCTTACAAGAATGGGTTACAATAGTTGACCTTGTGGTACGCTTTAACCTCTCAATGAGACTAAGCCTGTGGGAGACTCCATAGAGGAGGGCACCGGAAAATTTCGACCCCTTATGATACCTTAACGCGCACTGGCATCTAGCAGCACACGTTTCGCTTCCGCCGAAAGGTGACGTCGCAAACGGGGTCGAGCACACGTCCTTCGGACCGGCAGCTGAGCACACATAAGAACAACGCCACCGCGATGCGGGGTCAAAATACAATGATGAATAGCGTGAAGTTAACAACAGCTGTGGTGAAGCCTTCGAACAGTGGGTCGTCCTCTCCAGCGCCTACTAGTGGGTTGCCCTTTTTAGCAAGAAGAAGAGCAGCTCGTGCAGAGAGTCGGTACCCGCATTGACTGTCGCTGTCAAGCATCGTCGACAAGTGTCCGCCAATAAACGTCTCAACAATTTGGTGGAGAGTGCTGTGCCCTTCTAACACCTTTGGTTAGCATTTGATGCCCCTGGAGCTTCGATCCCGCACCGTGCCTTCTACCATGCACCAAGACGCCGCACAGCAAACGCTTCCTCCTGCACCAACGCCATGTTCCGGTGTTCCCCGCATCCGCGACCCTCCTGTCTTCACCGGCGCGGATGGCACCGACGTCGAGGACTGGCTTGCCATGTACGAACGTGTGAGCGTCCCCAATCATTGGGACGAGGCAGGTAAACTCGGCAACCTGGTTTTCTACCTTGCGGGTGTGGCCGGCATGTGGTACAACAACCACGCATCCGATTTCCCCACTTGGTCCGCTTTTAAAACCGCCGTCGTCGACGTGTTCGGCCGTCCTGCCGTTCGTAAGCTTCAAGCCGAACAGCGGTTACGTGAACGAGCACAGCAGACCGGTGAGTCCTTCACAAGCTACATAGAGGACATCCTTGACTTGTGCAAGAAAGTGGACGCGAGCATGTCAGAGGCCGACAGAATTACCCATGTTTTAAAAGGCATCGCCGACGATGCCTTCACCATGCTCCTGGCCAAGAACCCTCGCACTGTGGCAGAGATCATTACACTTTGCCAAAGTTACGAGGAGCTACGACGGCAGCGCTCGATGACCCGTCGACCACCCTCACGTGACGCTGATCTCTCGGCCTTGTCAACACTTCCGGACCACACCGCCTTGCTTGCTGAAATCAAGTCATTCGTGCGTGAGGAAGTTGCCCGCCAAGTCTCTTTACTGGCCTTTGCTTCCCCACAACGTGCTGAACAGTCGTCAAGCACACTTCTGCCTCCCCTCCGCCGAGCCATTCAGCAGGAAATCGCGGAGGTCGTTCCAGAATATCACCAGCCGCCTCCAGTATCTACACCACTCAGTTACGCCCAAGTTGTCGCCAGGCCACCCCCACCGATTCCTGTGACTGGCCCTCTTGGTTACACCGATACCATCGCCAGACCCCAGGCCTTCGGAGAAACTGTGCCGCCTACATATACCGACGTCATCCACGTGCCCCGTGTGCCGCCCACTATGCAGTTATATCAGCAGCCGGCTCGCCCATCGCGTTCTTCGACATGAATGGGACCCGTGAACCGATGGCGCACTGCGGACAATCGCCCCATCTGCTTTGCTTGTGGTTGCGTCGGTCACGTAGCACCCTACTGCAATCGTGTGCAGCGACCGCAGGTCGCCTCCAATTTTCCCAGCCAATCGAGCCGCTTTTATGACCAACCGCCACCTACGTCACCGTCGTCCCGCCCGGCTCCATCTACCCGCCGCTCACATTCTCCGCGACGTCGCTCACTGTCGCCGATGCGGCCACGTCCACTAGAGGGTGACCAGGAAAACTAGTCGTCGCAGTCCACGAGGCAAGGGCTGCGACGCTGTCGAACTGCGGAAGCCCTCAGGAAAGACCATCGAACGTGATAAACGTGCTTGTGGATGGTGTTCGTGCATCTTCCCTTGTAGATACTGGAGCCGCCGTATCCGTGATGGACGCAAAGCTTAGCCGATTACTGCGCAAAGTGACCACGCCACTTTCCGGGCTCTCCCTCCGTACAGCCAGCGCCCAAAGCATTCACCCTACAGCGATGTGTACAGCCCGCCTCATGATTCAGGACGTGATGTATGCCGTCGAATTCATCATAATTCCTTCATGCTCTCACGACGTCATCCTAGGATGGGATTTTCTCTCCCGCCACAACGCCGTCATTCATTGCGCACCAGCAGAAATAGAGCTGACACCATTCTATTCTTTGACGCCGGCCGACAGTCCATCTACTGCAAGCAAGTTACTCGTCAGGGACGACACGCAAGTGCCTGCAAACTCGTCCGCGGCGGTGTCGGTCTACTGTGCAAGTCTTTCAGACACCGCTGCACTCCTCTCACCATCTCACCGTGTTTTCACAAGAAAAGGTTTGCTGGTTCCTTTCGCGACCGTGCAAGTAACTCGCGGCAGCACCACTATTTTTGTTCTGAACTCATCCCTGTACAGTGTTACGTTGGTGCGAGGGGAATGTCTCGGCAGCGTGAAACCCATCGAAGACGCACAAGTCATGGATCAACCTGATGACACGCACTGCCGAAGTTCCAATATGCTTAGTGCTCTTTCTACATCTGTCTCATCATCCGCTGATGTATTTGGTCCTTCCATTGCCGACAACCTTACGCCGGTACAGCGCTCCCAGCTTCTGGCCCTGTTGGAAGAATTCCGCTCTTCTTTCGATGTATCTCAACCTTCTCTCGGCCGCACATCCACTGTTACGCATCGCATTGACACAGGCGCACAACCACCACTACGGCAACGTCCATATCGCGTATCTCCCACAGAACGCCGTGTAATCAACGAGCAAGTGGACGACATGCTACGCCGCGATGTTATTCGACCCTCTAACAGCCCCTGGGCATCTCCTGTCGTTCTCGTCGCGAAGAAGGACGGTTCTGTGCGGTTCTGTGTGGACTACCGACGTCTCAACAAGATCACTCGTAAGGACGTGTACCCACTACCGCGTGTGGATGACGCGATTGACAGCCTGCAAGGAGCCGAATTCTTTTCATCTCTAGATTTGCGCTCAGGGTACTGGCAAGTACCTATGGCTGAGGACGCTCGACCGAAGACCGCTTTCGTCACTCCCGACGGCTTGTACGAATTCAACGTCATGCCGTTTGGGCTGTGCAATGCGCCTGCCACCTTTGAGCGCATGATGGATACTGTTCTGCGTGACCTGAAATGGCACACGTGCCTGTGCTACCTCGATGACGTCGTCGTTTTCGCTCCGGACTTCTCCACGCACCTTCAACGCCTGCGGCATGTTTTAACGCGTCTGAGCGACGCCAGTCTGCAACTGAACCTAAAGAAGTGCCGATTTGCAGCTCGGCAGTTGACAATACTCGGCTACGTCGTGTCCAAGGACGGAATTCTCCCCGATCCAGCCAAGCTTCGGGCCGTGACCGAGTTCCCCAAGCCGACATTCGTCAAGGAACTGCGCAGTTTCATAGGACTGTGTTCCTACTTTCGGCGCTTCATCCGAAACTTCGCGTCTATCGTATCGCCGCTGACAAAGCTCCTCGGTAGTAACGGGCCTCTCCATTCGTGGTCATCACAGTGTGACGACGCATTCACAACGCTCCGTCGTTTACTGACGTCGCCTCCCATACTCCGCCACTACGACCCTACTGCCCCTACAGAGGTACACACGGACGCCAGTGGTGTCGGTCTCGGCGCTGTCCTTGCGCAGCGCAAACCAGGGTTCCCGGAATATGTCGTGGCGTATGCAAGCCGTACGCTTACAAAAGCCGAGACTAATTACACCGTCACTGAGAAAGAATGTCTGGCAATCGTCTGGGCCCTTACCAAGTTCCGACCTTATTTATATGGTCGCCCATTTGATGTAGTCACCGACCATCACGCACTATGCTGGTTGTCATCATTGAAAGATCCCTCAGGCCGTCTCGCCCGGTGGGCACTTCGCCTGCAAGACTACGACATCCGCGTGCTGTACCGCAACGGAAGGCAACATGCTGACGCCGACGCCCTGTCGCGCTCTCCCTTGCCTGACGACAATGCCCACGACTCAGCGTCTCACCTTGCCGTTTCTTCCATTAGCATTCATGCCGTTGCTACTGAACAGCGCAAGGATCAATGGATTGCCTCACTGATAGACTTGCTGACTGATCCATCCACTACATCCACTCGCGCGTTGCGTCGTCAAGCCCACCATTTCGCCGTTCGCGACGACCTTCTCCACCGATGCAATTACAGCGGTGACGGCCGCCAGTGGCTACTAGTCATACCCCGCAGTCTGCGCTCTGACATATGTGAATTCTTTCATACTGATCCGCAATGTGCGCACTCCGGCGTATTGAAGACTTACCAGCGCATTCGCCAACGGTACTTTTGGCGCGGCATGTACCGCTATGTGCAGAAATTCGTTCGCTCCTGCATAGAATGTCAGCGCCGCAAAACTTCAACGCACCTGTCGCCGGTAGGTCTGCAACCTCTACCTTGCCCTGCCAGGCCGTTTGGGCGCGTTGGCATCGATTTGTATGGGCCACTTCCACTAACGTCGGCCGGTAACCGCTGGGCCATTGTTGCTGTGGACCACCTCACGCGATACGCCGAAACTGCCGCTCTCCCCGCGGCTACAGCGAGCGATGTGGCCTCCTTCCTGCTCCAACGATTTATGCTGCGACACGGTCCACCTCAGGAACTGCTCAGTGATCGAGGCCGCGTCTTCCTGTCTGAAGTCGTCGAAGCCATTCTCAAAGAGTGCAACGTTGTTCACCGCAAAACTGCCGCTTACCACCCGCAGACGAATGGCCTCACTGAACGCTTCAACCGTACGCTCGGCGACATGCTCTCCAAGTACGTCGCCGCTGATCACACAAATTGGGATTCCATTCTACCCTTCGTCACCTACGCATATAACACCGCCCCTCAGAGCACTACTGGCTTTTCACCTTTCTTTTTATTATATGGAAGGCACCCGTCGCACACCATCGACACTATACTTCCGTACAAGCCAGATCCGTCAGAGTGGACGCCTATTTCTGCTACAGCCAAGCTTGCTGAAGAGTGTCGAGAGCTTGCAAGGGCCTTTACAGCGCATGATCAAGAGCGGCAAAAAGGCATTCGCGCTGACACCAGCACTACTGCGCCTATGTTCCTCCCTGGAGCGCTCGTCTGGCTCTCGATCCCTACCACTTCAACTGGCCTATCTTCAAAACTATTGCCCAAATACGAAGGCCCCTACCGTGTCGTCGAACGCACTTCCCCTGTAAATTACTTGAACGAACCCATCGAACCATCTTCGGACATGCGCCGTCGAGGGCGCGACATTGTCAACGTGGAGCGCCTCAAAGCCTACCACGACCCGCTCATAGTAACCAGCTGCTAAGTCGCCAGGCGGCTCCCTCTTCGTACCCGGGGTAGTTGTGGTGAAGCCTTCGAACAGTGGGTCGTCCTCTCCAGCGCCTACTAGTGGGTTGCCCTTTTTAGCAAGAAGAAGAGCAGCTCGTGCAGAGAGTCGGTACCCGCATTGACTGTCGCTGTCACGCATCGTCGACAAGTGTCCGCCAATAAACGTCTCAACACAGCATATATGACTGGAGCCCGGACGATCGGTCTTTTTTAACAACAATTTATAGTAAAAAAATGAAAAAAAAACACGGTCATTAGCCTATTATCAGAAAACAGCGACTGGTCCTTAGCGGACGCTTCAGTCGCACTTTATACTTTCTGATAACAAGTTTATAAACCACTTCTTTTTCACAATCAATTCATAGCTGGAGGTAGCACCCATCTATGCCTCAGTCGTACGACGTTTCTACTAGACGTGTTTGTCACTAGTAACGTAAATAATAGAATACTGGCCGTACCGTAACGTTACAGACTTCCAGAAAGATTAAGTATACATTGTCGCCTTAAACGAATTGAAAACGATTCTCAAACATTTCGATCATTCCTCATGAAACTTAAGTTCATGCTTCCTATTCTGATTACGTGAACAGGAACGCACGTGACAACGAGCTTCGTTCCGTCTCCGCAAAATTCATCCGCGTGAACGTGCCACTCACTCAGCTCTGCGATGCTCCCGACGCAAGTGGTCAGAAAACTCTGTTCATGGGCGTCACTCGCTGCCGATGGGCTCCGGTGATGGTCATCCTTGGACGAAGGTTGCTGGCCCGGCGACTGGGGCTGCTGTGGATCCACGCCCTGGCCTCCGCGGCCACTTGAGCACTGTTGAAGCTGCTGAGGCCATCGAGGCATCGACAGAGCGCCTACAATAGGGAGAGACATACGCAACCACCAAGTGTTAATGGTTACAGCATAATCACTCCAGATGCCTTACACATGGCATGAGCCACGCATCGGCCCACCGTACTGGCGTTCCAAAATGTTGGCTATAGGATAATGTCAGTGTATTGAATTCAGTGTGACGGGACGCTACTAGCGTGTCTAAGAGGACATACAGCAGAGCGCTTCCATGTCACCAAGACACAATCGTAATGCTGCAGACGTGTATACGAGTACACACAAGCGAAACAACGCGCCTAGCCACAATGGATGCAACTTTGCGACATTGCTGTGCTAGCCCCTGTAACATCGTT
The DNA here is from genome assembly GCF_013339725.1 of Rhipicephalus microplus. Classification (NCBI taxonomy): domain Eukaryota; kingdom Metazoa; phylum Arthropoda; class Arachnida; order Ixodida; family Ixodidae; genus Rhipicephalus; species Rhipicephalus microplus. The sequence goes on from NC_051169.1 coordinate 66,647,963, forward strand.
AGTCCTCCAACATGGCGGCTACGATGACGTCAGTGCATTCGAACGGACGTTTTTCAAAGGAAGAGACACTATGAAAACGACACATTGTTTTCATCAACGCTGGACATTACTGAGAAAAAGAGAGATAAACAAGGAGAAAGACACTGGAAGACGAAGGAGTCAGAGAAAAAAGAAAATAGGAGCAATAACGGAGTACGTGCGCATAGCCTTCACTTGCATAGGTACACAAAAAACATGCAATCACAGTCACAGACATGTGCACAGAGGGTGCAAGAGGGGAGGAGGCGGACTCCCCTCCCCCTTTCATTTTACTTAGGGAAGGAGGGGGGGGGGCTAAATCATTCCCGTGATTTTTTCAGCCAGACCTGGCCCATCATTACTTAAAAAGCAGGGTCACACACTTTATGTGGCGTAAGCTACATTGCCCGAGGTTGAGCTGTTTCGCATGGCTTATCGAGAGCCTTGCTGTGCATACCCACTGAGAAGTGACGTCACACTGCGCACAGCTGGCGAGCCGGAGAAGGCCAGGAGGCTCCTGGAGGGACGTGTCACTAGTGGGCTGGCACTTAACTGGCGTGAGCTCGTTCACCGGTCCGTCCGTCCGTCCGTCCGTCTGTGCGTCCATCAGTTTGTCCGTCTGTAGCTCACGCTACGTATATCCTGGCATAGTCGAACTAAGCCACTGCTACGTATTAACGATACCGGCGGCTGAAAGCACCTGATGTCGCATTTGATCAGCTGTGCATTCCATGTCTACTCCCCGAAAGTCAAAGACCCAAGGAGAGGCATTGCAAGAACAAGATAATCCTTCACTTTCATTTTGTTGAGCGCGCTGCCTGCACAGGGTCGCGGATTGATTACAGTCGCGGAGTCGCCACGAAAAATCCCGATTAAGCTGGAGTGATTGGTGCACTTCGATATACAACGAAACAGTACACTAAAAGAAAAAAAGAGAACGGAACGAAAGAAAGTGCCTTAGAGGGTAAGGAATTTCATCCCGCTTTATGACGTCCCCTTCCAATAATCACGTTCAGGTTCTCCACTTGAATGAATTCATCCCGACTATAGGGCGAACGTAAAGATAGCCCAATCGAGGCTTGTTTCTGGTTGCCGCAGGAATTCTCTTCTCGTAGAGGGATGCTGGCTAACCTCAGCCGTTCTGGACGTCTCTCGATAACAGTGAACAGAGTTCAAAGAGGCCGCACTGCGACGACATAAAAATCGCGAGAGAACCAAACGTAATCTCCGTTTACGACAATTTTACTACAGTCTTGCCTCGTTGTGCATTCTCTTCACGAACTACAGGGAAAGTATTCTGCAGACTATCAATCGTGCGCTGTGCCCGACCGAAGCACATACGCAGACTACACTACCGCAACGCTTGGTTCTTGAAGTCGCCGAACTCTCCCACTTGTTTGTTTTGCCGATACCGACAACGTGGTACTACGCAAGGAAGAAAAGACCTCGAGGTGGAGATAATTTAAAAAGAGAAACACAGCACAAGAGTTGGACGTAGTACACGTGTTAGCGCTCGTGTATCGAGTCCAATTAAAATTCAGGAGGCGAGAGCTCTTTCCGGTTGGAACCAGTTCCGATCCTCTGGAGGCGCATCTCGGGTGAAGGGCTTCGTGTGCGGTTCCGATAACGGAGGCCGAAAGAGGCGAGGAGAGATAACACGCAGAGAGCCAGAGAGATAGCCTGGCAGACGGCGAAAGCGCGCAAAAAATAGAAAGATAAAACGCCCAGAAAAACTTGAGCAGACGGAACACGGCACCTCCAAAAGATAACTTGAAATGTTACTGCTCATTTCACTCTCATTCTCTCTCTCTCTCTCCCTCTTGGGGAAGCAAGAGCCGCAGAAGCACGCGGAAAAGCGGGCGGCTATCGTTCGACCTGCATATCCTTTGCGGCGACCATGAAGATTACACGGGCATGCAGTCTACCAAGGCGGCAGTTTCGGCAACACTTAGATCACTAGGAGGGGAGGCTCTCTTACTGGGCACGCATGTATACGACGCTGCTACGTCGTCGATCTTAACATTTCTGTTTTTTTTTTGCTTTCCCTTTCTCGTTTTTAATCTGCCCAACTGAACTTGAAAGCGAGAGCTGCCGGTAACTCACACATGTGCCGGCTGGCGACACTGTGCACTCAGTGAAGGGCAACGTTTCTAGACTAGGTTCTAGAAACGTTTCTAGACTAGGTTCTAGAAACGGTGGTGAAGGGTGCGGTGATCGATCGGTGATATGCGACAGTATGACGACACACCCATCACGCGCCAATGTGCGTTCGTTGTTCTTGCGAAGGGGAGCGCAGAAGCGCTCCGATGCCGATTAGAAAAGACAGAAATAAAAAACAATCGCGTGTGACTGATTTCATTACGAAATAGACTTCCCACCATGACAGTCCTTGCATAGGAGCGATCTCATGTCAGTGGCATTATCTACGCCCTACAAAAAAGCACAAATTGTCGCATCACAGCGAGGTACTACGGCAAAACAAGGCGTAAGAACGCCTGAAGAATATCCTAGGCCTAATCTATTTGGCTATTTAGCTACTTAAAACAAACTTCTTTATTCTCTTCTCCACCTATTGTACCGACGGCGCAGTGATACATTATATCTGCATCGTTTTTAATTAGACCCACCTGGAGAATTTCCTTTTCGAGCTTGCACTGTGAGCTCGGCCTCCTTGTTCCTTGCTCTTTCATTTGTTTTGGTACCATGTTTTTTTTTAATTTTTTCTTAGCATCAGTGGTATTTTTTCCTCTCTCTCCCAAGTTCGCCGCTCATTCAGTTATTTTGACTCAATCAAACAAACGTCAAAAGAGCTGTGAAGGTCAAAAAAGAGCGGCCAAAGGTATCGGAGGCATAGAATAAGCATGCTCGCTAGATGAATAGGAAATAAGTGACAGAGCTCGCGCAAAAAAGTGCATCAGCTTTATCCGGAAAACTAATATTCCGCGCCGATGAGTTAGCCTAGGTCGTTGAGCCTGCGTCCCTAACTTTAAAACACGAGAGCCAATGTGTCGCTGTTTATTAATTTCCTGATTTGATATGCAAAGTTTAACGTCCCAAAACCGCCATATATGATCATGAGCGACGCCGTAGTGGAGGGCTCCGGAAATTTCGTTCACCTGGGGTTCTTGAACGTGCACCCAAATCTGAGCACACTGGCCTGCAGCATTTCCACCGAAAATGCAGTCGCCGTAGCCGGAATTCGATCTCACGACCTGCGGGTTAGCAGCCGAGTACCTTAGCCACTAGACCACCGCGGCGCAGCTTTATTAATTTCCTGTTGCTTGGTAACAACTTTATTCACTACCAGTACGCTAGTTTTTATTTGCCCATGAACAAGCATTCTAGTTGCAGTGAGAAATGCTTGAATGCGAGGTATAAGCATTTATAATTGTTGATTCAACGTCGTACTCAGGGTTGTCAGATACTCGAAGAGAAAAAGATCCACTAAACTAACCAATATAGCCAGACCAGTAGCCAACCGGCAGCCGTTATTTTATTGAAGAGCCAGAAAATTAGCCTCACATGATTTCGGTTCAATTGGAATATCACCACCTAATAACACTTAAAATACAAAATATACATCACGTACGTTTACCACATCGAAATGGAGTAAAAAAAAAGATCAGGTGAATTCCTGGAAGAGGCATTAAGACTAGCAAATCGGTAGTCGATACTGCACCGACAGTCAAGAGTCCATAATCCAGTTCACTTATGCCAGCATGACCCGCGGCACTATTAATGCAGATTGAGCAAAATACTTCGTATTTCACAGTAACTGTAGCGCAGTTTGTTGATCACGTTAATCTAGAGCTTGTAACACTTTTCAGACATAGTCAAATTGATCCTGATGATCGCGGGAAGTTCGTGCGACATTCGATTTCTTAATAAAAGTCGCTTTTTGTAAGAGGCACAACAAAAAAAGACTCGCTCCGCTTCTGCAGTAAACTTAGACAAAACAAAAATTCGGCGTAGCAGGGGTAAGAGAGTCACTGGAACGCCGCCAGAGCCGTTGTAGTATGCAGCGCTCAAGCAAGCGCTTTTTGTTTTCTTTTTTTTTTTTTTCACTCAGCTCCCAACGCGACGTGCTAGGGGCACAACCGGGCTTCAACCCCGATTTTGGCGGGACGGGGCGTCGAAGGATCCGTCGTGATGCATCGCGGACGGAGACACTAATTACGGTGGTAGAGACCCCTCTCTCCCGTGTCTCTTCTTCTCGCTCCCCCTCCTTCTCAAACTTCTCCTCTCTCTTGTTGTCGTTGCGCCCCCGGCGCCACGCCGCCGAATCCGATGCAGCAGGGGCGACGTCCCCGAGAAAGCGCCGGCAGCCCCACGTGCACGACCGCTGTCGCAGCCACGACAGTGTCGCCGAGCTTGCACATACACACGCGTGGAAACACGGATGCCTGCGTGCGTATCATGCGCAAGTGCGAACAAAAATGCCGGCCTCCGTGACCGTGTGTTGCAAGAACCTTCCGAAGCGTCCCGCCGCGAGATACTTGCTGGGTCGACTGTCGCAAGGAATCGAGCGACACCTCGGGACAGGCGAGCTGATAACGCATGGCTTAGTCTCAAGGAGGACTTTAGTGTATTCAGGCAGAGGGTACACGAATAGCAGTCTACTTATCTGCGCGAACATCGCCAGATAGACGTCCAAATAATGAACGAACCGAAATGGTCTAACACGGTTCCTACATGCGCGAAAATTCACGCGACGAAACAGGCTATTCGCGCAATGTGTCGCATGGCTGATCGGTCGTCTTCGCAAACATTTTGATACTGACGCTCGTTGCCCGGAAATCGTATAAGCCACAGGCAAATGCAAGAAGCAGATACAGTTGTGCCGCACATACCGATAAGAAAACGGATGCGATCGTTTGAACGAAACTGTCAACCGAATGTGCGTGCCCGTCAAGAGAAAAAAGATTAATGCAAATCTTTCAGAAATGTTTATGTTGCTTTGCCGGACAAACCGTGTTACTATGCAAACAAATGGAATTATATACCGCTGGCATCACGCCAAGTTCGGACATAGAAGTCGCACTCAAACCAACATCGCTGAAGATTTGTCGCGTGAATGGGGTTAGGATATACAAGCGACAGCTTGAGCAACGGTTACCTCTGTCGCTCAAGCTGTCGCGCCTCACTCATCACCTGCACGTGATGAAGTCATCACGACACCACAGGCCATCAAAATGTGGTACGTCATTGCGACGTCACACGGGGACGTCGCTCATGTGACACCGTCACTTGCAATGGTCAGGTGGGCCGATCGTGGAGGCAGTGTAAAACTATGGCGGGAGATGCACAAAGCTTTCAGCGCCTCCGATACAGGTGGCTGTGGGAAACCACGCGAAGAGCAGAAAGCTATGTACAGGGTAAGTACGTCGACTGAGAAAAAAGAAAGCTATCGCCTTCGAGTGATCTCAGGCATAGAGTTTACTAAAATAACTAGATGGGGCTCCGGCGCTGCAATCGTTCAGTCACCAGGCATTGATGGGTAGTACAGGAATTTGCCTAAATAGTCTTCGTGCTTGCGGCTTCAGACGCACTTGTGGCTTTATTTATTGCTGTGTTTTGGTTTTGTTTTGAATAAAAGAACTAACCATTGTGAGCTTCGTGACCTGGTTTGATTTTAGTCATGCAACTGCTGAACATTTGCTGATTGTCATCTCGTGACTACGCTGCTCCTGGCAGAGCAAAGAGACAAACGGAGCAGAAAGAACAAGGGTGTGCTACCCATCATTCCCACGCGGGCTGAAGCGCCGTAAGTTGCAGCTCCCACGGACACTAGCGCCAAAAGTCTCTGTAGTGTATTTGAATGAAACTCTATGGTCTTAGGCGGGTGCATAAGGGACCTTGCGAGTTTTAATTACCGCTAGTACTCTTTGACTGCAGAAAATGGCACCAGATAAGAGCGCAAATCTTAGGACAGGTTGTTAGTCCATCAGGACTAGGACATGTGCTTGTCTGTGTTACTCTCTTGTCCTGGTTAGACACTACAATGCGCTGTTTGATAAGCGCCCCATTGCTTGTCCCTAGCCGTGAATTCTGCTCCTCACCTGTGGCCGTCCTTCCCGCGTTGAGGTGTGCGAACGGCTGGAAGAGTCCCCAGAGTTCTCCGCTGCTTCGCGATGGCCGCCTCGAGCGCGGCGGCCGTCAGCGTGGCTCCGGGCTCCAAGCAACGAAGCACCAGTTCCTCCAGCAGGTTCTCGGCGGCCGCCGTCAGGTACAGGGCGCCGTACTCGTGCACGCACGGTGCCAAACGGGCGTCGCACGCCCAGCGCTGAAACCGGCCCACGGGCAGTTGCAGACCGGCGCGGGCGCTCTTGCCCAGCCGTAGCTGGTCGCACGAAGATGACGTGTACATAGCGGCGGCTCGGTGGCAAGCACTCACGCAGCTCTCGGCCAGGGCTGGCGACAACACGATGCACAGGGCACCGCTCACCTGCCGTTTGCCGCACACGCCCAGCGGACGCGAAAGCCTGAGTTGGAAGCGGAAACTTCGTTATGAGATATTCGCAGTTTTCGCAGAAGACAAGCGAAATTTTGAAGTTGCGCGATCAACAACCACGGACATCCATCCGCGCGATCGACAGGTGTTTGCAATGCACCAATCGTTAATGTAACCTTGCTATGACTGGTGTGGGGCTATGTGAATTGGAATGCGCCATGTCGGGTGATCTTGCTAACTTAGCTTGTTCCTCCTAACTGCGATCCGACACCAGCTGCCTTCTGCTTCTCGCGAACGACGGTCTGAATCATAGACATTAAGGTTTTTCTTCAATTGGGTAATGATGCACAGCTCAAATCCCAGTCCAAGCAGACGCTTCTTGTCTGCGGCATTCGACAAAAGAAATGACAAACTGAACTTTTTTTTGCAAATTAAAGCGCGGCACGCGTCTTTATATACTTCTCCAGCCTCTTATTAAGACGTATCTGACAACCAAGATATCATTTTCTTACCTCTGAGCCTCCCTGGCGACGCGCACCAGGGGCCTCTGCAAGAGGAATGAAAGCCGCGGCACGACCTCCATGGAGATCTTGCGACGCTGCTCGCGAAGGCGGCCGCTCTGGAGAACGCGCAGCACGTCGTGGTTAGTCCAGGGCGGCCGCTGCATTTCCACGAGGCGGGACTGCAGGTTGTCCACCCAGACGAACTCTTCGGCGCTCGTGATGTTGGTGGCGATGGTCTCGAGACTCGAATGCCGCATTAGCCTCCGCACGCCCCCGCCAACGCCGCCAGGCTCGGCGTCCGACGAGTACGTGGACGTCGAGTAGCCGCCGCTGTTGTTCGTCCCTTGCTGCGTTCGGGCGGCAAGCTGTTCCACGGCCTGCCGGATATCGTCCAGGTTGGCCGAGCTCTCGTGGAGTTCGTAGCTGCCCCCGCTGCTACTTCGGTATCCACGACGGCCTGAAAGAGGACGTTGGGCGCTCGTCTGTAGGGCGGCCGTTTTGAGGAAGAGCGCACGACATGTGGCTAACATCAAAAGTTAGAAGAGTTTTATTCGTTTGCCTGCTACTGCCGAGGACGACCCAGCTATTCAATTTACTTGAGGGGCAGTCGCGCGAATTCGCTGCTACGCTAACCCTATACCACGCGACCTGGGTTAACATGTCGTAATTAAGCGCAATAAGTTACGGCACGAGCTATGCATAGAGATTTTGTGGTGTGAATGTAGCCATGCGCTGTGCTGTTTCCGAAGCAAAACACGGACCTTTCACTTTTGTGGCTCTCAATAATCGATCCAAAACGATCAACACGATCCAAAACCTAAAATTCGGGAGGTTAATTGTGCTATGCGAACCATGACAAGGAAATCACGGTGATGGATTCCTCACTGTCTTTTATTATCGACTGTCTGTTTTTGAGTGAAAGTTTTTCACCATCGAAGACATGGTCCCGCCAAGTCTAACTATATCGCTCTTAGAATGAAGAGCGTCAAATATGGCCCTCAGATGTGTTACATCGGTAAAGCAGTTCTTTATATGAAACTAAATGAATAGCAGAACGACAGAACTTGCAACTTTTATGCAAAAATTTCACGGAAGAAAACACTAACGAATTTCAAACACAGTTACGTTACACAGAGACTCCGCAAACTGAAGTAATTAAGCGTTGCCTGCTCAAGTGAAACAGAAAGTGTAAACTAAGAACACACGGTGGGAGATTGAAATAAGGGAGTTAAAGAGAGAGAAAAAATAATATAGAAGTCATTCCTTGGAGTCGTAAGGCATTTGAGGTCCTCCCAAAATACGAAGACAGAAAGCGAAAAAGAAAGACCTTCGTAGAATGTGCAAAGCTCCGGTCCGATTAGTAAGCAGTCATTACCGTGTGACGAAGACGACGACGATGGCTGGGATCGGCGACAGAGACGCGACGCCGATATCGACGTCGGAGGGACTCGTTCGTCTTCGGGTACAGCTTTGAGGTGTCCGGGCACATTGTGCAGAGATTTGGTAAGTGGTGTGGCCGACGGCGTCCCGCGGGCGAAGTCCAGGTACGTCGGTGGCGACGTTGAACTCGCGTACGACGACTGACCACCGTCACTCATACTGGCATGACCCGATGACCTGCGACGGAAGACGGGATGGTAAGTACCAGACTTTTCCGGTAAATAATAATGCGGCTGATGGCTCCTGTTACGTTTGTTACGATGAACATTAGCAACGCTTTACGGGATATTATTTCTGTTAAATTTCTTCGGTTAGACTTTCCATTAGTTTTTCTATTATTCTGATAGGTTACAATGCCGTTGAAGAAGATTTAGACACGGCGTAACATGAAGCAACAATTTAAAAAGTTTTAGCAATAACCCAGCGCCGTTGTAAGATTAAGTAAAATGGTGCCGGAATCGCACAGCTCTCTGGCTGCCCAGTTCTCAATTCTGGACGTTGGGTGCTCGTCAGAAAAAGGAACAAAGGAACAAAGGAGCACCGTTCGTCAGAAAAAAGGAACAAAATTTTTGAACAACAAAAAAGAACTATAGTAACTCGTTGCCTGTTACTGAGTTCACATCATCAAATCAAAAAAAGTTACAACAGAAACTAAAACAATTGGTTAAATAAAAAGTTAAAATAAATACCTAAAATACAAAATAGAAATAAAATATTTTTAGAATACACCTCGCTTGGGTGTGTTGGTCGCACATAATGACGAGGAATCACAGCCAAATAAATGCACTGACGAAGACACGGGAAGAAACATGATACACGTGGAAAGGGACGTAGTCTTTGCTTGCATCAAAAGGGACATCGCCATTCGTAACGTGCCTCTCGATGCGAGCATATACTATTCTACACGATGTTCGATGGTTTAAATTGAAAACTACATGAACTCTTGTCTACGAAGGTTAACGAAGTCTACACTTTACGCAATAAGATCCTCGCGATTTTTTCTTTTCATCTCCGCAGTAAGCATGCGAGCAAGTCGACTCGGACAGCGATAGCGACGTCTTCTCGGTGCAGGGAAATGAGCAGCCGCCGTTGCAAAAACAAACTGCGTCCAGTTATAACGCTACATTCATCAGAAGCCAGACTCACCTGTTCTCGTCGGAAGAGGATCCGCCGGCGTAGAGGTCGTGGCGACGCATGCCTAACCGCGGGTCCTCGGGGTTGAGAGGAAAGCTGAGTATGTTGCGGCGACGAGACTTGAGCCTCGCGAGAGGCTTGCGCCGTGAAACGACGGGATCGCCGTCCGAAGAACTCTTGCTAAGCGAGCCGCAGTCCGTGTTGGAGGCCGAGTCACTGCAAAACAACGTTGCATACGAGCAGCCGATCAGTTAAATAATCACCGCGCTCATCATCATCATCATCATCATCATCATCATCATCATCATCAGCCTGACTACGTCCACTGCAGGACAAAGGCCTCTCCCATGTTCCGCCAGTTAACCCGGTCCTGTGCTTGCTGCTGCCAATTTGTACCCGCCAACTTCTTAATCTCGTCTGCCCACCTAACCTTCTGTCTCCCCCTAACCCGCTTCCCTTCTCTGGGAATCCAGTTAGTTACCCTTAATGACCAGCGGTTATCCTGTCTACGCGCTACATGTCCGGCCCATGTCCATTTCCTCTTCTTTATTTCAACTATGATATCCTTAACACCCGTTTGTCCCCTAATCCACTCTGCTCTCTTCTTCTCTCTTAAGGTTACACCTACCATTTTTCTTTCCATTGCTCGCTGCGTCGTCCTCAATTTAAGCTGAACCCTCTTTGTAAGTCTCCAGGTTTCTGCTCCGTAGCTAAGTACCGGCAAGATACAGCTGTTATATACCTTCCTCTTGAGGGATAGTGGCAATCTACCTGTCATAATTTGAGAGTGCTTGCCGAATGTGCTCCACCCCATTCTTATTCTTCTAGTTACTTCAATCTCGTGGTTAGGCTCTGCGGTTATTACCTGCCCTAAGTAGACATAGTCTTTTACAACTTCAAGTGCACTATTACCTATTAGCATACGTCAAATAACTCACCGCGCTCATATCTATTAGTATATCTCTCTTCATTACCTACTGCTTGTCCAGCAACACGTATGCGCTAAGGAACGCTAATTAAAAAAAAATGCTGATGTAACAGCGATGGAGTGCTTGTTCGGGTCGGTTGGTACATGCACATCGAAAAGGAGGAACAGCGCGAAGCACGAAAACAACAGGACGGACACGGACTGTCCTCTTGTCCTGTGGTTCGCGCTCTTTCTCGTTCATCTAACTGTCTTTGTGAATAACTAAAGGGTGCAACCATTCAACACAATTGCTCGAAGTGCGCAGGACACAACATATCTTACAACACTTCAAGTGCTCAGAGTCTAAGTGTGCGAACCTACATAGTCAGTCTTTTTAACTTATCATCGTTAAACAAAGCAATAAACTACCTGAATTCATCCTATTTATTACGATTCATTTTCGCGTTCAAACGTCTAACAAGATACGAACAACATTTCGAATGTCCTTTGCGTTTTCTTTTTACATCTTTAATGACAGAACAGAAATTGCGCGAAAGGCTTGAAGTGAGTGGAATTTGTTGAACAAAGAATGTCACTGCGGCAACTCTCAGACAGGTGTCCCCGTCGAAAGACGATTTGCTGTGGGGACTCCGGGGTACGACTTCACAACTGTTCACGCTGCCAGGAACTGACGAAAGAACAACCCTTTGTTGGGCTTTTTTCGCTGACCATTTCGCCAGCTCATGACAGTGCGAAGTCTGGTTCTAGCGACATTACTTGTTATACTTGTGCTTATCACTATACCAGCACCTTTTTGCAGAGCTCGTCGAAGAGCTGAAACAACGATTGATTGATTGATTGATTGATTGATTGATTGATTGATTGATTGATTGATTGATTGATCGATCGATCGATCGTACGTTCGCACGACAGTCGTGCAAGCGTGCAACCTGCTTTTTCTTGCGAACGCGCCCTTTTTATCTCGCGGGTCGTAAACGATGACGACGATTACTTACCGGTACACGGAAAAGTTTGGATCCGGCGGGAATCCCTCGTCCAGCTGCTGCTGCTGCTCGTCCTGTTCGCGCGTCATGGCAGACTCGGCCACCGACAGCTTGTTGCGAGCTGGCGAGGCACGTGTGGCCGCCGACAGGGCCAGGGAACCGGGCGAGGCCCTGCTGCTGGCGCCGCTACTGCTGCTGCTCAACACGGGCGTTTCGCGAACGGGAGTCGCGCGGTTGGACCCGGGTGGACCGGGAGACGAAGACGACGCGGCGGCGGACAGGCAAGACCTGGGAGACGCCTCGTGCGACGAGCGCCCCGAAGGACTCGGCCACAGGTCGCGCACGGACAGCTTGGTGAGCGAAGGAGCAGAGCCCCCGATGAGGTCCCGGTGCGACGCCCTGAAGCAGCAGTCGGAAACGATGCCGGCTGTAGTGACGTCATTTTCACGCCGAATCACTCAGACCATTGCTTCCTTTACTGAAGCAAGAAAATCAGCGATTTGCTATTCATCCTCGCACTGCAATGGCGCTCATTATGAGTCGCTACACGGTGCCCATGCTTGAAGAGGTCACTAGCCTACACTCTAACCTTAGGAAAAGTGAAATCAGGTCTTGCGTACACCAGCAGTCAAAGCAGCGTGTAGTGCTTGCATCACTGATTGTTTTCTATGTCGGAGCCACCGTGCCGTGTTGGCGCCTCTCTGAGCACGGGAAGCGTTATGGGGTATTAAGCGTGTAGCAAAACCCATTGGGCGCGACTGTACCATTATCTTTGGTCGACATTTCTTGACGAAGTGTCGTTTTATGCATTTTCGCTCATGGCCGGGTATGCGCAGTTGGTGGAAGACGCGCATTCTGGACTCCAACACCGAACTATTTTTTTTTTTTCGAGCACACGTCTCAGTTTTAATGAGGCTAGGCAGTTGCCCACTCTTTGCGAGGTGTTCAACCCAACTCCCTTTTCCGTACACGTCGGCACTTACATATGGTGTCAGCTAGTCTTTTCACGCGAAAGGCATATGAAAATGTATCGTAGCGAAAAACTGCGAAGATTAGGACAATGACATCAAGAACACTGGAAGATATATTCACGAAAACAAACACAAAGGAAAATCTACAAGGTTGCCACTGCACTTGGCTGTTCGCACATTCCTTCCCACCGGCCACGCCTGTTATTGCACATTTTGCGGAAACATTAGCCCCAGGAACCAATCACTTATTTCGCGTGCTGTCGCTGTAGATTTATCTGCAGCCGCAGGACCCGGCGCCACCGTTTGCGTTCTCACGACCGAAAAAGGACACGCCCTGTTCTGGAATCATAATTGTCGCTCGTGTTATCCCGATGACGTCAACGGAGCACGTGCCTCGGAGTACGACGGAAGTGAATGTAGCCCACAGTTCATGCTCTTTGGCGGTCTGAAAGTGAGAACTAGGTGTGACTCTTTGGGCTTTTTTTTATTTATTATACCTCAAAGGTCCCACATGGGACATTACATGAGCTGAAGGCGAACAAAAAACTGGTGGGTCAGGTTATATTTCATGAGTTTGTGCGAAACAACGGTGACCACCGACTTCAGGATCCCCTATTAGCTTGCTCCCATTTAGGCGTAATTACATATAAGTTACTCGTTTACTCTAAGCCTAAAACCATCTTCCATCTATGGGGTCATGTAGCCTGCGAGCTACATAACAGCCCAAAGCTTCGTTCGTTTGGTGCCTGGGGACAAAGCGGATTTTTTTTTATAATTCTGGCATGTGAAAGAGGCAAAACGCGACAAAAACATCCAATTGCCTTTAGAAATAATATTAGTTGAACCATTTACTTACACTCATCATCTGCTACATTTCTTTCTTTAGGAGAGTTTGGACGTACACGAGAATATGATATCGAGATTTCTGAGAGGAAAACGACATGAACAAGCACTAATTGCCGTTCAGGACATGACTTCATTCATTCGCGCTGCATCGAAGGTTTCGCCGTGTTCTCAAGCATGCTCTCAAGAGACGTCCAAGTCAAGTCGTTCACAAACACGTCTTGGGATTGAGTTTTAACGACGTTTCTCCAATACACTAATCGAAAAAAAAGTGCTAGAAAATGCAACTCTAGCACAGTTTTAAATTCACTGCCTCACACGGACCGGCGGATGAAGTTGAAAGCCGTAAAACGCCTGAACAGTTCTGCATCGCAACGACAAAAAGAGGTGAAGAAGATTCGTCGAAACATATCTAGCTTTTAAATGTTGAATAATTCAATGATGTGTGAGCATTCAACAACAGAAAAAATTAGCACAAAGAAAGGCTGGCGGTGTTTGACGTGCAAGAAGCTTCGGAGCAACACAACACCACGTTCTGTTTAGATTCAATGCGTAGAGTCCAAGGACTAGGCTCTTAACACTGCGTAAGAGCCCACAGAGCGAATTTCAAGTCTTTTTACTGTAAATACTGAAGGAATGTTTTTTTTTTCACACTGTCTCATTTTGCCCCCCCCCCCCCCCCCGCAGTGTCTCGTATTGACCCACATGTTGTGGCACAGTGAGACATCTGGAGCCTTTTTTTTATTATTTTTAAGATAATATTTTGAATGTTGGCAACATCGCAGTATTGATGCAGCGCATTACTTGCACTCAAAGGAAAAGTTTCTGCGTTGATGTTTAATTGTAAGGAGCTGAATCAAAATAAATACTTTCGTCGCATTTTACCCTCCTATATGTACAATGTAGATCATTTCGTTATCGAACACAGCTTGACCGGAATGCACGCAAGCTTGTCCATGTGATTGTAATATCTATATAAAACACCCCGTTCACTGCAAGTATTGTCTGCAGGATCGGTCAGTTTACTCTAACGCGTTACACTACAGACGGACGGCTGTAGTGTAACGCAGCCCACAACAAGCCCACATCGCCACTCTTGTTGTATACGAACCGCGGCTCGAAAAGGAACTCACGATGGCTTGGGGCATTGAAGATGTGAGCGAGTCCCGTTCATTTCGCCTAACTGCTTCCAGGACTTCGTTGTCCTGCTTATAGTCGACAACTCCGGCATGCAGGTCTATAGTGACAAGTCCTTTCCAGCTCACCTGAGGGAGGCGCCCTCAGCGGGCATCCTGGTGTCGTGCGGCCGGTTCAGGTCTCCGAGGCGTCGCGGCTTGGGCCGAATAATCTCGAGCCCGTGCTGGCGGCACTGGTCGGCGTCCCGGAACTCGGGCACCGCGGGCACCGACGCCATGGCCCCCGCGGTTCCAGCGGCGCTTGGGTGCCGCGCCGCTAGCTCATGGCCGCCACGCTAAAGGCCACCCAAGACACAACCGAGAATCCACCACAGATCGGGTTGCGCTGCAGTGATGCCACCTGCGACAGAGAAAATTCATGTATAAGGCAACCAAAAAGTCACGCAAGGAGGTACTGGCGTGATTGTTAAAATTAGTAAAAAGGTACACTGGTGTGGTGGTCATTGCACGTTGTGGTGGTGGTGGTGGTGGTGGTGGTGGTGGTGGTGGTGGTTGAGGTTGAGGTGGAGGTGGTGGTGGTGGTGGTGGTGGTGGTGGTGGTGGTGGTGGTGGTGGTGGTGGTGGTGGTGGTGGTGGTGGTGGTGGTGGTTGTAATACTGAAACCAAGATGAACCATTTACGTATATCATGCGCCCTTGAGCAGTACAAGAGAGAATACATCGTTCCATGCTGTTAAGTAAAACGTGGATTCTGGTGCGTGGCTCAGAACAGGTGAAAAAAAAAATCGCAGCATATCCACAAAGTGAATGATGACGAGTGGGGCAAAGCAGACACTGCAAATGCACGGAAGGACAGACGGACGCTTCGGTATACGCTCACCATCGTTCACTCCGTGGATATGCTGTGACACCGTTTTTGTTGACATGCAATGCTACTGGCTACAATGACGACTACGACGACGCGGGACGTAAGACCCGCGGCGTAAAGAGCTTCTTCACCCCTAAAAATAATCAACGTTGTTCAACTATTATAGATTACAGTGGGCGCGACTGTGATGTACAACGCTTACATACGCGGCATATATCCACGGAGTGAATGATAATGAGTGCGGCGAAGCATTCGTCAGTCCATCCGCGCTTCCGTCTATCCGTCCGTCACCTTTACGTATGCATGTATGAAGTAACCACCTCACAGCATATCCACGGAGTGAATGATGATGAGTGGGGCGAAGCTTCGGAGGTTTTTATCGGAAAACCGTTAATCATCCGCTGGCCGCGTCCGTCCATCGTCTGTCTGTCTGTCTGTCTGTCTGTCTGTCTGTCTGTCTGTCTGTCTGTCTGTATGTATGTATGTATGTATGTATGTATGTATGTATGTATGTATGTATGTATGTATGTATGTATGTATGTATGTATGTATGTATGTCTTCTGTCTGTCTGTTTGAAGCATGGACGGGCAGACTCAGGGACGAACCCAGGAACGGACGAACGCACGAACGAACGGAAGCACAGACGGACGTACGGATGGACGCACGGGCGGACGGAAAAACTGACGGCGAGAGTGATCATGTATTATGCTGTCGTATAGTTGATTACACATAAAGTCGGTTGTTTACACATGTTTTCATTTTTTTGTTGTTGTTGCTGTTGTGAAGGTGTTCAGTTTAGGTTTGGGTTTTGTGAGGCGTGGTGAACGCCAACTAGGTCTGCCGTAAGGAGCTTCGCCCCTAAAAGCTGACATCGGCATCGTTGACCCAACGAACGCATAGAAAAAAATGTTATGGCCCCAAGAGGAATCAAACGCCACATTCCGCGTGGCAATCAAGTGTACTACCACAGAGTCACTCCAGGTTTCGGAACTGCTTTTCGAGTAGACTGTAATGTTCGTGAAACGTCAATTGTGGTTGCAGTGCTGGCTATCCAATCTTATAAACAGTATACATACGTACTCCTATCACAAAGCCACCCCGTCGGGTTAACGACAATTGCAGTGAAGTGCCGTGCACTGAAGCTCATCAATCTAGCAGTGTCCAGGGCCGCCATCCTCGCTGGAACAAGCGGTACATATCAGCTTACCACTTCTGGTGTTGCTAATATTCATGTTGCCGTTCGCATGATTACACAGCATTAAACATGCGACTGTTTAACATATGTCTGTGCGTACATTTGTACATATCTTTAGCGTAATTTCGTAACGCTTAGCTCAATAAAAAAATTACAACACAGCTACCTTTCCTCCGCATGCTTCGCTTAGCATTGATTCTCAAGGTACGCAGGGTCTGCCGATTTTCTTGTACTTTTTTTTCTGAAGCTCCCGACTAAGAATTGCTTCGCTCGCCAATCAATACTGCGGCCAAGTTGAAGTGCGTTTTCGCCATAGAGTGCCTCGTTTGTTGCTTTCAAAGCTAATTAAAAAATACCTTAACCAACTTGAGGCCGAGAGAGGTCGGGCAAATGTCCGAATGATAGAATGCAGCACCCCATGCCTGCACTCGCAGCGTACTGTCCCGAAGTGACAGCGTGTTATTTCGTGACTCCGTAAAGACGGCTCGACGAAAACTGGCACCCACGTAAGATGACCCTGAGGCTTCTCCGCTTCAAGAGAGTCGCATACTTCTTCGAAATACTCGAGGCCACCCGTCACACAAGAAGCGCTATGAGAGAGGAGGAGGCAAGCAAGCAACCGGATGGGCCCTAGGTAGGGCCTCCCGTCAATCACATTGAAGCTTTGAAGAATATTCATTATACGTGCGGAAGCCCTGGCGAATTAATCGAGGTTCCATGGCACACGCGCCATCACGTAGTTCAATCCAATCATGTCAAGAGAAAACACGTCAGTGCGGAATTGAGAAACGCCGCCACAATAAGGAATCGAAGGTATACCATGCGAACGATTTAAGGGAAGCGGTTAACTACACATATCCGCTCCAAGAGAAACACCGCCACAATAAGGAATCGAAGGTATACCATGCGAACGATTTAAGGAAAGCGGTTAACAACACACATCCGCTCCAATTCAGTTTTAATGTGTGACATGGCCGCAACAAATGCTTAGAAGAAAAATAGAAGGACTTGTTTAGTGGCTCTTCGAGGAAAGGTAAAGCAGACTTACCCCTCTTTCTCTTCCTTGAACAGAAATTAACTGATTATCCATGGTGTTTCTGAAGCAACGCAGTGTTTAGGACTCACACGCATGAAGCAGAAATGGGCGTTCAAGACAGCAGTCTTAGCACAGACTAAAAATACACGAGCCAGATGGCGTGAACAGGACTGCCCAAGCGTTCCGCAGTTTCGTACGGCTCGTGGTTCACACGGTTTTCGTAGCGATAGTCTGTGCGGTGTACATCGTACTAGTGACGCATGCGTGCGTTTGCTCCTGTTGTTTCCTTTTCGCCAGATTTATTTGTTCCATAATGGCATTTTTACTCGCGTATCATCTCCATAACGAAGCCGACTTCGTTATAACGAAGTCACAACCGAGATAGGAGTCATTCTTGTGCCAGATATTCGTGTTAAGCATGTACTAGATAAATGATCAACTATTGATTGAAGTCATTCGTACTCCCCAGAAAATAAAGAAAATGGTGATTCATTTGAAAACTTTTCGCCAAAGGCGTTATGCAAAACAATGAATGTACGATTGCATAACGCTAACTTATGTATCGAAACATCCTGGCGAAAGCAAAAAATCAGTGCAGGCAAAGGTACCGCCAGAAAACTGACGTCTCGACACACACCCTCCGCGGGATCTTTGTTGACTATTCGCTAATACCTTTCCCTTCACCATGACTAAAAAAAATTAGCGAGTTCTCGAGCATCAAACCCACCAGCGTATGTCTTTCACAGCTGTTGTAGATATAATTTGTTCCATGATAAACAGCAGGGTCAAGCGAGCCCGACAAAAATCTTCAAGCGACAATTCAAGTGCAGAAATGTTTGTTGGATGCCCAGATCTCTTACTACGTAGAATATCACAAGCTGAAATTTTTCGCCTCTTCCGCTTGAAGGTCACGCACTAGAAAACTTAGCGGCAGAGCGACGTGGAACACCGGGCTCCATCACAGTACTTTTTTTTTTCTTGTTCACCCTAAACAACTAAGTGACCGTTTTGTGGAACGCAAGGATTTGGTCATTGGTGCTGTTTGCTTCCTTCTAGGGAGGACAGGCGAAGAAGAAGCTGGAAGGGAAGCTGGCCGGCCTTGAGGATGACCTTGCAGGGCGACGCAGCCTCCATCACACCACACAAACGTCTCCCGCGGGGGTTGGCGAATCCGCGAGAGGAAGGAAGGAAGGAGCCAGACAGGGGGCATCTTCTCCGCTGGACGCGTGGTGCTACTTGCGAGCCACCGGCTGTTGTTTCGTCACCGTAAAACGCACGTGCCCTCCCCCTCACCTTCCCTCTTCCCCACTCTACCCTCACCCCCTGTGTTCTCACTAAAATCCGTGCAACGCTGTTGAAATCCGATCCTGTAGCTTATACAGAAAGTACTAAGCGACCTGTGTACAACCCAAGCTTGCCATTGCGCCCCCCCATCTCCACCCCCGCACGCTAACTCGAGAAAGCCTCAAGAATGCCATCTAGGAAGCAGACTCAACTTTATCTTAACCATTACTTTTCATACCGCCTTTTTATGTCGCCGACCCCTCATGTATACTTACATACTGAGCCTCTGAGGATATAATAAATAAAAAATAAAAATAACTGAATCTACAACTTCCTTAGAACCACTGATCTGACACACTAAGCGAGTCGTACGAAATCCATGCAACGGAATGCGCAAAAGAGGGCACTAAAAGCATGAAACACTCAAGCGGGATGCAAAATTTTGTGGCATTGCATCAGCTATTCAAGCTTTTTTAAAATATTTAATGAATGCACACTCGCAGTGGTTCTCATTTTCATTTTTTTCTGCTTTTTAGAGTTAAATGCTGTGTAAGCGCAGAAAAAAATAAGGCCGCTACAAAGAGCTTGACGGAGTCGCGGACCTCTTTTGCTCTGCATTTCCTTCTCAAAAAAGGTTTTTAAATAGAAGTAATCACACCGCGTAGTGACATACATACAACAATCGACAAATACAAAGAGCGATACGGGAACAGATTATACAGATAACGGGAGAAGCGGATGTACAGAGATATATGGCTGCTAGCACAAAAGGAAGAATGCTACTGTCACAAAGAAAGATTACTCCTCGTAGTGAATACTAAGCTCCCATTCCACATCCTTCAGTCGTCTCGGTTTCTACACGCTTTCCTATACAATACCGTGCCTTTCAGTACCGATATCCGACAGTGACGCTCTCATCGGAATTGTTGGACTCGGTAGCGGCCATCAATCACGAGCTATGCGCGCTACACTCATAATGAAGTCCTGCCTAAAGAGCTAGATACGGCCAGGAAGCAGTACATTTTCGCCTAGTTTCCTGGATATAGCCAGCACACTATCCGGGACATGATTAAGAGTGAAGAAGCTACAGGAATGCATGCTAAGAATCTGCCTTCCACAAAGGTGCATGTCCACTTCACGAGACTCGACAGCTATGGGCAGAAACAGCAGCAGCTATGGCCGCGAGAAGGTATACCCTCGCCACTGCTTCGGAGGCCGAGGTCATTAAAGGCGCGGACGCGCGCGCATTCCTCGAATGCAACGCGCATCCACCCTCTACCCTCCCCTTCTCCTTTACTCTGGACTGCCTGGACAGCCGGCTGGCTCTGGCATCTCGAAAAGCTGTCTTCCCCACCCCGTGGCACCATCACTACCACTGCCCCCCCGCTACATCAACCGACGACAGCCCTTCTTCCCTCTCTTCTTCTGCGTCCCTTTCTAGGCCTCCCCTTCCTCATCTTGATGGCGCGTGCGTGGAGCTAGCCTCACCTCTCCTTCTCATGCCTTTGCCGGTGTAAATGCGTGTGCAACGGCCAGTGGCAGATGTTGGACGACCCATTCTCGCGTTTGCGAAGGGGCGTCCTCTCCGAGCGTTCGGCCTTTCACGACCGCCGCCGTGCCGGTATACATATAATACTTGTGCAACGTTCCGAGAAACACTGCGTGCTGACAAACGAAGGAACTGCTGGCGCTGGTGAAACCAAGGGTATTTTCGCAGACCGCCGGTGCAGCAGCGGAGGCCGAACTGCGTGATCACGGCAAAGATGCCGCACGACAGCGCCGCATGCAGGCCACCTTGCCCGAGACGAGAGAAATTAAAGGGTGCATTTTTCCTTTATTTTTTTTTTCCTTGCCATGCTATGCGCTGCAAAATTCCCGTCCGATTTAGTACGTTCTGACTGCAAACTTTGTATTCACAAGCATAGTAATTGTTTTTTTACGAACACCTTTTTTTTTTTTGAAAATTCTGCCTTTATAATGGTCTGCATAGACAGCGACAAGTGCGCGAGTTAAGTTCACTGCCGCGGCAACAGAACTTGGCAGGTGTAACTAATGACTTCGCATTAGCACTAACAAACTCGCAGCTGCAGTTATCGGGTCTTCCGGCCGGCGTAATCGTGCAGTAAGCCAATCTAAATGCGATACAAATAGCAAAAAAAAAAACGACCGACAGAACGCCTGCCGTATAATTATGCAACGCCATTTCTAACGTAATTATTGACTCTCTTGCCCGTCTAGTCAAAGTGCGAAAACCCAAATTCACTAAAAGTGTGGTTTGTTGGGTTAGTAGTTCAAACTTTAGTAAAATGAGAAAAACAGTGCGCAAGGAGACGTAGTACGGGCGGTGCTAGTAACACACTGAACGAGTTCTCGCTTACAGCTGAAGGTTTTAATGCTTCAGTGTTATAAGAAAAATTGGGGAGAAACTAACCGCACGTGAAACTTCTAGCCTTCGTAAGGACAGAATAGACAGAAGCTGTCAACGGAACGTTTACAATTGAGCAATTCCAACACGCGGATGCATTGCACCCACGCGAAATAACTTCTGCAACACTTTTTTTCAAACGATTCTCTCATGGCTACATTAAAGCAGCCCTTTGACTCACTAGTGGACAACCAGCCACGACGGTACGCTTGTAGCAGAGGTATGTGACGAGAGGGCCAGTAGACGCGCCCGTTCGTCAGAGCGCGGAGTCATGACCTTCAGCGCTTTCTTTTTCTCCGAGTGCTAGGCTAACGTCCAGTGTGAGCGCGCAAGGGCACGTGGCGACCTCTCGCTGCAGCCACGGTAACTATGAAGCTCACGGAGGCCAAATTGTAAAACTGCCATGGATTCGGGATAAATGGCGCAGTAGTTTTCGTATATGACATCATCCCTAAAAAGAAGAGGGAGCGATCTCTGGCTGACTTTGAGAGTGCATTGTGAATTCCAAGCCGCGTGCTACGCTGTGGTGTTTGGCTGATCTGGTGATTATGATGATGATGATGATGACCTATATGTAAGGCTCTTTTCAGGAGCCTCAACTTTCGATCGGCAGCGTTTCCTGACCATGCTGACGAAGTGTAGCAACGCTGCTATAAAACTTATTTAGCAGAGTTCACCAATGCCAACTCTTCCACTAAACGGTCTTTCTCAATTGCAAGTGCCTCACAAGTAAGGGTAAAAAAAGGTTCATAAGTCACTTTTTGATTTCTATTTCGTGTTTTCCGCTAGTAAAGAGTGAGCGAAAGATAAAAGGATAGGCAGGGAGGTTAATAAAAGGAGGTCTTCGATTGCTACCCGGAACTTGGGAAGAAAAAAGAAACTGTAAAAGAGTGAAAAAGGAGATACTGCGACGACTCTGAAGTGATGACAGTAACTCCGTCCAAGTACGACACAACAACATCGTCTGTGAACAGCCACAATTTTTTTGTCGTTCAGCCCGGTTTTTCGCAGAGAGCGCAACAACGCCGTCATAACGGCTCGCGTTGAAGATTTGGTCGGTCAGTGGCCTAACGTACTGTTTTCTCTAAGAGAGCGCTTCTATGGCTGCCCTAGTACGGCCAAGAAGGCTGCTAGGGTTAATGGCCTCGAGGAAATGTTTACTGCTCTTTGGGTTGTTGCTTGGATTAGTTAATTGATTGATGTGTGGGGCTTAACGTCCCAAAACCACCATATGATTATGATAGACGATGCAGTGGAGGTCACCGGAAATTTCGACCACCTGGGGTTCTTTAACGTGAACCGAAATCTGAGTACACAGGCCCACTACATTTCCGCCTCCATCGGAAATGCAGCCGCCGCAGCCGGGATTCGATCCCGTGACCTGTGGGTCAGCAGCCGAGTACCTTAGCCACTAGACCACCACGGCGGGGCTTGGATTAATTAACATAAACAGCGCAAGATGTATTAGATACAATTTACACTCATCGCTGCTACCATGTCGACAAATACTTGGAGTGAAATTGCGGTAAAGTAGAAAGCTGCCCGAGTTGGAATCAACGTGTACTTGTAAAACCAGCGGGACAACGCCAGAGACAAGATGGATGGATGTATGGATGGATGGATGTATGGATGGATGGATTGATGGATATGGCTGTACCCTTTAGATCGGGCGGTGGCTAGCGCCACCAAGCCGTAATACTTAATAAACTCAAAACTATATTTATTTATTTTTTCCTTAAAAAGTGAGTTTGAGGATTCGTACTTTGCAGTGAAGAGTTTAATTTTCATTCGTGCCTTGACTTCAGCCACCAATCAGATAACCTCCTTCTAGTTAAGTCTACTTGCTTAAAGTCTATTTTGCCCTCCCGGTCCCTAAACCCCAGTGCTTTGAAAAACTCTGCGCCATCATCCTGAACTATAGGGTGAAGCCCTTTACAGAACATTATCAAGTGCGCGGCAGTTTCTTCTTCCTCTCCACACGCACTGCATACTGTGTCTACCCCTTCGTATTTGGCCGAGAAGGAGCCAGGACGAGCGCCACCTGTCAACTCGTCCGACAACAGCACCCGTTCTGTCTCCTTTTCCTGTGTCCCCGACCTATCCCACTGGTTTGTTCATTTAGGTATCACCGAAATATTTATGGAAAGCTGGAACGAATTCAGCATGCACACAGATACGCGGGTAAGCATTCCACGCTCTCTGTAGGCACCAGCCTGAGTCCAAGAATGTTGCAGAAGGACATACTAAGAAATGTAATCGACAACCTTCTGAATGGTGAGCGTTCTCTTCGGAGCAGCGGCCGAACTGTGCAATGATTGGAGAACAAGACGTAGCTATACGCTATCGGAGCTACGTATTATAGTACGCTAGAAGCGAAGGGCATGAGGGGAGAGGGGGGGAAGCGACGTTATCGCTGCCTATAGTTAAACAAAAATGACTAAACGCAGTAGCCAGCTGAGGTAGCGCTTAGTCATTTTTGTTTACCTATCGACAGCGATAACGCGGCTTCTCCCCTCTTTCCTCTTGCCCCGGTTCGCTTCTAATGTATTCGAGTTGAGAGATAAAAGCGCACGCTGACGCCGAGAGACGACCATACTCATTTGGCTTCTTATAAAGTGTAGGACTTACAAATTGCTCCTTTCTAATAATAACAACAACAACAACAACAACAACAACAACAACAACAACAACAACAACAACAACAACAACAACAACAATAATAATAATAATAATAATAATAATAATAATAATAATAATAATAATAAGAAGAAGAAGAAGAAGAAGAAGAAGAAGAAGAAGAAGAAGAAGAAGAAGAAGAAGAAGAAGAAGAAGAACTTCCTTATGGGCTTACGTGCCAAAACAACGATTTGATTATGAAGCACGCGGTAGAGCGCGACTTCATGTTAATTCGCACGGCTTGAGAATCATTAAGGCACCCCTCATTATAAGCACGCGCTTGCCGCGGCGTCAGTGTTAAATTGTCAGGGTGCTCCGCTGATAATCTGGAGGTCTCGAGCTCGATGATGCCCGCTACGTTAGCTTTTCAATATAGCAAAAATGCTAGTGGGCCATGTATTCTGTGCCTTGTCAGCGCAAATGAAGTACGACCAGATGGCCCTAATTCGCGGAGCCCTCCGCTAACGCCCGTGCGCAATAATAATATCGTGGTTTCAGCCCGTACGATTCCACGGCCAATTGTTATTAAATCTAGGACACTATGGTGTTTTTTTTTTTTTTTGCATTTCACACCGCATTGAAATGCGACCGTCGTATAGCCAAGAATCGAATCAAAGCTCTCGAGATCAGCAGCGCGAGTACTATACGGATTCGAAAACAACTTTCTATAATATAACAATAAAGAAAGTTCGCGCGTATGCACCTCTTTTTTTTGCGAGTTGTTTACTGATACATTACACCCCCTTAAGAGTAACCCCGCGTTGCGACAGCTTTTCTAGCTACCGACGACAGAAAGCTACGTACTTACGCTTATCTCGCTTCTTAACACTGCAGGTCCGGCTGCACAAATTAACGCACGTGTATACACACGGCCACGCGCACCGCAGAAAGCTGCAGTAGCGCTCTTATCTCTTATCTCGCGCTATCGGCAATGTTGCTCGCCTCACGTAAACGCGGAAGCAGAGGTCACGCAGCGGCGCGGATGTAAAAGCCTTTCGCCACTGCTTCTCGCGGCAAGGCAAAGACGGCAGCGAATTAGCCTCACGGCTCGCCACCGTCGCTCTCGTGGAAACCCACTGCAGCGTATACGATCCGATAATTGCCGAGCACGCACAAGAGAACACTGAGGCAACGGTAAAAACGCATTGTCGACTTGCGGCTAACCCCCGTATTCACAAACGCTCCTCGACTCCGACTTCCATCCTTCACTTGACAGAGTTGAGCACAGCGCCACCACTCGGCTGAAAATGACGATGTGCTACTCAAAAATCGCTGCAGATTGTCGCTGATACGCAGTGACTTGCCGTGCCTGGAGACGGCGCTTCCATCGGCTTTCTCAAGTGAAGGTGAAGCGTTGAGTGAAGGGACGTTCTAGAATATAGGGGTAACACGTACAATCCTTTTCCTTGACTAACCTGAAAACAACTTGACTAAAAGTCACCACCCAATCACAGCGCACGCGCGGTTGACCGGCGAAGATCAAACGTGCGGCCCCGGTGCTTAGTGGGTTAATTCAATTAAGGCTTAATTATTGGTTACGTCTGTTCAGAAATCTTAATTGGTGTATGCCACTTGTGCGTTCCTCTCTTAAATTTGTAGTGCACCAGAGGTTAGCACAATAATAACAATAGTAACTGTTGGAGTTTACTGTCCGAAAACCACGATATGATTATGAGAGACGCCATAGTGAAAGGATCCCGAAGTTTCGACCACCTGGGGTTCTTTACTGAGCGCCTTAATCTAAGTATACGGGCTTCAATTCATCCCGCGACCGGTGGGTCAGCAGTCGAGCACGGTTAGGTTAGTATACAGTGGAGGCTGCCCAATTTCTGTGGCACATACGTGCTGTGGGATTTCTGGGCATACCGAACGGCGAAATTTTTCTTTCGCCTAGCCACTGAAAGCTTCCATTTGAAAGCTCGCATAGAGCACACATATAGTGACCTAATCTAACTGTTTGCGTATTGACGATGCTTGGACAAGTTGGTTTTGGACTGTATCGCCGAAGCGAATGTGTCCTCGATCCACTGTTGTGATCATTGGATTGATTGTGTTCGTTCACGAAACAATAGCTTTTAGTCCTAGGGTTTTGTTTTGAAAACCCGGCGTCGAAGCATCTCTACAAATTATAATGTAACTACCGCATTCCTCCAAGGGTTAAAAAAATACATCGAAGGCTCACGTTACAACTAAAGTTATCGAGCGAGGAAAAAAAAAAACGAAGGGAAATCAGTGGATCACGCACGCTTTACCTCCGTATTCTAGAGCCTCCCTTCACTCAACGATTCGCCTTCACTTGAGAAAGCAGATGGGAGCGCCATCTCTAGGCACGGCAAGTTACTGCATATCAGCGACAGTCTGCTGCGATTCTTGAGTAGCGCAGCGTCATTTTTAGCCGAGCGGTGGCGCACTGCTCGACTCAAGTGAAGGGTGGAAGTCGAGTCGATTAGCACTTGTGAATACGGGGGTAAGTCATAACGAAACGAGGCAGAACAGGGGGACGACTGCACGGCGAAGCAGGATGAGGAGACCATTCGCAAATGATAACCCTTCTTATTCGCAAACCAGTTGAGAGCTCATTTCATCATGACGTCACGCGAACAGACTGCTGGCGTAACGAAGTGTGCCGCGAATTCGGGAATCGTCGGAGGAGAATAAATAACCCGCTCGCTCCTTGCATTTTCGGAGCTGGCTTTAAGGGCCCTTTAGTGTACGACCAATACAAATGCGCGCAAGAACATACTAAAGCCCATTTGCTTGCTTGCTTGTTCCTTTTTTTTTTTTTTGTGGCTCTCACCCACTAAGGGGAATCGGCCAAGAAGCCGGTGGTTAATGCAAGTCAATACCTATAGATTTTCTAGATTAGGGGAATATGATTACTGTGTTTTGACTGTGAAATTAATTTGGCGCAATGTCAGAAAAAAAAAGAAAAAAAAGGGGGGGGGGGGAGAAATATTAGAATTTGTTGAATATCTGAGGTGGAATCGTTATATGAAATTCTCCTGAAAGTTGAATCATTGCAGTGTATCAGCTAAATAATAAGTGGTAGTGTGGCTAGCAAAATTCGAGAGCTGCTCGCTGACTCAGCAAGGTAATCTTCTTGTGTTATATATGAATTCGCAGAGAGCCCCGCAGATGTTCCTGTCGCCCGCATTCACAAAGCAACCTCGGCCCTTTCCTCGCGTTCTTTTTTTTTTTTTTTGAGTTTCTGTGCTCTCCACGCGCGTTATAGGGCACACAAAAGTAACATTGTAAAAAAAATGTATAAGAACAAAATTGCTTAATGAATACTAGTTCACTTCGTCCATCAAGCGTAATAACAGCGTAAAAGTGGTAAAAAAAAATGTCGACGTAAGGACGAGGTCGATTTGTAAATACGGGTTTAAGTCACGTTGATTTCCAGCCACGCGGTAAATCCGTTCGTGAAATCCTTATATTCACTCTTTATCAGCTGCTCAATAATCCTACGTTTTTTCTTCTTTCTTTCTCGATTCCTTGCTTCTTCTCTTTTCGGTGTGCGCGTGCTGCATTTCGAGCTGCGACGACAAGCGAGCTACTTACTACGCCACTGTCGCCGCGCAGTGCGAAAGGAATTCCGGGCCGTGCTGCCCGCGGCGAGCACGAAAGCGCGAGCGGAAAACTCGAAGGCCTTCGACTCGCGCGCCACTTTGAAGATGCCCGCCAGATAAGGGTGGCGAAAGAAGGAATTCCCCAGACCTTCCCAGAAAAGTGTGTCAGGCAGCGCCGCGCGCGGGAACTAAAAACGCTAATAACGCTACTTACAAATTCGGATTCGATCAATGAACACGCGTCTAAGCTACGGTGCGCGCGTGTACGTACATTTACGTGTAAAGAGCCACAGCGCTCCTGTCCGCGTCGTTAGTTTGCTTTCTTTTCCTCTTCTTTTTAAAGACGTTCGGTCATGAGAACAATTGACACCAGCGAGTCCGCTTATTTTTAGTCCTGGCCTGCTGCCAGCTATAAGGCTACGCGCAAAGAATCGTGGGAATTCGACAGTACATCTACTTCGTATGCCGTATAAGACGGTAACTTCAACGTGCGAATACGAACGCCCATGTTCGCATGCGCGCCAGTCTCTCATTTCTTTTCGTTCTGTCACATAAGTTCAGCGCTAGACAGTGTATATGTCGCATCAAAAAATCAAAAATATACCTTCCCCTCCCCCCCCCCCCCCCGTCAAATGTCTCTTAATATGCTACAGCAGCCCCGCCGCGGTGGTCTAGTGGCTAAGGTACTCGGCTGCTAACCCGCAGGGCGCGGGTTCGAATCCCGGCTGCGGCGGCTGCATTTCCGATGGAGGCGGAAATGTTGTAGGCCCGTGTGCTCAGATTTGGGTGCACGTTAAAGAACCCCAGGTGGTCTAAATTTCCGGAGCCCTCCACTACGGCGTCTCTCATAGTCATATAGTGGTTTTGGGACGTTAAACCCCACTTATCAATCAATATGCTACAGCAATACTAGTATAAAGACCCGTTTCAGGGAATTCTGATGTTGCCCTTATTACCAGCGAGGGCTATAGTATTCGACGACCGAGAAGCTGTGCGTCATAGGTGAGCCTTCAATAAGCGGTCGACACCAATAAGTCCATCACTTTCACACGCCGACTGAGCCGCCAGCAAGCAGACGAACGAACTTTTTACCATAGACAGTTCTTCGGACAGAGCGTTGCTGATTGACTTGAGCTTACAATGAGTTGTCGTGAGCTTCTTCACGGCGTAATTTTTTGTCGCCACGGCCTCATCGAGTGTGAGGCCCACGGAGCGGCTCTGTGCTCTCCCATAATAGAGTACCTCAAACTCTAAATCGTCCACACTTTTTTTCTAAAACACCCCGACACGGCGTTGTTTTTCTCTTACGACTACTGTGAAGAGCGATGCCACATGTCCGGTTTAATGCTTGTGAAGAAGGCATTTATGTCGAGTCATTCTTATCACAATATCTCGTGCCCACATCTGCCATTGAATGTAACGCCTTCGCGACACGAGTGGAGGATTTACGGTGATCACATTGGATTGCGAGACAGTGGACCTTTGCTTCTCTTCGTGTCCCTCTGGAAGCCACATGCAGTGGCTTTAGCAAAAGAACAATAGTGTAATGCCATCTTTCTCGTAGGCCCAGATGTCCAATGTTTCAGGTAAACAGGTCTGTTCTTGCCTCATCCTGTAAATGGCGTTGTGAAGATAAACATTCCAGTCATGCCTCCCTGAAAAAAAAAAAAAAAAAGCTGGCCTTGCATACGCTAAACGCACGGATACCCGTTTCAAACAGTTGGCATAACGCAGGAACGGCTTTTTCGATAAACGTATGGAAAACAGCACGACACTAGCGCGCTGGATTTCGTGCCGACCGGTTGTGCCCCCGCGATCTCCGACGAGAGCGAAGCTCTGGCCGACTGGCTGACCCTCCTCCATCTCCTCATGTCGAGAAGAGCTCTCGTCGAGTGGCGCCCCGTCCTCGGACTTCTGCGATTGTGTCCATCTTTTCTATCTTCTCCTTGCTAACGTCGTTCGCTGTACCTGCGCCTCGCTCTCTCTTTCTTCTCTATCATCATCATCATGATCATCATGAGTCTACGTCCACTGCAGGACAAAGGCCTCTCCCATGTTCCGCCAGTTAACCCGGTCCTGTGCTTGCTGCTGCCAATTTATACCCGCAAACTTCTTAATCTCGTCTGCCCACCTAACCTTCTGTCTCCCCCTAACCCGCTTCCCTTCTCTGGGAATCCAGTCAGTTACCCTTAATGACCAGCGGTTATCCTGTCTACACGCTACATGCCCGGCCCATGTCCATTTCCTCTTCTTTATTTCAACTATGATATCCTTAACCCCCGTTTGTCCCCTAATCCACTCTGCTCTCTTCTTGTCTCTTAAGGTTACACCTACCATTTTTCTTTCCATTGCTCGCTGCGTCGTCCTCTCTATATATACCTTTTAATCCTATCCTTTTAATCTCTCCTTACCCCCCATCCCTTGTGAGCTGTGAGCTGCTGTTGAGGTGTCGCACTCGGATACAGACCGTTACGGGGCTCGCTTTTCTCTTCTTCTCCATTTAAGAATCACATAAGAATCACATAAGACACTCCACTATTTCTAACTGGCAACGAAAAAGCGGATCTACGCGACCGATGTCCGCACCTGCGTTCTATCTGTAACCCGTTGCCACAGAGAATTCACGTCTACTACACGCACCGCCATTGCGCCGTAAAGTAAGCTGGCGTACTCTTCCTGCACACCCGATTTGTTCTGAGGTATGCGACCGCATTTGCGCAGCTCAAAAAAAAAATGGCTGTTACTTAACTCAGTAATGCCTAGGTTTGCGTAGCGAGAGGTAAGGTTAATCTCATTCTTTGGCTTGGTTTTCTATAGGGTTACACTCTTCTCGAGGCACCCGGCACGTTCTTCCTCTGTCTCCACGGCTTGGTGCCTCCTCTGGGCCTGCCTTGTCTCGGTCATACCAATTCACTTTCAATATCCGTAAGCCGTAAGCTGCTGCCGTAAGCTGCTGTCATCTTTTGTTTGCGTTGCAGCGAAAAGAGCGTGTTCAGGATCAGCTGTACAGCAAGACGCCTGCAGCTTCGTTGTCGTCCCGAAAACCGCCTGACCCACTAGCTGGAATCTACAAAACATTCCTATCATCATTCTTTTTCATATACAGACGTGTCAATATTATCTGGGGTTTTACGACCCCAAACCGAAATATGATTGTGAGAGACGGCGTAGAAGAGGGCTCCGGGAATATTGACCATCTGGTGTTGTAAGCCTGTGCGTTGAAGACACACAGGCTTACAATGCAATGTACCTGTGTGTCTTCTGTCTGAGAACCGGAGAGCTGCGTGTACGCGACACATTGCAAAACCGAACCGTTGTTGGCGGAGACTACGAACCCACACTGAAGGTTGCGTGGTTGCATGTCATGTACTCTTTAAAAATGCGATAGTGCAAAAAATGGCTCACTTCACGGGGTCGGCGTCTTTGGTTGTGAGCGAAAAATTAGCGTTCTCCGTGAGCGAAAGTTCGGGACATGTACAAATAAATAAAAAAACGAAGATGTTCCGTTCGAGTAAGAATCAAAGCGAGGCGTTCTGCGTGGCAGGCATGCGTTCTATCGCAGAGCCACGTCACTGATTGTAACTGCTGCCGAGGAAGATCTTGTACGAATATGCGAGAATCAACGCACGTAATGTCGCGATGACAGAAGCTTTAGAATCGCGCTAGACGTGAATACTGGTGAATTGAACCACTGTTGAGAGATTTAAAGGGTCCGCTCTTTACAAAACACTCAGACATAATTGATCAGCAGCAGTAGCAGCAGCAAAAGCATCAACCAAGTGATCGGTTGTCTAGCTTCGCGTGTGCTCTTATGGACACGTAATGAGTGATCCACTGGTTGCTTTATAATGGCGTGGTGGGCACTTCGAAACGGTACTTGCAGTAGACATTCTATAGCAGTCTTGAACAGCCAATGCCACACGAACAGACGCTTCATTATTTGCGGCATGCTTGAGGCGCCCTCCGAGAACCGAAGCGAGCTTCTTCAGTAGGCGACGCGAATGCGGCCCGATTACGCTATAGCGTTGTACGGGCGAAGCTCAAGCATCCGATTTCTCTCCACTTTAATCATTTTACCATCGTTCATACAGACATGATGGATGTCATAAGGTTGAATAGTTAGCTCACATTTCTTGACTCATTAAGTGATTGCCTGTGTATACGCTGTCCTGTACATCCTTGCACTATATAGCCTCAAAGAAGGCAAGCCCGCTTGTCGAAACTTTGGCTATACAGCGACACTCGGTATACCCGAATTTTACATCTCTGTACTCTGCACGAGCGTCGCGAATTGCGTACACTAACGTTTTCTCTATTTCACTCTCGCTCCTACAGCCGTATTTCCTTGCCCACATGCAGGATAGCAAACTGGGCATGGTCAAGTCAGCCTCCTTGGTTTTCCTCTGATTGTCTTCTAATCAGCGGGCATCCACGTCGACTCGAGGCAGATTCGGACAGTCCGGGCACGGCCAGGGTGGCGTGCCATGACCCTCGCTTCGGACAAGGGGACGTCCTCCCCTCCTGCTCCCCGCTGCCTCCGGGCGCTGTCCGGTGTGACGCAACCTGTACGCCGGCGCCGGCCGTGATGGGGGAAGTGGCCCCTTCTGCGGTGGCGGGACCGGAATAGCCACGACGACGCCGAGTGGAATGCGCCCGTCGGCGGCGACGGACGACATAGCCTCCCGCTCTCGTATTGGACGACCGCTCTGCTGGCCGCCCGATTCTGTAAAGGTTGTTGCGCCCTCAAGCGTTCTATTCGGTTGTGTGCCTGACGCCTCCATCTCGAGCACTATAAAATGCCTTATCGTATACGATAACAAGCTTCGACTACACCACCTGCGACGAAAAAACATTAGTTAATAAAGAGAGGGGGGCGGTATTAATATTGACCAAGTACACTGCTACTTCTCAACATCTGACACGACCCACAGTAGCAGCTAAAACTTAGCTGACACAATTTTGATGCCGACTGTCGCGATCATTTCGTTTACTTGCCACAAGAAATGGCAACGAAAAAATTAGTATACTTCACGTCTGCCCGGCAGTATCAGCCAGGAAACAAAACAAGCACCTCCCTTGGGCTTTCGGTAACTTCCAAAATGTCATCTCTAAGAACTATATTAATTATAAAAACGTACATATTCATTTTTTAGAACAAGCACAAGTGCGATCAATAGCTCAAACAATACGGTCATACACCGTTGAAGTTTGGAATTCGATTCCCTGCGGTCGAGGCCGCATATCCGTGCATGCTGATCGCGATTTCACGTGCGCAAAACAGCGTTAACTTACCTGATACCGTAGTTGTAAATGTTTAACCTTATTCACTTATACGCATTTCATATTTGTTTATTTTTTCATAACTTCGAGAGCTCGTTCCGCCGAAATTCCGGCGTCGCCATCGGCGTCGTTGGTTGTGAGCGAAATATCATCATTTTATGCGTGACTGAAAAATCGAGAACAATTCAAATAAATGAGATGAAAAATCCTGGGTCCGAGTGGCGATCAAATCCGGCTCGTTTGCGTGGCAAGCGGATGTTCTACCACGCGGCCACGCCTCTGCTTGTGAAAACAGTGGAAACAACTTCCTCTGCTCGGAAATGCAGTGAAGTATAGCTTTCATGCTTCACAAACACACGCGTCCCGTATACACGCTTCAAAATTCAACATAAACTTGGCATAACTGTCAGTTCAAGCGCACGAATTTGCGAGAAGCACGAGTTGCGAGAAAGCGCTTGTCCTCTTTTTTTCCTTTCTGTTTATTCGTGCGCTTGAACTGACAGTTATACCATCCATGCCCAACTAGCCCAACTTTCGATTCTGTTGCAACTATTGCAGTAATAATGCGTGGTACGAGCGTACATTCCCACAGGACGTCAGAACAAGTGATTATCGTAATGACTTCGTTGTTTAAAGCCGGTCACCCACTATAACATGTTGCGAAGCGCAATCAGCTGTTTTGAAGGCCGTCGCATTGGCATCGCGAAACTCCAGCGAGTCATAGGCGGTGAAGAGGTGGGCCGTGCTGTCCGAGTCACCTTGTGCGCCTATTTACCACGACAGTCCTTTGCTCTCATTTGCGACAATTTCCAATGTGTTGTTTAAACTTGCTGAAGGAAAATTACAAATAGCGGCGTAATGCTACTTCCCGAACTGTTTCAGACCCCTTTTAAGAGATCATGCTTAGTCTTCTGTTGCGTGTGTGCGTGTGCACGCATTTATTTATTTATTTATTTATTTATTTATTTATTTATTTATTTATTTATTTATTTATTTATTTGGAAAGACTGCGGGCCCTACTCAGACACAAGCAGGAATGCACGGGTACTCCAAATACATGGGTGCCGCAAGAGCTACTTTGTGCACAAATCAGAGCAGCATTGAATTCATCGTCTCTCAATCATTCCACACTTAATTTTCTTGCTTCCCTACTTCTTCTGTTCAGAAAAAAAAAAGGGGGGGGGATTATGTTACCGCGCCCAATAAGCGAAAACTTCTTATCGCGTTGGGACACGACGCACCATAACAGAACGAGCGGGAGAAATGCCCCAACTGGGCACTTTACGATCAGATGCCGCCATGTAAAGATACCAGTATGCAGATACGGCACGTGACGCTGGTCAAATATGAATAAGAATTGTCTTCTCAGTATGGGCTGTGACATGCTGTCATTCGAATTTCGCGCCGCAGTTCGCGACAGCGTCTCAAAGGTGGGTGTTTCGCCGTAACACCGGTGAAGCTTGCAATGTCTGCGCTACTGAAATAGCCTATTTTTTTATATTGTCTTTAATAGGCCCAAAGAATCAATAACCAATATTTGAAATTAGATACGATATTCGTCATCTCTACAGAAATGGAGGTCCATTTTCTATATGACTGCTGGACATTATGCAGTAAAAACAACGGCCACATAAAATTTTAACAATAAAGTGGCCGCGTATCTACGTGCTTCTCTGCAAATGTCGCCGAAATGCGATAGTCTTCTGCCCGCCAAGCAGCCATCTATGTTTTGCCTTGCCTCGGACAGCGCCTCCTACATGCTGAATCGGCCGCATCTGGCTGGCATATATATAAAATAGAAGAGGCGCGCGTGAGACAAGGACGCCATCTGGAAGTGCCGCAGAAAAATATGAGCTCGTGCAGAACCCGGGGTCACTGCCTGGAGGCAGAACCATACCGTCGGCAGAGCACTTCTTCGCGCATAGTGTCACATTTTCAGCGGCGCGCGAGAAAACACTGGGGTATTTCGAATTACGTATCTGCGTTTTGTAGTAAAGAAACACACCACCTAATACTCACGTGTTGATGTTGCACCTGAGATATACCTAATATTTGCTTTTTGATCGAAAATGTACCCAAACATGAACGCAGCCACTAGTTCAAGATGGCTGGGCATTAAGCAAGTGCTTAGAATTTGGCCGGGAGGCTGAATAATGTGACAGACAGACAGACAGACAGACAGACAGACAGACAGACAGACAGACAGACAGACAGACAGACAGACAGACAGACAGACAGACAGAAATCTCTGCGCAAAAGTATGCCAAGAAAGACTACCATCATTAAAACTTATTTAACGCATTGCCATTAATTAGTTTTCTGAAACTCGAGCGTCAAAATATATCACCTCAAAGCTCAAGCGATGCATCGAAAATACCGCGTGCTTGTGTGTGCACGCCGAGGGCGCGTGCGTGCTTGAGGGGGCGTGAAATGAGCGCCGTTGTATCGACTCCATCTACTGCTCCAGTAATAAGAGCACACGTACTTGTAAAGCGAGCGCTTTTTTCGAGGTTCTATATACTTGGAGTTAGGTTGGTCGTGACCTGAGAATCCTTGAGTGGGCTGCACTGCCCTCACATCCAAGAAAACAAGTGGGCCCTGAAACCAGACGCAGTCTTATCTACGGAGCAACATAATATCCATGTGCCTATACGGCGCATGGTTTGTACGAGCGTAGTAGTATGATGGAGTGGATGCTACGGAAAGCAACGAGCCATGGTCGATGCCAACTATAGTGCCAAAGCACGCAAGACAAGCGTCAAATGGCGCGTGATTATAGGCAATAATGAACTATATATGACTGCAAGCGGTCACGTGAAACTGCGCGCACTACTGACTGGGGCACAAAAGCCGCCACGACGAACACAAGCGGAACTGTAAAAGCGGTCGATACTGCAAACGATCAGCTATCCACTATAATTGAGTCTAGAAAAGAAGCACTGTTGAAAAACGACGAACCAGTAAGTTACTAATGTCCTTTTTGTTTCTTTTGCTGAAGCAATCACGTGGATCTGCGAATGCAGTCATGCCATTGGCGCCGCCGTTGCCGTGCTGTCCTACTTACCACACAGGACTTGCGGATTGATTGATTGATTTGTGGGGTTTAACGTCCCAAAACCGCCATATGATTATGAGAGACGCCGTAGTGGAGGACTCCGGAAATTTCGACCACCTGGGGTTCTTTAACGTGCACCCAAATCTGAGCACACGGGCCTACAACATTTCCGCCTCCATCGGAAATGCAGCCGCCGCAGCCGGGATCAGGGCGTGCGGAGGGTTAGAAGGTCTCTATATACGCGAACGCTGCAAAAGTTTCTTCTGCCAGAAGTTTATAGGTAGAGAATGTGCCTCTCTCACTGTAGGTCGATTATGAAGAAGTGAAAGCTTGATAACCATCTGTAGTAGAGCATGTGAGGTCTTCATTGTTTGTGTTTCTTTAAAATACGCGAAGGATACGTGTGATATCCGGAAATAAAGCAACGACTAGTCTGAATCACCGAAAAGGTTTCTACAGGGCTTGTCCCAAAAGTACCTGCAGAAATGTGAATGCCCTTATGGACAGAGTCAAGATCATTCAGGGCACTTGGTGAGACAGTGATAAATTACGGCATTTTTGCAATTCTATCAAGCACTTTTATCGCTATACCACGTAGTGCGTGACAACACTTAAAATTGTGTCTTTTTTTAAATACAGAAGTCCCTGCGGTAATTTCTATGAGGCCCAATACTTAGCTTCACCTCTAGAACAGCAAACAGAAAGGCAAAGAAAAACAGGGGTGTTAACTAGTTCAGGAGGTCTGGTATGCTATCCGACATAGGGGAAAGGGGTGGGAGAAAGAGAGGAAACAGAGCCCGCACACACGAAGTCACACTTCACAGCCAACATAGCACCATAAGTCTATAATCGCCGTTGGAAATCTGTTGCTTTCAAGAAGTAGAACATCGCCTTCGTCGCCTTCACCCGCAATGACCTCTCAGGTCGACATTCCAGAATGGTTTTTGTCGTCACTGGTCTCTGAATCGTGCGAGCTAGAGCGGATTCTAGAGATGTTCTCTGCGCATTGTAGCGAGAACTGTTGCAAAAAAAAAAATGCGCAAGTAATGCGAATCCAAAAAACGTAACAGTCGGCTGTTTATGATTTTTTTAAATACTGTACCGAGGCAACGTGCTAGCACGTTGCATTGTATCTATAGCAAACTGCAGCTGCATTGTAACTATAGCAAACTCTCCTGAAATTATTATGTATGCCGATGACACTAATGTTTTTTTTAAATCCACAGACTTAACTGATTTGGAAACTAAGGCCAACGAGTACCTTGCGTTGCTCTCGACTTGGCTAGGCCAAAATAGACTGCAGCTTAATATAGCAAAGACAAACTATGTCATATTTCGTGCTCTGAACAAACAACTTAGCCGGGAAATAGTTCTAACTTTCCAAGGGCATGAGTTAACCAGGGTTAAAGAGCAAAAGTTTCTTGGTGTCTGGTTCCAAGAGCATCTTTCGTGGAACGTTCATGTTAATAATTTAGTCGTTGAACTCTCCCGAGCTGTTGGCTGCTTGTATAAAATTGCACCCTTGATACCTATCTGGTTGAAGCAAACCTATATAATTCATTGTTCTACTCTAGACTATGCTACGGAATACTGGTCTGGGGTACCACTACAAAAACCAACTACAATAGGATTATTCGTCTACAAAAAATGATACTGCGCATTTATGAAAGTTATCAGGGGCCATGGTACCAATTAAGCACGACACCGTTATTTTTAAAATATCAAATGCTTCAAGCAAACAAAGTTTATGACTTCAAACTACTGCAGTATATACATTCCAATGCACTATATCTAGACGACAGCAGCAGTAATGAAGTCCCATACGACATGAGACTGAAGAGAAGACGAACATTAAAAACCAGGACTAACTATGGTACACAAACAACCAGCCACCAAGTACTAATGATCCTGAATAAGCTAGAAGGTCATATTGAATTCTTCACGACTAGAAATGCCTTTAAAAATAAGGTGAAGGAACTGTTACTTGCACAGGCTTTGAGAGAATGACTATTGCAACACATGTGTGTGTGGGTATATGTGTGTGTATGTGTGTATATATGTGTATGTATATGTGTATGTATATGTGTGTATATATGTGTGTATATATGTGTATGTAGGTGTATATATGTGTGTATATATGTGTGTGTATGTGTGTGTGTATGTATATATATGAGTGTATGTATATATGTGTGTATGTGTATATATATGTGTATGTATATATGTATGTATATATATATATGTATATATATATGGATGTATGTGTATGTATCTATGTATACTATTGCATTCCATGCGTTTGATTGAGCTTGATTGTGTGCTGATATCAATACTCCTTTTGTTATCTTATGCCTCTGTCTATTAAAAAAAAAAAAAATAGCACAGTAACTATGTGGACGTACGAATGCGAAAGACTTTGTATTCCTAACGCATTGTATATCAAATGTGTAACGATTTTTTTATATTTTTGTTTACTGCCAATGAACTACTATTATGCCATGTAATATGATGTTGTAACATGTTACGGGTACCGGGGCCCCTGTCAGGCGTTGTTCGCCTTTAGCTCCTGTACCTTTCTTGAAGTTGTCAAGATCAAATAAATCTTATTCTTCTTCTTCTTCTTCACTATAGGTCTGCCACTTGAAGCAGAACGTAAATCATTGCCCAGTTTCAGAATGGTAATTATGACTGCCTCTCTCCAGGCAGAACTGATTTCCCCAGAGGCCCACATCTCACCAGAGGACAGCGTCGCAAAGAGAAAGGATGCCATCTAGGGTGTCAAGTGGTAAATACACTCAAAATTTCAACCTCTACACGGTCAGACCCTGGGGCACATATGTTACAGCAGTTTAGTGATGCCTGCAGCTTTGCCAAACAGATTGATTGGTCGTATGCCTCAGTTCTTGCCATCTTACGTTAAAATCCTGTCGTTGTGCTCGCGTTTGGTACCATCGCCGTTATCGTTGTACTCATGCTTTGCACCACTGCGGACTGTATGCGTTCACGCAGTTCACGAGTTTACACAAAGGGCCACGACAGTCTACCAAACTGAACCTTCCAGCAGAGTTGGCAACACGCGAAATTAACCCCACTACCATCATTACGTCCTTTGAGCGCAGCTAAGCATGGCTCCTCTTATTTTTTTAGGGGCGAAGCTCCTTAGGGTGTGTGTTAGTCCTGCATCAGCGTCCGTCGTAGCCACCCATAGTAACAGACAGACAGACAGACAGACAGACAGACAGACAGACAGACAGACAGACAGACAGACAGACAGACAGACAGAGGCAGGATTACCAATGAAACCCTCGCAAGCTATCGCCCCACTCATCATCATCATGCACTCCGTGGATAAGCTGTGAATCATTTTTGCCGAAAACTCGGTGTCTTGAACATTCACTCGAGTGAGACGCAAGCAAAGGAGCAGAATACGCAGCGTGTGCGCGTCTTCGACGACAAACAGCACAGGGGACGCCCAGCCGCACAGGCAGGCATGCAACCACGCGTATCATGCGATGCGCACTCGGCCGGCTACGTAGTACGGCGGCGGGCCTCCTTCAAATTGAAGGTTCGCGTGCTCGCGCGCGTGCCTAATGGACTCCCAGAGCAGTCGTATTGTTGGCGCCACGCATTCGCCGTGGACACGGCCTCGCGGGTTTCGGTTCACCCTTCTTTTCTTTTTTTCCTTTTTCCTGCATGTAATCGGCGCTCCGGAGCAAAGAAGCGGTGAGCACGGGCTTCCCGGAAGCCCGACTGTCAAGCGTCACGCCATCGATCCGACCCAAGTGGTCACGCGACGAGCACGTGTATAACCTGCGGTCCCACTATAGCATTCATCTGTGGCTGGATTAGTGGTAGGCGAAGAGCAGCGGCGACTAAAGACGGTGTACTTCGGCCTCGCAAGGCCGAAGGCCGAAGTACACCAAGGCCGAAGTACACCGCAAGGCCGAAGTACACCGCAAAGCCGAAGTACACCGTCTGTAGTCACCGCTGCTCTTCGCCTACCACCAATCCAGCAACAGATGAATGCGCGAATGTACAGACATGCGCGAATCCGCGGCTCACGACCGACCCTGAATTCCTACAACGAAGGCTTCACCGGTCACGTGCGAATAACATGGGCGGAGGTAAAAAAGAGAGGCACGAAATCAGTCGCCCGCTTTTCTATGAGTATTCCGGCTAAACGTTATGGTAATCCTCCCCGAACCTACTTCGTAAAGAATGCCAGAAATCTTGGCATGCGGCTTCAAGGTGAAGTCTTGGACTAGGCACGGAAATGTTTTGGTCGGCAATTCCGGCTTCCGCACAATAAACACGCGCTGGCTCGACCAGCCATCGTAGCCGACAACAGCGTTATGCTGCTGCGCTTGAGCCTACGGGTTCGATCCTGGAAGCGGTAGATGGAAGCGAAAAAGCTGTAGGTCCGCGTGCTCAGATTTGGGCGCACGTTAAAGAACCCCTGGTGGTCGAAATTTCCGGAGCCCTCCACTACGCCATCTCTCATAATATTATGGTGATTTGGGGACGTTAAACCGCATATATCAATCAATGAATCATTCTGGAAGCGGTGGTAAGATTTTAGTGTGTATCGAAGTTCAAGAACGCTCGAAAACATTTATTAGTAATAACATCGCGGGTATCACACGCGGAAACTACAATATGATTGATATATGATCAATATGATTGGTTATTACCATACCAAATTACAATATGATTGGTTATTACTGCCTCGACGCAACATCTTTTATTTATCTCCCTCTTTCCTTCTTATCTTTGTTCCCCTATTCACCTCACTCCCCTTTGAGGGCAGCACCCTACACGTTTGTTCCAATTGAACTATCTGCACTTGCTTTCCTTTGATCGCTCCTCTGTCAAGCACGCTGTAATAGCCGGCGAGCCCCCTGAACGCCTGCTGACCTTGAGCAATGTGTGTCAAGAATCACTCCAAATTGAAATTTAAAGAAAGAAACATCGATTTCAGCAAGTAGAAAGATATATAAAGCGTCACATTCGAAGACTGATCATATAGGAGCTGCACGTTTGACGTTTCCGAAAAGTTCTCACGCCAAATTGATGTAAATTAAACCTTGTTTAATTATCCCTCATGGACCCAAGCACCGGCCGCAACACTGCATTTTGTAAAGAAAAAGAAGTGCTCCATAATATCGCTCCGTTAATTCCTTTTTTCAAAGAACGCCATTAACGATCCGGTCACGCTCTCTATCAACCTGCTGCCGTTATTGTTAGCGCCACGAGTGCAACTCTCCGCACGCCCGTTCTAAGTGTGCTCATTCTCGAACAAGAAAAAAAAATGTGAAAAGAAAGCTGTCGGGCGAGAGGCCAGAAGAAGATAAAACTCGAAAAAAAAAAAGCAAAGAAGAACGACGCCGCGGAGCACGAGCCACGCTATCTAATGATGCCACCGGGCGATACGATGATGACTAATGGTGCAACAGAATCGATCCCGCTTGCCGAGCGCTTCCCGAATGAGAAGACATCGGCGCCGTTGCACAAGTCGCGAGGGATTAAGCAGCCACGAACGATGCGACTTCTTAAGGCGGGGCGTTTAAGAGGTGGGAGGGATTGGGTGTTCTTAGCTCGAACGCCGATACAACATGGCACCGGAATTTCAATTTCACTCAAACAAAGAAAAAAAAAATTACACGAAAGCGAAACTTGCCTCCACGGAAGTAGTTGCGGCGGTGTTGGGTGCTGAGAAATGCAATTCAGGCAGCGTGCCCTGTAACCGTGCGCAGTCTGCCGCTGGCTATTGTGCCTCAGGCATTCTGTGGATGCACCTCTGTTCACATTCACCGCCACATTCCCAACTGCCAAGCAAGCTCGATTCCCAGGTCGGCCAAAGTTTCTTCCGAGTTTATTTCTAGCCAGGTCCACATTGAGTTACGTCACATCCGAGACGGAAATGACGTGCTACTCTTGGTAAGGTCCTTGGCATTTCACGCACCAAAACTATTCAAGACATTAAGACCGAGAGACGCCGTAACGAAATTTTGCGAGTTAATTCGCATTTTCTGTAGTAATTTACGCGGATCTGTAGTGCGTTATGACGGTCTGTTCTTCCTACATAACCGAAATGCAGCAGCTATGACGGGTAATCGAACGCGCGTCGCAGTGTACTCAAGCTGCTCACAAACACAGCCACTAAGCCTCCACGGCGGGCTTCACTCCCTATTGTGCCGTCTGAACGATTTAGCTTGCGAGTGCGATATCTTTTGTGTTGTAGTTATTCGAGGTTATTGAACACACTGACGACGGGGTTACACACGAAAAGATTTATACAAAAAAAAAACGTTTTTAATGTGAAAATACTTCAATGCTTTTCATATCTAGTTGTGTGTTATTGTTCTTGTCGCCGTCATCGTGGCCTCAGCCGTAGCCATTGTTGTTGTTCGTCTGCCGCATCTGTAACTTGTTTAGAGTAAAAAAAAAATGCAGGTCAATAGGTTCCGTATCTGTTACTCTCAAAAGGCTTTTTGCTGAAGTGTGATTGGTGGTTGCGTTCGACCATCGTTAGAATCTGGACGCGTGACTGCAAAACATGGTACGGTACGAACCATTCAAGGATCTTATCGCAGGCCATGCTGTGTGATAGTAAAGTCGATTGTAGAAGTTTGTTTCTTTTAAATTAAGCATATCTATCTATCTATCTATCTATCTATCTATCTATCTATCTATCAACCCGCCTACGTCTGGGCCTCTCGTAATCGACTTCTTAACTTGGGTAAGACCAAAATGATTATTCGATTGATTCATACGTGGGGTTTAACGCCCCAAAACCACCATATGATTATGAGAGACGCCGTAGTGGAGGGCTTCGGAAATTTCGACCACCTGGGGTTCTTTAACGTGCACCCAAATCTGAGCACACGGGCCCACAGCATTTCCGCCTCCATCGGAAATGCAGCCGCCGCAGCCGGGATTCGATCCCGCGACCTGTAGGTCAGCAGCCGAGTACCTTAGCCACTAGACCACCGCGGCAGGGCAAAGTGGTTATTGGAGAGTAAGAATGTTTGACGAATATATCGTGTTGGTCTTGGTATAAATAACGTGAAAATTCCGCCGCATATGTCGTCAAACCTTTTCCTTCAGACACGTAGGGCGCATACCCATACACGACGGGCCGCGGCATGCGGGCATGCACCGCGGGTGATTGACAGTTTATATCTATACCCAGGAACGGCGAGAGCGGATATTGGTAGTTCATACGCGAGAACGATAAGCAAAAAAAAAAAACTGACAATGGCAGCGTTCACCCGATCAATGCAAAGAATACAAACAAGCCTCCTAGCAGGAATCGAACCCAAACATTATGCGTAGCATTCAAGTATTCAACGACAGAGCCATATCAAGCCCGGGAACGGCTTTGTAATAATAGCTTATGCAGGCGTAATGTTGATGAAACGTGAGTTGTGGTTGCAGTGCTGGCTATCTAATTTTATTAACAATTTATATGTGTACTCCAAAAAAATACAGGCGCCAAGTCGGGTTAACGACTATCGCACACTTAAGCGCCATCCATGGCAGTATCGTCGACGTTAGCGGGGCTACTATCCTGGCAACCTCAAGCGCTAAATATCACCTTACTGCCTTTGGCGTTGGCAATACTCTTGTTGCTCTTAGCATCGTTACGCAACCATAAACAAGTGGTGATACAAAACATGGACAGTTAAATATGTATCTTGGCGTACAACAAGTGTCTTTAGCGTCATTTATTAACGTTTCGCTCAATAAATACTACACCACCGTCTGCATACTTCGCATAACATCGATCGAGTCTCACATCACGTTGGATCTGACTGATTCTTCAGTTTTACTTTTAAAGACGATAGTCTTTTTGTTTGTATCCTCTTAAGTATTCGCGAATAGGATGCACGTTTGTGAACTGGTCATTGTTTGAGAGGTAGTCGACGGTAACGAGACCACGCACGTTATATCATATTACTTTTTATTATTTTTTACCCGCATTACAGCACAAGGTACATACTTCACGCGCGAAGCTCTCGTCACTCAACCTGCGAGAGCCTAGTATGCAAAATAGGGGGCGCGCCAGCTCGCAGGCGCGTTCTTCGAGCCAGGAAATGACATTCAGGAATTCGACGCGAAGGACGGCGACGCGAAACGAACTTTGCTTTTACGTCTCTCTCGGTGCCCCCGAAATCGCGGTTGCAGCTTTCTCTTTCAACCTGCTTCGGTTGCTTTTATTTCCGCGAACGAAGACACGCTTCAGCGATAGTTGCGTGCAGCGCTGCGCCACTTGCGGGCACCTCTGGCTCGGTCCGGCTTACTCTATGAAAACCGAGGTATAGTGAAGACATTTCAGGCGCTGCACGTGATTAAAAATATGGTCCAAAACAGGAATTATCGCTGCTGTG
Organism: Rhipicephalus microplus; assembly: GCF_013339725.1. Taxonomy (NCBI): domain Eukaryota; kingdom Metazoa; phylum Arthropoda; class Arachnida; order Ixodida; family Ixodidae; genus Rhipicephalus; species Rhipicephalus microplus. Next base: position 66,692,145 of record NC_051169.1, read on the forward strand.
AACATTCCGACAAGCCTGCTTGCATTTGGGATGGTGGCGGCTAAGTTGCCGGCATAATCGTCGCCATATGCACGCATATTACAAAGACACAGCTTTGTACTTTCGTCTTCTTGTTCTGTTTAGCAAAATAAAAATATCAAATAAGCATATAGGGCTTCCATAACACAGCCTCAGTTACCGCCCTTCACTCTGCGTAGACCAACGGACAAAAAAGAGGCCCGCAGAGTTTCGGCAAACCGGGCACCTCGAGGTGGCGCTGCGGTATAGTCGTTCACAGCGCGTCGTACGACATCGCTCATCACGTGATACCTTCACCTTATCTATGATTGGCCAGGCAATGCATCGAGGCAACGGGCAAGCACTTCAAGTACTGGTTCAACTTATACGGGATCCCCACACTACAAAAAATAGCAGTGCCCTAATTGTATTTCTACCCCGATCTGGTTGATGCACCAAAAGATAACGACGTAAACTAAGTACCTCAATACAACATAACGTTAGAGCGCAGTCTATTAATTATTTTGCTTTCATGTCCATCTTCCTATTCGATTTAGATCAACCGATGAGTGTGCACTTCGCCACGAACGACGCACATATGCACAAAGTCAAGCACCATTGGAATCATCGGGTTCTTGTTAGCTGCAGACAATACATACTCGTCATGCGAACCGCACTGAGCCTTTTCAAGGCGACTCGAGCTAAGGCTAAACGTCCGTATGCTTCGCGCCATCCGAAGAATCGAACGCACCGCTTCGAGCGCCTTCTAAAACCGTGCCTGCCGTCAACATATATAGGTCCGGTAGAGTTAGCTAAGGGCTCTTCACCACGCCCATTCTCATTGAGCCCAATGCTTCTAATTGAACTTGCACGCACGAAATGAAACAATCGGCTTTAAACTCGATTTCAACGCTCTCCGTGGCATTGACGCACAGTGTGTACTTATCGTGTAGCCTTCTTCTGTCGCCCATGGTCCACCACACTGCACCGAACTTGTCGGCGTTTCCTTTTATTTGTTAATTTTTTTCCTTCCCGTTTCGCAACGTACGCATTCTCGCATAAGCAAACTGAAACAGAGGCAAGCCGCCACTAGCGAGCTTTCACTCTCGCTTCCCGTGCGACCGCTGCCAAAGGACCTGAGAAGGAATCTTTCCGCCGAGTTCGGTCGGCGTGATACTCGGCCTTCGAGCAGGTGTCTACACCGCCAGGGCAACAAGGCAACGCACCGCGCCGCAGCTGTCGCAATAAACAGCGCCGCACGGCGAAAGCTCATACCACAACTCGTGGCAGAGAGCAGTGACTATTTGATGAAGGAATATGCATTCACTTCCGGAACACATACGGGAACCCGGTTTTGCGCCTTTTATGGAGGGTGGGGAATAAGACCAACAAGGGAAGAAGGAAAGAGTTAAAAAGGGAGTCTGGAAGTGCCAGTCGGTTACATGATGCTGAGGGGGAAACAGCGCAAAAACGCATATCAAGAGGAAAGGGAACATGTACGTCAGTCAGCCTTCCCTCTCCCTATCCGAAAAAAGAGATTACGCTTTTGAGCTGTTAACATGGGACATTTCGACCCATGGCAGATTCATCTTGCATTTAATCTTTATGCGCACGTGACGGTTGTAGTCAGCGCTTGTGATGAGTGGTCATTCTTTCTTCGTCCCACTTTTGTGCTGTTATTTTTTTTTTCATTCATCATTCGAAAGCAAGTCCACTGGAGAACTCGTGGCCGTGGCTGTGTGACCTTCGAGGGTTATTACACATGATTGTGATGCGCCAGAAAGCTGACGCGATGCGACTTGACGCGTTCATGAAAACGTGGTTCATGAGCCTCGCTCACATTCGCGTAAACAGTGCTTGAATGAAGACGTGTCGCATTCGCGTGAACGGGGCTTATAGAGCCGCTCACGTGAATGCGACAGAGGCGCACCGCATACGATTTGTATATAGCGCATCCCATTCATTCACAGTTCGGTGAAGTCAATCATGGGTTAACTCACTCGCGCTCACGCAGAGAAGTATGTATTTCTCGGGTGAGGCAGATATAGAGATGCGAGTATGACGTAGCCCAGGTGAGTAACAGTTTGGCAAGTTTGAGTAAGGGTAAAGAAAGCTTTCGTGAATGTGAGTCCGAGTGAGTCGTAATCGCAGGTATATTAATAGCTGAGCCAGATTGAGCTCCTTCTTTTATTGCCGACCTATGGACCTACCTACTCGTTTTCAGCATTACTATTAGCCTTACTTGTGTTCGCATTTATACTCGCGTCTGCTCACACGTATTTGAAAACCGTATCATTCAAATACCATTTATGTGTCCATTGATAGGAAGCGTGAATTACGTTGGGGAGAACGTTGACCTTCCCACCACCGACTTTTCCTGAGAAATTCTTGATAAATTTACCTTATGTATGTTTTATAATAAAAAAAAGTCCTTGCTGCTTTGCAGTCACTCATAACTTATATTCCAATCATGAGTCCACTGACTCGGACTCAGATAATGAGTGATTCAGAGTCTGGTTCTGAGTGGGTAGCGGTGAGTAATAATTTGGTCAACTTGAGTGAGTTCGGTTGAAGAAAATTTTTGTGAGTGAGTACGAGTGTGCCCTAAACGCAAAACACATTTTATCAGTGTCAGAAAGAGCTGCATAATTTTTGCCGACCTGTGCATTCGTCTGAAGAAGAGTGTATAATGCGCTAAAAAGGCGCTCCGCACTAAGTCATCGGGCAGGGGTTGTTTTGCAGGGACCAACGGTCGACTCACTGGCCGTAAGTCTTGAGGAGGCTAATTTTGCGTTCCATACATCGATTATTGGATAGTGAAAGTAAATTTCAAATTTTATTTTCGTTAAAGCCCGTACCACAGATTCGGTTCATTCAATTGCCTGTGTTTAAAGGCTCGTTCGTGATGAGTAATACTTGTCTTTTTTTACCATATAATACGACCTATCTACACTTCATACTCGTCGACAGGAAAGTAATGCACACGCAACTCATTAACCAACACTTGATTAAAATCGCGTAGCTGACATTAGCCAATAACTAATAATAACATGTTTGTGTACCTTGTCCTTTGTGAAATGTGTGCAAGGAGTGGTGTATAACATACCGCCGCTGTCCCGCGGAAAGTCGGAAAGTCGTACGTAGGGCAAACAGGCCGCTGCCTCGATGACAGGTTAAGGGAGCGTGCTCTAAAGAAAAAAAAAAGCGGATGGTGCCAATCTTTCATCTCACTGCCGAAAACGAACGTGTGAGCCGATATTTCGTGAGGCCACGATTCTAAGCCGAAGCAAATCAGCTCGTGAACTGAATGTGCGAGGCGCACCATATGAAGAAAAAAAAAAGAAAGGAACTGTGTAAGTGGCACTTTAATCTGCTTGTACAAAAATTGAATTAGGTTTTTCTGATACCACACGTCCATAGCCCGATGAGTCGTGTCACAGTTTTATGCGCTCACTACGTCTGCGCACCATTGTGCGTGTCTTTCATTGCCACCTTTGCGACGACACAGTTGTTAGTAGCACCTGCGTGCCCTCTGTTTCTCACATGTGTACAGCCGCGGCCCAAGGTTGGTTGGTTGACCTAAGGTTGCGCGGGGCGCAACCTTGGGTCAATTTTTCGGTTCCGAAGTGGCCTATCAGGAGCATGCGCGGCCTATAGTTGTCAGGCTTTAGAGCCCAATACAGCCTCCAGAAACCTGGAGACTTACAAAGAGGGTTCAGCTTAAATTGAGGGCGACGCAGCGAGCAATGGAAAGAAAAATGGTAGGTGTAACCTTAAGAGACAAGAAGAGAGCAGAGTGGATTAGGGAACAAACGGGGGTTAAGGATATCACAGTTGAAATCAAGAAGAGGAAATGGACATGGGCCGGGCATGTAGCGCGTAGACAGGATAACCGCTGGTCGTTAAGGGTAACTAACTGGATTCCCAGAGAAGGCAAGCGGGTTAGGGGGAGACAGAAGGTTAGGTGGGCAGATGAGATTAATACCCCTGTCACACGGGCACTTAAAAGTCCTTTAAGTAAGCGGTCTTTTTCCGAAAAGGAGTTCCTGACAGCAGACACACGGCACAGAGCGAACTCCTTTTCAGAAGCGGTCTTTTTCGTAAACGGCGTTCGTCGATCTCTTTTACGGCTCCGAATGAGTAGCCTCGAAACCAGTGGGCGCCAGCAATTTTCGAGTGGTGGGAAAAAAAGAGCGAATGCTTATTTTTCTGTCATCAAAACTCTTTGTAAAAACAAATTTCATATCCTGCAGAAGGTGTAATGAACTCTTTTAATGGTTATTTCCTTTCTAGACTCGTAAGCAGCTACAACGCGTCGGCAATATCACGTGGTGACGCTCGGTCTTGCGCTGCTTTATCCTCTCCTTGGCGGCTTTTGCAGCGTCTGCCTCGCTTTCAGAGCGAGAAGGCAGGCCGTGAGGCTTGCGATCCTCACTTTTTCTCCCGTACGGTCGCCCATAACGTGTCGAGAGCAGTCGAAAGCAGCGAAAAACAAATACGGTAAATAAAAGCACAGTGGTGCCAGACGGACTTGTGCACGTCGCTAGTTATGGGAATGCTTCCTTATCTAGTGCAAAAAGCATTCATATTGGTGTTTCTTCATCTCTTATTCTTAAATTTATTTGAAGAAACGAGCAGTGCAACAAGTCTTTAATTTGTACATCGTGATACATTGTTTAATTTTCATTGCTTCTCTTTTAACTGCTAGCGCCACGCTTTCGCTAGCGTGTTCGAACGAAAACACTAAAAGGAGATCGTTGCTGCCGTGTGTCTGCGCCGCAAACACCTCTTTGTTAAAAGTCTTTCAACTTCGTAAAAGACCGCTTACTTAAAAGACTTTTTGCGCGCCCGTGTGACACAGGTATAAGAAGTTTGCGGGTATAAATTGGCAGCAGCAAGCACAGGACCGGGTTAATTGGCGAAACATGGGAGAGGCCTTTGTCCTGCAGTGGACGTAGTCAGGCTGATGATGATGATGATGATGATGATGACAGCTTCCAGGTTTCGCTTCAGAGAGCAAAAACCGGCTGCTCGCGTGCTCTATAGCACAGACGTGGCCACGGCTGTACATCTTTTGTAACGCTAAAATCATCACGTTATTAGCCTATACTTCCGCGTGATTAGTCTACGCCAGACATGATTCAACCTAGAAGTGTGGCGGTTTGGGCTAGTTGGTATGACATGATACCGTCATTATTCGACCACCATAATTAGACGCTGCTATAAGAAGTGGTGGCAGCGAGTGAACACTCGCGTGGGCACCACCGTTCAAAATCCTACTGGCGCGATTCCGACGCAGCAAAAGGAGCATTTTTCGTTGCCTTCGTATGTAGAGTTAATTCTCAATGGCATATCATTAGTTTAATTGTTTCGACGAGGGACGGCTTTCAGCTCTCCCATAGTAGAGTACCCTGTGCTCTAAATCGTTTCCCCTTTTTCTAACCCCCCCCCCCCAACACTCTCCACACACCGAAGTCAGCAAACACGCATGAAAAATTTTTCTTTCATTTTAAGGTCAGCGTTACTGAGCATCAGCAACGCAGTCCGGCGAGTCAACTTCCGCCGAATTTGCAAACTATGCCTCTCGCATGCAGCCTAAATCACTGAAATCGCGGTCGGGGTCGCTTGAGACAATGCACCCATCGTTGTTTGCGTGCACCACGAGCAATCTGTCGCTAGTACGTCTCGCCATGTCGTCGCACTACCATGGCACGTCAAGGAGAAGCCCCCCCCCCCCCCCCCCTGAACAAGGAAACTTGAAGTGTACTTTTAAGATAGCGGTATAAAAAAATATACGCAATGCATTGCCAGGCACGACAGAGGTATTCAAGGCTTCTCGAAAGCCGTGTTCATAGAGCGAAAATCCGAAAATATTTATAAATCGCGTCAGTACTACATTACTGTTTCTCGAAAGTCAAGACGATGTGGGGTGATAGTGGGCCGAGCGATGAGTGATGTTCTCCCACATTAGGTTTCAGCACCACGGGAGTGTAGACAAGCAGAACGCTCACTGGATCGAAGCGTGCCTGGAGTAAACAGAGAACGATCTAAAGTATACAATGCAGCTTACTATTTCACAGCTGTACGCATCTGTCCCACTCAGATATGAGTATCGATCAGCCACGGTGTTGTAACGGTGGTTACGGTGCTCTGCTGAACCAAAGGTCGTGGGTTCGATTCCAGCTGTGACGGTCGCCTTTCGATGGAGGCGATATGCTATATAGGCCCGCGCACTGCGCAATTCAGGTTACAGAACGCTAGATGGTTGAAATATTATTATTATTACTATTAGTAGTAGTAGTAGTAGTAGTAGTAGTAGTAGTAGTAGTAGTAGTATTACACGCATATATACGTGTGCTAATAATTTATTTACCACCGTCGCGGGCGGTATAACGCCTTTCACCACTCTGATGAGATCTGAAACCCGGTCGCAAATGCATTGTAAATTGTTTTTGTTAAGTGAAGCTCTCGTTAGGGCTGGTTGGTGCATTCTGTGTACTCTCGAGTATCCATGCGTGTTTTTTTTTTTTTTCGCACAGCCATGCGAAGTGCGTTTCTGTTGACGTTTTGCATCCCCACATTAATATATATAAACGCCCCCTGCTAGACAAGCTACGGAAAGTGTGACAGTTCTATAGCTAGCTGCTATAGTTAAGTACAAGCTGCAAGTCACAGAATAACCTTCTGGTAGTACGAGGGGCGTCTCCTCGTGGACAGCGTAACGGGCGTGAGACTAAAGAGGGAAAAAAAAAAGTATACAGAAACAGGGGCGAGATTCGCGGGTGGCCCGACTTGAAGCGATAAACACGCGGGCCTGCACAAGATAACTCCCTCGGCAGCAGCAGCAGCGACTCCTCAAAGTCGAGTGTCAAGGACGGCCAAGCAAAACGCCAAGCGAATCCTCGACGGCAATCATCCTTGACTCCCCCGCCATCAGCTGCGCGTCGCCCGCGTCTGTGTGTGTATATCCTGCCACGCCGATCCCGCCATATATCTTCTCGCCGCGGAAGGATCGCTTCGCCTTGACATTCCGCGATGCCGCGGCGGCGCAGATGTCGCCTCGAGGAGGACTCTCCAGTCAAAACGTCAGCTGCCCCCGTGGATTCCAAGGGCGGTAAAAAACGGCTCGCGGACGGGAGGCGCGGAGGATCGCGGTGTCATCTGGATTGCAAAAACGCACCCATGCGACGACGGGGCGGGTAAACAGCGCGCCACGTGGCGAAGATGACGAGAGACGAAAACGCGTCGTCGATCAATGAGTTCTACCAGGAATAGTCGGGCCAGACGGTGCTTATGGTCGACTCTGAACCCGCTGTCCCCCCGGAATAGCCCAGTAACCCACCGTGAGTGAAGCATGCACTAAGTATGCGTTTATGTACATTCCGTGTGTTTGGACTTCCTCGTCGTTTTTTTTTCCCTGCCACAGCGCTCTCGATTTAAAGTACCATAATAACCAGACACCACTACAGTCTGCGACTCGAGTGGTCGCTCCGAAGACTGCCCACTGAGACAAATATGTGTTGCAGTCATCAAATTCGCCCAAAATTGGCAAGAAGTTTAGGTAAATAGCCCTAACTTTAGCGGTGAACTTGCAGTTCCTCTACGAAAGCTCTCAATTCACTTTTTTTTAATTTTTCCAGGATTAAAAAACGACGATTCCGTCGTTTTTCTCAGTTATTTGGCGCATCGGTTGAAAACTCCACCCTGCCCTCAATGTGTGACCATACCGCATACAAAAGCTGTTATGGACTTTCTTCAAGGCACAGTAGTAAGATCGAGTCCTGAAGGGCCCTAATCCACTCCGAGTTCGAAGACAAGAGCTTCTACACTTCGTTAACCTTCTTGCTATGTCCTCCCCACCATTTAATCTTCCATAAAACGCGTGGATAATGTCATCGCTAAGCGTTGAGCTTATCGAGACTTCGCGCTTTTCGACTGGACCACACGTACGCCATGCACCTTGTCAACGCGTTCCTTTTAAAAGGCGATAGTCTTTCTTGGGAACCTTCGACGCAAAAATTTTATTGTGTCTGTCTGTCTGTCATTTGTCTGTTTGTCTGCCCTTAACGATACTCCGATACCAAACAATACTCCGAACGGCCGACCCCATCCGCAGCGCCCACCAATATTGCTCAAAATTTAGCGTTATTGCTTGTGCGATTGTCCATTAAAAAGCAATTATTGCGCATATCTGAGGCACCATAACAACACGTCCAAATTCTGTGTGTCTTTTTACTAGAAAACGCATACATAAGTAATTGTAAGGACCGTAGCGTTTATCAAGCTGCGCTGACGATGCAACGCTTGCACGAAAAGGCAAGCGTTTCCAACGCTTTGCTAAGACGACACGGTGGTGCCACCTACCCGTCGCCTTGCGTTCTACACCTTATCGCCTTCGAGACGGGCGCGCACGCCGCGCGCTTCGTTTTCCAAGATAACTGCTAGATAGCGCTCACGTCTCACGCGTTACGTGACTTGATGCGCTCGTTTTTTGACACGACGCGGCGCCCTCTCCCTATAGATAGAGGAGGCGCGTGGCCACGCCAAGCTGCGTGCCCTTAAAGTGCCAACCACTGGCACGCGTTCGCTCGCGTCTACGCGTAAAAAGCGTCAAATGCGCCTCTCGGCGTCGGCTTCGGAGGGGAATACGCGAGCAGGCGCGAGGGATCAAGCCGGGCTTGATATTTCGCCTCGCGTACGCTACGTCACCACGCGTACAGCGGCGCCAACCAACCAGAGGCCGCGCGCCAACCAACCAGAGGCCGCGATGACTCCGAATGCTGTGCCTAATGGCCGCCGCTTCGAAGGCACAGCCGAGTGCTGAAAGCAAGCATGAAAACTACTCCTAACGTTCCTGAATGACCGCTTCGTAATCTAGAACGACAACGAAACGACGAACGACTGCGAGTGCTACCAGCGTGACGCGGTTTCGTGCCGAGTTCGAGCGACGCCGACAAATCCAGCGAATGCCGGCCGGCTATGCTAGCGCCGGACCCCTGTGCGATCGTCGGCCGAGCGAAAGGAGCATGTCGGTGTTCTTGTGCTTTCATCTGTGACTTTCTGTGCTAAAAACGAGTGCGAACATACTTCGGAGGTTCGAAGGTTTGAGCGTGAGCCCTCGCCTACCGCGGAGGCAATTCAGATCGGTGTCATCTGCATCCAGCGCAGGCCTCTACCATCTAGTTCGTATGAACCAGCACATGCGAGGCACATCGGCTGAAAAAAACTCTACGGTAGTTTCCGTCGCAACATAGACACCATATACGACGACCGAAATATCGCGTAGGTCATACGGAGGAGTTTTTATCTGCACTGTGTTTGTGTTTGTTTTCAACATCAATATTCATCATCGCTGAAAGCGAACCTCGCACTAGCCAACACATTTCCGTGATGTGAAAACGTACGTACTTATATAAGTGTATTCGCGAATTGTATGACGCGGAAACATTCGTTGGCTTCGGTGCTAATCGTTTTTGTGTGTTGCCAAGCTAATCATAAGCGTGCGCTGGTTGGTAGCAGTGAGATGCGACTTCGTGTCGGGTACCAGCGACGCTGACACACTGGGCTGTCAGCGGTCTCATTTCCATTCACGTACAAGACAGAAACTCGAGCGTGCGTCGCTGTGGTGATCGAAAAAGAAAGTTGCATGATTAAGTGCTGCTGGTATTGCCTGCTATTTCACTTCTCGCTTCTTCTGCTTCTGTGCTACGCTCAGTAGCACATACGTTGTTTGGAGGCATTCTAACACACATTCTTAATTTGTAGTTCATTCTGATACTCATAGCTATAGGCATACAATGGCGCTTCTCCGTCATTTTACAGTTTACTATAACATAATGCGCGATCTGTTTACAGCTGGACAGATAACTGAAAACCTTGTGAGAAGCACCTGATTTGAAATCAGCTGCACGATGACACGATTGTGGGAAGAGAAGATCACCACATGTATGCACAGAATGAATGAAGGTACACTAGTATGGTACTGCACTTTGTGTAGAAGAAATGCAAAAAGTACCTCATGTGACTTATGAGTCCTTTCAGAGCTGTGCTTGTATTTATCTGTGCCTCCAGACTGTAATGAGCTCAATATATTCGATGGTTCTGAACATTGAATATTTGTATGTGTTTCCAAGGAGTCCTTCATTTCTGTTCGGTTTTTTAGTATATGCATTAACTTGGATTATATATACGCATTCACTTAAGCATATTCTGTGTAGTTCTGTTGGAAAACTTGCCAAAACTTCTGTACGGTGCTCTGGTGCAATCCTTTGATCAGTATCTGTCCCATCAAAAATTTTGGCATGCTTTATTGCATTATAGTGTATTTTGACAATTAATGACATGCTAAAGCCACAGTGCTTGGCTGTAATCTCAAAACCAATGTCTGTCTCATCAAGAAGTGTCAGATGCATTTTGTAGATGTTAAAGGATATTTAAACTACCAGCAAAGTGCTGAAGTCTTCAACACAGCACTGATCCGCAATCACCACCCAGCTTAGAAGTCATTTGTAGAGTTCTCTAACACGTTCAAATAAAGTTATCAAACACTGGATTGATCTACTTGGTTTGATTCCTAATCCCAGTGTGTCTGACTTTTTGGAGGCACTTGTATTATAATAATGTCCTATTTCTCTCATTTATTACAGGGGTGCACTCAAGGGTAGTGATATTTGGTTACCTTGGCACACCTAATGTGATATTACTGTTTATATTCTTTCATTTTGTATATATGTATGCCACTTTTGCAGTAGCCTCACAGTGAGCAGCTGTATTTGAAAATAAATAAATATACCATCCGAAAGTGTTCAACGCTGTGCTCGGTTCCAATCTAGTCGCTAATATCTGTTGCATCGTGATGTGTCGGGTATATTTATTGCATTGGAGAACATTTCGGCTGCCTTCCATGCAGGGTTCAGTTCCAGTATTATGACTGATATCTGTGACTTCATGAAGAGTTAGACGCGGTTTGTCGTTTTAGAGAATACTTTAACTACAGACAACATCCAGAAGTCTTTCCTACAAGGTTCAGTTGCAGCCCTATGGCCAATATCTGTCTTATTATGAAAACTTCAAGTACAGTTAGTTGCATTAGAGCATATTTTGACTACAAAAAATGCCCAGAGGCATTCTACGTAGTGCTTGGTTCCATTCTTATGACAGTATCTGTTGTATCATTAAGAGCCAGATGCGGTTTTCTTGCATGACAGGATATTTCCAATACGCTTATCATTCAAAGCCCTCTGAACAGGGCACAATTACAGCCTCATGACCTAAATCCGTCCACATCATGAAGAGTAGGGTGTGCGTTGTTTCGGCTGCAGACAACGTTCATTTTGGCTGCAGGCCATTTCGGCTGCAGACAACGTTCAAAAGCCTTCTATACAAGGTTCACTTCCAATATTATGACTGATAACATTGACTTTATGAACAGTTGGGTGCGGTTTGTCATTTTAGAGAATAATTTGACTAAAGAGAACGTCCAGAAGTCTTCCATACAGGGTTCCGTTCCAATATTATGACTGATATCTGTGACTTCATGAACAGTTCGGTGTCGTTTGTCGTTTTAGAGAATACTTTGACTAAAGATAACATTCAGAAGTCTTCCTTACAGGTTTCAGTTCTATAATTATGACCGATATCTGTGACTTCATGAACAATTGGGTGTCGTTTGTCGTTTTAGAGAATACTTTGACTAAAGACAACGTCTAGAAGTCTTGTATTAAGGTTCTAATATTATGACCGATATCTGTCACTTCATGAACAGTTGGGTGTCGTCTGTAGTTCTAGAGAATACTTTGACTAAAGACAACGTCCAGAAGTCTTGTATTGAGCTTTCAGTTCTAATATTATGACCGATATCTGTCACTTCATGACAGTTGGGTGTCGTCTGTCGTTTTAGAGAATACTTTGACTAAAGACAACGTCCAGAAGTCTTCCAGTGCAAGGTTCAGTTGAAATATTCTGACCAATATCTGTCACATCATGAAGTGTCAGGCACAGTTAGTTGCATTAGAGCACATTTCAGCTATGGAAAATGCCCGAAGGCATTCTACGCAGTATTTGGTTCCTATCTTATGACCAATATCTCTTGTGTCAATAAGAACCGGGTGTGCTTTGTTGCATTAGAGGATATTTTGAACACACACATCAACCGAAAGCCTGCTACTCTGGCCTCAATTGTAGTCTTATGACTGACTTAAATCTCTCAGATCATGAAGTTGCAGGCGTGATTATTAAGTTGACTGATATAAAATATGTTGTGTAAATATACTGAAGGTACCAGCATATACAAGATATTGTTAGTAACTTTGGTAGTGCAGGTGCCCGACTTGAAGCGATAAACACGCGGGCCTGCACAAGATAGCTCCCTCGGCAGCAGCAGCGACTCCTCAAAGTCGAGTGTCAAGGACGGCCAAGCAAACGCCAAGCGAATCCTCGACGGCAATCATCCTTGACTCCCCCGCCATCAGCTGCGCGTCGCCCGCGTCTGTGTGTGTATATCCTGCCACGCCGATCTCGCTATATATCTTCTCGCCGCGGAAGGATCGTTTCGCCTTGACATTCCGCGATGCCGCGGCGGCGCAGATGTCGCCTCGAGAAGGACTCTCCAGTCAAAACGTCAGCTGCCCCCGTGGATTCCAAGGGCTGTAAAAAGAGGCTCGCGGACGGGAAGCCCGGAGGATCGCGGTGTCATCTGGATCGCAAAAACGCACCCACGCGACGACGGGGCGGGTAAACAGCGCGCCACGTGGCGAAGATGACGAGAGACGAAAACGCGTCGTCGATCAATGAGTTCTACCAGGAATAGTCAGGCCAGACGGTGCTTATGGTCCACTCTGAACCCGCTGTCCCCAGGAATAGCCCAGTAACCCACCGCGAGTGAAGCATGATTGATTGATTGATATGTGGGGTTTAACGTCCCAAAACCACCATATGATTATGAGAGACGCCGTAGTGGAGGGCTCCGGAAATTTTGATACCGCGAGTGGAGCATGCACTAAGTATGCGTTTATGTACATCCCGTGTGTTTGGACTTCCTCGTCTTTTTTTTTCTGCCACAGCACTCTCGATTACATAAGTACCGTAAGAACCAGACACCACTACAGTCTGCGACTCGAGTGGTCGCTCCGAAGACTGCACACTGAGACAAATATGTGTTGCAGTCGTCAAATTCGCCACGGAATCGGCAAGAAGTTTAAGTAAATAGCCCTAACCTTAGCGGTGAACTTGCAGTTCCTCTACGAAAGCTCTCAATTCACTTTTTTTTAAATTTTTTCCAGGATTAAAAAAACGACGATTCCGTCATTTTTCTCAGCCATCTGGCGCATCGGTTGAAAACTCCACCCTGCCCTCAATGTGTGACCACACCGCACACAAAAGCTGTTATGGACTTTCTTCAAGGCACAGTAGTAAGCTCGAGTCCTGAAGGGCCCTAATCCACTCCAAGTTCGAAGACAAGAGCTTCTACACTTCGCTAACATTCTTGCTATCTCCTCCTCGCCATTTATTCTTTCATAAAACGCGTGGATAATGCATCGCTAAGCGTTGAGCTTATCGAGACTTCGCGCTTTTCGACTGGACCACACGTAGGCCATGCACCTTGTCAACGCGTTCCTTTTATTTTTTCTTCTTGGGAAAATTCGACGCAAAAATTTTATTCTGCCTGTCTGTATGTCTGTACATTTGTCTGTTTGTCTGCCCTTAACTATACTCTAAACGCCACCAAACGATACTCCGAACGGCCGACCCCATCCGCAGCGCCCACCAATATTGCTCAAGATTTAGCGTTATTACTTGTGCGATTGTCAATTAAAAAGCAATTATTGCGCATATCTGAGGCACCATAACAACACGTCAATATTGTGTGTGTCTTTTTACTAGAAAACGCATACATAAGTAATTGTAAGGACCGTAGCGTTTATCAAGCTGCGCTGACGATGCAACGCTTGCACGAAAAGGCAAGCGTTTCCAACGCTTTGCTAAGACGACACGGTGGTGGCACCTACCCGTCGCCTTGCGTTCTACACCTTATCGCCTTCGAGACGGGCGCGCACGCCGCACGCTTCGTTTTCCCAGATAACTGCTAGATAGCGCTCATGTGTCACGCGTGACGTGACTTGATGCGCTCGTTTTTTATTTTTTTTTTCACGACGCCGCGCCCTTTCCCTATAGAAAGAGGAGGCGCGTGGCCACGACAAGCTGCGTGCCCTTACTCTCCATCAGGAGAGGGCAGGGCGACGCGTCACAAACCCATGCGTAGGCGCTGCGCCGCGCTTCATACCGGGCTGCAGAAGTTAGGCGCCATCTTCCTTTTCTAACCACTACCGCCACCACCGAACCCAGGCGTTCACACATTGCAACGCGCGTACTTACATGGGGTCAATCCTTTACCTTTGCTAGTGCAGCCTGAAACGCACAAGGCAGGGTGAAATCAGGTGACAGCGAACGATATGTTCATGCGAGACAAGGCAGAATGGGTGGGCGACTGCTTGGTCAAGCAAGGTAGGATACAACTATATCTCTCGTACATACGGGCCATTCGAGGGCTTAATTCCTCATGAAGTCGCCTGAAAAGACTGCCGGCATAATGAATGGGCCGTTCTCAGGAGAGTAGCCTGCGCATGTACAGCGGCGGTGACGTCACGCACGCCATGTTTTTGGGGTCACTAGGTGGCGCCATTTGCAAACTATCACGAAAAATACCAGGCCCCCGAGATTTTCTACTTGCAACTTCGGAGGCCACTGACCCTCAGTTTCGATTACGACGATCTCCAACTGGAGGACCTGAGCATCGGACCTGAAAAATACCCATTGGGAAGGAAAGACCGGAAACGCCGGAAGAGAATAACCCACTCGTTCTTTGGATTTTCAGAGGCTGTTTTGGGGCCTTCAACGCGCACGTAAATTTAAGTAGACAGGCCTCTTGTGACAGGCTTTTACAAGAAATTAAGCGCTGTTATGTTGAGCCTCGTGTTTCGTAGATCGTGATGTGTGTAACATCTCGTTTCTCGACCCGCTTTCTTTTTAGACGTGCACACTATAGTATTCAAGAGAACAATGCTCAAGCCGTCAACGTTGTCATTGACGCTGTGTCTGAAGGTACGTCGGACGTATCCGTATCACGAAACCTATAGAGGTACGTCGGACGTATACGCGAATCCCAAAAAACTGGATCTATGTCAGCCGTCGCGTTGTAGTGGGACGGACCAGTCGCAAGGTGGGTCGCGAATACCGCGTACCGGTTTTGGCACATATATGAAGAGACAAGCCTTTATACGAGTCCACTGATGCAAAAGCCCGACAAGGAACGAGCCGGGCGAGCACTGCCAATGACAACCGAAAACTTAGAGCATCGCTGTGTTAACGAAAGGCATCGCGGTCGGTAGTTCCAGTCGTAGACTTGTCAGTCGTAGACTTCTCCCAGTCAACGGTGTGAATGCCACCTTAATGGACTACTGACACAAGGCGTGATAATTTGTCGGATAGGAATGCCTAGGTCATAGTTTCAAAGAATAAAATGGCCTAGAACCTACTTGAAATCGATCATAAAGTGCGTTTCATGTTACCTCCCCACCGCACGCACGCGAAACGCACCTTCAGTTTTCGTGTAAACGACGAACCATCGTCTGTGTCACAAGGTTGTGTTAGATGCCACGATTCTTGCTAGCGTTCTCTCCTAGCAAACCTTTTGAACGGAAAGAAGGGGCAGACTCGCACAGAAATTTACCTCGGCAGTGTGTACATACTTGCAACGTCTTATAGGGGACCACGGGACCAAACGCCCATGGGGCCTTTGCTGCAAAAAAAAAATTTCCGTGCGCTGCTCTTGTGAGCGTAATTTTGTGTGCCCGTGTAGCCTAGTTTGCATGGAAACCATTCTCGGTGCCGCCTGCCTCGGCGCTCTTCGAAACCGCAACTGCGACAGTCTCTCAAAAACCAACCAGCGCGCGTGAGCTCGCTTTGTTTTTTGTTTTTTTTACAGCGAAAGCTGTTATGAGATCACAACTCGGGTCCCACGCAGTTTGTCCACTCCCACCGCCAGTGTCCATGACCACATCGCGCAAAATTGGGAAAAAAAAAACTAGCACTAAATACACAGTGGGGCTGAAAACCCGGGTCTGCTGGGTGCGAGCCCAGTACTACCACTGAGCTACGACGGTGCTTGTGACTTGTAGGCAAACCTAGCACCAATGACAGAGTAGGGCTCGAGCCCGGGCACGCTGGGTGCCAACCCAGTATTTTGCCACTGGGCTACGCTGGTGCTTGTGACTTGTTGGCAAACTTGCCTTAGGAAGGCAGGCTTAGGCAGGCTTAGCTTCTCTCACCCCTCACCCTTTCGATGAAAAAAAGTTGTCACTCACTCACTTGGGAAAGCAGTCGCGTTAGTACGACTTCTAAAGCGTTTTACAACAGCGAAAGAACAACCAGTCGTCGCACAATGCGAATAGCGTAACGAGTGGACCGTCCAATGCTCCAACTCATTACAAAAGCTTGTTCTTTTTCCCCTGTTAACTGTGGCGCACACCCACTTCAGCCATCGTCGTCAGCCACTGCATGGACAACTGGCACAACATTTCTTGCAAGTGTTTAGCGGACACCAAGCTTCTCAGAAGAATGACGAAAAATAGCACAGCAAATAGCGGCCTACTACCCAAAAGTTTATTCTTTATGCCCTAGTGGGTATCACACAAGTGTGCTTGCAGTAGTTACCCAATGAGTGTTTTGAACAAGTGTTTTCAGTGTTTTGAAAGGCCATTCTTCTGGATTTCGCTGTGACTGTGGTGTGCCTTTTGTGAAGGCCTGGCGTTACTTTTTTTTTCTCTTTCGAATCAAGCGCTATAATAGCTACGTATAACCAAGCTTGAGAAGGCGAGAAAGTGCAACGTCCGATGTGTCTTTGGACTTCCTGATCCGCACTTCATCGGGACCGCGAGGTCAATCGTGTAAACAAACGACGAACGGGCGGAACGACCTGGTCGAACTTGGAGTTGCTAGAGTGCAAGCTGTTAAGAATGCGCAACGTCCGACGTATGTTTGGACTTTTTAGACTCTAAAGACTCTTTATAAGTCCGACGTAGGCGCAGCGTTTCACTAATAAGGCAGCTGTCTCCGTATTTCCCTTTAGCCATGGTCATGTGTGCAAGTGACATTCAAAAAGTACACTATACCTGTTGCGTGCGTTCACGGCGTCGTTAGCCGAGGTCAAGTTGATTCGCAGCTGACACAGCACTATACACTCGCGCAAGTATTCTTGGCAACGTATACGAATAGCCCTGGGGGCGAAGCTTCTGTACATGCACGTGAAGAATTCCAGTATAGACCACGTTTTGCACCTCCGTAGAAAGTCATGAGATAACTGCGTGGCATCAGAGTTGCGTAGAATTTGCTTTGCCTACTTAGGCGGCCATCTGTGGGTAAAGTTCGCCCCAAACCGCCGAGAGGAGCAGACTGCAGAGCCAGAATATGACGGACGCTTACCTGAGGACACACACCAATTTAGCGATTGGCCTACACGTCAAAGGCGCGACTTTGTCGGGCATGACAGCGTACGATGTGAACAAATGCGAATATCTGAATCCTTTGAGCAGCGTCCCGATTCAAGTAGCTTCCTGTAGAAACCGAAATAATTATTTTTTTTTAGTTGTCACGTAGAACCACGGACGCAAATGTGGAATTATATTATCTAGAGGCAGCATTCGCGCAATTCGCGTTCATTGCCAAGAAAAGTCTGCGACTGCCTTCAATACACATTCACATGATGCCAAAGGACCCGTGCTCGGATGGATATACTCTACCAAACATCGCTTTACGACCGTGTCGCGCGGATCTTCCAGCATCCCAAGCCCGCACACAGCTGATCGAATATCGGCAAGCGCGAAATTCAAGGAACGCGTCTCGATAGAATGCCGCCGCCATCACTTATCCGAGTGTAGAGCGAGATCCTCCCAAACCGGCCTGGACACATCGAAATAAACAGCCGCGCCGCTCGTCAGGCCTGCAACCCATCAAAGCAATACGGTGTACACGCCGAGGGAAGGGAAGGGCGGGGCGGGGTACGGTGAACTTTTTCGCGAAGCGTTTAGCATTCGTCGCGCGCGTCAAGGATGTGATCCCCTCCTTCGCGTGGCGCATGCACCACGCCGAGGTCCACCGCGTAAGGAGACAGAAACAACAGAACAGAAGCTACGTGGGGGAAAACAACAGCGACGAACACCTGTCGTTGCGGCCATTGTTCTCCTGCCGCAATGCCAGCGCGCGCGATTCACGGTCGACTCGGCCCCGACGTCACCAGGTGAGACGAGGTGCGGGGCAGACCACCATTAGGGTGCTCTCCCCCGGGCGCGTGGCACGACGCACTCTACAGCGCAACTCACCCCTCCTCTTCCTCCGTTCCCCTTGCCGCTGTTAAGAAGAAAGGCCGGCTAGGGGATGCTATTAAAATGCCTGCGCTGTGGTTGTGGCCCCGCGAAAGTCTGTCCCGCCGCCGTGGCCCGGTCATTCTTCGGCCGACCGTCGAGGGTTGAGCGTGCGGGGGGAGCTGAAGACATGCCGAGAGCGAGGAGAACGTGATACCGTGGGTCGGCTCGGCAAACACGTATAAAACAATAAATGAAAATAAAAACGTTGCGCTGTACATTTAAGAGCGCGCGCGGTAGGGGTTTTTTTTTTTTTTTTTTCCTTACGGCTGCTGCGTTTGTTACATAGTTACTGCTGGCTGATAAGACTTTCTTCTAAATTGGTCCTGTTGAATATGTGCAGTCTGTCTTCTTACTCGTTGTTTCTTTCGAGTCGCCGCTCACCTGCTCGGAGGAGTCAGCGGCATAAATTCGAGAATGAAGACGAGCGATTAAGAAAGGGCATCTCTCAGGGTGAAGAGTATGAAGAGCCGTGCGGCGAAAAGAGAGAGAGAGAGAGAGCGCGCACTGGGAAGGAGAGCGGAAAGGTCAATGCGTGGTGTGATACGAGAACACGATAAGCGAGCGATTACACGAGAAATTGGGCCTGGATGTCTGTGGCCCGAGGTTGCCCCCGGTTGTTCACATTTTGAAAGTAACGACTGGATTAGGCGTACCGCAGGTACCACGAAAACAACAAGATGACAGTTTAGCAGTGAGTTAGGGCAGTAAGTGAGAGAGAAATGTCTTGCTACTTACATTGCGTATTGGCGGTGTGGAGCAACTACAAACTACTTGATACTGATACTGCCCGATACCGAGATCAAACGCATAATTTGCCGCACCTCATCTTTCGTTAATTCGTTCATTCCAAAAACAAGTATTGAATGCAACCATCTATTCGAATTATCGAAATGAAGGGAACATTTGGAAATTTAATGATTTTGAAAAAAAAAATGAAAAGCAAGTTTGGTGTTCTGTATTGTTTTCAATCACGCATTTCATTTTTTGTGCCCTATTGTTGTTTTATTCTGTCATTTTTCGTGCGTTTTGAAAGATTTCTTTTAGAATGTTTTCTACAGGTGTTGCGTTATTGCGTAGCCTTTTTCATAATGCTTAAAAGCATTGTTTTGTTTGCGATTTTTAATGCTTGCTGTGTATTTATTGCATTACATTTTTACCCCGTTCCCCTATGTAAACACGATCCCAGTGAGGGTCCTTAGTGGTTTCTTGAAATAAATAATAAATAAATAAACTGGAAATACGTGCACAAACTTAAGGGCTCGTTTTTTTTTTTGTTAGACAAGATATTAATGAGAATGAACACACAATGACCCAGAGGAAAGTATAGGACACGTTAGTAGACGTGCTTGTAATCAAAACGTGAAGAAAGAAAAGTCGACAAAAAGATTACCTGCCACCAGCCAGGGACCGAACCTGCCACCTTCGAATAACGCGTCCGACGCTATAACACTGAGCTACGGTGGCGGTCATCGCCGCGTCCACTTATGCCTAGTTCACACTGAAACATCCACTTTCTACAGCGACCGAAATTCCCCTGCCGCCGAAACACAGCGTCGTTCGCACTGGACGCGCCCCGCGCCGCCGAATATGCCATCTACCACGGGGCGAACGCGGGATGGATGCGCTGTCACCCGGTTGTTGTCGCGGCTCGCAAACGCTACTACGCTATCCGGTGGTGTATACTTCGACGATTCTCGTACGCAAGAAGCAAGAAAAGACAGTACTGCTTACTTTGCTGGCAAGTGGCTGTCTTGTAATGCACGAAGAGCAGAAAAAACTACCGACGCCAGCGGCGTTGGTGGGTTCGTTTTGCTTTGCAAGACCGCAACAAGCTCGGTCACGCCAACAGCAAGCTCGGTCACCTCTTTCACGAAATACGGAGGCGAAGTAGGCACAGAGTAGGTTAAACTCCCGTTGGTTTCAACATTCAGTTACGTGCACTGCAGCATAACAAGTGAGTGGGGCTTGGCCGCCATTTTTCAAAATTCCTTGACTAGCGCTCCTATTGGTCCGCGGTGACCGATTCGGCGGCAGACGCCGCAAAAATCGGTCCGAGAGCGATCGGCGCGGAGAGGGCGCTTTCGGCGGATCTCGCCGCCGCCGAACCGCATTCGGAGCACTTTCGGCGGCCGGAATGCTCAGTGTGAACGCGGCCTTATAGTATATATGTGCCTTTAGACGTGAAGCGTCAGTCAGGGCCGCCAATCGCCACTACGGCAAGAGTGGAACACTCTTTTCTGCTTGTTGGCATCACGCAGCCCGTTATCTTATTACGAGCTGGCGCCTGACCAATCATCTTCCGCATACCACCTGAAGGTATCAAGTCTGCCTCCCTATTAATGAAAGGAAGGAATGGAAATTCAAAGGCTTCTTTGTTACATCAACAATGAAAACTAACAGACAATCGTCAACAACGATGCCAAGGAACGTATAGGGAATGTTATTAGAAGTAATTGTAAATGCGAAGAAAAATGGACGATAAGATAACTTGGCCATCGGCAGGGAGTTACACATTTTTCGTCCACTTTTCTTGCTTTACGAACATTTGCACGAAGAACGTGAACAAAAATCAGACCTGTTAGTTTGCACTGGCTGTTATCTACATTCTTCAATCGGAGTTCTTCAATTGGAGCTCACCACTACGGCGTCTCTCACAAACGTATGGTGGTTTTGGGACGTTAAACCCCGCATGTCAATCAAAGTAGTAGTTTTACCGAAAAATGCGTTCGAAGCTAAGATGATAGTCTAATCTTGAAGATGTGTGCGTGGCCGTTTCGAATGATATTACGGATGGCTTTACTGAGTTGACGTAATTGTGAAGCAGAAGCGGCAAAGCATCGTTTCGACGCGACGGGTACGTCATTCGCATCAGAGCTGACGTTCGAACGGCAATCCCAGAACTACGAAAAAAAAAATAGAGCGTAAACGAAGGGAGGAACGCGATACTCGAGCAATAGATAGAACGAAAACAAACGAGAGAGACGATCTCACGGAGCGAAAAAACAGCGCGGAAGCCACGAGAAGACGAAGAGGAGCGACTGGAATTAAGCGAGAGTGAAAGTGAACGTGGAGAGGAGCAGGGGACGATTCCGTGCCGGAAAGCGAGAAGTAGGGTGAAACCGAATAAAGGCTAAAGAATAACGCAAAAAAAAAAAGAGAAAAGAGCGCTACTATGAAAACATACATAAAAAACGAACACGACGGTGAAGAATAATGGGTATAAGAGACGGGACTAAGAGAAAGGAGACCCGTGCTACAAACGGCTGAAAAAAAGACTTACCTTGCGAGAGTGCGTGTCGTACACAACACAAAGCGTGCGAGCTTTCCCTTTAAACGCGCATTCCGTTCCGCAAGCTCCCGGCGGTAGCCTTTATCGTTTCGTGCCATCGGGCGCACGTAATCCTTTTCTTTTTTTTTTTTTTTTCCTTGTTCACCTCGACTTACGTGCGCGAGACGGCGAGAATGCCCCAGAGCTGCCGTAGACGGTGTCGCACGCGGCGGTTTCCGTAGGAAAAAAAAAAAATGGAAAGCGACGACGTGGTCTGCGTTTTATCATATCACGCATTCCTTCTTTTTTTATTATTGTTTTTTTATTCTGAGCTCCCAACGCGATACCGAGAAACGGTCTTGGTGGGGCTGTGCTTCTATGTCGGCACACCAACCGCGCCTCCCCGGGGATGCGTTCTACCGGTGAAGGGGATAACCGGGAAATTCTTACAACATATAACGAGCTCACTAAACATTTCTACCTGTCTAGAAGGATTTTCTCTCCACCTCACAAAAATCTAACCCGGCCCCAAGCACTTACATTAAGCTAGGCTTTTGCAAACGCGGATGTACCCTACTTTGAAAATGTTACAGATCATGTACCCTGACCTATACCCAAGTAATCCTTTGTCCACATTGTCGGGAAAGGGGAGTACCATTTTCGTCCACTTTCTGCTTTACGAACATTTGCACGAAGAACGTGAACAAAAATCAGACCTTTTGGTTGGCACTGACTGTTATCTACATTCTTCAATCGGAGTTCTTCAATTGGAGCACTCCACTACGGCGTCTCTCACAAACGTATGGTGGTTTTGGGACGTTAAACCCCGCATGTCAATCAAAGTAGTAGTTTTACCGAAAAATGCGTTCGAAGCTAAGATGATAGTCTAATCTTGAAGATGAGCGTGTGGACGTTTCGAATGATATTATGGATGACTTATCTGAGTTGACATAATTGTTAAACAGACGAGGCAAAGCGTCGTTGCGACGCGACGGATACGTCATTCGCATCACAGCTGACGTCCGAACGACAATCCCAGAACAACGAAAAAAAAATCGTAAACGAAGGGAGGAACGCCATACTCGAGCAATGGGTAGAACGAAAACAAACGAGCGAGACGATCTCACGGAGCGAAAAAACAGCGCGGAAGCCACGAGAAGACGAAGAGGAGCGACTGGAATCAAGCGAGAGTGAAAGTGAACGTGGAGAGGAGCAGGGGACGATTCCGTGCCGGGAAGCGAGAAGTAGGGTGAAACCGAATAAAGGCTAAATAATAACGCAAAAAAAGATAAAAGACCGCTACTATGAAAACATACATAAAAAACGGACACGACGGTGAAGAATAATGGGTATAAGAGACGGGACTAAGAGAAAGGAGAGCCGTGCTACATACGGCTGAAAAAAGACTTACCTAGCGAGACTGCGTGTCGTACACAACACAAAGCGTGCGAGCTTTCCCTTTAAACGCGCATTCCGTTCCGCCAGCTCCCAGCGGTAGCCTTTATCGTTTCGTGCCATCGGGCGCACGTAATCCTTTTTTTTTTTTTCTTCCTTGTTCACCTCGACTTACGTGCGCGAGACGGCGAGAATGACCCAGAGCCGCGGTAGACGGTGTCGCACGCGGCGGTTTCCGTAGAAGAAAAAAAAAATGAAAAGCGACGACGTGGTCTGCGTTTTATCGTATCATGCATTCCTTTCTTTTTTTATTATTGTTTTTTTATTCGGAGCTTCCAACACGATACCGAGAAACGGTCTTGGTGGGGCTGTGCTTCTATGTCGGCACACCACGCTGACAACGGTTGCTGCTGCGTGGAACGAAGTCAACGTTGGCAGCGAGGAAAGCTGTAGTATATACGCAGCGTACAGTCTGGAAAGGAATTTTTTCGCCAGAAGGAACGTAGCTCGTCGTACGAGAGATTGCATTTTTCCTCGGCTCTTGCAACTAAAGCGTGCCCGGAACGGTGACTCCGATCCGGAGCTTTCACTCACTCGAGCTGCCATTTGAAGGCTGACAACAACAACAACAACAACAATAAAAAACATGTTATTACAGCCTTGCTAAGACGTTTTCCATCTTGGCAAGGCTTTGCAAGGATTGAGGCACTGCGCCGTGCTCCCGACCGGGTTGCAGAAATTAGGTGCCTTTTTCTCATCTTCTAACCACTACCACCACCTTTCACTCACACTGGCCAGACATCAAGAGATGAAAAGGGAGGCCGGGAAGTTAACCAGTTGTTAGCATCCGGTTTGCGGCCCACCGCTGCGGGGTGGCGAAATAGAGGCAAAAAAAAAAACGTAAAAAGAGGAAGATAGCGAAAAGAAAAAAAAAACGTCAGTCCTGCGAGGGAGGCGCAGCACAGTCACAGCGAAAGCTATAAGAGCGGCCTTTCAGAGCCTTTTCAAAACACTCATTGTGTTTTGAAATTCTTCTAAGAAGCGTGATATCCGCTAAACACTTGCAGCGAACTTTTTGCCAGTTGTTCATGCAGTGGCTGACGACGGTGAGGAATTATGACTGACGTGGGTATGCGCCACAGTTATTAGGGGAACAAGATCAAGCTTTTGTTAATGGGTTGGAGCATGGAACAACCCACTCGCTACGATATTCGCATTGTGCGGCGACCGGTTGTTCTTCCGCTGTTTTAAGACGCTTTATAAGTCGCATTAACGCGATTGCTTTTCCGACGTCAAGCCTGCCTAAGGCAAGTTTGCCAACAAGTCACAAGCACCGGCGTGGCTCAATGGTAGAATACTGGGCTGGCATTAGCGGGCCCGGGTTGCAGCCTTACTGTGCCATTGGTGCTAGTTTTTTTTTTTTTCTCTCATTTCGCGCGATGTGGTTACAGACACCGGCGGCGGCGGCGGCAGACAACTGCACGTGACCCGAGTTGTGATCTCATAACAGCTTTCGCTGTAAAAAAAGCATGTGCCCACAGGAGAAAACCAAAACACACGCACACATGAAGGGCGTTCTGGCTACAGATGAGATAATCAACCTCTGTCAGATAAAACAATGTTACACCGTCGTCAGGATGCAACGTCACAGAAGAAGGCCCTGTAAGCGCTACTGCACTTTTAGCGATAAACCGGCCTTTCTGAACCATTCCCGCGAGACACCAAAGGCTACAACTTGCACTGGCGAAGAAAAGGAGCGACAGCAAAGTAGAACCTGAAGATAACGCGGAAATAGCAGCAACGTATAGGTGAGTCTATTAGCAAGGCTATATATGTAGTTATACATCACGTAAACCTTTTAAGTACTCGAATAGGTCAGTGCACGCGTCCTATCCCGGAATTAGCTGTTCTGTTCGAGGAACTAGAGGGTGTTTAATGGGATATCATAGGGCTCAGCGAAGTTAGGAGGACACGTGAGGCTTATACAGTGCTGAAGAACTGAACACGTCCTATGCGACCATGGATTAATTGACAGAAAATAACTCGGGCTGATTTTTTTATACACAAGGATATTGCTGGCAACATGAAGGAATACTATAGCATCAGTGAGAGGGTGGCAAGTATCCTAATTAAGTTTAACAAAAGGTACAAGATGAAGGTGGTACAGGCCTACGCGCCTACATCGAGCCATAATGATTATCTAGTTGAACGCTTCTATGAAGACGTTGAGTCCGTCATTAATAAATTAAAGTCACAGTATACTATTCTGATGGGCGACATTTATTTATTTTTTATTTATTTACAAATACTGCAGGCCCTGTTTGGGCCCAAGCAGGAGTGGGTAACAAATGTCAGTGACAAAGCAGAATATAAAAATATAAGAAAATACAATACTAGGTCCGAAAATAAGAAAGTTCTCAACATCAGGGAAAACATAAATAATACATAGCAATAGTGGCATTCATACCAAAATACAAAAAAAATCTCAGCACTAATGAGGAACATAATGTATTGCATATTAAAAATCAAGTGTTAGGTCATTGACGAGATGGGCGAACGATTGTGTCGTGTCCGCATTAACGACCTCCTTAGGTAACTTGTTCCATAATGAAAGAGCATGAGGGAATAATGAGTACTGATGAACGTTCAGATGGCTGGATGCTTGTCTAACTGTTTTATTATGATGAATACGGTCAAAGCGCACGGACGGGTCGGTTATGATAGCGATTGGGTGGAATTTTGAAGGGAACATGGTACAATTGATAGATGAATTTTGATCGAGAGACTATTCTACGATGAACGAGTGTTTTCAGATTCTCGCGTACTTTAATGACAAAGTTTGTTTCCTTGCCTACTTTAATGCCAAAGTAGGCAAGAAACAGCCCGAGACCATGCAGTGGGGGAATATGACACCGGCTCTAGAAATGCAAGAGAGGAGTTATTAGTAGAGTTCGCAGAACGTAATAACTTACAGGACCTTCTTGAGAAAACGGGCTAACCGTAAGTGGACGTGGCGAAGTCCTAATGGCGAAACTAAAAATGAAATAAACTTCATTCTGTGTGCACACAAAGGCATTGTACAGGATGTATAAGTAGTTGACCAGATCCGATCCGGGGACCATGGAATGATAAGAGCTCGTATTCACCTAAATTAAAAAAAAAGCAAGGACAAAAAGTGATACGCAAGAAGACAACTAATGGACTAGCGGTGAGAGTGAAAGTACAGATATTCAGTTTCCATTCAGAATAGATTCCAAGTACTAAACGAGGTAACCGACGTTAGCGTTCACACAATGAAAGATAATTTTACTAGTATAACGAAAGAGTGTGCAATGGAAGTCGGAGGTACAGTCACTAGACAGGACGCTGGCAAACTATCTCGGGAGACGAAAAATTTCGTTAAGAGACGACAAACTATGAAAGCCTCAAATGCAACCGACAAAATATAGCTAGTGGAGCTTTCGAAGTTAATCAATAAGCGTAATTAAGGTAGCCGACATCAAAAGGTATAGCACGGAGAGAATTGAGCAGGCTGTAAAAAGCGGCAGAAGCCTAAAAGCTCCGAAGGCAAACTTGTGCATAGGCAAAAACGGATGTATGCATTAAGGAACAAGTAAGGAAATGTCATAACCAGTATGGATATGATAGTCGAGGTGGCGGAGGCATTCTATAGAAAGCTGTACAGAAACCAAAACAACCAGGATGATATCTTGAAAAACAATATCAGTCCAGAGGAATTCGACATTTTACCAGTAACGACAGGGGAAGTAAGGAAAGCCCTTGAAAGAATGCAAAGAGGCAAAGGCGCCGGTGAGGATAAGGTAACAATTGACCTCTTAAAAGATGGCGTTGGAAAAACTGGCCACCTTATATATGAAGTGTCCCGTGACAGCAAGGGTACCAGAATTCTGGAAAAATGCCATCATCTTAATTCATAAGAAAAGAGACGTCAAGGACTTGTAAAATTACACACTGATCATCTTACCACGCGTCCTCTAGAAACTATTTAAAAATAATAATAGAATTAAGGCGACATTAGAATTCGATCAACCAAAGGACCAAACAGGATTTCGTACAGGCTACTCCACAAAAGACCATATTCATACTATCAATCAGCTAATAGAGAAGCGCACGGAATACAACCAACCCCTATACATTGCGTTCATAGATTACGAGAAGGCGTTTGACTCAGTCAAGACATCAGCAGTAATGCAGGCACTACGAAATCAGGGTATCGAAGAACCTTACATAAACATGCTGGAAGAAATATAATATGCGCCTGACAGCGGATCCACAGCCTCCATAGTTCTCTATAAAGAAAGCGAAATAATACCAATAAAGAAGGGTGTAAGGCAGGGAGACACGGTCTCTCTGATGCTAGTTCGTTATTATGTTGGGGTTCAACGTCCCACAACCACCATATGACTATGAGGGACGCCGTAGTGGAGGGCTCCGGAAATTTAGACCACCTGGGGTTCCTTAACGTGCCCCATATCCTACAGCATTTTCGCTTCCATCGAAAATGCAGCCGCCGCACTGCCAGCTACCCAGTACCTCAGCCACAGACCACCGCGGCGGGGTGGTCTCTCCAATGCTATTCACCGCGTATTTACGGGAGGTTTTCAGGATCCTAGATTGGGAAGAGTTAGGGAAAAGTGTTAATGAAGAGTATCTTAGTAACTTGCGATTCGCTGAAGACATTGCCTTGATGAGTAACTCAGGGAACGAATTACAGCTCACGATTACGAAACTGGAGACGGAAAGCAGAAAAGTAGGTCTGAAAATTAATATGCACAAAACTAATGTGATGTGCAACAGTCTCGGCAGAAAATAGCACTTTGCGATATATAAGGTGGAGAGACTCTGGGCTGTCCAGAGGGACCTGTGCGGCGGCAGAAGGGCTTGGCCTCTCTGTCCCGACGTGGGAGCAGCAAACATCAGTCCTGGACTGATCATCAGGACCTTAATAAAGTTCTTCATACCATATCATACGATGGAAGTTGTAAAGGAATATGTCTACTTAGAACAGGTATATTAACCGCGGAGCCAATCCAAAAGAGTGAAATGACTAGATGAATAAAAATGGGGTGGATCCCATTCGGCAATCATTCTCAAATCATGAATTGTAACCTGCCACTAACCCTCAAGAGAAATGTACATAACTGCATCTCGCCAGTACTTACCTACGGAGCAGAAACCATGGAGGCACACAGAGAGGGTTCAGTTTAAATTGAGGACGACGCAGCGAGCGATGGAAAGGCAAATGATAGTTGTAACCTTAAAAGACAAGAAGAGGGCAGAGTGGATCAGTGGACTAACCGAGGTTAAGAATATCATACCACGCAGCGTATGGAACCACTTGCCCTTTTGTGACGCTCTCGTAACTGCTGTGGACGTGACACATTTGCTCTGGTCGTGCCCGGGCCTAGAGCAAGCGCGCCTTCGTCATCTTAGAACAACGGGTCATCGTCCCGGTCACCTTCCGGACTTACAAGAGTGAATAAAAGGACCGTTCCATCGATCCTTGTTAAACTTCATGCATGAGTGTAGCCTGTTTATTTATGTGTGATGACCCTGTGTCGTTTTTGTGTATGCTTGTTATGCCAAAGGGCCGTCTTTCAAATTAAAAAGAAGAAGAAATGGACATGGGCCGGGCACGTAGCACGTAGGCAGGGTAACCGCTGGTCATCAAGGGTAACTGACAGGATTCCCAGAGAAGGCAAACTCACGAAGGGGATACAGAAAGTTAGGTGGACCGATGAGATTAAAAAGTTTGCCGGTATAACAAGGCAACGGAAAGCAGAAGACCGGGTTGATTGGCGGCACATGGGAGATGCATTTGCCTTCAGTGGGCGTAGGCAGGCTGCTGATGATGATGATGACGGATCACGTAAATGCCATGCAGCACATGCAGTGATGACGACGGCCTAAGCATGTCCTTTATTACGAATGCTGGTCGTGGAGAAGGTGTTCGTGTGACTGCACAGCGTGCACACCATCCGTGTCACGCAATGAAGTAAGCGTCGATATTTACTTTGTTAACGCCTTTCTTTTTTTTCCTTCTTCTTCTTCTTTCAACGTTAGTGCAAACACTCGCTCCTCACTGGTAGCCGTCGGTCCGCGTTAGCTCATGAAGTGTTCGTGATAAAACGCCACATCAAGGGTGCGGCTGCTTGCGTCACACGTGCGTCCGAGCACTCTCCCAGGGAGATGCGATAGATGCGCTTTTCCTCTCCAATAATGTGCGCCCGTCAGGATGGTTCCTTCGTTCCCCTTCTTCGGCTTGAAGAGATCTCATCGCCGCCTCAGCAGCGTCGCAGTGACGCGTCCCCTTTTGTTGCCCGCATAGCGCCATGAACGGATGCGCGCTGTCTCAAAACACATTGTCTCGGAGGCAGCGTGACCACCGACATAGTGAACATGAAGGATGAAAGACACTGCCCCACGGATCTGTAAACAACTGTACAAAAGAATACTTCATCGGATTTCCATCGCGAGGCCCCACATAAAGGGTTCTCTCCCCCATGAGCGCAAAACACACGCGAAGGCTAGGGCAATGGGCGAGAGTATAGCAGAGGCCTAGAGGAGAGGGAAGTGAACGGCTGGATCGAGTGCTTCTGGCTGGTACTAAAACAAAATGGAGGAGGCGCTGACCTTGTAAATGAAGGCTTCCCGGGCACTGCCACAGTCGTCATGGGCGTTACCCCCCTCCCCCTTCTGAAAAATAATGCACTGCTGAGGCTGCGATGTCACCTTTTGTAGTCCCGTCCAAAAATAAAGTGATGCCTTCTATCCACTAAAAAGCTTAATATGCGCATTTCTCGATATACTCTGTTACTATATTGGCTATAATATACATTTCAGACAATATATACTTCTATGAAACTTGGTGCGAGAAACACCTGTGGAGCAGCTACAATACGAGCCATGTGTACTTATCTTGTGGGTTGCACCCCGAGCATGTGCCCACGCCCCTCTCCTGCATGTCTGTCCACCATAGCCTGCTTATAACGCAACGCGAAACATCACTCGTTCAAACAGCCCATCGAAGGCGCACGTCACTGGGTCAAACTCGTTGCAATTGTTCGAGGTTCGTTCATTTCGTTCATAAGGGTACGTTACCGTTACAATACCTCACCTCTTCAGAGTAAGTCACGTCTTTTATGCGCTGGTACAACTGTCGTAAATTACAACAAAACTCACTCTCTTAATAAATACAGCTGCACAAAGAGGTGTTGATTTCAAAGCTTCCGCGAGACGACAAGACCACGATCTTTCAAGAAGAAACTTTGTGGACATACCCGCAACGTGCTAAGGCACATTCCAAAGGATCTAATAAAGTTCATCCATCCATCCGCTAAGCTGTTATCCAGCTTGGCAGCTCAGTGCTTTAGCTATGTTACCCCACAGTGTAAGATTGTGAGAATAGTAACGACCAGCTTCGAGAGCATGTGGGTGAACGCGTGCGTGTTTCTTTCCCATCGAAATGCGGCTGCCTTGGCCAGCAATCGAAACGGCGCTGTCGTGCTTAGCGTTCGAACGCCACATATCCGCTACGCAAACAAAGTGGAGCTACTGAATTTCACTCGCGCGAAAGACGTCACTCACATTCTCCCCGTTAGCAGATGCGACCTCTAGCACGCCGCTTTCACGCGCTCGACTGCATGCCTGAGCTCACGTGTAAGAGCAGGATTACTCTCGAAGCTTTTCACTTGCGATTTTCCTATCCTTTACTCATCTCCTTTCCGTGACCTCGCAAAGCACGTAAGCCTTACGAGCGACACAGTTACGACGAAAGCGCTTGACAACGTGGTTCGCCAGAGAGTGTGGCAGCTTGGGCTAGTTGGTATGGCATGACGATAGTTATAGCGCGAGAACAAAACGACGACACAGAGACTCGTGTCCTTCTTGTCTCTGTGTCGTCGTTTTGTTCTCGCGCTATAACTATCGTCGCCAGAGAGGTCGCCTGCGCATGGCTCCTCGATGATGCGGGCTCGGGGGGAAAAGCGGAGCTCCCCTTTTCGCACGCCCCTTTGGTGCACCCGTTCGCTGGCTACCATTGACGTCGTGACTCGGAAGCGGAGCTGCTTGGTGAAGCCAGAAGCCGAGTGCTGCTCCGAAGCGCTCGCATCGTATACTCCACACTAGCACGCACAGGATACTACACGCAAAGAAAGGATAGCGCGAGTCGGGGATCCAGGAGGGTGGGCAGGAGGGGGGGGCTGGGATTTCAAGTTCGTGTCCCACAATGCGGAGGAATTTCCAACGCCACCATCATCATCTCGCGCGCTACACGGTTCCCACATCCGTCTCGTCCGCAACATTTTGCGGCACCGAGTGGTGGTGCCGCATTTGATTCGGGGAATGAACCCGCGGAGTATATAGCAGCAGCAGCAGCAGCGTGTACGCCGATGCAAGATGCAACAACGCCCCCTCAGCCCGCACGGAACCGCGAGCCTGGCCTCTCTCCACGGGTACGCCACGGCTTCGTCGCGCGCTTGAGTTGGGCGATGAAAAGAAAGAAAAACAAAACAAGGAACGAGGTGGTTGTTGGGTGGGGGAGGCCTAGAGGTCGTGCCTTCTTTGCGGCGGCGGCTGTTCGGGTGGTTCGGGCCGGCGCGTGGAGGAGCAGGTCACGACCTTCCGATGCTCGTGCCGGACGGAGCTGCGTGCCTTCGACCTCTCCCGATTCGACCCCCCCCCCCCTTCCGCTCCGGTCCGCGCTCGGCACTCCGCTCCTTTCTTGCAGGGCTAGGACGGAGTGCACGTTCTCCAGCGGGAGATTTCTGGGGTGGTGGAGGGGTCGCAGTTGCGGGGGTGCCGCTGCCGACCCCGGTGACCCGGCGGCCTGATCCCGGATCAGCCGTCGCTGATCGCAGCCGCCGACGCACCAACGAAGGGAGCGGGCGATTCGCGCCGCATCGGTCGCTGTCTCCGCAACGCCGTCTCTCGTGCTTGCACAGTATGCCAACCTATAGCGGCAACGCAGTCAGAAACAGTTCGGAGACGCTGGGCGGGTGTGCGGGTGTGAATGCCATTATTATTGCCCTGCAGGCGTCCGGGCCTGAGTTCCAGCTTAGGAGTCAGCCTGTTCCCGAGTCGAGCACTCGCGGCTCGCCAACCCGCCCGATGGTCCTAATCGAAAGCCGCGTTCCCAGTTTGGATATGAGAATATGAGCTACAGTGTGACCCTATTCTTACGCTGATTCCTAGAGAGAAAAGGAGAGAAAAGTGAGCCCCATAACTGTCTGCATCAGAGTGCGACACCTCAACAGTAGCTCACGAGGGATGGGGGTAAGGAGGGATTAAAAGGAATAGGATTAAAGGTATAGAGATAGAGAGGAGAAGGAGAGAGCGTGGCGCAGGGACAGCAACACCCAGAAGCAAGGAGAAGATAGGAAAGATGGACATGGTCGCCGGAGTCCGAGGACGGGGCAACACTCAGTGAGAGCTCTTGTCGGCGGCAGGAGATCGGCGTAGGGCGAGCCAGTCGGCCAGAGCTGCGCATTCGTCGGGTCGTGTATTAATCCACAACCAACCTAAAAATATAATTAAATTGTGGCGCTGTGCGTGCCAAAGACCCGATATGACTGTGAGGCAAGCCGTATAGTAGAGCACTGCGAATAGCCTCAGAAGACATAAGCTTTGTTTGTTAATGATAAATTAAACGTAGGCGCACAGGTGTTCTTTATAGCCCCTCCTCTGTACAGACTCGCCCGACATCACCAGACATCGAAGCAGCGACTTCAAACCATGGCGGGCAGCGCTATAGGTGACATGTAGTAAACCACCAAGCCGGCTTGGTGAAAGCACAAACAAACCTTCCTTGGTGCGTGCACACATTTGTGTTGCTTATCTGCGAAATAAGCTCTGCATACTTTGAGAACAGGCGTTGGACGCGGCGACAAGAAGTCATATGTCGGGAATCGTGCAAGCAAAATAATTAGCCTAATCTATTGTCACATACAATCAGCTGTCAAACAGTCCTCGTTGCGAGCTACGCGCGGACTTGCATTCTGCGAAGTGCACGCAGTCAATACACTATGGAAATAACATGTGTTATTTCCATAATGCATTGAATGCTGAAGTATTTATTTGCGTACAGCAAAAAAAAAAAGACCAACGCGGAGAATAAATGTTAGGGTCCCAGCAGGAATAAAACCAAAACATTCAGCGTTACAGTGAAGTATTCTAGCACTGAGCCAAGCCATGGAGGTCTTGCAACTGTTTTGAAAAGAAAAAAAAAACACCCTATATGCGGGTGTAATGTTGCTGCCCATCTAATCTAACATTACCTATGTTCTCCAATGATACAGGCGTCACGTCAGGTTAGCGTCAATTGTAGTTAGGCAGCCTCCACTGATGTTGGTCTAAGTATAGCACTAGCCAGGTCTACCATCTTCGCAAGCAGAAGCGCTGCACATCAACTTGCCGCTTCTGGTGTTCGTATAATACCGATGTTGTTGTTGGCATCGCTAACAAAATTGTCAAGCAACTGGTCATATAACACGTATGCGACTGTTCAACATACATGTCTGGTCGTATAACATTCGTACGTATGTTTAGCGTCAT
Organism: Rhipicephalus microplus; assembly: GCF_013339725.1. Classification (NCBI taxonomy): domain Eukaryota; kingdom Metazoa; phylum Arthropoda; class Arachnida; order Ixodida; family Ixodidae; genus Rhipicephalus; species Rhipicephalus microplus. The sequence continues at coordinate 66,725,796 of NC_051169.1, forward strand.
TTGATAACGTCTCACTCAACAAAAAGAACGAAAATATTCCACCACAGTCACCTTCCCTGCACATGCTTCGCATGTCATCGATTCCCATGAAACATGCCAGCTGCCGAATTTTTCCTTTTTCTACCGATAGCAAATGTGGTACCTAACATGGCGGCGTTCACCGCTACACGTAGGGTTTGTTGTTGCACAGTCATTGCAAAGGTTATGATCATGTGTACTGATAATTCAGTCGAGCAGGACTCCCCCGTCCTTCATTGGTGATCGCAGTGAAAATGCGTTGTAAAGTACATGCGTTCACTATACTGAAATGACCGCCAAAGAATACTCAAACGTACAACTGAACCATGATTACTTTTTACTGGTGCAAAAAGGATCAATTTGTGTCATTTTCATTCACAAGGTCGTTGGTGCATCGTGACGTAATTGTGACGTCAACACACGTTAGTTCGCCTCGTTACTACTATATGTGCAGGTTTAGCCTTTAAACACACAAAAAGAAAATACCAGTACACTTTTTGTTTTGTCTTTTCTTTATAAAAAGGTGACATGCATGGCTCTTTTCCAGCCCGGTGCACTCCATTTTTTTTATCTTTAGAACATGTAACAATGCCCAGATAATGTCGACCATGAAAAAATTGGCGCCTGCTTGTCCTGATACGGAAAAGAATCAAAATATCTTTACTTCTTACTTTCCGTACTTGCCAAGTGTTAATGCGAGAATAATAATAATAATAATAATAATAATAATAATAATAATAATAATAATAATAATAATAATAATAATAATAATAATGTCTGGAGTTCTAAGTGCCAGAACTACAATGTGATTATGAGGTACGCCGTAGTAGAGGGCTCCGGAAATTTAGGCCACCTGGGGTTTTTTGACAGTTATCCATAAAAAAATGCAGCTGTCGCGTCTTGACGCGACAAGCGCTCGAAAGTAATAGGAGGAAGAATTCCTGGAGTTTTAAGTACCAGAAGCACGACACGATCATGAGACACGCCGAAGTGGAAGGCTCCGAAATCTTCGAACATCCGGGGATCTTTGCTGCGGGCCTACGTCTCGTCTCGAGGACCTCTAGCATTCGGCATTCATCGAAATGCGACCTTCGCGGCCATGATCGCAACAGCGTCTATCGGGTCAGTAGCCGCACACCGTAGCAGGCGTAAGCCACACTAATGGCATGCATGAAAACACTGTTCCATTTGCGTGCGCACAAGAGTCGCGAGGTTCCGTGACCCTGCAGCTGCAAGAGCCCGCGTGCGTATATTAGTGCCCGAATGTCCGCAGTTTCATCGCATGCCATGTACACGTACAAAGAATTCAGCCTTGACGAAATGAATGTGACAGACAATTAAGACAACAAAATTATAAGGGACGTTTGTTAACGTTTTTACACCAGTGTAGTAATTATGACGTAACTTTATGTACAATAAAGTGGGCATAAAATCACCTTTTTTTATCTGTGGTATCCGAAACAACAACCTTCAGATCACGCGTCTGATGCTCTAGCAATTACTACACTACGAGTAGCATTTACTACACCACCGGGATACAAAAAATGAAAACGCAAATACGCCCCGCCGCGGTGGTCTAGTGGCTAAGGTACTCGGCTGGTGACCCGCAGGGCGCGGGTTCAAATCCCGGCTGCGGCGGCTGCATTTCCGATGGAGGCGGAAATGTTGTAGGCCCGTGTGCTCAGATTTGGGTGCACGTTAAAGAACCCCAGGTGGTCTAAATTTCCGCAGCCCTCCACTACGGCGTCTCTCATAATCGTATAGTGGTTTTGGGACGTTAAACCCCACATATCAATCAATCAAAACGCAAATACAACAAAAAAACAACAACTCGGATCTTGTATTGGTTAAGTGGTGAGCAACGCGAATATAAGGAATGTGGCAGGCGTATACCATTCGCCTTCTGATCTTATCTGAGAATGTTGACTGCAACGCAACGGCAGCGTGAAGTCATAGCACGCATGGTCCATCAGGCCAGCTTCCTACGTTCTCTCCGCAATGTGCAGCTCTGACAACTCGAGCGGACGGCGTAGTTGAAAAAACTTCGCTAATCAATTCACAGCCGATGTCTTTTGCGGCTGCCAACTCTCGCCATTAGCCATACACAAGGGCTATTCAGCGCCTGTGTATGCACTATTGTTCTGATTTATATTTATATCAAAGAAAGTAGCAGCGTCATTGCAACAAGGACCAGGGGACAAGCGTTTCTTCGCCACTCTTATGTTGCTTTCGCCCAGTTACTTTCTTTTCTCTTAACATGAACCAACTAGCCCTCCTCAAGTTGCAACTTGTTAATAATTGTTTTGGTGTTCTTCCTTTGACCCGGTGTGCACTGGCATACGCTGTGATGGAGATTTGTAGTATAGCGTACGCGAAGTTAGCGGGCATTGCGTTTGCGTATGAACGCCACATGTGTTCTCGAATAGCGTTTGTCCCCTGCAAACCCCGATTGATTGATTGATGTGTGGGGTTTAACGTCCCAAAACCACCATATGATTATGAGAGACGCCGTATAGGGGAGGGCTCCGGAAATTTCGACCACCATGGGGTTCTTTAACATGCACCCAAATCTGAGCACACGCGCCTACAACATTTCCGCCTCCATCGGAAATGCAGCCGCCGCAGCAGAGATTCGATCCCGCGATTTGCGGGTCAGCGGCCGGGTACCTTAGCCACTAGACCGCCACGGCTGGGCCCTGCAAACCCTGACGCTCGCTCAGTCGCCACAAGGGAGTTTTACGGGCAGACCGCAAACGCTAACGGCGGTTAGCGTTATCACACACGCGTAGTGGCAGCGACCTTATCGGGCAACGTTTGCGTACGCTATTCGAAAAGTCCCTAATGACCCGCGAACTATCCAAACGGTGCATTTTGATCAACTCAAAATAATTAGTGGGTGAGTGTAGAAGCGTGCCGTATAGGATGCACTGCGTCACGTTTAAATTCCAATGGTCTGACACAGTTCGTGAAGGCACGCGCCCCAGCGTTGTGACGTAAAGGCGGATTATTCAAGCTCATACGAGGAAGTCATGCGTAACATCCGTAAAGTGACACAATGCACCAGGGAAAAGCCGAGTCGGCCGAAGAAAGGAAAACAGCGCTGTTTCATCTCTCTGGTACGTGTTCACGAATGAAAAAACCAGATTGCCTAAATTTTCAGCACTTACATGCGTGACATGTAACAGTGATCGGTTTTGGTGAAACCATGCGACTACACACGGACCTACAAGGATCCGCCAACCATGCCCATCCAGACCACGGCATTCATGGTATACAAGCTAAAGCTTTTTTGCGTAACGACGAAAGGTGAAATTTGGTTATTATTTGAAAGCCTCAGCGAATCAAGTAGTAGGTTGCCCTTTCCCCCAAAGGCTATTTACAAATGCGCGCCGATATTCGCACGGCGCGACAGGACCTATTGGTGATCCAATATATCTTTCGAATGAGATTTGCTTTACGCTGTTCCTGCCGCATAGCGCTACACAGTTTCGCATGGGACATCCATTAGACTATATTTATATCCTTACAGAAGCAGAAGAAAATACCGGGTAGCCTTTTCGCGTGAGCTGAGGCCCAGGCGCTGGTTATAACGAAAGGCGTTTATTCTTTTCTTTATTTTCCTTCTTAATCGTTGAGCGCCGTATGTCTTGGGCGCAGATTAGGCGCCGCGTAAAACGATGGGCCAGCCTGTTACACACGCACACACGGAGGCAGTCGGCGCGCGCTCCAGCGGCCCCAACCATCACACCGACTCCATTTATTTCGCCACTGCAGGGCAGGCTCGGTTCGCGTCGTCCTTCGGGCCTTCGGCGACCGGCGCAGTTCCAGGAGGCCCCCAAGCTACGACAGCAGTCGTACCAAGCTAAGCGGCTAGCTCCGGGGCGCCCGGCTGCAGACAGGCCGGCGCCCGCACCCAGATCGGCGAGGAAGCAGAGGAAGAACCCGCGACAGCCAGTGAGCGAGCGAAAGAAATAAAAAAAAAAAAATCTTGCAAAACACGGGCCTGAGCTTACTCACCCCTCCATTGCCGAGAGAAAGAAGGTACGCACCTCTGTGTACGAGCTTGTTGCGGTGGTCCTCTTGCTCAGCAGCGCTGCGCCGCCCGCGGCGAAGCTGCGTTCCAGACGAAGGGGAACGGCATCGAGGACGGACGGCGGTCAGTGCGGCTCGCCGGTAGCGGATGGCCGCTGTCGGGAGGACACATCCACTGGCGCGCCCGTCGGAATGCAACGCTCCGCAAGCAATACACTGGAACCCCCTGTACACCACCTCGACGAAACGAAGCAGGAACACTAAGTAGAGAGCACTGCAGGGCACGCGCACACCCCTGCGGCAGCACGATGCAAGCTTTTTTTAACACCAGATGCACACTCTTTATCACGCACGAAGCACGTCACTAGAAGAAGCCGATCACTGCGGAGGGCCGAAAGGATCACTCGATGGAAGTCGACGCGGGATGTTTGCTGACACCGTTGTGATGGATATAAATAAATGAATGACCTCAATACGACGTTTTCCACATTGCGCAAGTGTCAAATCAAACTCAACTTATTAAAATTTAAAAAGAAAAGTTGGGAAGACCGCAATCGCCTCAGCACTTGGGACCCGATTAGGCGTAAACTGAAAGCACTGAGGAAACGTTACAGCTTGGGATGCAGAAGCCCGTCTTTTGGCGCGCACAAGACACACTGACACCACTGTTGTCACCGGGAGTTGTATGAAAAGAGAGCATATGAGAGGCGCATCGACCGACTCTGAAGGTCTGCGAGCATCGAATCCCACTGTTGGTCGTACTTTTCCCGATCTAGTCCTTGGTAGAAAGTCGGGCCGGCTGTTTCACTCGAGCAGTCACGGGTCGCGAATGAGCGTCCGCGGGCACGGCCGCGTTGCTGCTATGAGGGAAAGCACTTGTTGCTCGCGCGATCCATTCCAGCCGGCGAACCACTCCTCGCTGCTGGGGCCAGAAAACAGCCGTCGTTTCGGCGGCACACAGCAGCAATGCGAGAGGGATGAAGGAGTGAGGAGGATGAGGCTGGCAAGCCGACGGGCAAAGCGAAGCAGCGTGCCAGTCCCGGCCGTTTTGTTGCTGCTTTTTAGCGGCTGACGCGCGAGGTGGGCAAGGCGGAGCCAGTGAACCAGCAGCCGCGCCAGCTCCACTGCACTATGCAACAACCAGCGAAGAAAAAGGCCCGTGGCGACACATGGCGGAAAAATTCTCGTTCTGCAACGCCGTGCGGCGCCGGCAGGCAGCAGGGCGACCGACCCCCGTTTGCGCACAACTGGGATCCCCCCCCCCGCGTACCCCCGCGGCTGCTCGCAGGGGGGGGGGGGGGGAGCCAGCGTGCGGTCTTTTCGGTTTGCTTGCGCCCCCTTCCTCTTCCCATCCCAAGTTTTCGCTGCTGCTTCTTCTTTTTACGAGGCTGGAGCACGGCCCCCTCGACTGCTATCAAGGAGGAGGTGCGGCACCGCAGTTGAGGGGCTGCGCCGCTTGGATCGACGGCCCCGAGAGCGGAGTAATACCCGGTTTTTTGCGAGGCCGTGGTACTAGCTTTCTTTTGGCTTCCGCACTTGGGATGCACACAGGCTTCGCGCCACAAGAAGTGCCGGAATACAGCGGATCACTGCGGAGAAGCCCTCGTTCTGTCCCAATTTGGCGTGCGCTTACCTAGCGAACAAATAGTTAAACTTGACAGAAAACTGAATTGGCTAATGCGAGATTCTGGTTTCTAATTACGGTGCTTCGTATTTGTTGTAACAACCACCTGACACAAGGCTAATAGCTGTGCAAAGTAATAATTGCAAGGAAAGGGGAGGGGGAAGGTGGACGCTATTCTTGTCACTACCACATGAAGAAAAAAATTCAGGCATTGCCTCTGATAATTCAGCTTCCGAAAGGGTGAGAAAAGAAAACGGGAAGTATGCGTCGCACACTATGCTACCCGCCAACGCGCCGTAATTATACGCAAAATGAGCTCTTCCTATAGTGCTTACTTTCACATATGTGACGTAATCTCCACTCTCCGTAACAGCTTCGTCTTAAGCTACATTTTCTCTCCACGAAAGTTCCTAGAACACAACCATGGGATGACGCCTGTTGAGCCAGAATGCAAAATACCATCTATACGCGATACAATGGGTTTTTCTTCTGCCCAGTGTTTTGCAATACGACGCGATGCATATTCATGATTTAATCTTGTGAGGCAAGGATAACAAGAACTAACACCAAACAAGATTTCGGAAGATTAGAAATAGTACACGCAATATAAAAAAGTATCATGTCTTTTCTTCTATTACACCTTTGTCTTTTCTATTTATTCTTAAAGGATCCACCGCTGAACTACTGAAAACCTTTGAATCACTTAGTTTTTACACTTCTGACACCATACTGTGGTTCAAGCTGGCAATATTAAACGGAAGGTCGAGGAAGTAGACGAAATACTCTTTTAATGAGCATAGGAGACGGAAAACGTTGTAAACAGGTTTTGATCAGTGGGATGTTGAGGATTATACAAAAGGTCGGTTGTAAACTCCCACTATTCTGCCATTAAATCCCATCATAACTAAAATATGTAATAATTGTTGAGGTTTAAGGACTGAAAACGACCATATGATTATGAGAGCTGTCATAGTGGAGGGCTCCGAGCATTTAGACCACCTGGCTTTTTTTAAAGTGCACCTCAATCTAAGCACACGGGTTTCAAACATTCTCGCCTCCACCTAAAATGCGGCGGTCGCGATTAGATCCTGCGAGGTGCGGGTGAGCAGCCGATTGTCTTAGCCACTAGACCACCATGGCGGGTGCACTCGAATATGAACATTAGTTATCCCCCGGCAGTAAGCTCAGAGTCCAAAAAAAAGCGCCAATATGTAATAAATCGTCATGCATAACGCATTCTTTAGAACCAAGGATATCTAACGGTAGAACACGGCAGGAGCATGGTCACCCAACCCGGAAATGCAGTGACGTAGCCAGAGGGTGGCACATGAGTCCTCCCCCTTTCCTTGAAATTTTTAGGTGCAAAACAGCTCTTTGACTCACTTGCGCAACACCATACGCACGTGCGTCCGTACGAACGTGCCGCAACGTGTTCCCCTCGCCCAGGTGTTGGAGCGATGCCAAGTAGGTCACGCTGTAGCTGCGCGTCGACGTGACGCTCATCTCGCATGCTTCCCTCGCAGTTGCGTACTGACGTCGCTCTCTCCCTCACTCGCAGCAAGCTCACCGCAGCGCCCGCTGCTGCCAGCTCCTCCACCCGCTCGCAACACACTTCTCTCTCGCTTTACCCTCTCCACCGTCCGCAACGTTCGATCGCACATCGAGTGAAAACACTCTTCCGGCTCGTTTCTCTGCGATGAAACTTACGCGAAACCCAACCCGCCTGCCGTGTATTTGCGTTTCAAACAAACGTTCGCTCGTGTAAACGCTACACCGAATTTCGCTTCAACCGTTCTTCCAGCACCCGCTGCGACGCTGTTTCAACCGTCTCCATGCCGTGCGCACCACTGCTGCTTCGCATCCCATCAGGGTTCCCTTCAAGGAGATGGTCCATATTTTTTTAAAGGCAAAGCTCCTTACACCGTAGGTCATACGCTCCGTGTCGTCGTAGTCGTCGTGGTAGCCAGTTGCATTGCATTGCGTGTCAATAAAAAACGATGTCACAGCATATCCACAGAGTGAAAGATGATGAGTGGGACGAAGCGTCCGTCATTCCGCCCGTGCATCCGTTCGTGCGGAATCGAATCCCGGCCAAGGCAGCTGCATTTCGGTGGAGGCGAATGTATATATATATATATATATATATATATATATATATATATATATATATATATATATATATATATATATATATATATATATATATATATATATATTCCCTCATACTCATATCATAATTTCGGTACGTATAGGCTCTAACACATTATTTATTTAAATTTTTTTTCAGGCTGCCTTCCGGGAGTCATGGCATGAGTGAGTACATCACATTACAATATTACACAATCTCTCGTTTCCGTCGACAAATGAAAGAAAGAGAAATACGCATCAGAACAAAAGCACATATAACCAACAATAGGAACACTTGCGGCCGAATAGGAACTGAAGACGCGAGAAGGAAAAACAAGTCCAAATAACATTTGCAATAATACGCTGGGGTAGGACATGGCAGCACTAGCACGTACAAGAGCTAGTAGCTGAACACCCGAAAAACGTATACGTAAAGGAATATATTTGTTCGAGTTTATTTAACCACGTGACAACACTCTGTAAACGTGGTTTGGTGCAAAAAAATAATGCCGCGTATACTGCATGTTATGGTTTGAATGACCCCATCACCGACAAAAAGAATTTAAATTAAAATAAGGCTAAAAGTTGCATGCAGTGGAAAGTGACAGTAAAAAAAAAATCGCAACATACCCACGCAGTGAATAATGATGAGTGGGGCGAAGTCCAGGAGGGTTTCATCGGCTAAACCAGTGAACTATCCGCGAATATCGCCCACTACATCATCAATTACGTGACAAACACTGTGTATATTTATAAAAGATATTTTATTATTCGTAAGTAGCAGCTATACGTAGCTTCCGTTCCCTCTTCATTATAAGCGACTTTATGGTCGGTGAGGTGGTGGATCAGTGATGGGGCGTAGTGGGATGTTTGGAAGGATGAAGATGTGGACACTTAGCAAAGGTCCATGTAACAATGGGCGGTCACGCACATACATACAAGGGATGGACAGAACCACGTCTTTAGGAGCTTCGCCCCTAAAAAACGCGCATGTGGCCTACGGCAGCAAATAATGAAATGATAACTCTAAAAAACAAACAAGAATATCTATAACAAAGCAAGTAGTAGTAGTAATAGACTTTTATTCAGCCAAATTTACAGGCTGAGCATTTCGACCGCCTGTGCGATCAGTCGACGCTGTTCTTCTTCCCCTTCGGCGCCGATCCAGTCGAGCCAGGAGGTGATGGAAAGGGATGGGGGAGGGTAATAGCTGGATTGCTGAGCAGTTGGGCAGTAAAACAGGCAGTGTGACAGGTCAGCGTATGGGGAGGGACAATTAGGACAGCAGGGGTTAGACGTATATTTATAAAGGAAAAGGCGAGAGGGGGTTATCAAGCAGTTCATTTGGATGTGCCGTAGAGTTCGAGCCTCGAGCGCCGTGAGTGATGGATGAGGGGGAGGGTAAAGACGCTTGTCGAGCCGGAGCTGGAGATATACCTCCTTGATAGTGTGACGCAAGGAGATCTGCCCATCGTTATTCGCGGAGCTCTCACTGTCTTCCGAAGGTGTGGGCCAGGGAATGAACGGTGCCCGGTGCAATATATCGCGGGCAAGCTGATGAGCTAGCTCATTGCCGTTAATACCCGAATGCCCAGGAACCCAGCGGAGGAAGACAGTGGAGGGTTGAAGAGCAGAGGCCGCTCGTTCGACCTCCTGTTGAAGAGCAGGGGGCAACGTGTTGTTCTGTATGTGACGGATGGCGGCGTGAGAGTCGCAGTAAATCGTGTACTCGGGGAGAGAAGGGAGGGAGGAAAATGACTGCATGGCGTGGACCATGGAAAGGACCTCGAGCGAAAGTACATTTGGCGGGTGTAAGTATGGCCCGCTGGTGTGCGTGTCAGGTGCCGAAAGGTGTGGATGGTAGATAACGTAGCCACACGAGCCCCGAGGAGCCATGTATGAGGCATCTGTGTAGGCAACTCCCTGTGTAGAGAGAGGAGGAGAATGATGCTGTGCTGCCGCATGACGCCGGCCGGCGTGAAGAACGGGAGACATATTAGATGGGAGGGGAAGGATGCGAAGGTTAGAAGCAGCGGTGCTAGCGGCAGAAGGCAAGGTGGGAACGGAAACGAGAATGTGAGGGATACCAGCTTGGGCTAATAGCCATTGGCCTTGACGAGTGAGAGAAAGACGGGCAATCTGAGGGTCGTGGTGCAGAGAAATAAGAGAACGTAATGGATGGAAGAGGCCTGTGGCAAAGAGCTTAGTGGTAGAGGTAGTGAGAGAGAGGTTTAGAGCTGCCTTGTAGAGGCCTAATAGAGCTCTTTCGAGTGTGTTGAGTTGCGTTTCGGTGAAATGAACGTAGGGTACAAAGTACAAAAACTTGTTAAGGGCAAGCGCATGTGCAACCCGGCACGCATGAGCCTCGTGGAGCCCCGACTGCCGAGTGACAACGCGTCGCAGGAGGTGGGTCACCGAATGGCAAGTCCTCACAGCGTGATGTAGGGCCTGCGCGTTCTTTGTCGCGTGCAAAGGGAAGCCAAGAACTTTGCATTGCTGAACAGTGGGGATGAGAGAGCTAGAAAGATGTAGGGAGATGAGGGTATTGTGGGAGCGCTGGTACGCAGACCGGTTTAGCAAAAGTAGTTCACATTTCTCCGGTGCAGGGGACAGGCCAGCAGTAGCGAGAAAGGAAGCGATAAGGTCCAGGCCACGTTGCAAAGTATCCTGCACGTGGCCGGGACATCCAGACGTACACCACAGGGTGATGTCGTCTGCATAAAAAATATGGTGGAGGTCAGGTATTTGGGACAGTTGGGAGGCAAGGGGGGCCATAGCCATATTAAATAGAGTAGGAGATAGTACGGCACCTTGAGGAGTGCCGCGGGTGAGGGAGTGTGGGTTAGACAAAATGAGTATCGACTCTGAAGCGAGCAACTCGATTGGAAAGAAATGATCGGATGTAAGAATACATGCGGGAGCCACATGACAGGGAGGAGAGCTGAGCGAGTATGTGGTCATGACTCACGCCATCGAATGCCTTGCGTACATCGACGGTTACAAGCGCATGGATCTGACTACGAGAAGGTGAAAGAAAAGTATGCTGAAGAACAAGGAACATGTCCTGCGCACAAACGTGGCGTCGGAAGCCAATAAGAGAAGGAGGGAAAAACTCTTTCGCCTCAATAAAATCAGACAGTCGAGTCAAGGCCATTCGTTCAAGAGTCTTGCCAACGCATGACGTCAAAGAGATAGGGCGAAGGTTAGAGAGAGATGGAGGTTTGCCGGGCTTCGGAATCATGCAAATTAGAGATGATGTCCAAGAGCTTGGAAGACAGCCGCTGTTCCATGCTTCGTTGAATGTGTGTAAGAGAAATTCCTTCGCGTTGTCGGGGAGATTACGTAATGTAGTATATGTTATCTCATCCTCACCGGGTGCCGAGCGGGTAGATTGAGTGGCTAAGGCAGCTTCCAGCTCCCTGAGCGTGAATGGGCGGTCCAGGTCTGGGTTAGCTTCGCCACAGTAATCTGGGTAGGAAGGTGTGAGGGGGGGTGGGAGATACAGAGATTTCAAATTTTCAAACACATCAGATGGAGTCCCTTGAGTGAGAGCTTTAGCTAGGGTGGGAGCAGCGGCAGGCTTGGTACCTAAGAGAGACCTAAACAGAGACCATGTAGAGCGCGTGTGCAGTGCGGAGTCAAGGCCGTCACACAGCGTGTTCCAACGAGAGTGGTCGAGAGAAGTGCCGTAAGCGATGATTTCAGCCCGCAGAGCATCAATTCGGAAGAAAAGTTGGAAGTTGTGTGGCTGCGAGCGGAGAGCGCGTTTCAAACGTTTATGACGTCGCCATAATCGGAGGAAGTGAGGATCAGGGTCAGGAATGGGGAGTTGAAAACGAGCGCGGCGACTACAGGATGCCATTGCTGCGGAGATCCGCGACGTCCAGTCGTCGTAAGTTTTAAATGAGTGAGACAAAAGGTTATTACGGAATGCTTCCCAGTCAATGTGAGCGACTCGTTGTTTCCGCCTATTGTGGGAAAGAGGGGTGGTGATGTGTATGATAAAGTGATCACTGAAAAAATTTTCAGCAGAGACCTGCCAGTGAAAAGGAAGGGAACTCCGAGAGAACGTGAGATCGGGTGTAGTGGAACGCTGTGAAACAGTGCCCGCTCGAGTAGGGGTGTCAGGAGTATTAAGAAGGGTGAGATGGCGTTCCTGGGCGAGGCAGTGTAGAAGGCGACCTGGTTTGAGTGTTTGGGGGTAACCCCAGATCCTATGAGGAGCATTAAAGTCACCCCCAAGGAGGATATGGGTGGTCGATGGAAGGGAGTGCAGGAATTTGCCAAGAGCACTAAACAAAGAGGACGTGACAGGGGGGTTATAAAATGACATCAGAGCGAGATAAATACGGGTAGATGGTTGGTAATAGACCATACCAACTAAATGTTTCAGGAGGGGGGAGGGTACGTCTAGTGGGTTCAACGAGAACGTCATTGCGTACATAAATGGACGCAAGTGGCTTTCCCGTCGTAGCGTGATATGCACGGTAGCCTGGGACGGCAAGGGCCGCCCGAGTCTCCTGTATAAGGAGAAAATGGGGTAATGTTTGGCGGGTGAGAAGATACTGGTGGAGAGGGGTTTTATTATGACGAAAGTTGCGGCAGTTCCACTGCAAAATATCGAGGTCCTTTTCACGCGCCATTTAGGTCTTTGGAGTAGAGGAAGCGCCTACGCGTGCGCGTTCCTTCTTTTTTGCCGGGGGAAGTGACTCCTGCAGGGAGTTAAGCATATAGGTGAAAGATTCCAGTTGCTTAGATTGGGTTTCGAGGGTCGTAAGAATCCGGACAATTGAATTTTCTAGCTGGACCAAACGAGTGTGATGTGCAGTGGTGGTGGTTTCGACCATGTCGGCCAATTTGGTTACATGGGAGCTGGAGGTCGGGGCGGTGAGTGTGGTGAGTTGCTTATTTAGCTCCGTGAGTTGAGAGGTAAGAGAGGATGTGGTAGTTGCGAGTGTCTGTGTCAGTGCAAGTATTTTCTGTTGTAGCTCATCTGAGACGCGTTGTTGCTCGCGCTGGTTGCGTTCCAACATAGCCAGTCGCAGATCGAAGGAGCGGCTCTCGTTACTTGAAGATGGTGAAGGTGTGTTTGATGAAGAAGTGCACATGGGAGGTGTTCCCTTAACCTTAGCGGCGTATGAGCCCGGGGGGGATGTTGCGGGACGTGATAGAAGCTCGTGCGCTGAAGAGGAGGGCGGCGAAGGCTGAGTGGCTCGGCGCATGGCTGTGCGACGGAGAAAAGCTGCTTTGGCGCAGTCGCGTTGCTTAGCTAGAAGGTAGGGGCAGGTGGAGTCGAGAGATGAGTGGGTGTTGACTTGGCAATGAATGCACCAGGGTTGGGCGCAAACGTGAGCATCGGGATCTGCCGGTAGAGGAGACGCACAGCGGCGGCACTTGGGCGGAACGCTGTGTTGGGGGCATTGATGAGCACGGTGCCCTATAGCAAGGCACCGAGTGCAAGTAGGGGGCTTGGGTTTATGTGGACGGCATCGGAAAGAGACGCGTTTGAAGTACACAAAGCGAGGGATGATGGTTCCAGCAAATGTTATGAGGACGGATTCAGTGGAGCCCATCATACGTGCAGTGAGTATATCTGAAGTAAAGGATTCGAGGTCATGCAAGAGCTGAGATGTTGTGAAGTGACCACCGACGTTGTGTATGACGCCGAGACATGATATTGGAGGACTGAGGGCATAGGGCTTAATGGTGATCGGCTTACCATTAAGTTCCAGACTTGTGAGGGAGAGTAGGAGGTGGGCAGTGAGAGGTGAGTGCGTTTTCAGAAACACAAGGCTCTGAGCAGGTTTTGCTTGAAGGGTAACCTCCGCACTGGTCTTGGAAGAGAGATTTGCGGCGGCTGTGATGGTAGAAAGCAGGTCATAGAGAGGCAGTTTCGGCGTGAATGTTCCGGGTGGAAGTTGGATTCCGACGGTGATGAGCTCGGAGCGGGGGCGGGCGGTCGAGGCAGGTTTTCGATTGGCACTAACGGTGTTCCAGCTGCCTTCATGGGATGGCGTATTGTCTTCGTTGACTTGCGATGCCGTAAAGTCCATTTCCGTCGATAAGTCGTCAGCTGAAGTGATGGAAGGCAAAACTTCGGCGATGGAAGGAACGACGCTCGTCGAAACGCGCTTGTCGACAGACTCGGAATTTCCAATGGGTAGGCCAGACGCAGATAAGGTGGGGAGAGCAGCAGGCGTGGTTGATTGCAATGCCAACGCTGCATTACGGCTCTCGGGCTCCGGCGTTTGCGTGGCTGTCAAGCTGAGAGTAGCAGAGACGCCACCAGCGTTGCACGTTGCTGGACCGTGCGCGCTGTTGAGGAACGCTGCCTGTTGCTGTATTGTTGTCGGCGCGGGGCTGGTGACATTGCCAGATGGTGACAGCGGAGGCACGGCTGTATCAGGCGTATGACCGGAGGAAGAGGCTGGGCTTACCGAAAGGGCGTAAGTTGTCGTTGGTGTCGAGTGCTAGGCGGGACTCTGCATCGTGGAGGTGCAGGCGCGGCGCGTTAGGGTTAGCGTGGCGCCGCGCCGCTTCGTACTTTTGAAGGGGCCTGGGGGGCCAGCCTGGGGTCGGACCGGGGCCCGGATGTTGTCGGCGTGTCCCGGAAGTCTTCCAGAAGGAATAGTGAGCTTGTCCAGACACGGGCGGGGCCCGGTAACGGGCCAAGAACACGTGAAAGTGGAGCACTGTATGCGGCCAGCCAAACAAAACGGCGCCACCTGGCGGTCTCCTAACAAAGCAATGGACAAACAATGACACTGAGTAGCCATTTCGGAAATCACCAACACAATCAGCACATCCAAGTTAATGTGTCAGTTAGAGACAATATACGCAGATTATTAATTGTTAATTTACATTTGTTCATCGCCTTTGGAAGACGGTGCCGTAGCGTTTCGAATCCATATATAGGGAGCTTGCATGAACGGCGGTGACGCTATGCACTGTGGGTAGGCAGCCATTTTTCTTTTCTTTTTTTGTCAGAAGCAGTAGCTTGCAAGCGTGATCGAGTGCGAGCGCACGACGCAAATGTACCTCCAAGAAGTGTCGTGTACGATGTCAGCCTCACCGGAAGACTACACCGCAGCGCTGTGCCAGAAAGACTTTGGGCGGTACGAAGAAGAGGCGAGAATCAGCCCAGAGTGGACTCATTCACGCTTCGTGTGGGCGGCTGTGACGTGGACTTGTGGCCGCGCGTCGACAGCTCCGATATTCACGACCTTCTCGTTCCGAGGACAAGTTTGATTACCTGGGAGCTGTTGAAGTCGAAAGGCAATCAATGGCCACAACCTTGTGACAAGTGGTTGGTTGTGGGAGCGAGGGGGGGGGGGAAGAATTTTGCCGCTGACACCATGATCATTGTCACTCAAATGAGAGGTGTTGAATTACTTGATTTTGCCGTAGATGCTAATGTTTGCTTCTGTTCAGGTTAAACTCCCAGTGCGTTAACAAGCCCCCCGTCGACGTCTTGTTCACGGGCAAGAGTGATGGCGAGATCCTTGCCGCGCACTGCACATGCGTGGCCGGTAACAGCGAAGCCTGCTCGCATCCCACTGCGTTGTTATTCTACGTGGAGTATGGCGCACGTGCATGAGAAGAGCGCTCCTCAATTTTTAACGCGTCTTACTTGAGTGACGACGACCACGGTGTCGGCGGCGACTTTCTTCGCCCACGGCTCCCGCACTCGGCCACTCTTCACAATGTTGTGACCCTCGGGCCCTTCTGGACTTCAACAGCTCCCGGGTAATCAAACTTGTCCTCGGAGCTGTCGACGCGCGGCCACAAGTTCACGTCACTTACACAGCCGCCCGCACGAAGCGTGAATGGGTACACTCGGAGCCAATTCACGTCTCTTCTCTGTACCGCCAGAGGTCTTTCTGGCACAGCGCTGCGGTGTAGTCTTCCGGTGAGGCTGACATCGTACACGACACTTCTTGGTGGTACATTTGCGTCGCGCTCGATCAAGCCTGCAAGTTACGCAAACGCTCGCAAACACGACTGCGCTGCTGCACTCGCCGACCACCTCTGACAAAAAAAAAATGGCTGCCTATACCCTGAGTGCATAACGTCACCGCCGTTCATGCAAGCTCCCTATACTATAGTGCGAGTACATGGTACCTGCCAAGTCTCCGTACACCGAGTAACGCGACTGGTAGAAGTGTGGCAGCTTGGGCTACTTGGTATGACATGACGATAGTTATAGCGCGAGAACAGAAGAACGACACCGAGACTAGAAGGACACGACGGACACGAGCGCTAACTTCCAACTGAGTTTATTGCGCACAGCGCGAAAATATATAGAGGAGACAGTAAACCATGCGACAAAAACCATATGGCACAAAGAGCAAAACATGAGTAAGAGAAAAAAAAACAAAAGCACGGAAAAAGGCAAAGCCTATAGGGAAACGAAACAGAAGAGTACAGGTAATATAGCTACTTGCGCGCACCGCAATCTTCGAGGAACCTTTGTTCCTTCTCGGACAGAGACACGGAGGGCTTGCTAATGCAAGACACCTACCTGTTCGCGCCCTTCTGCGCAGCCTCAACGATGACTCGGGTGCGCTCATCCCTGTGCTTGTACAGCGTCGCTGTGTCCTTGAAAAGGGGCACACAGTTGCACTCAGTGCATTGCTGAGCAAGAAAACCATCTTTCCTGTTTCTAACATTGTTAGCGTGTCCTCTCAGTCGATCGTTCAGACACCTTCCGGTCGTTCCTACATAACAAGCACCGCATGAAAAAGGTGTCCTATAGACAACTTCGCGGGAGCATGCCACATACCTGTTTCTAGCTGAACTCTGCATTCCGTTGATGACTGCGTTTTCAGGGAGTTTGTATATTTGGTGATGCTGATTAATTTGAACGGTTCAGGGAACATGACACGAACTCCAACTCGTTTTCCCATTTACTTGAGCCTGTGTGATATCTGGTGTTTGTATGGAATCACGGCTATCCTTTCACGCTTTGTATATGTGTTGCTCAGATCCTGTCGCTGCCTCTGCTCTGCCTTATTAGTCCGCAAGATAGTCTCAGCAACGGAGGCGATAAATGCCTCAGGGAAACCCGAAGCCTCAAGCCGGGAAACTCGAGCTTTGAAGCTCACAGAGATGTGCACGCACGACCTATTTAAGGCATTCTCAAGACAGGCTCGTTCTATGCCTCGCCTAACTGACTTGCTGTGAGCCGAAGAAAAGGGAAGTAAAGGTTTCTGCGCATGCGGTTCATAACACCAACAGATCTGCTGTGAGCTAAAAAACAGTCTTAAATCCCAAAAAGCGTAACTTGTCATTCTCGGGCATTTCATGTGTCAACACAAGAGCCTTTAAACAATCTTCAAACACACCCATCGTTTAGAAGGGTTACAATTTAGAAGAACCAAGAAGTCATCCACGTACCTGAATACTTTGACGACATGCGTGCCCTCCAACTTTTTCTGCAGTTTATTGCTCATTTTTCGCCAATAGCGCTCGGTGTCCGTCGTGTCCTTCTTGTCTCTGTGTCGTCGTTCTGTTCTCGCGCTATAAATATCGCGACTGGTATAAATATCGTGGCCGAAGTGCGTGAAAGGATGCTTGCTGTGCTGATTTTTAATTTAAAGGTTGGCAGAAGCTGGTATTCCCAGTAACCATTAAAATCCAATATTTTCTTAATATTGAAGCAGCGCATGCTCCTATACTGTTACTTTATTGTTATACTGTATTGCTATACTGTTACTGTAGTTGAAACGCGTGTATAAATCACGCGTTTCAATTTTTCGCCTCACACGTGTCACCGATCGACGACACTGGGCGGTCAAATTCAACTTCTCACGAGGCATTCAGCGTAACGTAACGTGCGTTCATGAGCTTCTCTCATCATACAGTTACGCGCATATGTTATGCTCTTCCGCTGCACTTTCCCTGATAACCAAACTGTCGAAGTTATCGATCTGCGCAGCGCTCGCCTACATTTCTCGTATGCTATCGCCTCATATTATCGAGCACACATGTGCAAACTATAAATGTATACATTCTAGAACTTTCTCTAGCGCCAGTGATTATGCTGACTCGTGTACGATAAATCGTGTCTAAAAGCCGCCCCGTTCCAATCTTCAAACATCAGAATTTCGGTGACCGATAGCTCTGCTAGCGGCTATCGTTGCATTGCGCTGCAAGTTGCCGGATTTGCATTGACTCTTTCGTGGCAAACATCAAAGTGGAGGTAACACATTCTTTACAACACCGCACTGAAGATAACGTCCCTGCAAGAAAACACGCGGCCCCGCCGCGGTGGTCATAGTGGCTAAGCTGCTCAGCAGCTGACCCCCGCAGGTCACGGGATCGAATCCCGCCTGCGGCGGCTGCATTTTCGATGGAGGCGAATATGCTGTAAGCCCGTGTGCTCAGATTTGGGTGCGCGTTAAAGAACCCCAGGTGGTCGAAATTTTCGGAGCCCTCCAGTACGGCATCTCTCATAATCATATGGTGGTTTTGGGACGTTAAATCACACATATAAACCAATCAAATCAAGAAAACACGCGTGTAGGAATTAAATATTCAGTGATTTAGAGTATAGTGTACTTTACCATAAAAGAGCTTTGAGCTGTCTCGTGGTTTAAGCAAAGAGGAGAAATTCGGCGAACTGGAATGCGTTACAATAATGCAAAAATAAATTGGGGAAGAAATGGCAGATTCCACGTACTGTGCGAATCGATGACGTGCGAAGCAGGAATGAGGAACGTTGATATGTTGTTTAAAGTGAGCACAACGTTACGAAGTGGACGTAAATTATGCCGCACATGACTTCCATGCCATGAATATATATGTTTGGATGCGTCATTTACCTTCGTCGTTTATTCACGTCACGTGATACCAAAATTAGCATCATGTGGCTTGATATGTGGAGCCAGCGAAACGGCCACGAGCACGCCATGAGCGTAGCATGCAGTCATGTTTTATATGACACACATGTCATGAATATCATGTTTAGACATGTCATTTACCTTCGTCGTCCATTCACGTCACGAAATAGCAAATTTGGTATATGTGAAGCTAGCGAAATGGCCGCAAGCCCATCACGAGTGTGGTATGCTGTCATGTTCTTTCATGACACTCATGTCATGATTATCATGTTTGCACAAGTCATGTACCTTCGTCCTCTATTCACGTCCCGTCATACCGATTGTGGTATATGTGAAGCAAGAGAAACGACTGCGAGCACACCATGAGCGTTGCGTGTAGTCATGACTAGTCATAACATGAAAATCATGACATGCATCTTATGATTTCCATATTAGGGTCTGTCACTTATGTTCGCCGTGCGGTCATCTCATATCATACCAGTTTTGCAAGTGTGAACGAAACCACCGCAAAAGCAGCAAGACCATGATATGTATATCCTGCCATTCATGACATACATGTGATCATTTTCATGTTATGACTAGTCAATTATGCTCGTCACACAGTCATGTTACGCCCTACCAATTTTGGTATCGAAACCATTATTGAGACGATCAGGAGAGCTAAATGTCGTAGGCGGATAGATAGATAGATAGATAGATAGATAGATAGATAGATAGATAGATAGATAGATAGATAGATAGATAGATAGATAGATAGATAGATAGATAGATAGATAGATAGATAGATAGATAGATAGATAGATAGATAGATAGATAGATAGATAGATAGATAGATAGATAGATAGATAGATAGATACGCTCAATGTCGCCAAAGTTTACGTTTAATACATCACGTTTTTCTGTTTTTTTTTTTCAGCGCACTTGTCACAAGGTTGCAATTCACAAAAATAAATAGAAAGAAAAAACTTAATGTGAGGTCAGAACTGTCATGTCAGCGTTCACATAGGGAGTGACACAGGCCTAGGGATGGTTACTAAGTCGTCCCGTGGGCTGCATAATAATGTCACCACGTTTTACAGCCACCAAGATTCTCTCTGGCGGAGCATGATATTCGAAAAAGGAATCTACTCACGACGGGGTTGTGCGGAAAAGCAAGGAATGCGCAAAGCTGCCAAATGGTGCCGTTTTCCTCTGTCTTTCTTCGAATATTCGGTCTGGTATTTGTCCGCAAGCTCCCGTTATGGCCGACTTTGCGGCAAACACTTCCTTACACATTCAGCTTGCCTTTTGCGGCACTCGTGATCGTATTCTTTACGGAAGTTGCGAAGAATGCGTTGCAAAAAAAAGGGGGGGACGCATTGCAAGGGAAGAGCCATGCAGGAGTTAATAGGACGGACACATCGTATTGAAATACGTGCCGAGAATAGGTTGCATGGCTTGACAAAAAAAAAAAAAAAAAGTCGGGAGCATTGCGTTTTATCGCTAAACGCTTTCCTCGCCTTTTATTTCTCTTTCTGTTTCGTTTCTTTTGTTTTAAAGCGTACTTTCATTTAGCGGCGTCGCCTGTAGTTGATCTTTTCGGCACGGGATTTCAAATTCCATGCCACAGAAATGCACGTTCACTTACGAGCGTGAAATGCTGCGTAGTATTATGTTATCGTGCATGTAGCTCAATAAAAATGCAAACGAATATACAAAGGAGGCCAAATCATTTCTCCTTTATGTGCGCATTTTTTACCTAATTCATAATATAATTGTACGGGTTTTGCGCCTCAAAAGCACGATATGATGATGAAGGGGTCGTAGTGAAAAACTCCGAATATTTCGACTATCAGTGGTTCTGTAACGTGCACCTAAATTTATGTTACACGGGCCTCTACTATATCGGTTTAAACTGAAATGCAGCCGTTATTCGATACAGCCACCTTTTTTTTTCTTAGTTAAAGTGATCTGCAGTCAAAATAAATTTCACAGGTACAAGATCAAACGGTAGCAACGACGCAAACTGTAAAACAGAAAAAAATATGTATAGAACATTTAATAGATTTTTCCATTAACCATTTTTAATATTTCTTGTTTTTTTCGGCTTTGTTAATTTACTGTATATTTCGGGCTGTTGGAATAGCCCGAAATTTACAAAAAACACAGCCCATATTCTCATATTTACATATTTAAAAAATGTACACTCACTGATAGGCGTTAAGTGCTCAGGTGTATTTTGTAGTCGCTCATAAACAGAACGCCTGCGGCAGTAAAGTGACAGCGGCCCTAATTACAATCATATGAGCGTATATTTTTTCAATATTGCTTATTTGCATAAAGTTTACCTTTTGACGTCATTGCTATCATATTGAAGCTTTAATAGAAAGCTCATCTTGATTGATTGATATGTGGGGTTTAACGTCCCAAAACCACTATATGATTATGAGAGACGCCGTAGTGGAGGGCTCCGGAAATTTAGACCACCTGGGGTTCTTTAACGTGCACCCAAATCTGAGCACACGGGCCTACAACATTTCCGCCTCCATCGGAAATGCAGCCGCCGCAGCCGGGATTCGACCCCGCGCCCTGCGGGTCACCAGCCGAGTACCATAGCCACTAGACCACCACGGCGGGGCAAAAATAAGCTCATCTTGAGGGAATCTGTGCAGTGTTCACTGAATTTTGAGAAGACTAATTACAATAACAATTAGTCAAAACGTGTAAGAACATCGTTATCAATACTTAATTTTCTCCTTGATTGGCATTGCCTATTCTTAGCTTATAAC
This sequence comes from Rhipicephalus microplus, assembly GCF_013339725.1. Taxonomy (NCBI): domain Eukaryota; kingdom Metazoa; phylum Arthropoda; class Arachnida; order Ixodida; family Ixodidae; genus Rhipicephalus; species Rhipicephalus microplus. The sequence continues at coordinate 66,747,206 of NC_051169.1, forward strand.
TTTGAACTCACAATATCTCACTAGCTCTTTTGAAACCTCTCATTCAAGTAGACCCCATCGTATTTGTCATGTCTTGTAAGGTGTAGCAAAAACGTGCTAAATTAAGAACGAGTGGCTAACGCACTCGGCTGCTGACCCGCAGGTCGCGGGATCGAGTCCCGGCTGCGGCGGCTGCATTTCCGGATGGAGGCGGAAATTTTTTAGGCCCGTGAGCTCAGATTTGGGTGCACGTTAAAGAACCACAGGTGGTCAAAATTTCTGCAGCCCTCCACTACGGCGTCTCTAATAATCACACGGTAGTTTTGGGACGTTATACTCTACATATCGATCAAATTAAGAGCGAATAAAGACCCAGTGCTAACTGTTTTATCTCACACTGCCACAATGAGCTTGACGTCACAGTGTTCTTTTTTAGGAATACGCCCCCACTTTTTGCGTACTACAATACCTTTGTCATCAATGCAATGGCCTGTCTGTGCAATCAGCCTGTCTGTGCAATCACCTGCCTTGACGTGTTTGATGAACACCTTCGCCCCAGTTGCGCATAATAGCTGCAATCTAACATCTGCGCAGGCGTTTGATGAGACTTCTTGCGCGCTTGTTCAGCAAATGTCGTCTTCTTTTATTTTTCAATTCTTCCGTGGCACGTTTTTATGTAGGGATGTGACGCAACGACGCCTTTGCCATGGACCAATAAGCGATGAGAGAGTGGCAACAAACCAGCTATAAAACGTGTAAGCTAAACCCTCTGGATCGTCACTCCTGGTAAGATCACCGCCGCAGAAAGGTACGATGTGTTTTTGTACTTGTGTACTCTATGTCCTGGTACTCCTGTTATATTCGTTGCATTTTGGTGCGTACTCTTGTGATCCTTCATCCGTATTGCATTTCTCTTGTTACGCGTTCCCAGGTTCACTCACCCGGTCAAGATGAAGCCAGTGTCACTTTTCCTGTTGGCCGTTTATCTGCTGGTGGTTCAGGCCGAAGATTCCGCTGGACGAACCTTTGGCTTCGGGCAGAGCCACCCAGCACTGCAGCACGCCCATCATGGCCACGGCATGTCCCCCCAGACTCAAGGGCATTTCAATCACGTTCTGCCGCCACACCACGGTTCTGACGCCGGTCATGCTCACGGGCATTCGCATCACGGTCAGGCCACCAGCGGTCACCAGCACCAAGTTGTCCATGGGCATCAGCACAACCACCAGCAGCCCGTGCAGCCCGGTGCCGCTACTGAGCCCGCTGCATCAAACGTGCACACGGTCCCAGTCCTGATGTGCCGCGTCGTCAAGGTTCCCGTGAACACCCCGGTACCCACTGTGCCGCCGAGGTCTGACTCCAGCTCATCTGGGACCCATGGTGTGGGCAGCCATATTGCCCACTCTATAAGTCACGTCTTCGGTACCGTCGTCAACCCTGTGGTGGCCCTCTTGAGGAACGCTTCAGTTTGGCTGAACCGGACTACTCACGGAGACAACGGGGCCGCTGCTCACCACCACAACCACCACCATCAGTCTGCTGTTCCCCATTCACTGGTCCTCCAGAAGAAAGTGCAAGTCATCGGACAACGTGATAACATACCTAATGGGCCTGCCTCGATTTCCACTCGTCCGGCTTCAGTCACTTCTGCACCCACAACGCCCAGTCCTGCACCTGCAGTCGCAAGCACAGTCTCCTCGGCCACCACTCTTTCCCGCCTGACAACGGTACCGCCGTTCGCTCCGACAGCCCTTCCTACCGTCGGTGCCGCGGCACCTTCTCTGCGAGGCCCGGTTCCCCGCGATGGCACCTTCCTCGTCACAACTACCACTGTTCCTTCTACTGATGTTCCTTCTTCTGCTCCAGCAAACGTCTCCTCCGCACCCCCTGTGCTGTTCCCGGTGACCGACTCTTCCACGTCCACTTTGTCGACCGTCGTGTCATCTACTCTTCCCGCCGCGCATATTACAACCCTTGCTGCTTCTACCACTGCCCCGGATTCGCTCAACTTCCGTGCCATCCCATTCACGCCTACCACAGCCTCGTCTGAACTACCTGCTACAACTCCCGCAGATGCCACGTCAACTGCGGCAATCTCGGTCGAAACAACTGCGGCATTTCTTGACCCCACGGTTGTAACTACTCAACATCCTCAGCCTGCTGAAGTGACCACTACACACTTGCCAAGCACTGCTTCCATTGAGACCCCACGTCGCGGTGTTACCCTGGATCCACGTGCTGGTCCTTTCACTCTCCTAGTTACTTCATCTAAAGTGCCTGCCACTGGCCTTGCGCTGCAGGAGCAGTCAAACGCCGCCACCAGTCCCCCTTCAACACTTCCAGTTGAGCCTCGTGCCTTGACTACGTCTCCACCCGAAGCCACTACTTCGCTTCCGGTGGCTACGGATGCCCCTTCGTTGCCGTTACCCGGGACCACCCTGCCTCCAACTGCGGGAACCACTTTTGCCCGGATGTCTACTGTGGTTCCCATTGATCCTGTAACGAACAGGGTCCCACCAGTGACGACTACGGCAGCAGGTACCCTTGCCCCAGTACCACTCTCCACAACCAAGCTTCCAGTCCGGTTGCTTTCCACAACCCTGGGCTCTACTACCTCACCGCTGGCGAAGTTCACGTTCTTCGGTGTTCGTTCTGTCCGCCCCGAAACTCGCTGAACCACGATCTTTCCAGAAGCGATGGCATCGGCGATAATGTAATATGACTCTTGTACATAGCATGCCTGTTTGGGCTTCTTGCCCCCTATTTTAAGGATTTTTTTTACTGTGCGCATTTTGCATGTACGAGTTTTGACCGGTGTCCCAAGATTGAGCAATAAAACACGGGCAATTTTATCGAAACTGTCTTCAGTTCCTTTCTTCCTATGTGCTCATCGCACCGTTCAACGCGCCATTATTTCCACATCAAAAAGCCTGCTTGTTCCGCCGCTGTTGCGTGATATGGTGCCCATCATATCGCCACGCGCCAAGTCATGCACTAAGGTTTCTCGGCGGTTTTCTTTCGCCGCACTTTGTTCGGTGTTTCCCACCGGCGGCAACTTTCCCCGCAGTCGGCTTCTTTAGCGCTACTTGGCCCACCGCTTCCAGAACAGACTTGCGCATTGCGGAAAGGCAGGCATTCTACATCAGCATCTGCCTCACGCGTAGCAAACAAACATCACGAATGACCAGACAAATCCCGTTCCTTCAATTCCGTTGTTTACGCTGCTTCACTACCGTGTGATGACAATATATAACACGGCTTATGCGAGGTTACTTGGCGTGTGCGTACAGAAGTTTGGCTCGACGCTGCAAGATTGATTAAAACGCGCCTTTTTTTTTGTGCGTCGTGTCACACAAAGTATACTTTCTCGAGTGCTTTCTAGTGTATCGGCTCCTTTGCATCGGTGATTCCCGTTCAAATAAAGCTCAGTTGGAAATTAGCGCGTCCACGTTTCAGCTGTGTGTTCTTTCGTTAACTTTGGAGCAAAGCATCGACGGTGCCGACTGGTCTATACACCCGCATACAAACTAGACCATTCTCAGTTATCTCGTCTCTATAAGATGAGACAATCAAGACAGCCTTAATGTTAGTGGTCGAGTTATAGGTGCGTATATATATATATATATATATATATATATATATATATATATATATATATATATATATATATATATATATATATATAAATGCGCTTCGAGTTAACTCAACGCGGCAGCTAAAGTAGCCGGGCGTTTCCCTGCCTAATGTGGTGACGTGGTTTTTACGGATCATAGCGACATTCCAAACTGTCATAAATGAGAATATGCCTGCGCACTTGAAATTAGGAGCACGTTTAGGAACGGAGGGAAAATTAATGTGAACCCACGCACTAGGCCATTTCTCGCAATCGTATCGTGATTCTGGTACACGGCTGCTGACCCGCTGGTCGCGGGATCGAATCCCTGCAGCGGCGGCTGCATGTTATATGGAGGCGAAAATGCTGTGGGCCCATGAGCTCAAATTTGGGTGCGCGTTAATGAACCCCAGGCGGTCGAAATTCGTGGAGCCCTCCACTGCGGCGTCTCTCATAATCTTAGGGTGGTTTTGGGTCGTTAAACCCCACATATCAAATCATACCTTGATTCTGCTATACAGTGACCCGAGAATATAAAATGCCTGCGGGCGTTGTTAATTGAGCTTCTATTAGATCACAATCAGTGCTTATAGCCCACAGCACTACGCTTTAAAATTAGAAATGGACATAGATGTGTTCCAGAAGCTCAGTGTATATATCTTTAACTTGGCAACACTTGCTGCAGTTGCACAAAATCACGTCCATCTGAAACCAAGTCTGGAGTGCTTCGTCAACGCTGTTCTGTGAGCAGTGGCGAAATTGTTCAATTTAACATGAGCCAGGGTTGTAAAGCGCAGCGGAGGCTGCCGTGCAACAGAAATTGAAGTAGGGTACGTTGCGTTGTACTGCGGTCCACTGTCATGTCTAGAACGACAGAGCTTCGTGCTCGGACCTGCACGAGCGAAATCCGCAACCGTAAATACGCGGCCTCTGAGCGTGCTTGGCACCAACAATGCACCTTCCTTGCATTTTCGATCCTCGTTTATTACCGCGGATGCAACAACCGTTTCGGCCATCGAGAGCGGTTCTGCCGGTTAGCAGGAAAAGCAAAAAAAAAAAAAGAGGACACGAACCATTCTCGGTATGATATATCACGAACAGAGAATAAGTTAATTCGTAGTATAAAGGGCTCCTATCCGGGCATGGCATTTTTTTTCCCGGCGCTATAAGATTTACAGCGCTTCTCACTGCCAAAAACAAGTATTGCGGCCGTGGCAACAAACTATAGGACACAAACTGCAAAGCAGGAATGTCAATGGCGCCGCCAATTCTCAGATGTGGCTGGTTTCGAACAGCAGATGTCACTCGTGCGGCTCAGAGCCTGACACTCATTTTAGGCATGAGAGTAAGCCACTGTACGACTACACAACTCTTCCGCAGGGGCGACCTCAAATGGTAAACGCGTGATATCACGCGTTTTCCTATATAGGAAGCAGAAAAATCAGCAAGGCAGCTGACATTGTGCCCTATGGCACGCACATTCGTCGTTGTTGACCAGCACCGATATCAGCTTTTTTTTTTTTTTTCAAGTGATAACAAACCACCGAAAACATAAGATTTGCTCCAAATACCTTTTGTTCCAAATTTACTTGGTGACAGGCGAGGGATAAAAGTGACAGCATATTTACTAAGTTAATGATGATGAGTGGGGCCAGCCTCCTCTATAAGAAGGCGCTGGTGGGGCGAAGCTTCGAAGGGTTTCGTCGGCAAACCATGAATCATCCTCCGTGTCCGCGTCTGTCTGTCTGTCTGTCTGTCCGTCCGTCCGTCCGTCCGTCCGTCCGTCCGTCTAGTGAACACTCCAAGTACAGCCATCTCGCATCGTTTCATGATATATTCATCATATGCAAGTACCGCCACACAGCGGACATTCCAAGGACTAAAACGAGAGGTGGCTATACTACATTTTGATTGATTGATTGATTGATTGATTGATTGATTGATTGATTGATTGATTGATTGATTGATTGATTGATATGTGGGGTTTAACGTCCGAAAACCACCATTTGATCATGAGAGACGCCGTAGTGGAGAGCTCCGGAAATTTCGACCACCTGGGGTTCTTTAACGTTATACTACATTTTTGCATTACGACAAGGAACACTGTCGGCTTATCTATAGCGCGTGAAAACGAAATTACCAATTTCAGGGGTAAAACATCATGGAGTCTCAGCTTGTCTGCGAGTCACATTGTCCTCATATCGGTGCGTCAATACGCCGTTCCCGTCCATCACAACCGAACGTACGCCGCGAAACCAGGCTGGTTGTTACGACTGCATGCACTCATCCATGCATACCGTGAGAAAAACTGTCGAAGTGTGCACGTGCCGACGCTTTATTGCCGAGCGAACTGTATAGTGACGGATTAAAACAAGACATTTTAGGGCTATAGGTAACGCCCTTACTTTCGGTTGCACCGCCTTCAGTTCAGGTCATATCTACCGTAACACAAAAAGGTCTATCTACCGTAACACAGCTATTAGAAACAGTACATGAACTCGCCAAAACCCTTGACAGGCAAGGTCAAACAGATATTATTTTTCTAGATTTTGAAAAAGCGTACGATCGCGTGTCGCACCAAAAGCTGCTCTTAAAACTTCAACCCATACTGAAGAACGATACACTTCTGTCATGGATAAAAAATTACTTAAATTTAAGACGACAATGTGTAACAATTGATGGTACGTGCTCTCCAGCAGAGACAGTTATATCCGGTATACCTCAAGGTTCGGTGCTTGGGCCACTTTTCTTTCTTGTGTTCATTAATGACATAGTACAGGATATACCAGTAAAAATTAGACTATTCGCAGATGACTGCATCCTCTATCATGAAGTTCAAAGCCGCTGCGACCAAGTTCTTTTGAATTCTTCTTTAGCGAAAATACAAACTTGGTGTTCAACGTGGCAAATGAGTGTTAACAAGGCTAAAACGGTAGCCATGTCAATAACGCGTAAACAGCATCCCCTAAGCTTTCCATATTCCATAGATAATCACACTCTTTCCGTTGTAGAAAGGTACAAATATTTAGGCGTAATTATTACCTCGGACCTTAGATGGAATGAACATATTTCGTATATTACAAATAAAGCCATGCGTAAACTTGGATACCTTCGAAGGTCATTGCGAAAATCAACCAAGGAAATAAAGTTACTGGCTTACAAAACTTTCATTAGGCCCTCCCTCGAATATGCATCAGTTATATGGGATCCGTACACAAAAAACAACATTGATAAACTAGAACTCGTTCAAAGGAAGGGCATCAGGTTTGTTCATAATTGCTATCGCTGGCAAGTATCTGTAACTTCAATCTTGGAAGAATCAGAGCTGGATACATTGCAAAAGAGACGTCAGCTTGAACGGCTCAAGTTTTTGTACTCCCTTTATCATGATAAGCTGGCAATAGACAAGAGTAATTTTATCGACCTGGTTGGTAAGCGCTCGACGCGATCACACCACACGAAAAAGATAAAGGATTTTAGCTGTAAAACAGACACATTCAAAAACTCCTTTTTTCCGAGAACAACGCGTGAATGGAATCGACTTCCATCCAATGTAATTGATTGTACTACACTAAATTCTTTTGCTAAAGCATTGTCAGATTATCTGTAATTTTTTCGGTATCTTGGTCGTCACTCCGCTTTCCTAGTATTGCGACTTCTGCAAACTGATATGTGATTGTGAAACAATAATGTTGTTCTGATGTTTTTTTTTTTCTTTTTTTGTTGTTGATGTTGCGTGTGTCACATTGTAGCTCTGTTTTGTTTAGCGGTGCACCTCGGTCCAGATTTCTCCTGCTCTTTCCAGTCATGTCTTGTATATTATTAATAGTTTTTATCAGTGTAGGTCTGGCTTGGTACCAAACAAGTTGTTAAAAGTACCTGCTGTCACTTTGTTGATTGCGTAATTGTATATTTTTTTGTTTTTATTTTGTTCCCGCTCATTGTTGCGGTTGTTTTGTGGACGTATTTGCGTATGTTCTCGCATTCTTTTATTTGTTCTGCCCGCTCCTGCCAAAGGCCTTTTTTAAAGGCTGGCAGTAAATCTGAAAATAAATAAATAAAATAAATAAATATCGGTGTAACTTTGACTTGAACGCGCAGATCAGATCCAACATTATCTTCACAGACCAGTTTCGTCGCGACATGATGCGATTATCTCGAGCAACTGCACCTGCCAGTCGTTATAGTGAAAAAAAAAAAAAAACATTGTTATATCATTGGAATCTGCAAGTACAGTACCACGAGCTAGTTTAACTTTCCTCAAGGTGATCCATGTTTTTCAACCTCTGCTCAGCAACCAGATTAAAATAACACAGGACAGAGCAGAGAAGTGAAAAAGAAAAAAAAAGTAAGACAGTTGTAACTAGAAGTAATATTCAGGAGGCTTTATACACCAAGTGTGTTCGCAAATAATAAATAAGTAATATTTAAATATAGCTTCTCAAAAAAATGTTTTTATTTTGAAAGAAAATGGTCAGGCGCGGCGTACTGCGTACGAAAATTAAATACTGTAACCGCGCTAATGAAGATTTACTTACCTAAGAGGCAATAACAATGCCAGTTATTTCGTAACTACTGCTAGTGACTAAATGCGACTGCGCGCCTTGCAAAGCATGTCCATTTAGAATGAAATCTTGAAAGCAGCTGGGACTTGATTTACGCGCCATCAAACGCGCTTAAAGATTCATTTTAACAGCAAAGCCGTTGTTAGTCGAGCGTTTCTCGTTCGAAATCCGTAGTAGTTGCCCCGCCGCGGTGGTCTAGTGGCTAAGGTACTCGGCTGCTGACCCGCAGGTCGCGGGTTCGAATCCCGGCTGCGGCGGCTGCATTTCCGATGGAGGCGGAAATGTTGTAGGCCCGTGTGCTCAGATTTGGGTGCACGTTAAAGAACCCCAGGTGGTCTCAATTTCCGGAGCCCTCCACTACGGCGTCTCTCATAATCATATGGTGGTTTTGGGACGTTAAACCCCACAAATCCATCGAAATCTGTGGTAACGCTTTTGGGCATCATTAACGAGTACGCGCCACAAACATTGAGCAAACATCAGTAGTCGCCACTGGCCCACTAAAAATCGAGGCGACCGTTATCTCAACAGACGGGAATGTTCCACACAAATCTCTACGACCTGACAGAAAACTATCACCATCGTGAACGCGTAGGTGCCACAGAAATTGGCTAAATCCCGCTGTACGCAACTTCCATTAAGAACGAAGAAGATGATAGTCAGCCCAACAAATAGCGTTCGCGTTATCATATATAGTCCCATCAGTGTCACGTGATACTCTGTGGTTACAATAGTTGGTGGATATATACTACCAGCCCAAAGCTTAACAAATAGCTTTTATTACAGAGCAGTGACACAGCAAATCGGAGCATCTTAAGCGAAGGCTTCATTGTGAACCAGGGGATAGGAGTGATTATTAACGGGCGCTGATGCAACACCGAAGTACTTGAAAGGCGTTAGCACACACACACACACACACACACATATATATATATATATATATATATATATATATATATATATATATATATATATATATATATATATATATATATATATACACACACAACAAAGCCCCCATTTGTCCATTGAAACAAAGTAGTCCGTCGCGGTGGAGCAGTGGCTAGGGTGCTCGGCTGGACCCGTAGGTCGCGGGTGCGATGCCGGCCGCGGTGGTCGCAATTTGGAGGAGGCGAAATGCCAGAGGTCCGTGTGCTGTGCGACGTCAGTGCACGCTAAAGCACACCAGATGGTCGAAATTTCCGGAGCCCTCCCCTACGGCGTCTCTCGTAATCATGTCTTTGTTTTGGGACGTAAAAGCCCACATATTATTATTATTATTATTATTATTATTATTATTATTATTATTATTATTATTATTATTATTATTGAAACAAGGTAGCAACTTCCTCGTCGACGTGTTTCACAGCGCACTTCATAACTGAACGTCTAGAAATCGGTGTGGCCTTGACAAAGTCGTTTAGCGTATATATCTACGTCCTAGACGCGAGTTCACGGGCGACAATGCATGCATTCAAACATGTGACGCAATAAAATGACGCAGCTAATAAGATAATTTCATTTAACCAACTACTCGATCACGTAGTTCTATAGCATTTTCCCCTGCGCTGCCCCTGAAAGTTTACTTTTGAAGATATCTTTGTTTCTTTGGCTCACGCCATTTTTAATGTTGCTCAACGTGTTTAATAAATACTAGACGACTACGCAGGTGCGACAGACCAGAAGCAAGTGAGATATAGTATCATGGGCTAATCCTAGAAAACAGCGAGAACCGCGTAAAGCTCGAAATGCGCGAGTTTTAACAATCTAAACACTTCCAACGCTTTCACTGCAGAAAAAATGGTGAGTGATGACTCGTTTCCATCCGCAGCCGCCTTGTTATATTATAAAACTTGGTCGATGAATTTCTCAGATCCTAGTAAGCAGCTTGTGCGGCTGTTTCCGATGTTCCCTTTTTTTGTTGTTGTTGTTGTTGCACTCCATAAGTTTTGAAGATGACTGTATAGCTATAGAGCTCCCACGGCCGGGCTAGACTGCACCTGCGCAGCTAGGGGCAGGGGCAGCAGTAAATATGTTTCATACTGCACTCGAAGCCCTATACACTAGCTCCTTTGAGGAAGGCCTGCCGTCATTTTGGAAGTGACTGTTGCTTCGTGACTGTCTTGATATGGACACCCAAACCAAGATGGGAGCCGACAGATAAACACAAGTAGTGGGATAGGCAGGATCAACGGTGGAAGTGCCTCAGACAGGCTGCCCGACGTTTCGATAGAAGGACAGAGATAAGCCTTTGACAAAGATAGGTCCTCCGAACAAAACATCGGCCAGCCCGTCTTAGGCACTTCCACTGTTCACCCTGGTTATCCCACTTGATATAGACACGCAATTTCAGGACCTTCTGAATTCAGTCAAGCAATTCTCGATCATTTGTGATAACTTTTATATTTGTGATAATTTCTAATAACTGAAGCGCTGATCTGTTAACGTGGAGGGCTTCTTGCATCTCCTATTGTAATCACAATTTCTAAAATATCAATGTATAGGCGCTGCTGCCCGCTTATCACGTGACCGACAATTTACACCTTTATCTACGCAGTAGTCACGCTCCTTCAATAAGCCGACATTTATAACTTATCCGAAATGAGTAAGCCATTTTTTTTCTACGACTGACCTTATCGTGCTTCCCGTCATGGTGATAACGTTTCCGCGATCAGCGAACACGAAGAATATAAGCGGGCTATAGGTGTCCGACTGCTATAAAACGAGCTGCCGGATAGCCGGCAGGCTGCCTTCACGGAGCAATCGGAAAAGCAGGATAGGTATGAAATTATTTTTTTATGGTGTCTCGAGGAGGGCAAAATTTTCCTTTCGATATCGATAGGTAATACGCAAGTGAGATTGACCGTCTTACGCCTTCTCTGCAGGACCAGCATGACGTTCAACATGAAATCCACGTCAAGTGCGTTGCTAATCGTCTTCGTGCTCGCGGTGAAAGCGCAAGACCCGGACTCCCGAACATACGGCTACTACAGCCACGCCGGTCATACTCACGGACACCACGGCCATGGTGTGCCTCACCATCACCATCACCCCCCAAGCGCCCACCATCATGGTCCGACCCACGGCAGCCATCAGCATCATGGCATCCCACCGGCGTCCGGCACATTACAGTCACCGCTTCCGGCGCAGCAACATCAGTCTTTTTCCGTGCCCGCGCAAGCCACAACGAACGTGCGAACGGTTCCGTACATGGTGTGTCGCATCGTCCAACTACCTGTGGGCCCTTTGATTGGTCCTGTGCCAGCGCTCGTCCCCAAGGCATCCTCAATGAGCCCACAGCAAGTTTTCCACAGCCTCACCGCTTCGATTGGGGACGTCTTCGGCCGTGTGATCAATCCGGTGGTGTCTCTTCTAAACAGCCCCTCAAGCCGGCTTAACCACACAGCCCCTGGTCCCCACAACCACACCTGCGCATCCCCCTCATCCGAACCACACCGTCCTTCACGGCCAGAACAGTGCTCTCCCGCACCATGATCCGCTCAATTTCACCACGCCCAAAGTTGGCGTCGTCCAAAAGAAGCCCGCGAAGGAGTGTGACGTGAGCCACGACCCGGCATTTCCTTTCTCAGATGTCCCCACAACAACGTCTAGTCCAACACCAGCAGTAACTACTGCAGCTTTTCCAACAACCACTGTAAGAGTGTCTGCCCTGAAAAGCAATTTCTGTGACCAGGGCCTTGCTCCAGCTGTCCTTGCTCGGCGCGCCTACCCTTCCACTACCCCAGATTCCACTGTTACTTGGACAGACAGCCCCACAGCCATTCCTAAACAGCCTACCTCGGAACTGTACCAAGAGGTGACCACTGACGCTAATACTGTCCTACGTACTACTCTGGCGGACAGCATTGGTTTCTTTTCCTGCAGACCGGACGTGAAGGATTATTTCAGCTTCGAATGGCACCACGCTTTTTAGAGTCGAGCAAGTCAGCTACAACTGTGCCTACCAGCAACGATACGGCGGCAACTACTCATTCGAAGGCTTGGGATACGATTTCCACGCAGGCTCCCCTTCCGGCCACGACTTAAATGAGTGGTCCCCACGACCACATGGAGCCCAACATCACTGATAGTGACGCGGACGGCTCTTCCCGCTACTAGAGATGTGTTAACTAAGCCACCTACAGTGGAAAGCGCGTCTGTTTTACCTAAACAAACACCTGAAGCTGCATCATCTGGCACGTTGTCCTTCACGGTGACCTCGCATTGCTTCATTTGGGCCACTGTACCAAGTGTATACATTGTTAAGCTGACTTGTTAACTCGCTTGTGTGCCTTCACACGCGTTTAAAACGCGCCCATTTTTCACCCAGAAGCTGTGTCGCTTACTAGTCAATAAATGTACGGACTTTTTTTCTCTACGCCGCTTAGTTTGAGTCTGCGTTGTTTTAATGCGTTTATGCACAAGTAGCCATGATCACTAAAAGCAAGACTTTGTTTTGATTTAGGTAATAACTATCGCTTTCATAGTGATAGGCACCCACAGATTAAGGCAGAAGTTGCTACCCCTACTGTACTCCTATATCCATGATAGTCCAAAACGCGACGCAGCCGCATATGTGGCGTCAATCTTGCTTTATTTTCTTCACCGCGAAGTACACTTTTTGCTTGCTGAGACAACAAGCTGTTTTTATCTTGTGGTGGTGCTGACACCCCTTGTGAAGTTGTTTGCGCCGCGTGGCGCACGTGTCCTGAACAGAAGCCGTACTTCGGAGGTGACAACGGCTGGATGATAAATGGCGTTGTGTTCGCGTTGAATACCACTGTTGGTAGAGTGGTAGCGCCAGCGGTGACCCCTGGCGGAAGACAGGCCTTGGTGGCGGGTGAGACTTGAGCGAGCTCTTCTGCGCGTGGCGGTTGCCGCGAACGGTTGTCTCTAGCGTGGGTCCTCGGTGCGTGGCACCCAGGGCTGCGACGCCGGGGGCGCGCGTGGTAAGTCAAGCGTTGGTCACGCCGCCTTGGGTGTGTTAGTGTGTTTGTCGTGCTGTTGCGTAACGATGTCTTAGCGTGATCACGATTGATGTATCATTCGGCGGACGATATCGTCGTTGTAAATTAGTTAAATAAATGTATGTTGTGTTTGTTTGCCGCGACCGCGTCTACTGTGTCCGTTCACTCCAAGAGCGCGGCGTGGTGCGCGCTCGCCAATTCGAGACCCCACACTCTTTAACATAATTATCACCACAGTTGTGATTTTAGCATTTCCAACTGACATTTTAACAAGTGTTGTGTAAGCGAGCATGCGTACTTCCGCCTTTACGGCATTATTTAATATCTTGGCTCTTCTAGCAGTCTGTGTGCATGAATGCTCAATGCTTTCTCGCGGCTGTGCTCGATCCAAACTCTTGTATAGCTCTGCGAAAACATTGCATGTGTTTCACCAGCTCTATCAGTAGTCGCTCAGATATTTCCCACTTTATAATCGGATGGGGTCGGACAATTAGCGCTCAACATTGCGGGGAGGCGAGGACAAAGTTGACAAGTTTTCTCAAAGGGGCACTGACACAAAATTTCGCGGTCGAGATAGCCTGTAGGGTTGATTGCCAGGAACCTTCATATATCATCTGCAAAATACCAACGGCGAATATAGCACGGGAAAGTGTTTTGAAAGAATTTTGAAGTTCGCGCGAGCCCTCAACTCCATCGTGTCATTGACACCGTCGAAGGGGACCGCTAGGTGACCCCCTACTTCCCTCACGTCAACACGCTGCAATCAACAAAACAAGTTATGATGACGTCATAGCCGCCATTTTTCTTTTGCTGCGTTTGTTACCGCAGTCTGTATTTCTGGGTGGCTGGTTGCGAGCTTCGACAAAGGGTCGTGGCGTTAGTGTGTACTGTGCCGGGCACTCCCACAGCATGTGCGGAAGCGTAGCCGGGTGAGTGCCGCAGCACCGGCAGTGGGAGGTTGTGTACACGTCCAGGAATACGAGGGGACAGCGGGCAGGTGAGGGATACGTGTTTGTTTGCAGTAGACTCAAAGTGGTGGCCTGTGCCCGGTTGAGCTTGGGGTGAAGTGGGGGAAAGGCTCGGCGTCTGAGGTAAAAGTTCTTAACCAGATCATTGCAGGTAGTCTGGTTGTCCCTGGTGTCCCTCACGTCTCCAGTAGCTCCAGTGTGGTTGACAAGGCCTCGCGCAAGGGAGTGGGTGACCTCGTTGAGGTTTGGGAGGCTTAGGTGGATTGGGTCGCGTGAGCGGGGATCCATGTCAGGGTGATCCTGTTTTCTTTAGAGTGTGGTGTCTAGCCGAGGATGTGAAGCGCTTGAGGAGAAATGTGGCCTTTGCTGTAGTTAGTGACGGCTGAGCGAGAGTCGCATACGATGGTGTTACAGGTGGGATCTAGAGTAGCCAGGGCGATGGCCACCTCTTCAGCCGTCTCGGCAGAGGAAATAGTGACGCTGGTTGCATGTATGAGGACTCCATGCGTGTGGCGGCAGCTACAAGAAAACTGTTTAAAATATTTCTGCTGTAGCAACACAATTCAATCACACACCTGGCGCTGATCTTAGTTCTACTGTGTGCGCTGTGTGCACAGCGCGCGTGCGCTTAGAGCCAAGCACAGTAATTTTTGTTCGCTCTGGCAGCAGGTGATCCTTTCTTTACCCTTTCAAATGAGCGAAACTTGTAGGGGACATTCATACGTGTGAAAGTTTTAGGTAATTTTGAAATGTTCGTGTACACGTCCGAAGAAGAGAAGAACGATGACAAGAAGGCGAGCCAACGGCAGGTGGCACGAGAGAGCAAAAGAAGAGAAAAGAAAGAGACGCGTGTTGAACGCGCTGAGGGCTGAGCCAATCGCAGCCGAAGAGCATGTCGGAAAAGGGCGCTGTCCTTAGAGATTCTCGTGGCTGTGCTTGGCGAGGGCCTGGTGCTTACCTCGTGGTCCTGACGGTGGATCCTTCTAGAACAGACCAGACCAGGGTGCTTTCCATGGAACTACTTTTTTCTTACTATTTTTTACACCACCATAATATACATATCTTCCTGGTGATCGAGGCCCAGCAGCAGAGCTACCTGTCAAGGGCTACTGACAGCGAGAGCGGCTCCTGCTATATCAGCGTACGGGGGTTGCAGACGACCGTTTCATGACCGCCACCGCTACCTGCGACCGCTAAAGGACGAGTCCGAACGTGAGGCCTTACGGAGGCCTCGTCTCCTGCTGTGACTGCACGTGGGACGTGTGCCACCTGCATGCCTGGGACATGCAGGGTACCCACTACGCCATAAATGAACGAAATTTTGGTTCAGGCATTCAATATGCTACCTTTCGTCATTCTTCAGTGAAGCATGATACCCGCTACACACTTGCAAGGAACTTGGTGCTATTTTAATGCTGTGGCTGACGACGATGAAGAAGTATGCATAGCCCTACAAGAATTAAATGTGGCAGTAATTTTATCGTTTGGCAGCATTAAATTTGGTTATAGCAACAGGGACGTCTGCTCTGCGAAACAAAGCGATTGCCATGTTAAACTGCATATATATATATACACACATATATATATATATATATATATATATAAGGGAAAAAGTGTATACCTAAGGGCTCGTTTTTCCGTGTTTTAACACAATAATAATGAGATCTAACAGACAGTAATGCCAAGGAATGTACAGGGAAAGTTATTAGAAACAATGTAATGTAAATAAAAACAAAGAAAAGTGGATGAAAAAATAAGCAGCCGTGAGCAGAAATCGAACCTACGACCTTCGAATAACGCGTTCGATGCTCTAACCACTGAGCTACCACAGCGGCCTGCCTAAACATGAAGCCTGCCTAAAGTCAGTTCGCCACGGAGTTCCAAACGGCGCCGTAGCTCAGTTGTAGAATACTGGACTGGCACGCAGGGGAGCGGCGTCTAATCCAGCTGTGTCCTTGTTTATTTACTTAGTTTTTTTTTCTCGCTTTACGCGATGGTGGTTACGGACACCGGCGACGGCCGACAACTACGGCACCACACGCGACCCGTGTACTGATCTCATAACAGATTTCGCTGTAATAAGCGCTCGAAGAAGTCTCTTTTCAGGGGGGGGGGGGGGGGCGAAGGCTGGTCTCAACACCGCCCTCCCTACTAGGTAAATGCATGGGGCAGGTCCCCCCCTCCCCCACTTTCGTAGGAAAATAAAAAGGGTAGCCCCATGTCTACCCCCCCCCCCCCTGGTCGGGGGAGGGAGGTACACCTATGCTTTTAGCAACGGTTTGCGGAATTTTTTTTTTAATCATCCCCGAGTATTGCTACATAGCTAGCTTTTTTGCATAGCTTTAAAGTTTTAAAGTATTTCTTAGCGAACTTTGGTGACTTTGAGCGTATCTATCTATCTATCTATCTATCTATCTATCTATCTATCTATCTATCTATCTATCTATCTATCTATCTATCTATCTATCTATCTATCTATCTATCTATCTATCTATCTATCTATCTATCTATCTATCTATCTATCTATCTATCTATCTATAGCTGCTTACGCCTGGGTGCTCTTGTGATTTACCGTTTAACTGGGGGGTAAAACAAAATTAATATGCAAGCAAAAGATGAGCGGACGAATATGACTCACTGGTCATGACAAGAATAACGTCACAATCGCGTCGCGTACGTCGTCAAACTCTTCCCGCCAAACAGTGGCACATACCTGCGGGCGGGTATATGCCACAGATAATTGACAGCTTGTATCAACCGCACTTTTTATTAGATACCTTGGCTACAGTGCTCCTGTTCTCTCCCATGCTCGCACATCGGCTGTACGTACACTCGAGGAAGCTCAGGCGCGTGCCCTAAGAATTTGCCTGGGAGTACCTCGATGCACTTCTACATGGGGCACCATTGCAGAAGCACGTGCTTGTCCAGCTCGTGTTTATCTTCAGCACGAACCACTACGAGTACATCTGAGGCTACTGACAAGGCATCGAGACTATGCACTGGCAGAAACTTTTAACACACGACCCAATGCTGCATACTCAGAAGTCGTTATGTCACACCGAGATCTGCTGCCTTCAAATTGTGCACCACATGTTATCTCCGACATGCCCCTCTGGACATTTCCTAAGCCGATCGTGCGACTTTCGATCCAAGGAATAACAAAAAAGTAAAGAATACCAACTGCTGGTCTTAAGCATTTCACTTTGTCGTATATGGACTATATGCATGGATATATAGTACACATTTTTGCAGATGGCCCGGTCACGCAGACCTCCTCAGCAGCTGCTTTCACTGTACCTCAAATGGGAATCCCTCAACGCTTCAAAATAGCACACCGGACATCATCTACTGCTACCAAGCTGACCGGCATCTGACAAGGTGCGTGCTACATATTACAGCAGAGTCAAGCGAAATGGACATTATTTTGAGACTCCAAGCCGGCCCTTCAGCTAATTAGAAACTACATGAAATAAGACACTGCATACAGTCCTCTGGTGTGTGATATGATAATATGTTGAATGAGGCATTTCAATCTGGACATACCGTTGCGTTGCAATGGATTCCCAGTCATTGTGGCACAGCAGGGAATGAACAAGCTGATGCAGAAGCGAAAATGGCACACTCTAGTGGCAAAGTGATATCGATTCACTTTTCCCGACACGATATCAACGCCTTGCTGTCTAAAGGTATGAAGACATCTATGCAAGGACTATGGAATGATCCGGATTCTCGCCACAAGCGGATTTACAGGCTTGACTATTGTCATGTTTTTCGCCTTCCGTTCCGACTAAGGAGAGACCAAGAAACGCTACTACATAGGCTGCGGCTGGGTGTTGCATACACGCGATGATACTTATGCAAGATAGGACAAGAGGAAAATCCTAACTGCAACTTGTGTAACACGCCAGAAACTATTAATCACATCCTGTATGTGTGCCCTTTATACACAGTTGAAAGACAATCTCTTAAGTGCCTCACAGATGACCTAGACTGCCGACCCTTTTCGGAAGAGAAACTTTTGGGTGCTTGGGAACGTGTGGATTCAACCGCTCAACGCAGTTGAAAGGGCCTGCTCGCATTTCTAAGCAAGACAGGTTTAGGTTCCCGTCTTTAGAAACTCTGATAATGTAGAGACTTCTGTGCGTGTACTACACCGAACGAGACATTCTGTACAGTGACTCATTGTGCTATACCACAATCACCCGTCATCATACTCTCATCTTTCTTTCCCTTTTCCCCTTACCCCCGTGTGGAGCAGCAGGCCAGAAACCAACTTTCAAGGCCGACCTCTCCTCCTTCTTCTCATTAAACATTTTCTTCTTCCTCCTGCTTCTACTCATTAAACACCTTCTTCTTCCTGCAGGGACAGCGAGTATAAAAATGGGTAATTTTAACGCGCGAGCATTGAGAAAAATTTGACATCGGTGGCGTTAAGCCGGCGAATGCAAAATAATACATGTCAGGGTGCCAGCAAGAATCGAACCCATGCATTCTGTGTGGCAACCTACTATTCTACCACACAGCCACACCAAGTCTCGGAACCATCATTCAAATAGACACTAATGTACGTCCACGTCAACTGTGGTTGCAGTGCTGGCCATCAAATTTTATAAACATTACATATGCACCTCTACGATACAGTTGTCACGTCGGGTTAAGATCAACTATACATAAGCGCAATGCACTGAAGGTGATTAACAGTTTATATCATCCAAGTATCGGTGCGAACAGACATTGGTAATTTAAATTCTAGCGCGTTAAGAAAAATCAGTTCATCTCCACGAAGAGAGTTACGACGAGTGGGCGAAGCTATAGGTACTACAACCGTAGTTTCTACGATAAAGTCGCGGACTACTATAGTATAAAGGATGGACGCACGGATGGACGGACGTGTGGATGGACGTACGAACAGATGGATGGACGGACAAATGCATGGATGGACACAGAGACGGATGGTGCGGGTGATTACAGAGTTTTAGTACTGCGTACGCTGCGTACGTGGCGGCGTTGCGTACGTAAGGACGCCACGTTCTGCGTAGTGCGCATGCGCAGGCCGCAACGCACACGTATCGCGTTACGTACGCAGCCGCTACGTACGCACGCATGAGATGCGTGCGTGCGTACGTATGAGCTGATCGCGCCGCTCTCGAACAAGTTCGCGACAGCGCGAGACTTCGTTTTTTGCAAAATGGCGGCATCGAAGGCAAGCACCGATCGGCTCTGTGGCTTAAAATATGGCCATAATCTGGCTATAACACTTGGATTGGCTCACATTGGCTGTCAACAACACGTGCTTCTATTTTGATCTACCAGTTGGCGCAACACGCTTCACGCTCGTTACGTTCGCGGGTACTACGGCGTACTAAAAGCCGATTAGAGGCAAACGACGCCACGTAACGCAAGGCGCTTGCGTGATGCGTACGTAGCACCATTCCGCAGTACTAAAACTCTCTATTATGCATTATGCTGCCCTATAGCTGACAACTCACAAAAAATGCTTATTTCCACATATGTTTTCGTTTTTCGTTATGCTTATGTTCAGTTTCGGTTTTGTGGGGCGTCATGGATGCCAACTATCGGTCCGCCCTAAGGAGCTTCGCCCCTGAAAGCTAGCATCGGCAGCGTTGACCCAACGAACGCATAGAATAAAATTGGCAGATCACACGTACAGTGGGAATCGATGATATGCGAAGCACGAATGAGAAATGTCGATATGTTAAAATCCGCACAACGTTACGAGGTGCAGGCAAATGATGCCGTACATGGTTTCCGTGTCATGATTATCATGTTTAGATGTGTCGGTGACCTTCGTTGTCTATTCACGTCACGTGATACCAAATTTAGTATATCTGGAGCTAGCGAAACGGCCACATGCACGCTATGAGCGTGGTATGTTGTCATGTTCTTACATGACACTCGTGTCAGGATTGTCATGTTTGCACCAGTCTTATATTTCGTCATCCATCGACATCACGTAACACCAAATTCGGCATATGTGGAGCTAGCAAAACAGCCGCGAGCACATCATGAAGGGCCCAGTACACACAGTGTAGCGTTGACGCACGCGCAAGCTGGGCACAGCGACGCTGCGTTAGCACAACGCGAGCACTCTAATGGCGTGACACCAGGTGCGACCAGCTGCGTCTGTCGGCGCGGCCCGACAGCAACCGGCGCGAAATGCGACATGCTGCAATTCGCACCGTTGCGTTACCCAGACAACACTTCGTCTCCTTCCTTTCGTGACAGAGGGACGCTGGACGCGCTGAAACGCGCATGCGTCAAAGTAACGCAGCGCGTCGCGTGCCTGCGAGTATATGGCAGGACCGGCGCCTGGCGTGGCAACGCCGGCGTGACGTGACGAAATGAACGCCGGCAAGCACGCGCATTGCATCACGTCGAAATGCATTGGCACCTTGACTGTGGCATGTAGCCATGTTCTCACATGGCATGTATCTTATGATTATCATGTTTGCACCAGTCACATACCTTCGCCATTCATTGGCGTCACGTAATACCAAATTTGGTATATGCGAAGCTAGCGAAACGGCCGCGGCGCATCATCAGTGTGGCATGTAGTCATGTTGTTACATGACACGCATGTCGTGATTATCATGTTTGGATGTGTCACTTACCTATGTCGTCCGTTCGCGTCGCGTAATAGCGAGTTTGGTACATGTGAAGACAGCGAAACGGCTACGAGCGCATTATGATCGTACCATGTGGTCATGTTGTTACATGACACGCATCTCATGTTTATAATGTTTGCACCAGTATCATACCTTCGTCATCAATTCACGTACCGTAATACCAAATTTGCTATAAGTGAAGCAAGCGAAGCAGCCTCCAGCGCATCATGAGCGAGGCATGTAGTCATGTTGTTACATGACACGTATGTCATGATTTTAATGTTAGGGTCTGTCGTTTGTATTCGCCATGCAATCATGCCATACCTTATCAGTTTTGCAACATGCCATGTGAACGAAAGCACCGCAAGAGCTGCAGGACCATGAAATGTAAATCATGACATACATGTCACGATTTTCATGTTGTGACTATAGTCAAATATGTTCTTCATACAGTCATGTCATGTTATACCAAGTTTGGCATCGATACCATTATCGAAACGGCCAGGAGAGCTAAAGGTCGTAAGTGGCTAGATAGATAGATAGATAGATAGATAGATAGATAGATAGATAGATAGATAGATAGATAGATAGATAGATAGATAGATAGATAGATAGATAGATAGATAGATAGATAGATAGATAGATAGATAGATAGATAGATAGATAGATAGATAGATAGATAGATAGATAGATAGATAGATAGATAGATAGATAGATAGATAGATAGATAGATAGATAGATAGATAGATAGATAGATAGATAGATAGATAGATAGATAGATAGATAGATACGCTCAAAGTCGCCAAAGTTCGCTAAGAAATGCTTCGGATTTAAAACATCATGGTCCCAACAGGAATCGATCCCCACACTCTGCGTGGCAATCACGTATTCTACCTAGAGTCACACCAGATTTCGGAACTGCTTTTCAAGTAGACCGCAATGTTCGTGAAACATCAATTGCGGTTGCAGTGGTGGCTATCCAGTCCTATAAATAGTACATACGTACTCATGTTGCACAGCCGTTACGCCGGGTTAACGGCAATTGCAGTGAAGAGCCAACCACTGAAGCTCATTTATCTCGCTGTGTCCAGGGCCACTATCCTCGCTGGCATAAGCGCTACATATCAGCTTGCCGCTTCTGTTGTTGCTAGTACTCGAGTTGCCCTTCGCATCCTTACACAGCATTAAACATGCGATTGTTTAACGAGTGTCTGCGCCTACAACATTTGTACTTGTCTTTAGCATCATTTGGTAACGTTTCGCTTTTTCCTCCGCAAGCTTCGCATACCATCGATTTCCAAGGTACGTGGAATCTGCCGAATTCTTTTCGGTTACGTTCTAAATAAATGTTCCTTACAAACTCCACTGTTCTTTTTTTTTTTCAAGCGATTTTATGGTAATCGTTCTACTTTCGAGTCGACTTACAAACGTGTAAATACGGTGAACTACGGCAAGCTAATCAGCGGCAAGTAACGTTTTCATGAACTTTCATTTCTCCTGACAATATATTAAGCAGGAAAACAAACGAGAAAAATTCAGGCGTCGCTGCACCAGTTACATTCAAGAAACCATACTCTCAGAGTAAATTTTCCGATGAAAGACGCTCGGGAGTCATATTGCGTGACTCTCGGAAAGCCTTTCACGAGGCCGATTTTAAATGCGAAGCATTTCTTAGCGAACTTCGGCCACATTGAGCGTATCTATCTATCTATCTATCTATCTATCTATCTATCTATCTATCTATCTATCTATCTATCTATCTATCTATCTATCTATCTATCTATCTATCTATCTATCTATCTATCCGCTTAGACATTCAGCTCTCCTGGCGGTTTCGAGAATGGTATCGATACGAAACTTGGTATGGCATAACATGAGTGTAAAAATAACATATTTGACTAGCCATAACATGAAAATCATGAGAAGTATGTCATGATTTACATTTCATAGTCCGGCAGCTTTTGCGGTGGTTTTGTTCACATGGCATGTTGCAAAACTGGTATGGTATGACATGATTGGATGGCGTCTAAATGCATGATTGCATTGCGTCTAACGGCATGATTGTATGGTCACGTCTAAATGCATTGGCGCCTTGACTGTAGCATGAAGTCATGTTCTCACATGTGTCACAGGCACCGTTAATTAGGGAGGTGATCGCCAGGCTAATTCCAACGGCCGAAGTATCAGGCCCCCAAACTGCACCACGAAAGCGCGGACAATTTAGAAGTGGTCCTGTTTAGCGCGCCAGCGGACGCCGGCTATGGCCCAAAGAACGCGTCAGAGCCGAGCGTTGATAACCAAAACAAAATTATATTCTCAAGTATGGCAGATCGAACGATACACAAATATGCGCACTCGACAATAGTTGAACACAATATGTCACCAATCAAACCACGTACCACAATGTACAATTAGTTACACTCGAAACAACGGACACAAACAACAATACGCGCTACAATGCAATCACATGCATCGAACAACCAAAACACTTAAAGACTAATGAGTTCGAAAACTTATTCAGTCCAAAGTCCTTAGAACAAAGTCGGAATGATACTCTTCCGAGAATCACTCACTCTAAGTCCAGCGCTGTTGTCGATCCGCTGTCCCCGAAGTTTCTCTTCCAGGAAACCTCGCGTCTTCAATTGGCCGCTTTCCAAGCACCAAACTTCTTCGCCGGTAACCCGTCGGCTTCCCACGCGTTGCGATTGCAGGACGCGTCTTCGCTCTCTCGCGGTAGTCTCACACCATTCTTCCGCTGGTAGCACCAGTTTTCACCCTTCAGGCAGAAATCCTCTTCATCACCTGCTTTGTCACTGAGGACAGGAGCCTTCGCCGACACGGCGGAATGACCCTACGCACAATTGCGCAAAACCTTCATCTCCTGCCTACGCACACGGGCGTGAACTTTCTTCTTCTCCTGCTTTGTCACTGAAGACAAAACCTTCGCCGACAAGGCGGAACACCCTACGCACCCTGGTGCAAACTTTCTTCTTCTCCTGGTTTGTCACTGAGGACAAAACCTTCGCCAACAAGGCGGAACACCCTATACGCACCCTGGCGCAAACTTTCTTCTTCTCCTCCTTTGTCACTGAGGGCATAAGGCTTCGCCCACTCGGCGGAAAGACCTTACGCACACTGGCGCAATATTCCTTCTTCTCCTGATCACCATTCTCCGCTGCTCGCATAAATACCTTTCGCGCTAGATTCCAGACAATTCTAATAATTTCATCGGCGCGATGCACAGCCAAGGCTGGGGAAATGGCGAGACGTTTCGAGAGCTGTCTGCCACACTTGACGCAACTCTGCATCACCACGCCCCTTTCCTTCCAGATTATTCCAGGGCTTGCTCGGCGGCCGATGTGAGGAGGTTGGTCGGCGAAACTACGTTACCAATGGAAGGAGACGGCGCACCCGGGGAGTCTTTGGTTGCTTGTTTTCTTCTTTATCGCCGACCCCGATGCGCCCCTCCGGCACCCGACACCACCACCAGAACTCGACGGCGCGCTCCCTTTCTGAGCACACGTTTGTGACAACATGATACGCACCTCATGATTATCATGTTTGCACCAGTCGCATACAATCGTCATCCATATTCTTCACGTAATACCAAATTTGGCATATGTGAAGCTAGTGAAATGGCAGTGAGCGAATCATGAGTGTGGCATTTAGTCATGGTGTTACATGACACGCATGTCGTGAGTATCATGTTTGGATGTGTCATGTCGTCCGTTCGCGTCGCGTAATACCGAGTTTAGTACATGTGAAGTTAGCGAAACGGCCGCGAGCACATCATGAGAGTGGCACGTAGTCGTCTTACATGACACACATCTCATGATTATCATGTTGTCACGAGTCGCATACCATCGTCATACATTCACGTACCGCAATACAAAACTTGGTGTATGTGACGCCAACGAAACGGCTGCCAGCGCATCGTGAGCGTAGCATGTAGTCATGTTGTCACGCGACACGCATCTCTTTATTATCATGTTTGCACCAGTCGCATACCTTCGTCATCCATTCACGTACAGTAATACCAAATTTGATATATGTGACGCAAGCGAAATGGCCGTGAGCGCATCATGAGCGTGGCATGTAGTTATGTTGTCACACGACACGCATGTCATGATTTTCATGTATAGGGTCTGTCTCTTGTGTTCGCCATGCAATCATTCCATTATTCACAAATGACTCCAATTTTCGGATCGTCCGCGGGCCCCATCTTCCAAGGATGGGCACTTTTGTGTTGGGAGGAAGACATCCGGCGACTAACGATCCAGCGTGGCGCCGGCTCGTCTTCCCTGCACCTGTACCGAAAGTGGCACGGTTGGTCTAAAATAAAAGGAAGTTACCTCCAGATGGGAAGGGAGCACGCGTACGCCCCTGGAAAGGTTTGGACTGCATCGAAATAGGCAGTTGACGTACAGCCAGCAAAAAGTGCAGTCATCGGTGTCGCGAGTCTCGCGTAGGCGGCGAGCATGGAGTGACCCGTGAAACGTATCGAGACGGCTGCGATTCCGGGCACCCTCGTCGTCTACCGAGCCGGCGAGATCTTCAGCGAAACCGTCAACTCCCCTACGTGTACCCAGAGCTGGCCTGGTCCGTATGCAACTTTTTATTGTGACTTTTTTAAACTGTCAATTTATTATAACCAGCCTTTTTTTTTAAATATTTGTAGAGTGTGCGCTGCGTCGCACGTAGAAATTCAAAAGGACGACCATAGTCTTGTTCATGTAATTTTTCTTGTATATCCTTTGATTTATGTCATAAGTTTGTTAACATTCCACGTATTTGTCTTTTGTTCGTACCTCTTGTAGTGTTCTTTTAGATCATAGTTGGTTTTATAGCCGTTCTTTCCCATCGCGTATCAGCTTTAGTCCTCTGTTATTTTTGTTAACTCGTGCCTTTGCCCTCGTTTTAATTAAATGCTTGTTTGTGTGTAATCAAATCTCCGTGTCTGCTCTATGAGTGCGTCGATCAGGCTCACACATCACCACACATGCAAACCCGCACGGGTCGACCGACCTGCAAATAAGTGGGAAATGTGCCACTTCGAGGCCTTTCAGGCGTCGCAGGCCGAAGCGTAAAGTGGAAGCCTGCGAGTCTGCCGCACGTCGATGTTGGATCGGCGGGGCCTCACCCGAAGTGTGTGAAACCATACCATACCAGTTTTTCAACATGACATGTGCAGGAAACCACCACAAGAGCTGCAGGACTATTAAATGTAAATCATGACATTCATGACTTACATGTCATAATTTTCATGTTATGACTAGTCAAATATGTTCTTCATACAGTCACGTTGTGCCATACCAAGTTTGGTGTCGATACCATTATCGAAACGGCCAGGAGAGTTAAACGTTGTAGGCAGATAGATAGATAGATAGATAGATAGATAGATAGATAGATAGATAGATAGATAGATAGATAGATAGATAGATAGATAGATAGATAGATAGATAGATAGATAGATAGATAGATAGATAGATAGATAGATAGATAGATAGATAGATAGATAGATAGATAGATAGATAGATAGATAGATAGATAGATAGATAGATAGATAGATAGATAGATAGTAGATAGATAGATAGATAGATAGATAGATAGATACGCTCAAAGTCGCTGAAGTTCACTCGGAAATACTTCGCATTTATTAGTGGTTAACGATTTAGAGTACTCGGTACTCTACTATGGGAGAGCTGAAAGCCGTCCCTTGGTCTTCACACTTGATGAGGCTGCATCGACAAAAATCACACCCGGGCCGCGCCCGCACTGATATCTGTGTTTCGAAAAAATGTTTAACGATTTCGAGTACTTCGTACTCAACACTATGGGAGAGCACCATATCAATGTAGCTGACTTAGCTAATGCAAGGAACAGTGCTCTGTCCGCACTTCCTTCAACTCAGCATGACAATCCTCCGTGCTTGATACGGTCATGCTGCAAATTTCGGCAGGTTATTGAAGCAGCATTATTAGTAACCAAGGCAACAAGAACTCTTGCAAAAAATGACTTGACTGTTCATCTTATCCTTTAGCGAAACGACCGCAAGAAATTGAAAATTTCTGAAATGGTGCAATTTAAATGTCTGGTGCGAATTCCCTACTAACCAAGGGCCACGTTCAACGAAATGAACACTGATGGACATAACAATTAATGAAACAGTGAATCAATCAATCAATCAATCAATCGATCGATCAATCAGTGTTTTCTAGAATATTCACAAAATGGAGCTCTGGCGCTGTGATTATGCAGCCTCCACGGAAATATGGTTAGCACACGAACTTGCCCAGTGTTCATGCTTGCGGCTTCAGACGCACTTGTGGATTTGTTTATTGTTGTATATTGGTTTTGTTTCGAATAAAACAACGGACCATTGGGAACAAGTTGGTTAGGAACTTCATGATGATATTTGAATTGGTGAGCCTGAAAAGGTCAAATTGGTCAAGCGTGTAACTACTGAACCTTTGCAGAACTTGGTCTTGCTGCAAAGCAGATTTAGGCCACACGAAGCCAGATGGAGCCGAAAGAACGAAGCTTATGGTGTCGTCGATTGGAAGATTCGGAGTGGCTGACGCACTCTGCACCGGAGCGCTCCACTATGGTGGAAAGCGAGAAGAGGGAGTCTACCAATGGAACACACGCGCTCCCTCTGAAGCGAATGGCAGGGTCAGCATGGAACGCGATGCGCGCGTCCTCTTCTTGCACAAGTGGGCACGCTGGGCACAGTGACGATACGCAAGCAGCACGTGAGCTCCGACGCTAGCCGTAAGCATGACGCGACCGGCGTCCATTGGCACGCCCAAAGTTGGCACCGTTTCAAGGAGCGGGGCGCATGCGATCTCCAGTCAAATCCACTGATTTTCGCAGGGTAGAAAAAAATTGGCAGCATATCCACGGAGTGAATGTTGGAGAGTGGGGCGAAGCATTCGTCCGTCCGTTCGTTCTTGCTTCCATCCGCCCATGCGTCCGTCTGTGTGACTGTCCATGCGTCCATCCGCCTGTCCGTGCGTGCGTCTGTTCGTGCGTCCGTCCCTGCGTTCGTCCATGCATCCGCCTCTGCGTCCGTTCATGCGTGTATCCATGCAGTTGTCTGAGTGTCCGTTCGTCCATCTATTAAACACTCCTAGTACCACCATCTGGCATCTTTTCATCATATATTACCCATATAGAAGCACCGCCATCCAGCGGACATTCCAAGGACTTAACGAGAGGTGGCACACGCACATTTTCTTATGGCGTACGCTTCGGGTCTACTTCCCACCTTTAACCACCTCGAGTTTATGGTATATGTGTTTAGAAAAAGATGTTAACGATTTAGAGCACCAGGTACTCTACTATGGGAGAGCATAAGCCGTCCCGTGGGATTCATGGTATATACAAGTTCACTGTATTCATGGCACTGCGGCCCAACGCTCGCTAAACCTTTCTAAAACCAAGGAGGTTACGCCCAGCGAATATAACGTAGCAACATTTTCCTGTCAGATAGTGCTCAATGTACATGCCAATGGCTGCTAACGGGAAATGAGAGACAGAAGAATTCGGCTTTCACTTTCTTACGGCTTGCGCTTCGTATCTACAATCCACCTTTAACCACCTCGAGTTCATTCATGGGTATATACTAGTTCATTGTATTCATGGCACTGCCGCTCAACGCTCGCTAAACCTTTCTAAAACTAAGGAGGTCACACCCAGCGAGTATAACGTAGCAACCTTTCTCGTCAGATAGTGCTCAATGTACATGCCAATGGCTGCTAATGGGAATCACAGCGTGCGCGTTAACTAAAAGCCGAATGCTCCTGTCTCTCATTCCACATTAGCAGCCATTGGCATATACATTAAGCACTATTTTTTATTGTTCAACAACGCACAGAAGAAATCTCTCACCGGCACCACCTTGGAGGTCAAAATGTTATTTTTTTTTTTGTTCAACAACGCGCAGAAGAAATTTCTCATTGGCACCACCTTGGAGGTCAACATGTTATACTTGTTGCTCTCCCATAGTTGAGCACTAAGTACTCAAAATCGCTAAAAATTTTTTTTCTAAACGCATCAGTTAGTTGGCTACATAGGGATAGCTAACAGCTCTCCCATAGTAGAGTACCAAGTACTCTAAATTGTTAACCACTTTTTCTAAGCACACGCCCACGGGACGGCTTCTTGCTCTCCAGTATCAAGTACTCTAAATCGTTCACCACTTTTTCTAAATACTTATTACATACTAGAAAGGCTACGAGGGACGAACGGGTGCCACTATAAAAAGCTTCGCCCCTAAAAATGGGCAGATCCCACGTAGAGTAGGAATCGATGATATGCGAAGCACGAATGAGAAATATTGATATGTCACTTTAAAATCAGCACACCGTTACGAGGTGGAGGCAAATTATGACACTTCCGTGTCATAATTATCATGTTTAGATGTGTCGTTTATTTCGTCATCTATTCACGTCACGTGATACCAAATTTAGTAAATGTGGAGCCAGCGAAACGACCGCGAGCATGCTATGAGCGTGCTATGTTGTCATGTTCTTACATGACACGCGTGTCAGGATTATCATGTTTGCACCAGTCATATACATATACTTTCATCATCCAATGGCGTCACGTGACACCAAATTCGGTATATGTGGAGCTTGCAAAACAGCCGCGAGCGCACCATGAAGGGCCCAGTATACTCCATTGTAGCGTTGACGCGCGCGCACTCTATAGGCACAGCGACGCTACGTTAGCAAAACGCGAGCACTCTATAGTCTGACGCCAAGCGCGGCCGGCGCGAACAGCATCCGTTATCGCAGCCCGACGGCAACCGGCGGGAAGTGCGACATGCTGCATTTGGCGCCAATGTGTGACCCAGACAGCAGTTCAACTGCCTCTTTTCGAGGCGGAGGGACGCCGGACGCGCTCAAACGCTCATGCGTGAAAGCAACGCAGCGCGGCGCGCACATTCAAGTATATGGCAGGACCTGCGCCTGGCGTGAAAACACCGGCGTGACGCGACGAACTGAACACTGGCGACCACGCTCACCGCATCACGTCGAAATGCATTGGCACCTTGACTGTGGCATGCAGTCATGTTCTCACATGGCACGCACCTCATGACTATCTTGTTTGCACCAGTCAGTCACATACCTTAGTCATCCATTGGCGTCATGTAATACCAAATTTGGCACATGTGAAGCTAGCGACACGGCAGCGAGCACATCATCAATGTGGCATGTAGTCATGTTGTTACATGACACGCATGTCGTTACATGACACACGTACATCTCATGTTTATCATGTTTGCACCAGTATCATACCTTCGTCATCCATTCACGTGCAGTAATACCAAATTTCGTATAAGAGAAGCTAGCGAAACGGCCGCCAACGCATCATGAGCGTGGCATGTAGTCATGTTGCTACATGACACGCGTATCATGATTATAATGTTTGCACCAGTCGCGTATGTTTTGCATTCATTCACGTACCGTAATACCAAATTTGGCATATCTGACGCTAGTGAAACAGCCGCGAGCGAATCATGAGACTGGCATGTAGTCATGTTGTTACATGATACCCATGTCATATTTTTATATTAGTGTCTGCCGCTTGTGTTCACCATGCAATCATGCCATACCATACCAGTTTTGCAACATGCCATGTGAAAGAAACCACCACAAGAGCTGCAGAACCATGAAAAAAATCATGACATTCATGACTTTTATGTCAATATTTTCATGTTATGACTAGTCAAATATGTTCTTCATACAGTCAGGTTATACCATACCAAGTTTGGTGACGATACCATTATCGAAACTGCCAGAATAGCTAAATGTCGCAGGCGTAGACAGACAGACAGACAGACAGACAGACGGACGGACAGACAGACAGACAGACAGACAGACAGACAGACAGACAGACAGACAGACAGACAGACAGACAGACAGACAGACAGACAGACAGATAGATAGATAGATAGATAGATAGATAGATAGATAGATAGATAGATAGATAGATAGATAGATAGATAGATAGATAGATAGATAGATAGATAGATAGATACGCTAAAGTCACCGAAGTTCACCAAGAAATGCTCCGCATTTAAAATTATATAAGAAGCAATCATATTTGAGCGCGGGCCCATGCGTGGTAGTCGAGTATTCTAGCACAGAGCGCCGCTGGTGATTGAAAATCATTTTCAATAGACCCTACGCGGGCGTCATATTACATTGCAAACGTGCGGGTACCTCGCTTATGCGCTTAAAGATGAACGGAGTATACTGGGTGGTCGACAACTTCACAAGATCATTTGGCGGTTTGCTTGTGCTGGTTGCACCAAGATAATTTGGAAATTTGGAACGGGCGCTGTGGAAGCCGCTGCTGGACAACTTCACAAGATCATTTGGCGGTTTGCTCATGCTGGTTGCACTAAGGTAATTTGGAACGGGCGCTGTAGAAGCCGCTCTCTTAATGAGACCAGGCCGTTCTTCCAGCTTTTGCTGAACGGCGATCGCTGTCTGTCACAGAACGAGCGCTCAAAATGGGCGCGCCGCCAAATTCTTGCGATAATGCGCGGGAAAGACGCCACGAGGTCAACAAAAAAAAATTGCCCGCAGCTTCCCTCGGGGGGAACACTGAGGAGGATGCGGACCATATAATTGGTTAACGGGGTGTTAAAGTGCGACTTACTTGGGTCGATGGCTAAATTGGTTAACGTGGTTGTGAAATGGGGTGTTAAATTGCGACTTACTTGGGTCGATGGCTAAATTGGTTAACGTGGTTGTAGGAGGGGGTGTTAAATGAGTGAACACGTACACACGTATGCGAAAGGGCGGCGCTGGTCGAAGGGACGTCGATCATTGTGTTTGTGGATTCGTTGGAATTCATTTTACCGCGACCTTGGACGTCGACGCGCCGTACAAACCAACCGACGAGCGGCAACTGAGCGAGCGAGCGCCGACCTTGAGTATATATACAGCACGACGGCGCATGCACTGTCAGCTGTTGAATGTTCTCGAAGCGCGACGCCACATGCGCGTCCACTGGAGAATCAGGAGAATTGTAGATGTTGAACGCGGTGTGTAGAGGAGGAAGGGTGCACAGATGGTGGAGGAGTGAAGCGCGCGCGGTGTGTAGAGGAGGAAGGGATGCACAGATGGTGGAAGAGTGGGCGACGGCGCGACGGCGCATGCGCGCGCGTCAGCTGTCGAATGTTCGAGAAGCGGTGCGGACGGCGCACTACAAGGCGCGAGTATAAGATGCTCCGCATCTAAAAAAGAGAAAACAAGCATCCAAGGGCTCCCCTGGCGCGCGACCCTCCCCTCTCGGAAGCGTAGGTTCGCCCACGAACCTCCTCACCCCACAACGGCGGCCGAGCAAGCACTCGAACGTTCTAGATGGAAAGGGGCGTGGTTTATGCCGGGTTGAGTCATCCGTCGCGGACGGCATTCGAACCGTCTCGCCCTCTCCCCAGCCTTCGCTGCGTATCGCGCCGACGAAACGACGAGAACTTTCTAAAATCTCGCGCGGAAGGTATTCAATGGAGCAGCCGAGGTGAGAGAGCAGGGGAAGACGGAAGTTAGCACCAGAGCGCGTAGGGATTCCGCCGTGTAGTCGGCGAAGGTTTTGTCCGTGGAGACAAAGCAGAAGAAGAAGATGATTTCCACCTGAGGGGTGACGACTCGAGCTACAGACAAGAGTGTGTGTTTACCGCTATCGAGCGAAGACGCGTGGCAACAGCTGCGTGTGTGAAGCCGACGTGTTTCCGGCGAAGAAGTTTCAAGCTTGGAGAGTGGCCAATTGAAGACGCGAGGTTTCCTGGAAGAGAAACTTCGGCGAGGTTACCTGGAAGAGAAACTTCGGGTGTAGCGGAACGACAACGCTTGACTTTGAGTGAGTGATTCTCGGAAGAGTATCATCCAGACTTTTGTTCCAAAAACTTTGGACTGAATAGGTTTTCTATCCCTTTAGTCTTTAAGTGTCTTGGTTGTTCAATGCATGCGACTGCATTGTAGTGCGTATTGTTGTCTGTGTCCGTTGCTGCTTCGAATGTGGCTGATTGTACTGTGTAGTATGTTGTTTGATTGGTGACATATTGTACTCAACTATTGTGGAGTGTGCATACTTGTGTATTGTTTTCGATCTGCCATTATTGAGAATATAATTTTGTTTGTTTATCAACTCTCGGCTCTGACTTGTTCTTTGGGCCACAGCCGGCGTCCGCTGGCGCGCCAAAAAGGACCACTTCTAAATTGCCCACGCTTCCGTGGTGCGGTTCGGGGGGCCGATACTTCGGCCCTTGGAATTAGCCCGGCGATCGCCTCCCGAATTAACGGGACTTGTGACAATTATTCTGGCGTTCGCGACAGGACCTTTTTGGTGCACAGTGTGTCTAAAGTAGTGAGAAAGAGCCTCTAGTTGTTGATAGTGCTATCGGAACGATTTTGTGTGTTGTTCAGTGTTCTCGTTAACAAGTGCAGTGGAGTGTTCCGATAGACTGATTTAGGCAGATACTTTTTGCACGCGGCAAGATTTTATTTGCGAGACACCATGGATCTCGAAAAGTTAGTAGCTCTTGGTGCGAAGATGGGTCTTTTTGGCGCCGAACTACGGAAGTGGGTAAGCCACAAGGAGAAAGAGGCGGTGGAGAGAGAGAGGTTGGCAGCTGAGAGGGCCAAGAAAGAAAAAGCAGCTGAGTTGGAGAGAGAAAGGCTGGCCGCTGAAATGGCGAAAGAAGAAAGAGAGGCAAAAGAGCGACAACTGAAAGAAGAAAGAGAGCAGCAGTTGAAGTTGGAGCTGGAGAGAGA
The DNA here is from genome assembly GCF_013339725.1 of Rhipicephalus microplus. NCBI lineage: Eukaryota > Metazoa > Arthropoda > Arachnida > Ixodida > Ixodidae > Rhipicephalus > Rhipicephalus microplus. The sequence continues at coordinate 66,780,712 of NC_051169.1, forward strand.
AAAGTTGGCAGCCGAAAGAGCGAGAGAAGAAAGAGAGGCAAAGGAGCGACAGCTGAAGGAAGAAAGAGAGCAACAATTGAAGTTGGAGCTGGAGAGAGAAAAGTTGGCAGCTGAAAGAGCGAGAGAAGAAAGAGAGGCAAAAGAGCGACAGCTGAAGGAAGAAAGAGAGCAACAATTGAAGTTGGAGCTGGAGAGAGAAAAGTTGGCAGCTGAAAGAGCGAGAGAAGAAAGAGAGGCAAAAGAGCGACAGCTGAAAGAAGAAAGAGCGGAAAGGGAACGGCAGCGAAAGCACGAGATACAACTCGAGCGGCTCCGTTTGCAACAGCGAAGTGAAGCTCCGGTCCAAACTAGAGTTGAAAGCAGCGAACGAGAGGACCACGGCTTCCGCTTGAACCCAAGCAAGCTTCTCGTAGCGTTTGATGAGAGGAAGGACGACCCTGACGCGTACCTTCACAGATTTGAGACGATTGCGAGGAGCCAGAATTGGCCAGAACATCAATGGGCAACTGCTTTGAGTACTTACTTGAGTGGTGAAGCGCTCAGTGTGTAAGGTAGGCTGACGCCGACCGATGCAGCCAACTACGCAAAGGTGAAAGCTGCTTTACTGAAACGATTTAGATTTACTGTGGAAGGATTCCGGGACAGATTTCGGACAGGAAAGCCAGCTGATGGTGAGACGGCTACGCAGTACGCTGCTCGACTTAGCCATTATTTCGACAGATGGATTGAACTTTCAGGGACAGCGCAGGAGTACGATGAGCTTAGAGAGCTCCTAATTAGAGAACAATTTCTTACTAGTTGCCACCCAAGCCTGTCGCTGTACTTGAAAGAGCGGAAAGCTAAGTCACTTGAAGACATGCTTGAATTAGCTGATCAATTCTTGGAAGCGCAAGGTGGCACTAATTTGGCCAAGGTCAAAAAGGAATGTCCTGAAGATTCGAAGAAATCGGCACCCGAACAAAAGAAGCGTGCACCGGAGAGTGTTCCGCGATGTTTTCTGTGTAACCGAGTGGGACATCACGCGAGCAACTGTCTTACTAACTTTACGAGCCCTACGGTAGTAAAATGTTGTAAGTGTGGACAGACTGGGCACAAAGCAGACGCATGTCGAAACGGAGCGAGTCAAACTCACCAGGTATCCTGTGTGAAAGCGGCACCAAAATTCGGTAATAATGCCGTCACAGATGGATTCGTAGAGTTGAAAAATGGGGAGAAAATTCCTATTGTGTGTGCTGTAATGGCAAAACAGCCAACCGGTGTTACGAAGGGAATGCCAACGCTGCCTGGAAAAGTTGCGGGCAAAAAGGTTACGGTGTTAAGAGACACCGGTAGCTCCACGGTTATCGTGCGGAGAAATTTGGTACGGGAAAGTGAGTTAACAGGCAAAACGAAACCGGTTTGGCTAATTGATCGTATGGTTCGGATGCTTCCCGAAGCAGAAATTGAGGTTGAAACCCCGTACTTCAGCGGGAAGGTTACCGCTTCATGCATGACGACCCCTCTGTACGACCTTGCCATCGGAAACATCGACGGTGTGCGAGGACCGAATGATCCGGAATGTTTGGGAGAGGACCCTAAGATAGAGCCCTCGCCAACCCAGCGACCGCGAGATACAGTGGAGGAAGAGCCCGTGACGGATCTCACTAGAGCCCAAGGTGAAGCCGCGGCGCAAGAGACCGCAAATGAGAAGATGATCGTGCTGAATGAGTTCACGTGCTGGGCAGCTGGACTTACGTCGGCACGACCTCAACCGACCGACAGTGTAAAGGTGACGGAGTCGGCCAGCCAGGCCAAATGTCGGGACGTGAACAAGCGGGTGAATAACCGGGCAGGATCGGTTGAGCGTCATGACCCGTTAACGGTGTCGGAAGTGACAACGATGGCTGAGACGCCGCCTCAGATACCGTCGTTGGGAAGGGCTCACCGAAAAAGAACGAGGAAAAACAAGAAGATCGAGCGAGCACCGCAAGAAAGGGCGCAAGCGCCGCTCAAGGTACACCGGATAGGCGCTCAGGTCAAATCGGAATATGTTTGGCAGGGCTGAGTGCCATATGTTGTGTTAATGTTCTTGTTATCCTGTGTCACAACTGTATGTCGAGTGAATCAAAATGTTTGTTGCAGTGATGTGATGTATAGTATTGTACAATTGTTGTAATGAGAGAACTTTGTACATTTGTATTGTTTGGATAATGTGATGGAGTGTTGCATTCATGTACCTGTGGCTATATTTCATGTGTTGTGGAATTGAATTACATTGTACAGTTGTATTGAGTGATCTATTGTGAATGTGAAGTGTCATGAGCGACGGATTGTGTTACAGTCTGTGAGAGTGTGTGGTGACCGTTCGCGCTCGTTTGTGTGGTTTTGAATATTATGAGATAATATTCTTAAAGTGGGAGGCAGTGTCACAGAACGAGCGCTCAAAAAGGGCGCGCTGCCAAATTCTTGCGATAACGCGCGGGAAAGACGCCGCGAGGTCAACAAAAAAAAGAGAAAACAAGCATCCAAGGGCTCCCCTGGCGCGCAACCCTCTCCTCTCGGAAGCGTAGGTTCGCCCACGAACCTCCTCACCCCACAACGGCGGCCGAGCAAGCACTCGAACGTTCTAGATGGAAAGGGGCGTGGTTTATGCCGGGTTGAGTCATCCGTCGCGGATGGCATTCGAACCCTCGCCCTCTCCCCAGCTTTCGCTGCGTATCACGCCGACGAAACGACGAGAACTTTCTGGAATCTCGCGCGGAAGGTATTTAATGGAGCAGCCGAGCTGATAGAGCAGGAGAAGACGGAAGTTAGCGCCAGAGCGCGTAGAGATTCCGCCGTGTAGTCGGCGAAGGTTTTGTCCGTGGAGACAAAGCAGGAGAAGAAGATGATTTCCACCTGAGGGGTGACGACTCGAGTTACAGGCAAGAGTGTGTGTTTACCACTATCGAGCGAAGACGCGTGGCAACAGCTGCGTGTGTGAAGCCGACGTGTTTCCGGCGAAGAAGTTTGAAGCTTGGAGAGTGGCCAATTGAAGACGCGAGGTTTCCTGGAAGAGAAACTTCGGCGAGGTTTCCTGGAAGAGAAACTTCGGGGGTAGCGGAACGACAACAACGCTGGACTTTGAGTGAGTGATTCTCGGAAGAGTATCATCCAGACTTTTGTTCCAAGAACTTTGGACTGAATAGATTTTCTATCCCTTTAGTCTTTAAGTGTCTTGGTTGTTCAATGCATGCGGCTGCATTGTAGTGCGTATTGTTGTCTGTGTCCGTTGCTGCTTCGAATGTGGCTGATTGTACTGTGTAGTACGTTGTTTGATTGGTGACATATTGTACTCAACTATTGTGGAGTGTGCATACTTGTGTATTGTTTTCGATCTGCCATTATTGAGAATATAATTTTGTTTGTTTATCAACTCTCGGCTCTCACTTGTTATTTGGGCCACAGCCGGCGTCCGCTGGCGCGCCAAAAAGGACCACTTCTAAATTGTCCACGCTTTCGTGGTGCGGTTCGGGGGGCCGATACTTCGGCCCTTGGAATTAGCCCGGCGATCGCCTCCCGAATTAACGGGACTTGTGACACTGTCCGTCGGCGTGATCGACAAAGTGGACGAGGAGGAAAGAAAGCAAACGCGTAGGATCTCTAGCGCTGGCGTTTTCTGGAAGCCGAAAACTTGAAACACATTCGGCGCTGTCTTAACATCCATAGCTGCTCTCAGAAATCACATTAGGCAGCATCGTAATGGTTGGTGAATCTTTTAGGGGCAAAGCTCCTTATAGCGGCACCCATTGGTCCCTCGTATCCGTTGAAGTATGTAACGAACATAACATTTTTACCTCCAAGGTGGTGCCGGTGAGAGATTTCATCTGTGCCTGGTTACGATGAAAATAATGCTCAATGTACATGACAATGGCTGCTAATGGGGAATGAGAGACAGGAGCATGCGGCTTTTAGTTAACGCGCACGCTACGATCTCTATTAGCAGCCGTTGGCATGTACATCGAGCACTATCTGACAGGAAAAGGTTGCTACGTTATACTCGCTGGGCGTAACCTCCTTGGTTTTAGAAAGGTTTAGCGAGTGTTGGGCCGCAGTGCCATGAATACAGTGAACTAGTATATGCCATGAACTCGAGGTGGTTAAAGGTGGGAAGTGGACCCGAAGCGCAAGCCGTAAGAAAGTGTGCGTGTGCCACTTCTCGTTTAGTCCTTGGAATGTCCGCTGGATGGCGGTGCTTCTATATGGGGAATATATGATGAAAAGATGCGAGATGGTGGTACTTGGAGTGCTGAATAGATGAACGAACGGACACACAGACAGATGCATGGATGGACGCATGAACGGACGCAGGGCGGATGCATGGACGAACGCAGGGATGGACGCATGAACAGACGCACGCACGGACGGGCGGATGGACGCATGGATGGTCACCCAGACGTACGCATGGACGGACGGAAGCAAGAACGAATGGACGGAAGAATGCTTCGTCCCACTCTCCATCATTCACTCCGTCGATATGCTGTCAATTTTTTCTCTCTTTTCTTCCTTCTTCTTCATCATCATCATCATCATCAGCCTGACTACGTCCACTGCAGTACAAAGGTATCTCCCATGTTCCGCCAGTTAACCCAGTCCTGTGCTTGCTGCTGCCAATTTATACCCGCAAATTTCTTAATCTCATCTGTCCACCTAACCTTCTGTCTCCCCCTAACCCACTTCGCTTCTCTGGGAATCCAGTTAGTTACCCTTAATGACCAGCGGTTATCCTGTCTACGCGCTACATGCCTGGCCCATGTCCATTTCCTCTTCTTTATTTCAACTATGATATCCTTAACCCCCGTTTGTCCCCTAATCCACTCTGCTCTCTTTTTGTCTCTTAAGGTTACACCTACAATTTTTCTTTCCATTTCTCGCTGCGTCGTCCTCAATTAAAGCTGAACCCTCTTTGTAAGTCTCCAGGTTTCTGCTCCGCAGCTAAGTACCGGCAAGGTACAGCTGTTATATACCTTCCTCTTAAGGGATAGTGGCAATCTACCTGTCATAATTTGAGAGTGCTTGCCAAACGTGCTCCACACCATTCTTATTCTTCTAGTTACTTCAATCTCGTGGTTCGGCTCAGCGGACCTGCCCTAAGTAGACATAGTCTTTTACGACTTCAAGTGCACTATTACTTATCTCGAAGCGCTGCTCTTTTCCGAGGTTGTTGTACATTACTTTCGTTTTCTGCAGATTAATTTTAAGACCCACCTTTCTGCTCTCCTTGTCGAACTCCGTAATCATGAGTTGCAATTCGTCCCCTGAGTTACTCAGCAATGCAATGTCATCGGCGAAGCGCAGGTTACTAAGGTATTCTTCATTAACTCTTATCCCTAACTGTTCCCATTCTGGGCTTCTGAAAACCTCCTGTAAGCACGCGGTAAATAGCATTGGGGAGATTGTGTCCCCCTGCCTTACACCCTTCTTGATTGGTATTCTGTTGCTTTCTTTATGAAGAACTATGGTAGCAGTTGATACCCTGTAGATTTCTTCCAGAATGTTTATATTTTCTTCATCTACGCCCTGATTCCGCCGTGTCTGCATGACGGCTGATATTTCTACTGAATCAAACGCCTTCTCGTAATCTATGAAGGCTATGTATAGTGGTTGGTTATATCCTTCATCTTACTCTCCGCTTACTTTATCTCTTTTTGTATGTTTTCTTTTCTCTGTTTATCGCTCCTGATATTCATGTTTTTTTTATTCATCTGGATGTCTTCTTTTTCATTTGTTTCTTTCTACCTCTATGTATATTTATGCATTTACTTCTATATTTCTCTCTCTCTCTTCTATTTTCTCACGCATTTCTTTTCGTGTGACACTCACACCTCTTGCGGGCCTTGCCCACAATTTGCGGCGCGTACACATTTGACGAGTTGTCTGGTGACGCTGTACAAACCACAGCGATCTGCAACGGCTTCGCTGTTGGAAAAAAAAATAAAATTTCTTGGCACTCCTGGGTTTATCGCGGAAATTCTGGCAAGGGCGTCGTTGGTTGTTACATAAAAAGAAATCATCTTGATTCATGACCGATAAATCAGTATACAAAAAAAATTAATCATAAAGATTTCCGCGTGAGGATCGAACCCAGTTCGCTTGCGTGGCAAGCAGCTGTTTTTCCTCACAGCTACACGTCCTTTCTTTCTTCTTCCTTTATTCCCTTTAGGACGTCATTTTTGTTGTGCATGTATGTTGTGTATTGTAACATAATTCTCGTGTCATCGTGTGTGCCACACAGCTACGCGTCTTGTTGGAAATACAATCATAATAACTTTTTCGGCTTAGAAATACAGCGACAATAACTTTCACGCTTTACAAACACACACGTCATTTATACCGTAGACATTTCTGTACATACACTGGAGGGAACTCTGGCGCTAGTGGCAGTGTGAGCTGCGACGCGCGTTGTCTACTCTTAGTAGATTCGGCTTCGCGGGGCTTGGAGCTGCTTTGTCACGAGACGACAATCAGCAAATGTTCAGCATTCGCACTTCCCCACCTTAACCTTTCAGGCTCGCCAATTGAAATCGGGTCATGAAGCTCAAAACGTTTCGTTCTTTTATTCAGAACAATACGTAACCAAACACGACAATAAAGAAAGCCAAAAGTGCGTTCGAAGTACGCAAGCATCAAGACTAGGCGAATTTGTGTACTAACCCACCATTCCTATGGTCCCCGAACGATCTCCGCGCCAGAGTCCCGTCTAATTGGTTTGGGAAGCTCTATGGTGTATACAGGCTTCACAACACAACATGTAATATCGGAGTAACATTGCGCCGTACAAACGTGCATTGCCATCGGGCATCAGAACATCTGATTACCTTAACGACGTCGTAGTTAAAAGACAGCCACCCATTACAAAAGGCACAAACGTTACGGAAAGTATTAGGAAAAAGTAGTGGGTGCATGCATAGCAAATTCGAAAAGATTTCACGCGCATAATTGCTCGCGGTTACTCAAAATGCGGCAATATGCGAAAGCTTCACCGACACAAGCTACTTTCTACTTTATCGATTACATCGTAGTAATTCACAACTTAAACTTCTCAAGTAACTACACGCAGTAAAGAGTATGCACAAAGTTGTTGAAAATGCGCACTATTGGACAGGACATTGCTATCGCTCTGACCTCTCAAACACGAAGTTTAGGGGTCCCCCAGTCTTTTTTTCATTGAAAAGGTAAATTAATAAGAGCCTTGCATTAAGAAACATTTGCCAGGCCTGCGCGGAACTCGCAACACAGTCACGGTGAACGTTGGAACAGCGTCTTTTCCAGAGCCAGTTGTATACTATGTTGGGACAATGAACATAAGTACGCATGCAAGCTACCCACTACGCCTGTAAACCATCACAACTTTCAGGAAGTAGGGAATAGGACAATATGTCACTGATCATTATTCCACTGATCAGAGAGGGACCTGGTACACATCATTAACGCATTGTGCGCACTCCGTGTAGTGGGTGATGACGGTGAAGAATTATGGCCGCGTCTTTTACACTGGGTAGGAGGCATTAAACGAACCCATTCGTTGTGAGTTTCACATTGTGTGATGCTGGATGCAATTTTACTCTTCCAGGATGCTATATTATATAAGTTAACATCGTTCCTTGCCTAGCATGACACTTGCATAGCGTGTTTTAGTGAAGGAGTTTCAAGAACTCGCACTGCTCTGAATACTCGATGGCCACGCAGTGGTCTCGGGTTCACATCTCATTCATATAAATATTTCCAAGCCCCGCCGCGGTGGTCTAGTGGCTAAGGTACTCGGCTGCTGACCCGCAGTTCGCGGGATCGAATTCCGGCTGCGGCGGCTGCATTACCGATGGGGGCGGATATGTTGTAGGCCCGTGTACTCCAATTCGGTTGCACGTTTAAGAACCCCAGGTGGTCGAAATTTCCGGAGCCCTCCACTACGGCGTCTCTCATAATCATATGGTGGTTTTGGGACGTTAAACCACACATATCAATCAATCAGTCGATGAATATTTCCAATTACTTCTTTATTCCTCTCGACAGCGTATAGCGGTTACGGATACCAGCGTTCGCGGTGGCGTCTAAATCGGCTCTTGTTGTGATCTCAGCACAGCTTTCACTGTGATACAATAAGGGCCTCAAACACCATCACTGTCATCAGAGTTGTGACCAAGAGCACAGAGTGGCTGCTTATCGATGGCTTGGTAGGTGGTGGGTGGAAGCAAATAATAACCAGGTCAGGTTCGTGCCGTCAACCTGACCTGGTGTTAGAGGTGCTCATGCTTGATCAACCACGAAGCCAGTAAATGTGGCCAACGTTGTGGGGGCGAAGCTCCTTAAAGCGGCATCCGTTCGGCCCTCGTCGTAGTACGTAACATATATTACGCTTTGACCTGCAAGGTGGTGCCGGTGGGAGATTCCTCCTGCGCGTTGTTGAACAATAAAAAATTCGCAGCATGCGCGTTAACTAAAAGCCGAATTCTCCCGTCTCTCATTCCCAATTAGCAGCCATTTGCATGTACATTGAGCACTATCTGACAAGAAAGGTTTGCTAGGTTATACTCGCTGGGCGTAACCTCCTTGACTTTAGAAAGGCTTAGCGAGCGTTGGGCCGCAGTGCCATGAATACAGTGAACTAGTATATACCATGAACTCGAGGTGGTTAAAGGAGAGAAGTAAACACGAAGCGCTAGTCGTAAGAAAGTGTGCGTGTGCCACCTCTCGTTTAGTCCTTGGAATGTCCGCTGGATGGCGGTGCTTCTATATGCGGAATTTATGATGAAAAGATGCGAGATGGTGGTACTTGGAGTGTTGACTAGATGGACGAACGGACACACAGACAGATGCATGGACGAACACAGAGACAGACGCACGGATGGACGTGTTGACGCACGAACAGACGCACGTACGGACGGGCGGATGGACTCACGGATGGTCACAAAGATGGACGCATGGACGGACGGAAGCAAGAACAAATGGACGGGCGGATGCTTCGCCCCACTCTCCATCATTCACCCCGTGCATATGCTGCCACTTTTTTTCAATTTCTACTTTCACGTGACAGGTGTAACACTGTCGCGTAAGAGGTAACAAGGTTACATAGGTTAGATTTATAAAACAACAATTATGCTTAAATAAGATGTCATATTGTGTGAAAACGGGCGTAAGAACAAGAACAGAGGTGAACTGGAAAGGTAATAAACCGGTCTGCTTTCACAAACTTGCGAAAAAAGTGCCCAGCAGTTTTGTGGGGAGTCTTTCCGTTGCAGTGTTCTTGCTGTAAACACAAGTTTAATAACACCGGAAGTATGTGTTTCAGCATTTGTGTTCCGCGATTACTTCAACATAAAATTACTTTTTAAGCCTCTATGGCCAACTGAATATGCCGGCATCCTCCTTTCCCAGCCGGCTGACTGAGCTAGGAAATTGCCGTTATTGCTAGTTTCTTATTTATATGCTACGCATACGTGGTAAGAATAACAACAGAGAATTAGAAAAATACGGATGCTCACAGAAGAGCGATGCTCTTCTGAAGAGACACTCCAGTGCGTGTTGCGTCCGGGTGTCGAGCTCACGCCTGATACGACATTCGTAAGCGACCGGTAGGAACTCTTCCCGGAATGCCCCGACGAACTGCATCCAGGACTGAAAGGGTGGTTGAAGTCGCCGCCATCGTTCCGCCATGGTCGCAGACTCCTAGGTACCTTAATGTCCATGGCCCAGGGGCAGGGTTTTTCTCGTTGGACGCCAAATGTAGGGGGTTTCAAGACTAAGTGGCCCAGAACCCCGCTGGGAAGACGCAGAGCCAGACCAGGAACCTTTTTTATTGACCGGAACCCGGGCCGCAACTGCCCGCTGCCAGCGGCTGCCGCGTGCCACTACGCGCACCCAATCGTTCTTTTCCTCTTTCTTTCCTCTTCCGCCACTCCCATATATATATATATGAGGGAAAGAAGTGTATACCTAAGGGCTCGTTTTTCGTGTTTTACACAATATTAATGAGATCTATCAGACAGTAATGACAAGGAATGTACAGGGGAAGTTATTAGAACCAATGGAATGTAAATAGGAAGAAAGAAAAGTGGATGAAAAAATAACCAGCCGTGAGCAGGAATCAAACCTAGCACCTTCGAATAACATCGAACGCGTTATTCGAAGGTCGTAGGTTCGATTCCTGCTCACGGCTGGTTATTTTTTCATCCACTTTTCTTTCTTCTTATTTACATTCCATTGGTTCTAATAACTTCCCCTGTACATTCCTTGTCATTACTGTCTGATAGATCTCATTAATATTGTGTTAAAATACAGAAAAACGAGCCCTTAGGTATACACTTCTTTCCCTTATATATATATATATATATATATATATATATATATATATATATATATATATATATATATATATATATATATATATATATATATATATATATATATATATATATATATATATATATAGTGGGAGTAATAATTCAATGGGCAAGTTAGTCTTTGTGAAGGTATGGGATATGGCACAACGGGAGCGTTGTCAACAAGGATAAATATATTTATTTCCCAACAGTTTCGGGAGGGGTCCTCCCTTCATCAGGGAGTGAGTTATATATATATATATATATATGACGTAAGAAGGTAGCGAAGGTTGGTAGAAGCAGAGGAGGAAGAAGTGAGAGATTGAATAAACATGGGGTATGAGCCAAGCCACGTCACCCAGTCATCGTAGCGTCACACAAGTCGACAGGATGGAGACCTGCCTGCCCCTTCATCAGTCACTCATCATCAACGCAGTTCCCCAGAAGACGCCCTGACCGTACATTGACTAACAAATCATTGCCTAGGAGGACAACGACCAGCACCATGACAGAACCATCGGCTGACCTCGATATCCCCAAGTACACCGGATCAGCGGACGACGGACCCGTACAGGACTGGTTCAACCTATTCGAACTCCACGCTACCGCTGCATCTTGGTCGGAACGGGAGATGGTTACGAACTTCAGCGACTACGTCACCGGTGAGGCATTCAAATTTTACCTAATTCACATATTCGAGAACGATGAGTCATGGCAAAAAATCAAAGACGAGATGATTACCCGTTTTAATGACTATGACCAAGACTTCCTCATTACCGACCATCTGCATACAACCACACTCGGCCGTCACAGTCCACGCTTATTTCTCAAGAAACGTGGCGTTCCAGCAGGTTTCTCTTCACGAAAGTCGGCATTTTCAAAGTCGTGGCACCAACATACGACACGAGACGTCGCTCGCCCTACTGATGCCTTTCATGCTTCGTCTCGCATACATGGTCCACCACCTGGTTTTCTACGACGCAGCTCTTCAAAGGCTCCTAACGGTCACTATTCGTGTCATAAGGACGCCTTGTTCATGGTAGACCAGCTGACACATGGGGAAAATACCAAACAACGCCAAGATGACTCAAAGAGTGAAAATCAGTCTTCACGCATTGGAGCAGCTTACTCCCCATCTCGCAGACTTGGCCCGCCTCCTGGTTTTCCATCGCTAGGCCCTTTCGTGACTCAAAATGTCCATCTCACATCTAGCACGCTCACAATGGTCGGGATAGAGCTGCGGAGCTCGGACGATGCTACGCCAAGCCCTGGACTTACCACCCAGATTCATGCGCCAGAACAGCTCACATCGTTAGTTGCACAGAAAGAGGGCCATTCACAACTCAAACCTTACCGACCTATCCCTGTTGCAATGTTGCCGTCCAGTGCGCAGCCACCAGAAACTCCAAACACAGAAGGCTCAGACGCATCGAACGTCGCATGCTACCAGGCGCAAGAACCACTCATAGTGAGCCGCGAAGAAGAAGCCCCTGATGAACTATCTGTCAACTCTGAATGTTTTTTTGTCGCAAGAGTTAATTTCCACTGCACCGCAGACTTGCCGAAATTTGCATTTTCAACCTGGTGATGCGACGTCACATGTGGTACCCTCATGCAGTGGTCACCAATCCAAGAATCGAACCAATTCAGAAGCAAATCATACATCAAACCTCGTACACAGTTGTCTTTCAGAAGCATCCGTAATACACCACGTCACAGAGGCCTCTGAAGAGCAGGCTAGCAATGATGGCGCACCACCAACCATGCCCGATAAGCAAGAAACGTGTTCACCATGCATCAGCTGTCTACAGGACGCGTCAAACCTCAAAGTAAATGAATGTCCCATTCCGGAAGGCTTGCCACTACCGCCATCTCCTGAGCAGCATCAGCAAAACAAGCATAGCCAAGCGCGCAACCTCATGCGACAACAAAATAGACTGCAACGAAGCCACCGACGAACGCGAAATTCAACGGAAGCACACTC